>OX246737.1:110183943-110881443 GCA_945910005.1 Isoperla grammatica | reverse complement strand
TATTTTCAAGAAACTGGTATTTCGCGCAAAAGAAAATTCGCAGACTAGGATATTCGTGAACTTGAATTTCGCGCACTAGAGATTTCGCGGACTGGAGGTTTTGCTCAAAAGACAAGTCGCGCACTTACATTTTCGCTCACTATGTAGATGATATTTTATTATTATTATTATTAAGCCTTTATTTGCAACAGAATGTACATTCCACAAGCGCAAATGAAATAGATTAAACAAACGACACAAAGAACATACAAATACTTATGAATACTTATAAGTTAACACATATAATAAACTTAGTATGTGTGCGTGTGCGTGTGCGTGTGCGTGAGCGTGTGCGTGTGCGTGTGCGTGTGCGTGTGCGTGTGCGTGTGCGTGTGCGTGTGCGTGTGCGTGTGCGTGTGATAGGCTAATATTTCGAGGACGTCTTACAGACCCGCGCGGAGCTGAGGGAAGCTTCGTCAGCCGACTTCTGCCGCATCTGCCGAGACACGGCGAGTAGTGAGAACTTCTTGTCACCATGTCACTGCAAGGGGACACTAGGCAACGTTCATCTCACGTGCCTGCAGCGATGGCTGGCGGAGTCAGACACAAGCTTTTGCGAGCTGTGCGGGTACCAATACACCACTGTCCGCATACCCAAGTAAGTTGGATTGATTGGCTACACTACATGTAGCTGCCTCGAGGATTCCAAAACACCACAGACTTTTGAAGCGTGAATATACTTTCCAGAGTAATCTAATTATCTCCGAACAAAATGGTGGGAACAGACGCCCTGGCACACCCTGGCACCTACCTGGGTGACACAGCTAGCGGCCTCAGTGTTGGTATACTGTCTTAGGTACAGCATCACGACGGCCATGGTGATGTGGTGTAGCCACTTCTCGTCCCGTGACCTCGTGTTCGACGCCCTGGCCTTCTGCGCCTTCACCCCCGTGGCCTTGCTGGGTACCTACCTGGGCATGGTGGCCAGTGACAGCCTTGAGTTTTATGAAGACAGCGGGCCGGTCTACGCTCGCACTCTCACCCTGGGCGTCGTCAGCCTCATGGCCGCCATAGACTTCGCTTACATCGGCTGGATCCTCATTAGACTGCAGCACCACTTCCACCAATGGTAATAATGTTACCTGTTCAAGTTGTTCCACAGCAACTTTGTGCATGCTGACGTCATAAATGAATAAGGCTGGACCACAGATAAGTAATTGTTGTTTGTTGTCTGTGGCTGGACCAACCGAATGTCACTATTTGGAAAGCCGCCCGCTGATTGGCTCCGACTCACTCATCTATGACGTCAGCATTCACAAAGTTGATCTGGAGCTACTTTATAGGGTTGTCGTCAGCTTTACATGGCCCCCTTCAAGTTACTTAATTTGGATAATTTTACTGTTTTTTTTTTTTTTTAATGTCACTATAGCTTACCCTAACAGAACACGCCACCCACGCTCTCGCATATATATATACGCAGATGCGTGTGTTATTACAATACTTACATTATCGTTTCTACTTCTTCGTTAGTTGGGATAGTTCTCGAGTAGCTGGGACGGAAGGGCTATTTCATAATTGTGAGTGTTTGGGGGGGGGGGGGGGGGGGGCATAAAAGGAAAGGGGCGGTAGATAAGGATCTGACGACGGCATGAGACTAGTTACGTGAGACAGTCATCATGCCAAAAGATCCGTCAACGTGTGTGTCCTAGTGACGTAAATAAAGCACCGCTATCTCTTATTGGCAGCGATCCAGATCAGCTGTATCACTTGTTTGCTCAGTGTGGCTGCTCCATTCATCGGTAGCGTGGCCGAGCGGTCTAAGGCGCTGGTTTAAGGCACCAGTCTCCTCGGAGGCGTGGGTTCGAATCCCACCGCTGCCATATCTTTTTATTGTTGACAGTGTTGGCGATATAACGTGTAATGATTAGGTTGTACGTACTGTACAGATGCGTTGTAGGAAGAGTAATGTACCATACGTTGGGTTCGGGCTGTAATCTTAGGGCGACATACAAATAAAGTTATTAATGAAATGATTACATTACATTGTATTTTATTGTTATGTATAGCAACCTAAGTGAAAGTCGTTTTGATGGTCATATTTTATACGACAGTTGAAATTGTGTCTTGCTTTTATTGATAGAGAGTTATAACAATTTATTACCAATACCGATGTAATTCAGGCTTTCTTGATAATGAAATGTGTGTAATACTGTCAACTAAATCACCGTTGTGAAAATATTGAAAGTTATATAGGTAACCGTCTAAACATGTATCATTCCTAATATACATAATTGATATTGACACAATTGTTCGAAGTGGCCATAATTTTCAGTTTCCTCGATTAACATCCACCAATTAAAAAGCCACACATTCTAAAATAAAGCCCCTCTTGAGACTGAATTCAACACTATAGCCAAGCGTAAATAAAACAATGCACATTATTTACTCTAAACTTGTTTCAATCTTAAAACTGATTTTTTTTGTTATTTTTATGTTATTAGTCTGATTGGGCCTGCTTTGTGTTTTTGTTTTGTTTGTTGAGTAACACCATATTATTTTACTAATATTATGTATTAATATAACATTGTTATAACAATTGTCATCACTTTTAGGTATTATAGATCAGTACTGGAATATTTTAGAAAACATAATGATAACAAACAGAAATACGTAATCGTTTATATAAAACTTATTGTTTGATCACTCTTGCGGCAATCACTCCACACGAGACCAAGTTGACATTCGCGCTTGTAACAATATTGAAACTAGCTTGCCACGCCCACTTAAGCCTGTTGACAAAGAGATTGGAGAAAAGTGATACGCTAGACGTTAAGTTGTTTGTACATCGTAATAGGATGACGTCATCTTCCAGGTACTCGTGGTGGCGTCGAAACTGCGTCGTCAACATCGTCTTGCCCGAAGAGAAGAATGCCCTGCCCACAACCAAGACTTCAGACGAAAAGAAATAGTAACTCGACACTTTCCTCAATACTGCATAACTACCATTAAATAACAAAACTCTATATGTGATGTGAGCAATAAATATCTTTCATGTAGCTCCACATGAATCCGTTTATGTTCTACGTTGACCATGGTTTTGCAAAGTCGGGGAAAGATTTGTAAAATAATGGTCCAATTTATTCTCCATTTGGAATAATACGCTATTGTTGAAATGTGATTTCTTGATTTCGAATCTATAGAAACCATTAGATTTGTCACCTTACCAAAGGGAGCTTTGCTGGCCATTGCATAGCCATAGTGCCGACATTACATGACTCAATACTATCGTCAAACTTGTTGAATTCAAGAACAAAAGCAAATCAAAAACACTTGGTAAAAAACTGCAACATTATAGCTTCTATTAATTGATGCTTTCTTGTTCTTAAATTCAATAAGTTTGACGAAAGTATTGAACCGTGTTATGTGGGTATAGGGCATAGAGCATAGACCGTGTCCCTTGTATCCATTTACGCCTATATTTCCAGGGGCTCCTTCAGGGAACTTAGCAGAGTGTTGTTATCCGAATCACGCAGACTAAGCTGTTACAATTCCAATGTCAACACTTTCTAAACGTCCCTGAAAAAAGCCCGTTGCAATAATATGGAAGAATCGTTGTATTTTCTCCCTCTTTTGATTCGGTTGTATCCTAAATACTTCAATAGATTGACGCAAAATTTGTTTTCTATATACAATTATTACGTTTCAAAGACTTTGTTCCAATTTGCTGTCCAATTTGTTGAAGCATAATATAGAGTTTCAATCAACATATGAAAGTGTTCAAGCCATGCGATGCGCAATTGCCAGGAACCATAGAAACAACACTTCGACATGTTCATTGTTTACATGCGTTAATGAGCAGTATTAAGCAGCGTGGGTAGCTGCGCTAACGATGTACAGGGAGGCAATCCATGGTGTCATATCGTCAGCTGACAACAACTACGCACTACGCAACATAATATGCGATCCATGTTGCCATATCGTTAGCTGACAAACAACTACGCACTACGCAACTTTAATATGCAATCCATGTTGCCATATCGTCAGCTGACAAACAACTACGCACTACGCACCTTTAATATGCAATCCATGTTGCCATATCGTCAGCTGACAAACAACTACGCACTACGCAACATAATATGCAATCCATGTTGCCATATCGTCAGCTGACAAACAACTACGCACTACGCAACATAATATGCAATCCATGTTGCCATATCGTCAGCTGACAACAACTACGCACTACGCAACATAATATGCAATCCATGTTGCCATATCGTCAGCTGACAAACAACTACGCACTACGCAACATAATATGCAATCCATGTTGCCATATCGTCAGCTGACAACAACTACGCACTAAGCAACATAATATGCAATCCATGTTGCCATATCGTCAGCTGACACAACTACGCACCACGCAACATAATATGCAATCCATGTTGCCTTATCGTTAGCTGACAAACAACTACGCACCACGCAACATAATATGCAATCCATGTTGCCATATCGTTAGCTAACAAACAACTACGCACCACGCAACATAATATGCAATCCATGTTGCCATATCGTCAGCTGACAAACAACTACGCACTACGCAACATAATATGCAATCCATGTTGCCATATCGTCAGCTGACAACAACTATGCACTATGCAACATAAAATGCGATCCATGTTGCCGTATCGTTAGCTGACAAACAACTACGCACTACGCAACATAATATGCAATCCATGTTGCCATATCGTCAGCTGACACAACTACTCACCACGCAACATAATATGCAATCCATGTTGCCATATCGTCAGCTGACACAACTACGCACCACGCAACATAATATGCAATCCATGTTGCCTTATCGTTAGCTGACAAACAACTACGCACCACGCAACATAATATGCAATCCATGTTGCCATATCGTTAGCTAACAAACAACTACGCACCACGCAACATAATATGCAATCCATGTTGCCATATCGTCAGCTGACAACAACTATGCACAATGCAACATAATATGCGATCCATGTTGCCGTATCGTTAGCTGACAAACAACTACGCACTACGCAACATAATATGCAATCCATGTTGCCATATCGTCAGCTGACACAACTACTCACCACGCAACATAATATGCAATCCATGTTGCCATATCGTTGGCTGACAAACAACTACGCACTACGCAACATAATATGCATGAATTAAGGATTTTAACGAGCAAGTTTGTCATCTGAATAAAATATGTTGTATTGCTCGTCATGTTGTATCGTATGAAATTGAATTTGTTTATAAGTATTGTCATAAGGCTTTTCCGGCCCTATCTCACAACACTGTAGTAAGATGACATTCAAAACGATAAAATTAAATTAAAAATGTTTTCAACATAATTACTTTTTTCTGTTTCCAAATTTCCCATTGTGGTATAACCACTCATTCAATTTTAAGTCTTCTTATACGAGCCAACATTACCACTGCTCCTAATATCAAAGTAATTGGCCCGCAAAGGATAATGAATCAATTAAATTGTATACGAAACAATAAAGAAGTACTCCTTCCTTAGAAGGACGGCCGTGGGTTGGATGAGGAACTGGTGGGACAGAAGAAGATTAAGGTGTTTGGAAATAAATTGAAACTCAGGTCAAAAAAGGAGGTGAAAGGTGATGATACAGAAAACGGAAGGAGGGAAGTTCGAGGAAGGGTGGAAAACAAATACGAAGCGGAGGGGGGGGGGGGGGGGGGACGAAGGAAGCGGGGGTAAGAGAAGGTTGAAGAGATGAGAGGGGGAAGAAGAGAGCAAGAGAGGAAGAAGAAAGAAAAATCCTTGCCACTGGCCAAAAGGAGGCCAACAGCAAGTAAAAACAACAATACAAATTACAGAACCAAACATTTCTGAGAACCACTTAGCCTCTCTCGTATCCAGTAACATCGTCATGATCACAAATCCAATCATCTCTGCACCCACACCTCGCACGTGTTTCGCTAGAGTGGATAATTATAATTGTTTTAATTATCTCTCCGTAATAGGTTATATGAAAAATAGAAACCCCTAGAGCGCGTACGCAGTTCACAGGTGACATCCCAGGTTCAATTAACTGTCTTCTAGTCGCTGCACCGCAATCTCGCGGACACTGTCTCGAGTCACCAGCCTGAAAACATTGTGTGCCACGTGACAAATGTGATGTTGAGAAGTTGGTCACACTGTCTTCTGTCTTCTACATATGTCTATGGTCTTCTAGTCGCTGCACCGCCATCTTGCGGACACTGTCTCGAGTCACCAGCCTGGAAACATTGTGTGCCACGTGACAATGTGATGTTGAGAGGTTGGTCACACTGTCTTCAAGTCGCTGCACCGCCATCTTGCGGACACTGTCTCGAGTCACAGCCTGGAAACATTGTGTGCCACGTGACAAATGTGATGTTGAGAAGTTGGTCACACTGTCTTCTGTCTTCTAGTCGCTGCACCGCCATCTTGCGGACACTGTCTCGAGTCACCAGCCTGGAAACATTGTGTGCCACGTGACAATGTGATGTTGAGAGGTTGGTCACACTGTCTTCTAGTCGCTGCATCGCCATCTTGCGGACACTGTCTCGAGTCACCAGCCTGGAAACATTGTGTGCCACGTGACAATGTGATGTTGAGAGGTTGGTCACACTGTCTTCAAGTCGCTGCACCGCCATCTTGCGGACACTGTCTCGAGTCACCAGCCTGGAAACATTGTGAGCCACGTGACAATGTGATGTTGAGAAGTTGGTCACACTGTCTTCTGTCTTCTAGTCGCTGCAACGCCATCTTGCGGACACTGTCTCGAGTCACAGCCTGGAAACATTGTGTGCCACGTGACAATGTGATGTTGAGAAGTTGGTCACACTGTCTTCTGTCTTCTAGTCGCTGCACCGCCATCTTGCGGACACTGTCTCGAGTCACCAGCCTGGAAACATTGTGTGCCACGTGACAATGTGATGTTGAGAAGTTGGTCACACTGTCGTCTGTCTTCTAGTCGCTGCACCGCCATCTTGCGGACACTGTCTCGAGTCACAGCCTGGAAACATTGTGTGCCACGTGACAATGTGATGTTGAGAAGTTGGTCACACTGTCTACTGTCTTCTAGTCGCTGCACGGCCATCTTGCGGACACTGTCTCGAGTCACCAGCCTGGAAACATTGTGTGCCACGTGACAATGTGATGTTGAGAAGTTGGTCACACTGTCTTCTGTCTTCTAGTCGCTGCACCGCCATCTTGCGGACACTGTCTCGAGTCACAGCCTGGAAACATTGTGTGCCACGTGACAATGTGATGTTGAGAAGTTGGTCACACTGTCTTCTGTCTTCTAGTCGCTGCACCGCCATCTTGCGGACACTGTCTCGAGTCACAGCCTGGAAACATTGTGTGACACGTGACAATGTGATGTTGAGAGGTTGGTCACACTGTCTTCTGTCTTCTAGTCGCTGCACCGCCATCTTGCGGACACTGTCTCGAGTCACAGCCTGGAAACATTGTGTGCCACGTGACAATGTTATGTTGAGAAGTTGGTCACATTGGAGATCGCGGTGCTCTTATAATTCACGTAGCACTTGGAGTAGTTGATGAACAAGATGCACTTTACTTAGTTACATATTTTACTTTACTTACTTACTTACTTACTTACTTACTTACTTATTTACATACTTTCCTTTACTTACTTACTTATTTACTTAGTTACATACTTTACTTTACTTACTTACCTACTTTGTTACATACTTTACTTACTTATTTACATACTTACTTAGAAGGCCTACTTACTGACTTACTGACTTTACTTACTTACTAACTAACTTACTTACTTACTTACTTACTTACTTACTTACTTACTTACTGACTTACTGACTGACTTACTTACTTACTTACTTACTTACTTATTTACTGTCTTACTTACTTACTAACTAGAGTGCAATAATTCCTCTTCAAAATGAGCTGTAAACGCTCTCCCGGGCTGGGCCCTTTAGAGCAAATGAAAAAAAGGATTAAAAACTCGATGCTCGAGAGCTGGGGTGATAAGAGTAAAACCTTGTGAAGATGGATTAAGGTAGGATTTTTTACACTGGATGGCCGATGAAAATCCTATAGATCTCCGAAACAGACATAATATCTTCATCACTGCGGCTTTGAGTTTGATAAATCTTTTTGCCTCATTGCTTTCAACATTCTAAATGTTATCTTGATGGGATGAAGACGACAATATTTTGTGAAGATTCTTGTTGCTTTACATCTCTGTTATTTTTAGCCTATCATGTTATTCAAGACGATGCGGGGGGGGGATAGAAGAAGATGAAGGACGACTACAAAAACTCATGCCTTATGCGGGATTTGAACCCACGTCCGTATAAGATGGTATAAGTGGCATATACGCTGAGGACCTGCGCCCCAACCGCATAAGCCACTGGGGACGGCTTACCAGGTTTAGCACAAAGAATGTGTGACAATTCCATAATTTGAAATCTCCGCTTAAATGGATAATTCCTACCACCCACCTTGTTTTATTATTGATGGAATTTGTATTCGTTCTTTCCGTGTTCTTCGTCCGCGTTTTAATTGGTTTTCATCGAAACGTATTCAATGCTTTACTGTTAAAACCGTTGCGCTAATTTAGTTTACCGGATTCGGGATTAGTATAGCCTACGACGCAAACATAATCTCCCAATTAAATTCAACTGTAGCTATATCAACACGGAGCGATTAAATAAATAATAATAGTCTGCGAACATTTCAATTAGCGAGAAAATAAGCAATTTACATGTTAATTTGATTTCGACTTCTTTTTTTCAAATTTGATTTACATATTTCATTAATCATTGTGAATCTTTTGTTTATATGTCAAGGATTCTGTTAAATTGAAGCCTCTGTCTCACGACATGTCAGTTTAACTAATGTAAGAACATACCATAAAGCCTTTGTGGTATAAAATGGTAATCTATTCGCAATTTTAACGGGATATATTTAAAGGCCCAGAAAAGGTTTCGAATTACTTTTGATATGTTATAAAATGACATCTTTCAAACAAGGAGGGATGAGTCCCTCAGTGTGTAGGTTCTGATGTTTGGTGGTACCCTCGCTTTTGTTCCACTCGGCGCGCCTAGCCGCCACGTCACTGGGGGGGAATGCGCTTGGGCGGGCGGGCACGCACCCTCCTACAACCCACTTCGCGCGTATGTGTCAATCGAGAGAGGCGTTTGCAGGTGTGTGTGTGTGTTCTTTAGCACAGTCTTCAGTGTTCAGTGTCAATGTTCATTACTACTTCTATTCCTACAATAATTGTAAATGTATTTTAAAGTAACGGCACAATAATAATGTGTTAATCAAAATATTCAGTTTCTCCTCCGGCAACGGGCTTAGATACCACGTAGCAACTATTTGCATCAGGAAACTCTTCTTTAATTACATTGACAACGCATGATGGTATCACAACACGTCTGTATTTTCCTAGCTATGTCCAGAAATTCATCCAATATAATATGAATTGCTTATAAGAAATGTGTCGCCATAATCTATTCGAAGTGGTTCGCAGCTTTTGTCGTTGGTCATCATGATGAGAATGAACCATCATTTATTGAAGAGCATTGTTCAAACAACCAACGTTAAAACACACGCTTATCATTGTGTTCTTTGATGCACTCAAGATATGCGCACGTGGCTAATAATGTCAGATTCCTGGTCGGTAGTCATAGCGATAAACACCAGGTAGTAGCCTATTCCCAGACCTACCTAGAAGCTTCTGCTTGCTGTGTTTTACACTTTTCCAGTTCGTATATTTCTTTCTCGGAATACGTCGGCTCGAAGCTATAAGGTGCTACGGGCCCACCAGCCATTACACGGCCTATCTCGTCCGTGACTGCCGACCGCGTAGGCGTAGGCTACTGTACGACCACGGGCGCGAGGCGCCTGCCGTACGACCACGGGCGCGAGGCGCCTGCCGTACGGCTCGCACAGTCAGTCCCCCCCCCAGTGACGTCACGGAAGGTAGGCAACCCGCAACGCACGTCTTTGCGTTTTTGATTATATATTTGCATCTACTCGGTCGATTCTCTCCCCCTTTTTTTTTTAATCACCTACTAAGAGTATGCCTTTGAATCACATGGCCATCCGAACCAAAACTTTACTGGGCCTTTAAGTGACTCACAAAGAAAGATTAAAATTATGTCACCCGTAACTAAAAACCCCCATGATTCTACACAATGATTTGATTGAAATTATAAGAAATCAATCAGAACCAGACTGCGCTAAACAAATTTGCAGGTATTCAACAAACTTTACAGGTTAGTTGCATATTAACGGTAATAGGTAGCTCGCAACATTAAACCAAGCAACATTACCGGTATTTTATTGATATTTTGAGAACCCATCAAAATATTATTGAAAAGTGTTATTCATATCCAAAATTTGGTTTTACATAAACTTTCAAATATTGTTTCTTTGTTACGATTGTTATTTCTAATTGTTATTATTAATGTATAGTTAATTAATTAAGTACACAAATAACCATCATAACAGTAAAAAGATTTGAAAGTTTTAAAATGCATTGTTTAGCTGATGCAAAACCAAATCCAGTGAACGAATCACTTTTTTAACATCTTGAGGCGTTGTTAAGATGAATCAATAAAGAACATTTATTTAGCGACTTTGACTCCCCATTCCTATTACGTTTTAAGGCTGTGCGGGCACGGGTTTTCAGTTCACTAAAATATGCACGACGTACAATGTTGAAACGTACTATGACTTATGAAAGTTACAATATTATTTTTTCATAATTTTGATTGTACCGATACCGTAGATATTGCTAGATGTACGCCGCTTCATTTAAAACCTAAATTCGCCCAGAAATACATATTTGTGATAAGCAATTTTTATTGTGATTAAGGGGACAATCCACTGAAAATGCTATGTCAGTGAGTATGTACACTACAATAGTGAAATTCGAGGACATGTTTCTATACCTTATAAAACCAAATAAAAAAAATTAAAAACAGTAATTTTTATTTTTTTTATATATTTTTTTTCAGTATATTCCCAAAAAATATACATTTTCTAAAATTCTATCTTCTTTCTTGTTTTTATTGGATTTGATTTATTTTTATTTTTATTGTATGCAGAACAACCTCCTTAACAATAACTAGGGAGCACATTTTTCAATTTAGCTCTAATTATTTGTTTTTAATTTTTTAAAGTTGGTAGGCCTACTATGTGCATTTCATGTTTTTTTGAAACAATGTAATGTCAAATAATTATTTTCTTGAAAATGAATTGCTAAATTGAAAATGTGCTCTCTAGTTATTGTTAACAGTCTATCTCTGAACTTACACAAAAATAATCAGCTTATTCTGATGAGCCAATAAAAAGGAGATACATTTTCCAATATCAAATGTGCATGAAAAAAGTTACCGAGATACAGCAATTTGAAAGTTTTAGGTATTTATTTAGCCAATTTTAGTTGATTCTACTTTTAGAAATGGTAGTACCCACTGTCTCATCACTCGGCTACTCTGTTGTGTCCAAATCAAATGCACCAGCACTGTATGTGGTGCCTTCTCTTGATTTCTTCAGTGATTCAGCCCGTAACGCTGCCAGTCTTACTTTTCTTCGAATCTTCCCATACTTCGCACTCGCTTTCCGGGCACATTGGCGAAGACGTCGCATTTCCTTACGTTTGGAGTACTGGACCGAAAGTCTGCATGGTGACAAACCCTTGCTGTTTAGGTTGTCTAGGTAAAATTTGACATACCCATTGTTGTACTGGCAGACGGCATCCATTACCGCACTTTCGATGCGATGACGAGACGCGAACACGGATTTTGGACATTTCGCCCAAATTCTTGAATGAATCCATTGCTGCATAACCTTTGCCTATAGCTTGAAAAGCTTGCACAGCTCTCTTGTTCACATCAAAATCCGGCCGCGATGAAGTTTGGCCTACATTGTTCGGAGCAGAACGAGCGGAAGAATAACTTGTGGAATCAGCTACACCGCAAGTATCACAAACTAAACTGAGTTTATTTGCAAACCCATGGTTCTCACTAACATTGAACTCAAGGGTGCAAGACCCACAGAAGGAACACGGGTACTTGTCTATTAGTTGTGACAAACAGTTCAAATCAGCCAAAACATAATGAGGAGGCTGTTCAGTGCACTGGTCATCACTAGGCCTAGGCCTTGTTGGAAGATTGCAATTTGCTGAATGTTCTATCGATGACTTACGGAGATTTATTTTCTCTGGTGCTGGTATGTTTTCCTCCAAAACATTCACTTGGTCTAGGCCTAAGTCTAGGCCTAAAACATCTGCATTGCCAGGCATAGGCCTACCTTGCAAATCCACCTCTTGCGGTTCGTTTCTCTTCAAAACATTTGCTATACTTGCAGCAGCACATTTTCTCCTTTTAGGCATGGTTTTTGCTTTTAAAAAAGCAGATTGTTATACTTTAGAAACTGGAGGAGAAAATAAATCGTGACAGCACCTTTGAAAACCAAAACAAACCCTAGGCCTATCAGCTGTTTCAGAAATCAGCCAAAGTTATTATCAAAGATATTATAATATTCCACGGCTAGTGGTTTCTCTCTTCTCTTTCAATATCTTTGATTCAATACTACCTAGCGGCATATTTTATAACTATTACGACCAGGCTACACAGCTCAGTGGACAAGAAACCGGGAGTTTTAAATCTTAGTTGGAGAACACATCTGTACTAGTAATCATTCTAAAATGCAACCAAACGTTGTATTTTCGACGGGACTGGCATTTTTTCGTCGTGCAACGCTCACTTATAAATTATGTAGTGATGGAAGCAAGTCTCGGACCTTAACAGGGTATTTTTATACATATAAACGAAAGAACATTTAAAAATATTATGATGGAAAAAAAAAAATCGAAAAAGGATAGTTTTTGCTACATTTTCAGTGGATTGTCCCCTTAAAGGGGTTCTCACCCGCTAGATTTATTTTTTACCATATGATCTACTGCACCACACCAATCGATAATGAACCATTAAACATCGTAAGTTGAAACCTGTGAATTGTTATTAATTAATGAAATTTCTGGTTAACTGCCGTGGCGACTGTTGGTGTCAGCCGGCTTTTGGTGCGAGTGTACTCGAAGCGATATATCTAACAAAAATAGACGGCCTTGGTGTACTCCATTCGACACCACATAGCAGACCGCGTTCATTGTGCATGCGTTGACTATTTCCCCTCCCAATACTACTCTCTCTCTCTCTCTCTCTCGCTTGGCTTACTTGACACCAACTCGACAGTCGACACCCGCCGACTCGACGTGCACAGCAACGCACAACAACGCTCAAAACGAAATGGAGCACCCGATTACACATCTTTATTATGTACCTGAACGGAAGCTCCGATTACAAAACCAAAATATACGAAATACGCAGACAAGAAAGACGCAGCGAAAAGTATTACATCATTTTTTTTTTGGAGCAGAATCCTCCAAGGTCCCAAGGCATACAGGTCGTCCCAATGCTATTTCTTATGGGAGATTTTCGCCGATGGGACCTAGCTCGAAAATCACTAACTTTGATATTTTTTTCCCGGGTTATGGTGAACCCGATTTCTTTTCATTTAGTCGCTAATTTCAAAGCTAATCAGCCTTAGTTAAACATATTTTTTTGGGGTAGCGGGTGAGAACCCCTTTAATTAACATACTTTGTTCTAGAAGGTTAGAGATTTTCAATTCATCATCTGTAATATTATTTGTGCTATGATTTTTCTCATTTACCGGTACAAATGAGCTTAACTTGGGTATTATTATTATTATTATTATTATTATTATTATTATTATTATTATTATTATTATTATTATTATTATTATTATTATTATTATTATTATTATTATTATTATTATTATTATTATTATTATTATTATTATTATTATTATTATTATTATTATTGTTATTATTATTATTATTATTATTATTATTATTATTATTATTATTATTATTATTATTATTATTATTTTTAATATTATTATTATTATTATTATTATTATTATAACTATTATTATTATCATTATTATTATTATTATTATTGCTTTTATTATTATTATTATTATTATTATTATTATTATTATTATTATTATTATTATTATTATTATTATTATTATTATTGTTATTATTATTTTTATTAATTGTATATTCTTGTCATAAAAAAAAAAATTAAAAAAAAATTAAAATTTTGACATGAAACGGCGTCTACGCTAACAAACATTATGCTAAAACACTTAAAATCCTAACAAATCTTGTGCCGCCGAAGAGCCTTCTAAACACTAAATACTACGCTTAATTTTCAATTAAACTAAACTAAACCAAAACTAAACTAAATCTAAACTAAACTAACACTTAACACGTCACAGGTTTTAAAGTTTGCCACATATTGTGCATATTTTTGAAAACTGAAAAACCGTGAGGCACGTAGCACATGGTTGTAACCTTGTGACCTTGTGACGTAGTACTACGAGAGAGTGTCATAGGTTCACGGCCTTGAGAGAGCTAGAGCGCACGTGCTCGCATATTAGCCAAGTTCGTTGGTGTATTGTATTACACGTCTCCCTCAGGATCCTATGCCGGGAGTGTAAATCTGATCATTTATTATTGATTCCTTGGGGCTCGTGGGACTTTGTTAGCCCAACAACTTCGCTTTGTTGAATTCATTACCCGTGTTTGTCTGATAATACCAGGCTTGGTGGAGGTGCCAGGTGGACCCAATCAACCAGGCTGTGTGTAACTAGGCTTGGTGGAGGTACCAAGTATACATAATTAACAGGGCTGTGTGTAACCAGGCTTGGTGGAGGTGAGGTACCAGGTATTCTCAATCAATAGAGCTGTGTGTAACCAGGCTTGGTGGAGGTACCAGGTATTCTCAATCAATAGAGCTGTGTGTAACCAGGTTTGGTGGAGGTACCAGGTATTCTCAATCAATAGAGCTGTGTGTAACCAGGCTTGGTGGAGGTACCAGGTATTCGCAATCAATAGAGTTGTGTGTAACCAGGCTTGGTGGTGGTACCAGGTATTCTCAATCAATAGAGCTGTGTGTAACCAGGCTTGGTGGAGGAACCAGGTATTCTCAATCAATAGAGCTGTGTGTAACCAGGCTTGGTGGAGGAACCAGGTATTCTCAATCAATAGGGCTGTGTGTAACCAGGCTTGGTGGAGGAACCAGGTATTCTCAATCAATAGAGCTGTGTGTAACCAGGCTTGGTGGAGGTACCAGGTAGACCCAATCAATAGGGCTGTGTGTAACCAGGCTTGGTGGAGGAACCAGGTATTCTCAATCAATAGGGCTGTGTGTAACCAGGCTTGGTGGAGGTACCAGGTATTCTCAATCAATAGGGCTGTGTGTAACCAGGCTTATATCCGGTATTACGGGCAGCAAAGTTAGTAACTAATAACTTGTTTGCACCATGGCAACTAGAAATAAGAAGTCTTAAAATCCACCTAATTGTTTATTAGCTGATATTAAATGCCTTCTTAACTGTTGCTAATACCGGACCTTAGTGTAGGAACCACATCATTATAAGTCACAACATAACTAGTCTCACTTTCATACCGACCTTAGATCCTTATTTTTACGGACCGTTTTATTCACACTGTTTTAACGAAAATCAACAGATACCTGGCGTTTTTTAAACATTCGTAAAGGTAGTCTTCCGCTTAGTAGAGTGCCAAGCCTCATTGGTCACACGAGGCCATCGACGCTCTATGGAGCAGTTATCGAATTGACAGTAAAGAAGGATATACTTATATCTTAAAATAATGCCGTTGGCCGCTGTTTCAAATAGCCATCACATTCAATTTAATGAAATCAATTCAATTCAATTCAATTCAATTCAATTCAATTCAATTCAATTCAATTCAATTCAATTCAATTTAATTCAATCAAGTATATCTTGGCTAAAGGTAGGATGTGTGTCGCGTTTATACTTATATGTTGTATGCTTGCTTGGTAAGCGTTAGAGTTATGTTTGTAATTATAATTTATAACTGAGAAGCTTCATAATATTAACGGTATGTTGCGTTGCTTAACTAGATGGTTGTTAGGTATGCTTTGTCAGCGTGTGTTACGTTTCTTTAGAAAAGAAGTTTTAATACATTTCAAGGATGACATGATTTTCCCTTGTACGTTTAAAGCACAACTAAATTGTTATGTTTTAACTACCTTTGCAGCCCCGGTTCTTGGAGTTAATTCAAAAAGTTTATAATAACATACGATGTCTAAAAGGCTTCGTCTGACATCAGTCACACGCGAGTCATAAACATACTTCATTTACAGGTTATGGTGGGTTTACACTGTATTAAAACCTGACTAAACAGCTACATAACAAACAAGCACACGATTCAATTTTACCAATATCGTTCTCGAATCCTCTAGAAGTGTCCTTTGTTATATTATGTTCGAGATATTCAATTCTATGGAATATATTAAACCGTACGTTACTCTCGCGAGGTAAAATATTTCCCCAGTGTTGCAAAATGTATCGTTTCTAAATGATTTTCAAACATCCTGAGCCTTCCTTCTCAGTATTCTCTAATAAATCTATCTCTGATGCTGTCTGAGTTTAAATGCCACTCAGAATTCTAAGCTTTAGCAGGGTACAAGATTGAAGAAGAAAATATTGTAAAAATAAGAACACATAAAGTAAAAAAATATGCATTTTCTGGAATTAAATGATTACAGTACAATAGAAAAGATTGGACAGTGGCATAAAGTTAAAAATAAAGACAAATCCAATTAGGTATTTTTTTAGATTTTCAATATTTCTGTGTATTCATTGTGAAATATTCATGGTTTTATTAAAATTAAAATATCATATCATTACATGGATATTATAATATGTATATCTTTCTTTAAAGTTCATTTCAGTCAGTCCGACATCCGAACACCATCTGAATTAAAAGATACAGGTATTACAATTTTAGAAGTCAAGTCATTTTTGTCTATTTTTTGGTTTTGCATTTACTGGCATAACGTGGACCTGCTCTTGCATTGGGACTAAAGGAGACAAGTCAAAACCTCAAAATTGCGTGTTTTTACCCATGGACTGAGTCAAGTCATTTTAACCCAACTTCAAGTTCCTTTTAGCGGGAATGAAGGTTCAAGTAATTTCAATAGAGGAAAATAATAACAATTGTCCCTTTCTACCCACATTGCAGATTTTTTTCAATTCAATGGTTTTCCGTTTTAACCTATGTGCATAAAGAGACAAGTCACATTTTAGGCAAACAAAATATAATATATCTTTGCTTTTAATATAGTAAAGTATTATGTTGAGAGCTAACAATTACTATGACAATTAACAATTTTTGTGTCAATTAGCAATGCCCAAGTAATAGCAAAAATAATTTACTTCCTGCTTGACCAGTTTGCAGATATATTATTGCCACTAAAATCTTCAACTTCATCTATCTGAAAACATTAAAGAATGCGACCTCTGACCTCTTATTCAACCCCAGCACAGATATCCTCGCGAGTACATGGGGTTAAAATAATACGCGCTTAGTAACGGATGGTTCAAACTACTGTGTGTGAAGGCTTAAGGCAACACATGTAATGCGCACATTCCCGCATTGCTTTGTTTAATTAATTCTACCGCGTATTTAATTTAATGAACGTTAAAATAACAGGAAACTCTTTCCGTTGTTCGTTAATTAAGTCTCGAGACGGAAATGCTGCAAAGCAAAACAACTTAACAAATTGTATATTAACCTTTCCAAAATACTCGTCAGTTTAAGTCATGTTCATAACAATGTTCTAATAACAACTTATTCGTCGAATAGCTTGTTTTCACTTGGCAAGCACCATCAAAACCTTTGAAATCCACCGAGTAGCTTATCTACCTATAATAATAACTTCCTTTTTAGGACATTGTAATACCACCCCTAAAAGAATATACTACTTAAATGTGATTCCAAATAAACAGAACCGGTTTATCTGTTATCATTTGTCACAATCTCGTCCATGTATTTAATATTAATAAGTACAAACACGATATTTTGTGCCTTCGAAAAACGCAATAACGTGTAATTGTATCTAGTGACCGTGTTGGAAATTACTTGAAATAGACTTTGTGTCAGTGAAGATTTAACACACTTCATTGCAAATCGGGTTGGGTATTACCACCAGTCAAGTTATAGTCTAGTCTACCTTCTGTTATTGAGGGTGGATTCAGGGTTGAAAGCTTGTGAACTTAGCCGCTTTCAGAAGTTAAGTTTTGTAGAGCAAAGTATATAACTAGTCTAAAGTTTCACCATTATCTTCCACGTACGTTTATAAGTGACTATACCATGTTTCTCACTAGTCATTAGTCGCCCGTTTGAAGTCTTACATAATATAACCATCAATTAATAATGGGAAGCGCCAATTAAATGTTGATATTCAGCCTTATGCACAAAGATTTGCCGACGCAAACTTACCGTTCATTAAAAATGGCAGACTTGCTGGTGCAGATAAACTTGCGGAAATCCGGATGAATTTTTAGCTATTTGCGGGATAGTCGATTGAGCCGCAAATTTACGGAGCTCCTGCGCATATTTGCGCCGGCAAATCCTTTTGTGCATCCGGTTTAATCAATTTGCGGACGCAAGTCAACAGTTGAGTCCGCCAGTGGCTTTGTGCATGAGGCTCATTGTCATTAACGAGAGCATCCCCTTTAACGGTTGTTTTATGTCTATTTGCTACCTTATCGTATAGCAAATAATAATGTCGCTGAGCTTTGAAGTCACAGCGACAGGTTATGTTACTCAGAGACTGGATATGATATGGAATATAACGCTTCATGTCATGTGAACGTGTGTGATAAGTCTGCTCCGTAAAGGGGATGCTGCCGTTAGGGGTGGGTTAACAGGGCCGTTTCCCGGACCTGCTGAAAATTTTCGTACACATTTGAAAAATGTTTTTTATATGAACTATGTACGATATAGGCCTACAATTTAATTTTTTTTATGAGATGCACGTTTTTATAAGACACACAGCTGTGATCATAAGAATTAGATGACAGGCTTGTGAATCATACCAGGGTCGGTGTAGATGTGCGGTGGGCGAAGGGGGAGGGGGAAGCATATTATGTAAGTGGCATATTGTCGCAACTTGGTCATTATCTCTTGCCTCACGGTTGCTCATGGTGAAAGTGTTGTGTGAGAATATATGTACGCTGTGGTACAATGTTGCGAAGAAGTTGAATTGCTAGAATTTACTTTATTGTAATTAAGGCCCGTGTAGGGCACAATGCCCTCTTTAGCCTGATGAGTGATGAGTGATGAATGATAATGAGGAAGAGAGGAGGGGAAGCCTGTTACCGGCACGTAGCCTATCTCCTGTCAAAAAGTAGTACCAAGGGGACCATCGGCTTTACGTCCCATGCGAAAGGACGGTGTAACGTTGACCAGTTATATAGGTTCCTCCACTAACCTGTACTGCCGAGCAGTTTACGAGAAGAACGAAGCTGTCACACAGGCTTTCGAATCCTACAATCTGCTCTAACCAACGGTAACTAGTGTTTCAGAGGTGAGTGGTCACCCATCCACCTCCTGACCAAGCCCGAGGTTGCTTAACTAAGATGTTCGTATGGGAACTGACTAAGCGACCACGGCTAAACTGTTGGCTGAATCGCTATAGTCTTTGACTTGACAGCCAACCTAAGGATGATTCCTGCATTGGGCAGTTGGAAAACTGATAAGCCAACAATAGCCATACACAACTGAAAACACGATAAACTATAATTCATCAAGTATTGCTATTTGGTAACGAAATAAAATTACGACCCCCCCTTCCCCCGCGCCATCCCTCCGCCATCTACCTTACCAGGGTTTATACTGGGTTGCTGCTCTGCGAAAATGTAGCATGCACCATTTACACTGAACGTGAGTGATACCAAACACAACAGTATCACTATAAAATCCGCTGCTTCCGTTGTCTGTATTTTAAAATTTTATTTCAACTTCTATTTTGGTGTAATATTTCCGCTTGGACATGTTTTTCCGGAAAATTATCTAGAGGACGAATTTAATAATTTAAAACACAAAACAGCAAACACGCTGTCGTACGCGGGTGCCGTTATTGTGCCGCATTTCATGTTTGTCTGCTACTTGGTTTTTAGTATTTCGGGGAAATTTTAACAATGAGAATGTAACATACAACGCAACATAAATCTTGTTTACAAATCTCTTGATATGATGTAATATGTGTTGTAAGAAGGAATAACCGACACACGATTTCTTTCACCCTAGTCTGGGCTACGTTATATATTTCCTTGAATCTAGGATGGTCACACACGGTCATTCTCGAATGAGAATCACACAGTTCACATAGTTACATCGAATAATTGAAGCATTGCTCCGAATGCTTCTTGCCCAGCGGGTGGTCAGCACACAAGCCCGTTTGAGGTGGCCGGCTGGCCGAGGGCAACAGAACCGAACAAATAAAATAATGTCTATTTATTTTACAACCACTCAGTTACAAAAACCCCACTTGTGTTGTGCCTTATTTGTTGCTATGACGGGTCCAATGTCGCCGTTTATTTAATTATTTGAAATTATTTATTTATTTAATATTTATCCTATTCAGTTATAAAAACTGATTTACGAAGGAGGACAATCAATCGAACCAGGCTATGCAAACAATTAATAATAATTAAATCATAAAAAGTAATAAAAACAAAACGAAACAAACTATTGTACTATAAAGAAATCAAGAACAATAAAAATGAATTTATGTACATGTTATATATATATATATATATAATTTATATGAAAGTGTGCGACAGATACATTACATAGTAACACTATTTGTATAGATAATGTATTGCCGACTTAGCTTCTTTATTAATGACAATGAAGACTACATTTTCTTCTCTCTATGTTCTATCCCATAACTTCCGTCGGCGCCGTTCAAAGCCAATTATTATAGCATGAAGGAAAGGACGACATATTACATCAATAACCTCAGGGAGGAAAGTAATTTATTATTACGTAATATTGTGGAATATCTTCACACAGTCCATAAACACATCCAAACCGCAGTTACTTCCTTATACAACACCACGTTTTGATAGCCCCCCCCCCCCCCCCACCTCCCTTTAAATCAATAACCAATCAAGCTCTCATATTTACCTCACATTCTGTTTTTATTTGGTTGTGAAATCAGTTTTGAACCTGATAATCATTTCCTTCATGTTCCCTGCTGCTTCAGCTTGTTGCCTCGTATACTGTTTTATTGACTCGTCTTGGACTACAAAACAAAACAAAGCAATCTCCATATTTTACCAACACAATTTAGCTTTGTTTCGCTAAACTTTTCGTGGTTTCCACCGCGAGGAACGCTCTGCATAAAGAGGTCATAGAGTTCTATTCTTATCGGCTAATAGAAGTCCGGCGTGTTTTGTGTGTTGTCTTGGCCTCCTTTGTAAGTCAGTTGTAAACTTGTTAGGAAAGGCATAAATTAAATAAAATAATACATAAATAAATAAATAAATAAATAAATAAATAAATAAATAAATAAATAAATAAATAAATAAATAAATAAATAAATAAATAAATAAATAAATAAATAAATAAATAAATAAATAAATAAATAAATAAATAAATAAATAAATAAATAAATAAATAAATAAATAAATAAATAAATAAATAAATAAATAAATAAATAAATAAATAAATAAATAAATAAATAAATAAATAAATAAATAAATAAATAAATAAATAAATAAATAAATAAATAAATAAATAAATAAATAAATAAATAAATAAATAAATAAATAAATAAATAAATAAATAAATAAATAAATAAATAAATAAATAAATAAATAAATAAATAAATAAATAAATAAATAAATAAATAAATAAATAAATAAATAAATAAATAAATAAATAAATAAATAAATAAATAAATAAATAAATAAATAAATAAATAAATAAATAAATAGATAAATAAATAGATAAATAAATAGATAAATAAATAAATAAATAAATAAATAAATAAATAAATAAATAAATAAATAAATAAATAAATAAATAAATAAATAAATAAATAAATAAATAAATAAATAAATAAAAAAATAAATAAATAAATAAATACATAAATAAATAAATAAATAAATAAATAAATAAATAAATAAATAAATAAATAAATAAATAAATAAATAAATAAACAAATAAATAAATAAATAAATAAATAAATAAATAAATAAATAAATAAATAAATAAATAAATAAATAAATAAATAAATAAATAAATAAATAAATAAATAAATAAATAAATAAATAAATAAATAAATAAATAAATAAATAAATAAATAAATAAATAAATAAATAAATAAATAAATAAATAAATAAATAAATAAATAAATAAATAAATAAATAAATAAATAAATAAATAAATAAATAAATAAATAAATAAATAAATAAATAAATAAATAAATAAATAAATAAATAAATAAATAAATAAATAAATAAATAAATAAATAAATAAATAAATAAATAAATAAATAAATAAATAAATAAATAAATAAATAAATAAATAAATAAATAAATAAATAAAAAAATAAATAAATAAATAAATAAATAAATAAATAAATAAATAAATAAATAAATAAATAAATAAATAAATAAATAAATAAATAAATAAATAAATAAATAAATAAATAAATAAATAAATAAATAAATAAATAAATAAATAAATAAATAAATAAATAAATAAATTGTTTATTGTGGATGGAAGTCAGTGAAGGAGTGGTTCACACGTGTGTACGTTCAACCTGATTGGCCTTATTGGAGTGACGTCACAAGGGAGCCGCACAAATAGGTCAGGCGGTCATTCAGGCGAGCGATGGATGTGGTCACAGCTTGGACGTGCAAGTATAAGCTCATCAGATCATCAAATATAACTGGCATGCTCATTTACTGAACATGGAAGCCAATTTGTTCCCAACCTGAAACATTAATATACACAGTTTATGTGCTAGGATGTTACAATTAATGATCACGTGGAGTGAATATCGCTTGTTTCCCGTAGTTTAGTTCCATAACCTTTCATCGTACAGCAATATACCCATGACATACATCGCCGGCGGACATAGCAGCTAGTATGCATACTGCAAAACAGCATAAGGCATATTGATTAAAACAGCATAAGGCATATTGATTGTTGTCAACCACACATAGATTAGTTATTATTGTGGCTATGTATACAAGACAAAGTAGAACTGGAATGTACAAATTGCATATAATAACAGAACCAATCTAAATTTATGTTTTACACTCTGAAATTAGATACCTAAATCGTACCAGAATACAAGTATGGTTACTAAAAATTAATTATTTACTAATATGTTCCGTTAAACAAAGATAGAAGATACTGTATTGAATAGTGCAATAGTATAATGTGATGGTGAATAACAAATTTAATAATTTATAATCTAATGAATAATGATCTTGTTTACCAAGCTTCATGTCAACCCTAGTTATGGTAAAATATGCAAAGGCATCGTCATCCCTACACCTTGCTTAATGACCTGTCATTTAGCACCAACTGCTTCATAACAGACATCTTTTGTTAACGACGAAGGCGTAAGTCAAAAGAACACCTCTAATAATAAATGTTCTAGGCAACCGAAAAAACGAATTGTTATTTTTTAATATTATCTTCGAAAAGAAAATCACTAATGTGCAGTTGAGGGTTCCAATGCTAAAAAAAATTCACGACAGTTTGTAGGTAAGTCTGTATCACTGAATAGGTGGAAATTATCTGATTCGATCAATATTGTGAATTGAACCTAGCATCGTGATCTTCTGCTTCCAGAACTAATAAAAACTAAGCCAACGAATTAGCCGCGGTCGCTTAGCCGGGTCCATACGAACACCGAAGTTAAGCAACTTCGGGTAAGGTCAGGAGGTGGGTGGGTGACCACTCTCATCTGAAACATTACCGTTGATTAGAGCAGATTGGAGGGTTCGAAAGCTTGTGTAACAGCTTCGTTTTTCTCGTCAACTGCTCGGCAGTCCAGGTTAGTAGAGGAACCTATATGACTGGTCAAAGTTACAGCGTCCTTTCGGATGTGACGTAAAGCCGATGGTCCCATTGGTACTTTTCGACAGAAGGAACGCATCGTGCCGGTACCAGGCTTCCCCTCCTCCCTTCCTCATTATCCTTCATCAATCATCACTCATCAGGCTAAAGAGGGCATTGTACCCTATACACTGGCCTCAATAACAATAAAGTAAATAAAGTAGAGTAACGCTCGTTTCCGCCTGGAAAACAGTAAATCTGGGTCTGACTGCAGATCTTGTTTTATCACCATATTATTGTGTTTTTCTTAATTTAAACGATATCCTTGTTTTGTACGTGCGCATTTCGTAACCTCCCTTAAATCTTCTCAGTTGAGGCGCAATAGTTAGACCAATGGCTTATTTAGAGATGTCTATATCGAACTCTTTTTATAAATAACTTCTAGATACGATTGCCCTTAATAACTTTACCATTCTGTTATTTTATATAGTTTCTACACACGGAGAGCGTTCACTACGGCGATATAGAGAAGAGCTATTGGAGTGTTATCATCGAGTACTATCGGATTTAAAAATATCTGTCTCCAGACTTTAGCATATTATCATGGCACAAGAGTAATAAATAAAATAAATTATAACACGTTAAAATAAAACGCAGATTTTTATTATATTCCTGTTACAATTTTGAAAATTGTTCCGAGTACCTTACCTACTGAGTACTGCATAGATTTATATGTCTACCTAAAAAGTGTGGTTTTCATGATTACCTCTTATTTGTCTATTATTTAAAAATATCAAACATAATTATAAACATTTTGTCATTGCATTGTACATTGCACATTACTTTGATTCATAGTTTTCAAAATGGAGAGACACCTTTACGAACCCGCTAGTAAGGTTAGCGATACAAGGCCGAAGCACGCGAGCGTCGTAGGGTCTGATCGACGCTGCGTCTGTTGCCACTAGGCACATCTCTATGGCTGTCACGCTCAGTGATTCATGTCCGAGTGTCTTGTCTTGGCGCTCTAATGAAAACTGTTGCCCGGCGTCGCTTGAGTTGTGTCGTTTAGTTGGCACATCCGGTCGGCGCCAGTCACCCACCTGTCCATGTGTCCCAACGTCAGAAGTCTCGTGCTGAAGAAATAGCCCAGTCCGATAGTACACATTTTCGTGGAAAATAAATAAATTAATAAACGAACAAACAAACAAAAAACATACAGACAAACAAACAAACAAACAAAATATTAAATTCTATTTCTGGTTCCGCCCTTAGACCAGTAATATAGTACTGTTCTAAGGTTCCGCCATGTACTTTCTACTTTTTACTTACTATTTGCCAAGGTCTACTTGATCTTCGCCTAGCGAAGGCTCGTCGAACTCTTAACTAGGAGGAGATCTAGTAGATTTTGACTACTTACTATTTACTACCTACTACTTTAGCCCTTTCTCAATGCTTTGTAGTCATCTAAATATTTGTCCAAACAACAATGGTCAACAATGAAAATGACGTATAAAGATGGCGTCACTGGAGTTTTTATTGGCTGGCAGTAAGCACTTAGCAGACTAAGGTCCGGTCTTATAATGTCCCAATAACTACTTATTCGTCGAATAGCTTGTTTTCTCCATGGCAACCACCAATCAAAAGTCTTGAAATCCTCCAAAGAGCTTCATTGCTACAAATAACTTTCTTGTTAGGAGATTGTAAGACCAACCCTAATATACTTAGAACATACTTGGAGTTTTGAGATAATATACCCTTATTTTACTTCTTACTATAGATAGTTGTACTACTTATTTACGCAAGGTCTAGTTGATCTCCGCCTGGGAGTTCGACTGGCTTTCGCTAGACAGAGATCAAGTAGACATTGCTGTTTACATTGGGACAACGTTATAAGGTTGAACCATCATATCGTAATTATTTCTTAGATTATAATTTATCTTCATACGTAGACGAGTACAAACGCTAATGGTTTCAGGGTTGCCACGAAGCAGCTCTTCGAGTGTCAGATATATACATGGAAAGCTAATTGAATTCCTTACAAGTAGTTTGGACTTGAAGTCATGTAATGGAAATGGAGACTTTGTGGTAATTCTCTCATCTCTCTACCTCGCACGAGTGGCTTTCGAGGAAGTTTGTTGCACTGGCGCAGAAAACGAGATTGTAGATTTTGAGATTAGTTATTTATTTTCTTGTTGACACGTATACATGATACAAGATTAACTGGAAAAAGGCAGGGTTAAAAAACATTTTTGAGCTTCTTCTTACACTCCACCTCGTTATTATGATTTAACCCTTTTAATACGAAGCTCTTACACAGGTTGCAATGGAATAGGGTTCTTTCAGGTCACTTCAAAAACATTAAGCTAGTAAAGTCCCCATTGGTCTTTTTATTTTGTAGGTTGTATTCACATTTCGCATGGTGGCCATACTGGAGGCCACAATGGGATGTGATTGGTAGTTCATTGTTACAATGTTTCAGCTAGCGTTAGGTGGAAGTTCACCAGTTTTCCAACTTTGGTTTGCTATTATTACTGAAAACAAATTTTAAATAAATTCTCTCTTATTTCGGCCACTTTTTTTGTTGTTTACAATGAATGGCACACACAATAATTTCCGTAAACTTTATCGGGGAATATACGTGTTCAAACTCTCACATTTCCCCGTAAACAATATTATCCGTTTTCTATTGACAGCTAAATGAAATTTGAAATGGTATTACTACAGGTGGCCTCCAATATGGCCGATGTGACGTCACGTGAATACTCCCTATGGCTTGTCAATCAGCTCAATTAATTTTTTTCATTGTTATATCTTGCTGGCTTTGAAGAAACCTATAGTTTGGATTTTTTTGCAAATGTTTCAAAACGAAAGTTTTTCACAATAAAGCATGTTAAATTTTCGGAAAATGTGTGCTATCAACTTAAGCATATCTAACCTAATGTCTTTTAGACTTTAATCAATTAATTAATACGTTGTTATTATTAATTTCTTGGTTGGTTGTGGCAATTATTCCTGTACTCGAGAAAACAATGACGTACAAATAGTTTAAACTGAGTTTAAGTGTAAGCTATGGCTGGTCTGGACAAAGCCAATATAAGCGCCTATAAATTAAGTGTGCTAGGCCTACAACGTAAAGTGGGTCAGAACGGTCTCCGAAAACCAACGGACGGATCACTTCAAGGTCTATTGTTTCGATAGACGATACAGACACGGCGACCCCATTAGGCGGGGTTCACATTTTATCCGCCCTTGCGACAAAAATAGCGCGTCGGGAGGAACACAAGTCACATCTCTCACTTTCACTCCCAGAGCAATGCAATTAGTGTTGGTGTCAGGGCCGTCTTAACATGTCTTTTGCACATAGGCCCGAATACAAATGCCGCCCCCCCCCCCCCTCAAAACTCAACGACAACAATAACAACACCTTTACAAACTTTGTATACGATGATGGAGATGGGCAATAAGAACACATTTTTATTTATTTATGCTAAATATATTTGTCACTCACCAGTCTCCATCGCCGAGCCTGCAATCTCAAAAAAGGTTTCATCCTGGATTTGTTTCTGACATATCGTTCAATGCCTGTGTCAAAGCATATTGTTTTGGCTGCCTCTATTTGCACCCAAGTTGGGTGAGCGCAACATTTAAAATGCTATTTTCCCCCAAGTTCTGCGCATGCGCGGGTGTGTCCAGCATTTAAAATGCTATTTGCACCCAAGTTGTTTTCACCCAAGTTGGGTGTGTCCAACACTTAAAATGCTATTTGCACCCAAGTTATTTTCACCCAAGTTGGGTGTGTCCAACACTTAAAATGCTATTTGCACCCAAGTTGTTTTCACCCAAGTTGGGTGTGTCCAACACTTAAAATGCTATTTGCACCCAAGTTCTTTTCACCCAAGTTGGGTGTGTCCAACACTTAAAATGCTGTTTGCACCCAAGTGAACCCCAACTTGGGTGAAAACAAATTGGGTGCAAATGGCAATTTAAGTGTTCGACATACCCAACTTGGGTGAAAACAACGTGGGTGCAAATATCAGTTTAAATGTTGGACACACCCAACTTGGGTGCATTTTAAGTGTTTGACACACCCAGCCAGCTTGGGTGAAAACAACGTGGTTGAAAATAGCATTTTAAATGTTGGACACACCCAACTTGGGTGCAAATAGCATATAAATTGTTCGACACACCCATCTTGGGTGTAAACAACTTGGGTGCAAATAGCATATAAATTGTTCGGCACACCCATCTTGGGTGTAAACATTGATTAAACAGGTGGTGTAAACAACTTGGGTGCAAATAGCATTTTAAATGCTGGACACACCCCCGCATGCGCAGAACTTGGGTAAAAATAGCATATTAAATGTTGCGCTCACCCAACTTGGGTGCAAATAGCCACTCCGTATTGTTTTTGTTAGCTCACATTCAATGGACAACATTGATAAGGCGACTAGTCTCTCGTTTCCCTTTAGCGCGTTTCTTATACTGGGCTCCACTTAATCGAACTTTACAATAACGAACGTGACAAAATTGTTAATATAGTTTATTGTACTTCACTTCACTCACACTGTCATACTATTAAGTCACATTAATACACGTGATAAAGATTACAGAAAAACTTACATTTTATAGCACACGCCTACCTAGTAGCATACGTCAGTCTAGCATACGAATAATCACTACAAAAGTGCAGAAAATTGAACCTTCACATACGAAGTTGAAAACTTGACTGATTTCAAAACGCCAGAAGAAGCATTTTGTTTACAGATTTACTTGCGGGATAGTGCATTGTGCCTGTGATTTGATGCGGCACAGACTCAGAAATAATTTGTTGGACTGAACGCTTTTGTAATTTGTAACATCTCAAGATGAAAGCATGTTTTGGCTAATAAGTCTCCACATGCTGCTACAAAGAACACTACAATACTTTTCAAAATGAATAGCCAGATTCTAGGAAAGGTCAGGCAAAAACTCCATTCGGCTTATTATTCCACCTGCCATTGCTAAAAACTACACCCAACTCTCTTATCCGAATTAGACATCGTCAACCATAAACAGGGCATAGAAATATACAAGTAATTTTTTGTGAACGCTCAGGTGAGAAATTGAGATATTGCATTGGTTATGACATTTTGTGTTCGAAATAAGTAAAATATTAACGATTTTGACTTCTTGAATATCAATCCATTGGTTGATAACATACAAATTTCCAATAAATTTGCCGCCCCTGGAAAGTGCCGCCCTAGGCCCGGGCCTCGTGTGCTTATGGGGTAAGGTGGGCCTGGTTGGTGTACGTTCAATTATAAGTCGTTGTGTTCACAGTTCTAAGTTAAACTAGTTCAAGTGATTAATGGGGTAATTATTACAAAAAAATGCTATTAACTATTTTAATATTAGGAAAATATAATACAAATAATAATGTTAAAGTTGGAATCGATTAGTTCTTATCATCCTATCAAACTGTAGGCCTACTATCCGTGCGTACCACGCTATCCGTGCGTACCACGCTATCCGTGCGTACCACGCTATCCGGTAGAACAGTTCCGGCGTTTGCGCTGTTGGAGACTTCACCACGGCAGACGGTAGAAGAAGCCTGGGATGTTATTGGTTTTCAATTATAATCGAAACTGAAGTAATAACGTCATTGTTAATAACGCTCTTCTTTATTAGAGTTCGCTTGTTGAGTTCTACAGCGGAGCTCGCGCGTGAGCCTTCTAGACATCCTTAGAGAGCAACGAACAATTCTTTTACTTCTATTTACGTCCACATATTTCGTTCGGTCTAATGAATCTCCAACAGCGTTATTGCATAAAGCGATTTAGAACGAAAGAACACTTGAACATCCAGTCATATCGTCAATGAGTTACCTATACAGGCAATATACCGAATATCAATTAATAATAACTCAGATTTAATTTGTGTCCAAACAATGTCAAAACTTAATTCAACCCAGTTTAGTTGAGTTCAGTACAGAACAGTACAGCACAGCACAGCACAGCACAGCACAGCACAGCACAGCACAAAAGAAAGGTAAAAAAAGAAAGGTATTTTTCCTAGCAGACTGAAAGTAGCTGTGATTAAACCAATAAGTAAGGTTACGGGTTCAATTAAAATATCTGATTTCAGACCGATAAACATGCTATCGATTTTGGACAAATTATTTGAAATAGTTGTGCATGATCAATTGTATGAGTATATGGAAATAAATAATCTTATAGATGTAAACCAATCAGGATTCCGCAAACACTATTCATGTGAGTCGGCAATTCAAAATGTACTGAGTAAATGGTTGGCTGATAAAGATGCCAAGTTATCAACTATTATTATTTTTCTGGATATGAAAAGAGCTTTCGAGACTGTTAACATTGCTAGGCTGTTAGATAAACTTAAATATATGTATGGAGTCGAAGGGAAAGCTATTGCATGGATTAAAGATTTTCTCACTGAAAGAAAGCAGATGGTAAGGTGTGGTATGGAGGAATCCAAAATTAGGGATAGTACAAATGGAGTACCTCAGGGATCAATTTTGGGACCTTTATTATTTATAATTTATCTAAATGATGTGAACAAGGTGTGCAAGATTGCGTTTTTAAATATGTATGCTGATGATATGGTGCTATCCATTAGTGGATATGATTGTCAAGAGTTAATTATATTGATAAATGAGGAGCTGGTAAGATTAGCAAATTGGTTAGCATTAAATAAACTTAAATTGAATATTGCTAAGACTAAGGGAATGTTTTTAGCATATGGAAAAAAATGTAAGGAGGCTTGGGATAGCCCGTTAAGGAAACCGATTGTAATTGATAACTCCATTATAGAGATTGTAAGGGATTTCAAATACTTAGGAATTATTATAGACAATAATCTCGATTTTAAGGAACATGTCAATTGTATGATCAAAAAAATAGGTAGGAAGATTGGTTTTCTTAGACGTATAAGTGGTAAACTGTCACGTTGGACTAGGTTAATGGTGTATAATTCCATTATTAAGCCTCATTTTGAATATGGAGCAACCATTCTTTATCAAGCATGTAAAAATGATATTGGAAAACTCCAGGTGCTACAAAATAAAGGAATGAGGTGTGTTCTTAGATGTGATCGGGAGGTACCGATCAATGAAATGCTTCAACGGCTTGATTGGTTAAATGTGAAAGAAACCATTTTTCTGTTAGTATTAGTGTTTATTTTTAAGGTAAAAAATGGTCTAATGCCTGGATATATGGATAATAAGTTAACTAATGTCTCCCTAGTTCATAACTGTAACACTAGATATGCCAAGGAGGGAAAAGTTTTTCGTATTAATTGTAACAGTAAAAAATGGCTTAGCTCTATTTTCAACTCAGGGGCCATTATGTTTGATAAACTTCCTTTTAGTATTAAGCTGGCAAAAAATCCTGAAATGTTCAAGCACAAATGTACGAGCTGGGTAAGAGAACAGCGTGATATATAATACTGGTATATTTTTAAAATTAATTTAATGTTAGTTACGGTACTATAATTTTTGTAGTATATGCATTGTACCATGCAATGGGCATGGCCTTTCATTTTGTTATTTTGTTATTTTTTTAATTATTAATGTGTCTTCTGTCCCTTTTTTAGGGAATTTTATGTATTAATTGTTCAATACTGTATAACTGGCTACATAAGCTACTAAATAAAGACAATACAATACAAATACAGCACAGCACAGCACAGCACAGTTCAGTTCAGTTCAGTTCAGTTTAGTTTAGTTTAGTTTAGTTTAGTTTAGTTTAGTTGTCCCAAATTGGCTATCCCTTGCTGACGAAATAAATAGCCGAGTCCAGTGGATTATTTGGCCTCAAGATTATTCTTATAGGGGCATACAAATAATCGAGTATGTATCATGTTTCATGTTATGTATGACTTTTGGAAAAAATAAACAAACAAAACCAAACAATAGGCCGACCAACTTAATGATCTACTCTTCACAAATGTCTTACATAACATATACTGGAAAACAGGTCAATGAGACGACCGGGTATTGGAATTATGAATACCCCAAACACAGTGGGTGCGACTTATGAGGCTTGTGCACTGTATTTAGCGCAAGATGGAAAAGAACGCTATAGGCATCTGAAAATTTTCGTTGAAACGGCGAAAATGAAAGGGGTGGTAGAAATAATGATCTGAAGTCGGCACGAGACAGTAGTTATACTTACTAGTTACAGTGGTGGAACTTAACAACAAGTGGATTAATCAAAGTACGTGATAACAGGCTATGGCCTTGGAAGGCAGTGACAATTTCAAACATGTCGGTAGGAGGCGGTGTGTCAATAAATGAAGCTTAGCGAGATTATTAGGATGACTGACAGTGTCCAGTACGTTCTCTATTTACTTTATTTACCTCCATTAGATACAGATACAACATGAGTTCGTCAAGCCTTCATTCCGGTGGGTTTAACACATATTTATCATTTCCATTCTTAGTTTCAAGTCATTTAGCGACGAAGCTTTTGTGAAGTAGGTCTCCATCTGTCATGATAATAATATATATCTTTGTTGATTGTTATTGAGTTTGACGTGAAGTACCTTTTCACTTGCTTGAAAATAAATAAAAGAGAAATAAATTAATAATAATAATTTTGCGTAGGATTCCCTGTTATAGGGTGCACACCAGCTTTACCTGTTGTGCCCCTCTTTAGGTGACTAACTAGGCCTAGGTATGTTAGGGTGATTGATTAGATGGATGGGAAGGAATTTCCGAGGGCTGATAGTATGACTCAGTCTCATAATTCGCCTTTACGACTGAGGAAAACCTCGATAAAAACCTACAGTCACGACTGCTCGTGGCCAGAATCGAACCGGCAACCTCCCGAATTAGAGTCTCGCGTCTTACCGCGGAGCCACCTCTATCGGTGAGATAAATAATTAGAACACTACTTTCTTAATTTGTTTTGGTAATTGCTTGTGTAGCCCCCTTCTCAAAAGCAACAGTACAGGCCCTCGTCTAGGCTTAAAGTACGATAGATGCAAGGTAGTTAGCTCTTCATGTGTTACGGGGTGACTAGATGTGACTGTCAACGCTGTATGTGCTAAGTTCGTCCTTAAACAATACACATTAAAATCATAATAACTTTTGGAGTCTAGAACAATTCACTAAGTGCCTGACCTACGGGTTGATAATAGGCCCCGTCTGGGCCAGGGGTTCACCCCAGGGTGACTATGCCAATCGTAAGAGGCAACAAAAGGAGATCAGCGTCTTTCTCGTTTGAATATTAGTCCTCCTTATCCCTTTCCTCCAATCACCCGTGACGTCATATGACTTAGTTGTCGATTATAAGTCGAATTATAGTAATCAATAATGTTTTTATGTCGTGGTTTGGTGCCCAAAACGTTTTATCCTGAGTAAAATACGACGGGGAGGGAGGGGGGGGGGGGGGCGGGGTTAGTCTGTGTTAAATTAGATATAGGGCCTAGAATATAATATTTATTTGTGATGACAGGGAGGATCTAATCTTTACAGTGGTCACTATGTAGGTATTGGTTAATATTAAATATCATGTAAAGAAAAATTGTTTAATTCACTCTTTGACTTCACTCTGTACTTTTGTATTTATGCGTAGTATGATGGGGATGGGGGTTGATTTTTTAGCGGTTTGGGCCGAAACCACTTTTGCGACTGTATTAGTGGTGAGGGGGGGGGGGGGGGGATCAAAACCACGCAGGTAAAGAGAACTCTTCAAAGGGTGGCTTATTTCCCGTTCGTTGCGCATGGTTGTAAACGTCAAACTTGCCACCGGAATATCATGAGCGCAAAATAGGAAGGATGCACAGATTGAACAAAGTGACCAAGTGATTTTTATTCGATGTAAAATGCAAAGATTGTTGAAGCGTTAAATGGTCCATTTGGTTTGGAGCTGTCTGTATAGTACGTGAGAAGAAGAGTGTTTGCAGACAAAAGGCGATGATTAACATCTGTGGTCACTGCATTTGCCGATGAGCTATTTTAACTACGACAAATAAGTAGTTTGTCACTAGATGATAATATGTTGCGAACACACTTGGATCATTCATCGTATGAAGAACATACAACAACACTGACTAACTTTTAAAATTTCTTAAAGTCCGAAGTTTTCTTTTGTAGTTGTTTAACCAACTTGGAAATAGTTTACGGAAAAAATATATTAAATAAGTTTTCACTACAACATACAATACAATTTATAGATACTATGTTATACATAATAATGATAATAATCTATAACTCAATTCCCACTATATCGGGTTGAGTGCATTTCTGCTCACCGTTGTCTAGGGCAAGCAACTTTCAATGACAGCTTGCCAGCCTCAGCGTGTCTTCGTGTCTTCATTATCTTCTTCCAGCTTCTTCACCACAATTTCTACCACTTTTTCTTCTTCCCCCCCCCCCCCCCCCCCACTATTTCTCTCTTTTCACGTGAACCCAGATTCGTTTCTCTCTTCAACGTCTTCTTCGATCAAGGCTCCCCCTACTCTTACTTTCACTCCTTCACCTGCCTCATATTCTCGTCAAGGGATCCTCAACATTCCCAATCTCTATACTTTACCAAACCACATGAGACGTTCTCTCCTGAGTTTAAGGTGTAATCTCTCCAGTCCTAGTTTTTTTTCTGCACCCCACGTTAATATGGGTATAAATTATGCCTTGTATAAAAAAAATCAAAACATCTGGGCAACGTAAACAGACCTAACTCTTTGATGCGTCCTTATACCAAGTAAATTTCAATCTCGATTTCAATTTCGATCCAAGCTGGATGATTATTGGACACATACAGCTTTTAGTTCTGTTGCACTCAGGTACCCGCAGCAGCCCCTCCGTTATCCATAGTGAACTCGATTCACCCACCACCACCAGCCTAGCCAACTCAGTGGAGGATGCAATGTTGCTCGACGGAATGGCTACGACCACCAGCCAACCCAACTCAGTGGAGGATGCAATGTTGCTCGACGGAATGGCTACGACCACCAGCCAACCCAACTCACAGGAGGATGCTATGTGGCTTGACGGAATGGCTACGACCACCAGCATAGAGGTCGCAGTGGACGTTGTGATATGTCGCATCTGCCAGGAGGACGACACGAAGGAACGTCTGGTCACCCCTTGTCGCTGCAAGGGCTCCGTCGGTTACGTTCACCTCTCGTGCCTTGAGCGTTGGCTAGAGGTGGCCGACATAGCGAGGTGCGAGCTGTGTCATTATCGCTACACCTTGGAGGTGTCTCGCCGCTACCACTGGTTAAAGTCCCTCAGACTGTGGTACAGGAACCGCGCCAACCGCAGGTAAGTGTCCGAGTATAGCACGTATAGCTAGAGGTGATGCCGCCGACATAGCGAGATGCGAACTGTGTCATTATCGCTACACCTTGGAGGTGTCTCGCCGATACCACTGGTTAAAGTCCCTCAGACTGTGGTACAGGAACCGCGCCAACCGCAGGTAAGTGTCCGAGTATAGCACGTATAGCTAGAGGTGATGCCGCCGACATAGCGAGATGCGAACTGTGTCATTATCGCTACACCTTGGAGGTGTCTCGCCGCTACCACTGGTTAAAGTCCCTCAGACTGTGGTACCCCACACAGCACACCTTTGTCCCATGGACGTCCCTGCGCCGTCGCGCCGGGACATCGGGACGTCCTACGGACGTTCCGATTTTTCCATCTCAAGTTCCTGCCCGATCCTTAGTTCACCAAATAGTGGATCCGACGGACGTCCCGTGCAGGTCCCGTAGGACGTTCTCTAGTAGTCCAAAGGACGTCCTCTTTACGTCCCGCCGGAGCATTATTAAATCCTATGCATGTCCTGGTTTGTCCATTTCATAGCCCTACCAGGTCCATAATAGTAGATCCGACGGACGTCCCGTGAAAGTCCCGTAGGACGTACTCTAGTAATCCAAAGGACGTCCGGTTTACGTCCCGCCGGAGCATTGTCCTATCGACGTCCTGCTTTGTCCATTTCAAGTTCCTGCCCGGTCCTTAGTTCACCAAATAGTGGATCCGACGGACGTCCCGTGCAAGTCCCGTAGGATGTACTCTAGTAGTCCAAAGGACGTCCGTTTCACGTCCCGCCGGGGCATTGTCCTATCGACGTCCTGATTTTTCCATTTCAAGTTCCTGCCCGGTCCTTAGTTCACCAAATAGTGGATCCGACGGACGTCCCATGCAGGTCCCGTAGGACGTACTCTAGTAATCCAAAGGACGTCCGTTTAACGTCCCGCCAGGGTATTGTCCTATCGACGTCCTGGTTTGTCCATTTCAAGTTCCTGCCTGGTCCTTAGTTCACCAAATAGTGGATCCGACGGACGTCCCGTGCAAGTCCCGTAGGATGTACTCTAGTAGTCCAAAGGACGTCCGTTTAACGTCCCGCCGGGGCATTGTTCTATCGACGTCCTGATTTTTCCATTTCAAGTTCCTGCCTGGTCCTTAGTTCACCAAATAGTGGATCCGACGGACGTCCCGTTCAGGTCCCGTAGGACGTACTCTAGTAATCCAAAGGACGTCCGGTTTACGTCCCGCCGGGGCTTTGTCCTATCGACGTCCATTGATATGTCAATTTTATGTCCCTACTACGTCATTAGTTCAGTGAATATGGATCCGATGGACGTCCCGTGCAGGTCCCGTATAAGACATACTCTAGTAGTATAAAGGACGTCCACCTTACGTCCCACATGGACATTGTCCTACGGAAGTCCGGATATGTCAATTTTGTCCCTACCAGGTCATTAGTTCAGTGAATATGGATCCTACGGACGGAACGTCCGTAGGATCCATATTATAATGTAGGTGCAGGTCCCGTATGACGTATGATAGTAGTCGTATCCTTTTTATACCACGGTGGTTTTCCGATGCCTTTGATTATTTACTTACTTAGCCCTTACTACCAAAGAAAAGTTAGTATGTGGGAGAGTAGGAAACGGAAACATGTAACAAAAGTGAAGTTATGCCTCAATCTTTAGAAAAAGTGGACTGGTTAAAAAAAGGTAAAACATATTGAGCATGAAAATATTGTACATCTGGGCATGTTAAATTCTCTATAACATGCCCAACTGGCCATGTGCTATACTATACAATTTTATAGCCCTGTAGTGGATAAGGACGTCTCGCATGGATTGTAGTACGTTCAAAAGGAAATTCTGGTTGCATTCCGTTACACGACCGGGTTCGACTGGAGTTTTAATGTTTGGTCGCGATGTGATGCTTGGCTGGGAGTGGCAATCCTTTAGTGCAACGAAATGCTGAGGCCATAATAGAAGGCAGTGCTTTTAAAATGGTGGAGCCTTGGGTATTTTCTTTCAATGATATTTTGCTACATTGTTTACATTTGTGCGCCTCTGTGAGTCGTTTGTGTAGTTATGTCTCAATCTTTCATTTGGAATTACTTCACTACACTTGAGTATCCGAAAGTTACCCAAAGAACATTCTATACAGCCTGTTCAGTTTTATCAGCAATAACCGGCCCAAGCCGTTGGGCTTTTGAGTCGCGACCGATGACGACCGGGAAAGCAACGAAACGCTAAGAGCCGGGCTTATTGGTCGACCAAAGATGCTTACGGAATACTGCGGTCGGGCTGGTCGAGCCCGGCCTAACGGAATGCAAACTCAATAAATTGAATAATATTTGAATTCAAATAAATTTAAATTCAGTATCCTTTGAATGTCCTCTCCGGTTGAAGGTGGGTTGTTATTTATAAATGATTAAACGTTATGGAGAATTAACTACAAAATATTTTATTAAATCATGGTGAAGATATCATAGTAGTAATTTCTGTGACATACAGAACAGTAATAAAGTAATTTGCACTCGCGAAGAAAACAACAGTTGGTCCATATACAACATATTATTACAAATGAAAATGTAGACTTAAAACATTCTATCAACATGAAACTAGAAGGGTTACAATCATCGTAGGCCTATATCTTTTTCAATTACATCCATTTTTCATTCATGGTGTACATAAAAAATAGCTAGGTGACAGTATTTGGTAATCAACTGGTAAAGTGTTATGCTGATAAGGTTTTCTTTTCAGATAAATTAATGTTTTACGAAATATGATAAGTTTACTTATTCTGATTGCAGCGGAATGAAGCACTGTAGGCTATAGTTAAATCGTAATCTATGAAATTTAATTAATGTTCATGTTTTGTTAATTGCAAAACGTCGCATTCAATTTCGACGAAAAATGACGATTGCAAATATTAAAATGATTACTCAACCTTAAAAACATTCAATGGCAAATCGTTGTGACGTTTTTTTTAAGTATTTAACCCAGTACTCGCGTGACTTTAGGGTAATTCGGTAATGACAGAATTTAAACAACAACAACAACAACAACAACAACAACAGCAATAATAGTAAAAATATTAATAATAATAATAATAATAATAATAATAATAATAATAATAATAATAATAATAATAATAATAATAATAATAATAATAATTCAACTATATTTGATTTATGTGTAATATAATAATCTTTGTGATATGTAAAATCTTTTTAAAATGTAATTATCTTTGTAATGTGTAAAATCTTTGTAATGTCATATTTTGTAACGTGTGGTTGCAGCACCTAAGAGGTGAGGATCACCTTTGGTGCTGTAGACTAATAATGTACCTGCCATCTGGTGATGTGATAAATAAAGATAATAATAATAATAATAATAATAATGATAATAATAATTTATACTAAGAAGTAAAATAAGATTAGGAATATTATTATTGTAACATCTGCATTCACAGACAGTTTGTGTAAGATCAGCAAAACCGAGTATGTTCGTAGTGAACACATTATCTAGACAATAGACACATTGTTCCGCATTTACTTTAATAATAATAAAATAATAATATCATTCATTTATATTGCACTCATTGTGTTATACTTCGGATGAGCATGCGCTGCGATTGCGATAGTTTGAGACTCTCATTTGAAGGGATGAAGAGATAAAAAACACTTTGTCAATGACAAGTCACCACTTCCCACTTGTCATAAACAAAACACTCGACATATTTCACTCCGACCAGACGGAACTAAATCGTATGCTTAGACCGAACTGCATTATCAACATCACGTCTTATAGCCAGTGCGTATGTTTGTTACATGATCACGTTTTACAACCTGGGATAAATTGTACTAGAAATGAGTATTTTACTTTTAGTAGGCCTTATTAACATTGTTGTATGCATTGGTGTATTGGTAATGGACAGTCGCCCCAGTACGTGTTGGGCCATGTGCAGCTGTACGTGAACTCGAAGAAGACGTCGACCGGACCAATAGCAGCATCTGCGAAGATAAGAGAACAATATCGCAAAACGATAAATCTCACTCTTAAAATAAAAAGTGAATGTTATGTATGCCTATGCTATAGGCCTACGAATGTATAGGACTGTGCGAAAAAAGTTAATAAAATTAGAATGCAATAATGAATTAAAAACATTCAGAAAAACAAATCGATTACTTATGCCACTATTTGAATCATTAGTGTAACATGTAACATTGTAACATCACATACATAGATAGAAAAAAGTAGGCTATAATTGTAAAATATTAATTTTAGCCAAATTGAACAACTGTGATTTTATTTCGCGACCGTAGTCTCACAATTGGCGTGTTTATAAAATGAACTGACGTACAATTCCTATCCAAAGATAAAACATTCGATCATTAGACATTATGGTTCTGTGTCGCTGGACAGTCGTTGTTGTTGTCGATTTTGAATTTGTAATATTATTTCTTTATGCATATCATATATAACAGGTAATAAAAATAATAAATGTTATAACAATAATAAATATTAAATATAGTCTATGTAAGGTATACTCTTGTATGTATATTTTGTTCGTCAATTTGCGTTTGCAGTAATTATTGTATCTTTCGACTTTAGGGTGTTTTACAATTTATTCCTATGAACACAGTTGGAAACGAAAAATCCTAATGTATACGTTTGCTGAGCGCGGCCCTAAACCATCGTTCATCCGATTTCAACCCAAAAAGGGAAGTTTATATTTAAAATCCTCTGTTAGGTAAAGCAAATTGCAAAGGCGCATATCTCATATAAATATACAAAAATATGTAGGCCTACAAGTTATTCAAAATAAAGAGGAAGGGGAAGACTAATCTTAATTTAGACAGTTACATGTACGCATACCTCCTGCTGTTTAGCTGCCCCTGATTGCAACAGGCATAACATAGGCTACAGATTATAGCTAACTTGCATTGCTGGTTTACATAATGTAATAGGGGAAATGGGCCCTCGTTATCCTCCTGTAGGCCTACATAAAATACAAAAAAAAAAAAAATACTGTATGAGATTGTGTTCTAATATAAAAACGGCTTGTGTTTTGCAACTCCCGAAAAAATACAGGTAGGCGTGCAGGACTTGTGTAGCTAAATTTTAAATCTACGGTATTCATTTTGTTAATGTCACGCTCAATAGGGCTAATAATTAATATAACATGGCGTCGGCACTTCTAGTCGCATTGTACAATGTACATGCTCATTTTATTTTTGACATGAAAAACTGTACCCAGAATTATAAAAATGTTACATTTGCTAAGTTTCAAGAGGCAGGTCTACATAAATATTTTGGGTACCGGTGTGGCTAGAGGTTGGGGGGGGGGGGGATTGAGGCGGAGTTTGTTTAACATTTACTACATTGTCATTAATTTTATATTGCCTACGAGTAGATACTTGTGTAATGGCAGTACAGCGTTAAAATACATGAATAGCAGTCAGTGGTAAACAGAATCAGATAAGTATTAATGATACATCTTCTCAACCACAGCGTTTTACTATCGCATGCAGCTTAGGTACCCTAGTAAGCACAGATAAAACGACATCACTTTTGGTTTTATAGCGAACTAGAAGCGCATTGAAACAAATACGAAAACTGAGATCCCACAGCAGGCGCGTAACAACGGTTCCTTTGTACTCCCACACAGCTGCAAAGAATCTTGTTGATACTTGGAGCTACGAATGCGATGAATGAGGATTGAGGGTTATGTAGGCCTACACTCACATGCACATACGGATAAGCTACCATTCTGTAGGTGGTACTAATATTACATAACATTTAATATTGTACTTACATTATGTTGCTGGTGTGCGTGTGCGGTTTGATAGCCTATACCGATACGTCGTGGTATACGAAGACATGCCTCATTTTGTATCTTGACGATTCACACTTTCACAATCACTTACACAATACACTGGAACCGAGTGGTACATCTCATTACATGTTCGGATTACGCGGAAGACACGTTAGGCTGAAGACTATAGCCAAAATTACATACGCCAACCACATTATTTTTGCTCGAATCCTAACGAACACACAAAATATGATGGAAGCATGGTTAAAAACGACACACGTTATCAAAACGTTGATTGAAGCTTCTCGCTTTGAGTTCAATTGTAATTATATAACTGTTCGACACTAATGACACCGATGAGTGCAAGGACTCTAATATATCTTGCCTGCACAAGTGTATCGCGTTATTAATTAGTTTTGTTGATAAACTTCTTACAGACGCGCACTTGTTTTACTTCCAACCGTCTTATCTCGCTGCTCGCAATCGCATGTCCCAGCTCGCGATGCCGCTGGTGGCTGGCGGGCAGTGCGCTGATTGGCTGAATATCCGTGCAGGATAGCCAACACAGTGAGAACTGCCAACTTCTGAGAGCTCACGGCGCAATATTTAAATACATTCCTCAGGGGAAATCACATACAAAATGTAAATAAAAGATGCATTTCTTTAAAATGTTTTTGTTTGGTCAAAGTGAGTCTTTCCTCTTGGTGAGCGGTGCCTGCAAAGACGGCTCTCGTACAAAACGTTAAGCATACCTTCGCTCATTTTAAAATTTATTTCTCTTTTCTTATTCTCACTCATGGTTTGTGACTAAAAGTCCACCACATGTACACAAAACGCTTCTCTATTTGAATGAGGAAAAAGTTGGAAAAACTTTCAGTCCAGACTCCAGGGGTCCTCATTCCACAACAGTTTTAGGCGGTTGTAGCCGGTTGTAAAGCTGCGCCTCCTATTCCGTAACCCAGGCGCAAGTTGCAACCGGTTGCAGCTTACGTACTGGAATGAGGGCCCAGATTAGCAGCGGACGCTATCGAACCAGTGACCTCCCGAAGGAGGGTACCGCGTGTAGTGCGTGAGGTATCTCTGTCGGCAGACTATGTTCAACCACATTGTTCGTCAACTACTTTATTCTTCTATCTTCACACAATTCTTCCTGCCGTCCCGATTTGCGTCTAACACCATAGAATATAATCTTGACGATCAGTCGACAAACATATTTGACTGACTCAACGATAAGACGCAAGAAAAAATTCGGGAGGTCGCCGGTTAAATCTCAGTCATTAATATATCTATATGTTCAGTCAATTGCCGAGATATATACGTTTGAAGTAATTCGTGGCACGACCATTTTTCAACACCACTTTGAGACGTCAAAAAGATGCACAATACGACTTGGCGATCGTGGCCGTCGGTTCTGCGTCGCGACGCATTGATGAAAACGTCTTCCAGAACGTCACCGGTTGCCCCACGATACGCCCGGTACTTGGTGTTTTAAGATCGAATGAGATATTAATATTTCTCTTGTGACACGGCTTCAAGCGAAAGATTGGGGTAGACATTGTACATAAACAAAAGAGTTTTCACTATAACTCAAAAGTTACACAATCTGATGTACCTCGTTAATGGTCGAACCGATTGGGCTGATTTTTCAAAGTCGAGTAGATCAATCTATTTTAATTAACACTTTTTTTAGATCGATGAATTAAGAGTAAACGTTTATGATTAAAAAATTATTTAGATTTAAAACAGTTTTTAACTGTGTAGAACGAACCGTTGGTGGAAAAACAAGTTTCTTATACGAAATACTTTAAATAGTTTGTTCTTGGCAAGATAAAGACCGATAATATAATTAAGAAATCAAATTATATATTGCATTGGTTTCTTACTCTAAACAGAGCATACACGTTTGATAACAGCTTTCTACGAAATGGTACACATTTTTGTCCATATAAAAAATATTCGGGTAGATCTGGTTTTTGAGCATACTTACTCAAGATGAGCTGGGTTCTTCAACGTTGGTGACTGATTTTCGTATTATTTCATGGAATACGTCCCATTCTCAATGACGTACGGACTTCCCCGTCACATCCCGTATTTTGTCAAAGAACGTCCCATTCGCATTTACCTACGGACGTCCCCACGATATCTTGCATTTTTCAATGGAGCACGTCCCATTCGCAACGACGTACGGACGTCCCTGTCAGATCCCGTATTTATTTCTGGAGAACGTCCCATTTGCAATGACGTACGGACGTCCCTGTCAGTCCCCGTATATTTGAATGGCGGATGTCCCATTCGCAAAGACGTACGGACGTCTCTGTTTGAACCCGTATTTCTGCATGGATGGTGTCCCATTCGGGATGACGTACGGACGTCCCTGTCACATCCCGTATTTTTTAAAAAAGGACGACCCATTCGGAATGACGTACGGACGTCCCTGTCAGATCCCGTATTTCTTAAAAAAGGATGTCCCATTCGGAATGACGTACGGACGTCCCTGTCAGATCCCGTATTTCTTAAAAAAGGACGTCCCATTCGCAAAGACGTACGGACGTCCCTGTTTGATCCCGTATTTCTCAATGGATGATGTCCCATTCGCAATGACGTACGGACGTCCCTGTCACATCCCGTATTTTTTAATAAAGGACGTCCCATTCGGGATGACGTATGGACGTCCCTGTCAGATCCCGTATTTCTTAAAAAAAGACGTCCCATTCGGAATGACGTACGGACGTCCCTGTCAGATCCCGCATTTCTTCCTAGAGGACGTCCCATTCGCAAGACGTACGGACGTCCCTGTCAGATCCCGTATTTCTTCCTGGAGGACGTCCCATTCGCAATGACGTACGGACGTCCCTGTAAGATCCCGTATTTCTTCCTGGAGGACGTCCCATTCGCAATGACGTAAGGACGTCCCTGTCAGTTCCCGTATATTTGAATGGTGGACGTCCCATTCGTAAAGACGTACGGACGTCCCTGTTTGATCCCGTATTTCTCAATGGATGATGTCCCATTCGCAATGACGTACGGACGTCCCTGTCACATCCCGTATTTTTTAATAAAGGACGTCCCATTCGCAATAACGTACGGACGTCCCTGTCTGATCCCGTATATTTCAATGGTGGACGTCCTATACGCAATGTCCCACAAACGTCCATGTCACAGCCGATATATTTCGTTTAGAACGTACTTCTTACATTGTCCTACGGACGTCCATTGGACTTTCTGAAAATGTTGCAACATCCAGTGGAGTGAAATAGGACGTCCCGTACAGGACGTCCATTACGGGACTACCTGTGGACATCCATTCCTTATGGTGTGCTGTGTGGGACAGGAACCGCGCCAACCGCAGGTGAGTGTGCGAGTATAGCACGTTGACTAGAGCTAGAGCTGTGTCATTATCGCTACACCTTGGAGGTGTCTCGCCGCTACCACTGGTTAAAGTCCCTCAGACTGTGGTACAGGAACCGCGCCAACCGCAGGTGAGTGTGCGAGTATAGCACGTTGACTAGAGCTAGAGCTGTGTCATTATCGCTACACCTTGGAGGTGTCTCGCCGCTACCACTGGTTAAAGTCCCTCAGACTGTGGTACAGGAACCGCGCCAACCACAGGTGAGTGTCCGAGTATAGCTAGTTGGCTAGAGCTAGAGGTGTTGCCGCCGACATAGCGAGATGCGAGCTGTGTCATTATCGCTACACCTTGGAGGTGTCTCGCCGCTACCACTGGTTAAAGTCCCTCAGACTGTGGAACAGGAACCGCGCCAACCGCAGGTGAGTGTGCGAGTATAGCACGTTGACTAGAGCTAGAGCTGTGTCATTATCGCTACACCTTGGAGGTGTCTCGCCGCTACCACTGGTTAAAGTCCCTCAGACTGTGGAACAGGAACCGCGCCAACCGCAGGTGAGTGTACGAGTATAGCACGTTGACTAGAGCTAGAGCTGTGTCATTATCGCTACACCTTGGAGGTGTCTCGCCGCTACCACTGGTTAAAGTCCCTCAGACTGTGGTACAGGAACCGCGCCAACCGCAGGTGAGTGTGCGAGTATAGCACGTTGACTAGAGCTAGAGCTGTGTCATTATCGCTACACCTTGGAGGTGTCTCGCCGCTACCACTGGTTAAAGTCCCTCAGACTGTGGAACAGGAACCGCGCCAACCGCAGGTGAGTGTGCGAGTATAGCACGTTGACTAGAGCTAGAGCTGTGTCATTATCGCTACACCTTGGAGGTGTCTCGCCGCTACCACTGGTTAAAGTCCCTCAGACTGTGGTACAGGAACCGCGCCAACCGCAGGTGAGTGTGCGAGTATAGCACGTTGACTAGAGCTAGAGCTGTGTCATTATCGCTACACCTTGGAGGTGTCTCGCCGCTACCACTGGTTAAAGTCCCTCAGACTGTGGAACAGGAACCGCGCCAACCGCAGGTGAGTGTGCGAGTATAGCACGTTGACTAGAGCTAGAGCTGTGTCATTATCGCTACACCTTGGAGGTGTCTCGCCGCTACCACTGGTTAAAGTCCCTCAGACTGTGGTACAGGAACCGCGCCAACCGCAGGTGAGTGTGCGAGTATAGCACGTTGACTAGAGCTAGAGCTGTGTCATTATCGCTACACCTTGGAGGTGTCTCGCCGCTACCACTGGTTAAAGTCCCTCAGACTGTGGAACAGGAACCGCGCCAACCGCAGGTGAGTGTGCGAGTATAGCACGTTGACTAGAGCTAGAGCTGTGTCATTATCGCTACACCTTGGAGGTGTCTCGCCGCTACCACTGGTTAAATCCCTCAGACTGTGGTACAGGAACCGCGCCAACCGCAGGTGAGTGTGCGAGTATAGCACGTTGACTAGAGCTAGAGCTGTGTCATTATCGCTACACCTTGGAGGTGTCTCGCCGCTACCACTGGTTAAAGTCCCTCAGACTGTGGTACAGGAACCGCGCCAACCGCAGGTGAGTGTGCGAGTATAGCACGTTGACTAGAGCTAGAGCTGTGTCATTATCGATACACCTTGGAGGTGTCTCGCCGCTACCACTGGTTAAAGTCCCTCAGACTGTGGTACAAGAACCGCGCCAACCGCAGGTAAGTGTCCGAGTATAGCACGTTGACTAGAGCTAGAGGTGTTGCCGCCGACATAGCGAGATGCGAACTGTGTCATTATCGCTACACCTTGGAGGTGTCTCGCCGCTACCACTGGTTAAAGTCTCTCAGACTGTGGTACAGGAACCGCGCCAACCGCAGGTAAGTGTCCGAGTATAGCACGTATAGCTAGAGGTGATGCACCCGACAGCGAGGGGTGAACTGTGTCATTATCGCTACACCTTGGAGGTGTCTCGCCGCTACCACTGGTTAAAGTCCCTCAGACTGTGGTACAGGAACCGCGCCAACCGCAGGTGAGTGTGCGAGTATAGCACGTTGACTAGAGCTAGAGCTGTGTCATTATCGATACACCTTGGAGGTGTCTCGCCGCTACCACTGGTTAAAGTCTCTCAGACTGTGGTACAAGAACCGCGCCAACCGCAGGTGAGTGTGCGAGTATAGCACGTTGACTAGAGCTAGAGCTGTGTCATTATCGATACACCTTGGAGGTGTCTCGCCGCTACCACTGGTTAAAGTCCCTCAGACTGTGGTACAAGAACCGCGCCAACCGCAGGTAAGTGTCCGAGTATAGCACGTTGACTAGAGCTAGAGGTGTTGCCGCCGACATAGCGAGATGCGAACTGTGTCATTATCGCTACACCTTGGAGGTGTCTCGCCGCTACCACTGGTTAAAGTCTCTCAGACTGTGGTACAGGAACCGCGCCAACCGCAGGTAAGTGTCCGAGTATAGCACGTTGGCCAGAGCTAGAGGTGTTGCCGCCGACAGCGAGGGGTGAACTGTGACATTATCGCTACACCTTGGAGGTGTCTCGCCGCTACCACTGGTTAAAGTCCCTCAGACTGTGGTACAGGAACCGCGCCAACCGCAGGTGAGTGTGCGAGTAAAGCACGTTGGCCAGAGCTAGAGGTGATGCCGCCGACATAGCAAAGTGCGAACTGTGTCATTATCGCTACACCTTGGAGGTGTCTCGCCGCTACCACTGGTTAAAGTCCCTCAGACTGTGGTACAGGAACTGCGCCAACCGCAGGTGAGTGTGCGAGTATAGCACGTTGGCCAGAGCTAGAGGTGTTGCCGCTGACATAGCGAGGGGCGAACTGTGTCATTATCGCTACACCTTGGAGGTGTCTCGCCGCTACCACTGGTTAAAGTCCCTCAGACTGTGGTACAGGAACTGCGCCAACCGCAGGTGAGTGTGCGAGTATAGCACGTTGACTAGAGCTAGAGGTGTTGCCGCCGACATAGCGAGCTGCGAACTGTGTCATTATCGCTACACCTTGGAGGTGTCTCGCCGCTACCACTGGTTAAAGTCCCTCAGACTGTGGTACAGGAACTGCGCCAACCGCAGGTGAGTGTGCGAGTATAGCACGTTGACTAGAGCTAGAGGTGTTGCCGCCGACATAGCAAGGGGTGAACTGTGTCATTATCGCTACACCTTGGAGGTGTCTCGCCGCTACCACTGGTTAAAGTCCCTCAGACTGTGGTACAGGAACCGCGCCAACCGCAGGTGAGTGTGCGAGTATAGCACGTTGGCCAGAGCTAGAGGTGATGCCGCCAACATAGCGAGGTGCGAACTGTGTCATTATCGCTACACCTTGGAGGTGTCTCGCCGCTACCACTGGTTAAAGTCCCTCAGACTGTGGTACAGGAACCGCGCCAACCGCAGATGAGTGTGCAAACTGTTGGTGTTGACAAATCAGGGTTTTCTATTACCTAGCTAGACAATGAACAAATTAGTCGACACCTATAGATATTTTGTGTTTTCAAGACATGGTCTGTGGCAAGTACCAGCCAAAGTACCAGCTATGGCGCTGTGTATACCTGTCCATGCAGTAACAACCCCTTTCAAAGAGTTTAGTTCAGGCGTATAGCTCGTTGACATTGACGGCGAAGAAACGTCTCTACGAAATTATCATCGCCTATAAGCACAATGTTTCCCCTCCAGAAACTATTGACATCGCCTATAAACACAATGTTTCCCCTCCATAAACTATTGACATCGCCTATAAACACAATGTTTCCCCTCCAGACACTATTGACATCGCCTATAAACACAATGTTTCACCTGCAGACACCTGCTGTATGACTGTATCACGTGGTTTGTCCTCACCCCGCTGGTAACGGGGGCCCTCTACCTGGTATCGCCTATAAACACAATGTTTCACCTGCAGACACCTGCTGTATGACTGTATCACGTGGTTTGTCCTCACCCCGCTGGTAACGGGGGCCCTCTACCTGGCATCGCCTATAAACACAATGTTTCACCTGCAGACACCTGCTGTATGACTGCATCACGTGGTTTGTCCTCACCCCGCTGGTAACGGGGGCCCTCTACCTGGTATCGCCTATAACACAATGTTTCACCTGCAGACACCTGCTGTATGACTGTATCACGTGGCTGGTCCTCACCCCGCTCGTAACGGGGGCCCTCTACCTGGCATCGCCTATAACACAATGTTTCACCTGCAGACACCTGCTGTATGACTGTATCACGTGGTTTGTCCTCACCCCGCTGGTAACGGGGGCCCTCTACCTGGTATCGCCTATAACACAATGTTTCACCTGCAGACACCTGCTGTATGACTGCATCACGTGGTTTGTCCTCACCCCGCTGGTAACGGGGGCCCTCTACCTGGCATCGCCTATAAACACAATGTTTCACCTGCAGACACCTGCTGTATGACTGTATCACGTGGTTTGTCCTCACCCCGCTGGTAACGGGGGCCCTCTACCTGGCATCGCCTATAAACACAATGTTTCACCTGCAGACACCTGCTGTATGACTGTATCACGTGGTTTGTCCTCACCCCGCTGGTAACGGGGGCCCTCTACCTGGCATCGCCTATAACACAATGTTTCACCTGCAGACACCTGCTGTATGACTGCATCACGTGGTTTGTCCTCACCCCGCTGGTAACGGGGGCCCTCTACCTGGCATCGCCTATAACACAATGTTTCACCTGCAGACACCTGCTGTATGACTGCATCACGTGGTTTGTCCTCACCCCGCTGGTAACGGGGGCCCTCTACCTGGCATCGCCTATAACACAATGTTTCACCTGCAGACACCTGCTGTATGACTGTATCACGTGGTTTGTCCTCACCCCGCTGGTAACGGGGGCCCTGTACCTGGCATCGCCTATAACACAATGTTTCACCTGCAGACACCTGCTGTATGACTGCATCACGTGGTTTGTCCTCACCCCGCTGGTAATGGGGGCCCTGTACCTGGCATCGCCTATAACACAATGTTTCACCTGCAGACACCTGCTGTATGACTGCATCACGTGGTTTGTCCTCACCCCGCTGGTAACGGGGGCCCTCTACCTGGCATCGCCTATAAACACAATGTTTCACCTGCAGACACCTGCTGTATGACTGCATCACGTGGTTTGTCCTCACCCCGCTGGTAACGGGGGCCCTCTACCTGGCATCGCCTATAACACAATGTTTCACCTGCAGACACCTGCTGTATGACTGCATCACGTGGTTTGTCCTCACCCCGCTGGTAACGGGGGCCCTCTACCTGGCATCGCCTATAACACAATGTTTCACCTGCAGACACCTGCTGTATGACTGTATCACGTGGTTTGTCCTCACCCCGCTGGTAACGGGGGCCCTCTACCTGGCATCGCCTATAACACAATGTTTCACCTGCAGACACCCAGCAAGCACAGATTTATGTCCGGTTGTGTTCCATAAGCGGATTACTGCCGGAATATTCGTCCTTAAGTGGAACACTAGCGTTCCACAACCACAAATCCAGCTGCTGGAATACTGCAGGCGGAACACTAGCGTTCCACAACCACAAATCCAGCTGCTGGAATACTGCAGGCGGAACACTAGCGTTCCACAACCACAAATCCTGCTGCTGGAATACTACAGGCGGAAAACTAGCGTTCCACAACCACAAATCTTGCTGCTGGAATACTGCAGGCGGAACACTAGCGTTCCACAACCACAAATCCAGCTGCTGGAATACTGCAGGTGGAACACTAGCGTTCCACAACCACAAATCCAGCTGCTGGAATACTGCAGATGGAACACTAGCGTTCCACAACCACAAATCCAGCTGCTGGAATACTGCAGGTGGAACACTAGCGTTCCACAACCACAAATCCAGCTGCTGGAATACTACAGGCGGAACACTAGCGTTCCGCAACCACAAATCCAGCTGCTGGAATACTGCAGATGGAACACTAGCGTTCCACAACCTCAAATCCAGCTGCTGGAATAATGCAGGTGGAACACTAGCGTTCCACAACCACAAATCCAGCTGCTGGAATACTGCAGGCGGAACACTAGCGTTCCACAACCACAAATCCAGCTGCTGGAATACTGCAGGTGGAACACTAGCGTTCCACAACCACAAATCCAGCTGCTGACACAGAATTCCGCACTATGAAGAAGTGAATAATATAAGGCTTTCTTTGTATTGTTATTATGTGTTGTGGGCGGAGTGGGGTGGGAATCCCACCGTGGTAAGCAAAACAGTCCAAAACACTGACTGGACTACACAACAAGTCTATACTTCGTGGGTGTTAGACGTTACTTATACGTGTGCTATCATGTTCTTTCGTGACAAAAACAATAAGTTAGTGCATTATTAGTACCATAATAATCTTATTGCGATTTTTTGTTTAATCCACTGAATATTGATCCGTGTCGTGGAGTGTGTTTGTGTGTGAGTGTGTGTGGTCGGACGAAAGGAAACAAGAACCAAACTGACTGGCAACGGTATATTGACGACTCGTGTTTTTAAAACCAAAAATAGGATTCAACATCGTTATGGACAAGTTCATTATTATAAAAATCACGTGAAGATGCAATTGTTCCTGAAAATCAAGAATACGAAGGTAAGTTTCCTCTCAGTTCGTATTAATATTTTCAAGACAATATCAATTAATATTATCTTCAAAATCCTGTTGTGTTTTTGAGTTGCTTTGCTAACACGGTTTCGTTCACTATAACATCAGGCTGAAGACCGAAGTTGAGCTGTTCGATCGGAAATTACTCTTTGGTTGGACGAATGTACATCGAATTTTATTTACGACTTATAATAATTGTATTACATTTTGCTTCAATATAAATGCGTTACTTTTTTTTTAAATATAATCTTAGTTATAGGTAAATTAAAATACATACATACATACATACATACATACATACATACATACATACATACATACAAGGAAGCATACAATCTAAAATCAATATGCATATGATTATTTTATATTTTTTGCATTCACAAGACAGGGATCTAACATAATTTATTAGTATGAAAAATAGTTACGGCTGTGGCTTCGTCTCACATACTTCGCTTATCAAAATACATCTTTTTTGGCAGGATTTTAACTAGCCAGAGTTGACAACTATTCGCCTAAGTTCAATCTTATTCAAACGCGCCGTTTTAATAAGGGTTTGGTTTGAATAGGAAGGGTTCGATACATTATTTGGTAAGACTTGCGTTTTCCCTTTGTTACGTTGTTTCCCTTTGGACGTTAAAAATTCATTTTCCGGGGGCCAAACCCCCCCGACCCCCCTTTTTCGTTCGGGCCGTCTACCACACACTGTAATTTAGGTCTTCACTCATATTGGGGGGGGGGGGGGGGGGGGGGAGAGAGCGTTGTGAGTGACTGGGTGTTGTGGGTCGATGATAAAAATATTAATGAATTATAATATTTTTGTAATAAATTGTCCGAAACTGTTAATCATATTTCTCACGCTTGCACGCCCTGCTTTGTGCATACTACCACCATTAAGCTTGTCTCTTCAGAATATCATAATTTTATTTTGTAAAATAAACAGCAGCACCTAACATAAAAAGCACCTTATAGGTCCATATGTCCTCTGCCCTCAGATGAAACCTTTTTGTGGTGGTTATTTACACTTTGCTCTTCATTGTGGTTATTAATTGTCATTTCATCGTGTGAGTACTTATTTCGTCCATATCCGCTTTTTCGCAGACGGAGAAAACGGGGTTTGAATGAAAAACTGCTGGTACTTTTATCTGTTACAAGGCATCCACCATTTTTGAATTCTATTGTTCAAGTATGGATACAGTATAAGTATTTTCATAATAACAAAACATTTTGCTTTTGTATTTACCCCAGAACAGGGCACTCATTGTTGGATATGGACTACAGCTCCTGACAAAAATGAATACATTTTTCGTGCTTATTTCGTCCATATCCACTTTATTCTTATTTTGATCGTATTAGGTGTACCTTGAAAAATCATTTATATATTTGATGACTTAGTAGTACAGGGCACTTGATTTGGCATAAAAATATTTTTTTTTTATCAATTTATTAATGTTTAAGCTTATAAAATTAAATTTAAAAAAAAAAAATTAAAAATTTATAAAATCCTTTAATATGCCAACAAAAACCAAAACATTAGTTATAATAACAGTATACACTGATAAAGATGTTCTCATCGTTAGGCGATTGATTAGGTTCCTTTACAAGGCACTTCTTGGAAACATAGTTATTGTCATTTTAGCGTAGGCGAGGGACATTATAGACATTCCTAGGATTTTACTGGGACACGTTGAGAATAAGCAAAGTGGGAGGAACCCACTCCACGAGGAAGGGCCAGTGGTGGACCTGTGCAGCTACAAAAATTACTACGATCCTTGCGCAGAAACTATGAACACACGTCGCATAACTGTCAGTGAAAAGGATAGGGTGCGACAGTGGTAGGGGTTAGGTTGCCATTTTGGGCATCAGCAAAGGGAAAAAGAGAAACAAATTATGAGTGATATATAATTATACAAAACACCCTCGTTGCAGGCACCGGTCACCACGAGGAGAAGGAACTACCTCGACCGGGTTTATTGCTTGCAATATAATATTAAAATATTAGATGGCAAAGAACTACACAAGAAATTATATTAATGATCTGATTACAAATTTGTTTTTATTAATAAAACGATTTCAAAGTTTTAACTAACAAACAAGTAATTACAAGTACGAGTACACACAAAATTCCAAAGGTTATTATCGCCGCTTATTATTAACAATATTAACAAGCGGAATGATTAAAATTAAAATCTTACTCCAAAAATTGCTTCTCTCTCCTTCGATTGGATATTTATGACACGTGGATGAGACGTTTGTAGAACGAATAATTTTTGAAGTCTCCGGGCACACGTCAGCCCCCCCCCCCCCACCACCTAACTCCCCCAGCAATGATCGCTACTTTCAGAACGGATTGCCTATACATACTCAGCACACTCGCAATCCCTTCCGCAGTCCGGGCAATTACTGATGAGTATAGTATAGTTTTATATTTATAGAACTTATATTAGAATTTTATCACATTTCCGTAAGTACAATTAAAATAAAACATGTTAATATTGTGCCCGTATTCTCCTTCAAGTAATTTTTTTGACGATGATTACGGACCTCCCCTTCCACCCGTCTCACAGTTTACTTGTGCAGGCATAATACAATTTGTATGACTGCCTATACTACTGTTCATCCCGCCAACTTTATATTTCCACTTCGGGCACTGGTCAGGCCTACTCAGTAGGCCTAGGTCCTATATCTAGGGTTAATATAAAATTTGTTTGTGAACAAGCTCAATAACTTACAGAGCCTAGGCCTAGAAATATCAAAAAGACAAACTCGTCATCTGAAATCCAGTTCCTTGGGCAAGTTCGGTGCTGGAGATGAACTCAGATATTGGATTAATATGTAATAAACACCTTGCCAAACCGGCTGTCAGCAAGCTCACAACGCAGAACACAAGAATGGAAAATCCTCTGAATGCCATCGCAACTGTTCGTAGTGGCCGGCCGATCAATCCCGCGGTTCTGATTGGTGCATGTGGATATGGCTCAAATAAGCACTGACATTTATTCCAACCTCGTGGATATGGATCAAACAAGCACCGAGATAATCGACAGTAATAGAAAATTTCACCCAGAGATTGCGGAAATGGATTAAATACGCATTGACAATATGCAATACCATAACAACTAAAAAAAAGTGAAAAGTGGATATGGACGAAATAAGTACTAACACGACGATTTGACGGTAAAATTGAAGGGACGTTATTGAAAGAAATAGTTATACTCTAATCTAGAGCTTGGCCGTTTTTTGATGCTCTATTATTTTTATTGTATTGCGGTGAATCCCTTAGATTTAGAAATTGGTCTACCAAACCACCAAATTATTTATAGCCTTGGACTGTGACTTGATATAGTTTTGTAATTTATCTTTAACTTTATTTTAGTTGCTGTGAGAGCCAACTCCAAAACTGCCCAAGTCAATGACATTCAATCATGCACAGCCTCTGCAAGACATGAAGTGTTCAGTGACATCCATGTCATTGTAAAGGTTGGAGATGGACGCCGGATTAGCGCGAAAACAGAATAGAAGCCGAACAACAACAACAACAACAATCGCAATTGGCGACTCCAGATTACAATTCGAATTGTAGTGTGACGCTACGCCTACGCGGGCCTGCTAATATAACGCTTAAATGCGCAAGGTCGTCCGTCCGAGACGCCTCCCGAGCCCTATCCGATATGAATTATACTGCAATAACACGTGCGTTTACAGCCGTGAATTTAACATTGTATGTTCGTGCGACTGTCCCAAAGAGTGTTTTTTTTTTAGTATATTTAAGTAATGCTATGGTGTTTAAACTTTTGGATTACTGTTTATGTGTGCATACATTTTGTATGCCCACATTAATAATCGGAGGAGACGAAGACGTAATAAAGTATGAAATTGTAAAAAGTCGAGTTTTTGTGTGTGGCTTGAAGGTAACCATGGAAGCATATCCATCAAAGCAGAGAATTATGATTTAACTTTTGTGTGAGCTACAGTACGTAGTTCCTATGGCATGACATTACGTTATGACAATCCATATGCCACCTTTTTTGCGAAGACGGTCCTTTTAATGTGTTGGTTTTGAATCTTGACGTAACATTGTAACATTGTTCAAATCATACAACTCTACTGTAGAATTGTATATGCAATACACTGTGGTATGTAATGTAATTTGTGAATTGTAAGTAGTTTTGATAAAATGAAATTGCTTTGTACCTCAATTTCATATTGTATTTTAAGCAACCCGAATCCATATTTCCTACATCTATCATCTAATTTAGCAATTGGCATTGTGATTACTCTGTGTGTGAACAGGTAGCTACCATCTCACAAGATTGATCCATATTTGTTTCAAATACACTGTATGTAATACACTGTTTGTAATAATGATGATTTCAAGTGTGGTGCAGATGAACGTAGGCTTTATTGCTGGTTGATAGTCTTGACTGTTCCTGGAACGCATGTTCGTATTTGTTAATTTCATAATGAAACTAAACAATTATTATCCGTAATGAACGTAATTTATGTACGTTTGTTTATTTAAAATGTGATTACAATCGCATATTTTCATACAATTTTACGTATTCTAGCTACATGGTTTTGGTACTTCTATACCCCTTCTTTAGTGCGTCGTAATGACAAAGTATAAAACGCGTGCACATTTATATTACTACATGCGACTAGTATTTTACAATAATCATCCTCTTCTCTTTACTGAAACAATGCAAAGTTTTGTTGGTTCAGTTCAACAACGCAATCTCAAAGTGGCGAGATGCTAGGACCGAACAGTGACCATGAGAACCGGCTTATTTTGATCTATGTTATTTGTTAGCGATGTAAGTCAGTCCTACAAGTGATGGAAAACTGCAGGAAGACTACTCATTTCCAACAAACTCTGTACAAATTGCATTGATTTAAAACAAATGGAATTTTGCCGGGAATCCGCTAGTTGTCGATAAACTGCTTTGGTTCACCTACAGTGTTCCGCTCGCGTTCCACAATCATATATCCAGCACAAAAAAGTTGTGGAATGTTAGCGTTCCACTGCAGTTAATCCAGCAGTATGTCCCGCTCATTACTGCTGGAATTCCTACAGTGTTCCGCTCGCGTTTCACAAGCATATATCCAGCACAAAAAGGTTGTTGAATGTTGGCGTTCCACTGCAGTTAATCCAGCAGTATGGTTACCCCTTCACTGCTGGATTTCCTACAGCGTTCCGCTAGTGGGCCATAAACTAAAATCCGCTTGTGGGAAACTTCTGGAAGCTGTGCCAAATCCACTATGCGTTCCACAAGCGCACCTCCAGTGCTTTTCCATAAGCTCGGGTGCTGGACGTGCTACAGTATTCCATACGAAATCCATCACTTTGTGCTACTTGGGCACCTGCTGTATGACTGTATCACGTGGTTTGTCCTCACCCCGCTGGTAACGGGGGCCCTCTACCTGGTATCGCCTATAACACAATGTTTCACCTGCAGACACCTGCTGTATGACTGCATCACGTGGCTGGTCCTCACCCCGCTGGTAACGGGGGCCCTCTACCTGGCATCGCCTATAACACAATGTTTCACCTGCAGACACCTGCTGTATGACTGCATCACGTGGCTTGTCCTCACCCCGCTGGTAACGGGGGCCCTCTACCTGGCATCGCCTATAACACAATGTTTCACCTGCAGACACCTGCTGTTTGACTGCATCACGTGGTTTGTCCTCACCCCGCTGGTAACGGGGGCCCTGTACCTGGCATCGCCTATAACACAATGTTTCACCTGCAGACACCTGCTGTATGACTGCATCACGTGGTTTGTCCTCACCCCGCTGGTAACGGGGGCCCTCTACCTGGCATCGCCTATAAACACAATGTTTCACCTGCAGACACCTGCTGTATGACTGTATCACGTGGTTTGTCCTCACCCCGCTGGTAACGGGGGCCCTCTACCTGGCATCGCCTATAAACACAATGTTTCACCTGCAGACACCTGCTGTATGACTGTATCACGTGGCTGGTCCTCACCCCGCTCGTAACGGGGGCCCTCTACCTGGCATCGCCTATAACACAATGTTTCACCTGCAGACACCTGCTGTATGACTGTATCACGTGGTTTGTCCTCACCCCGCTGGTAACGGGGGCCCTCTACCTGGCATCGCCTATAACACAATGTTTCACCTGCAGACACCTGCTGTATGACTGTATCACGTGGTTTGTCCTCACCCCGCTGGTAACGGGGGCCCTGTACCTGGCATCGCCTATAAACACAATGTTTCACCTGCAGACACCTGCTGTATGACTGCATCACGTGGTTTGTCCTCACCCCGCTGGTAACGGGGGCCCTGTACCTGGCATCGCCTATAAACACAATGTTTCACCTGCAGACACCTGCTGTATGACTGTATCACGTGGTTTGTCCTCACCCCGCTGGTAACGGGGGCCCTGTACCTGGCATCGCCTATAAACACAATGTTTCACCTGCAGACACCTGCTGTATGACTGCATCACGTGGTTTGTCCTCACCCCGCTGGTAACGGGGGCCCTGTACATGGCGACGAAGGCAGCCTTGCATTACGATGACACACAGAGCTACAGCGCGCTCGACGAGTCGTATCTCACGATACCGGGGTTGATAGCCCTGTCGATAGTCATCGTGTGCGCCTACCTCGTGTGGCTCCTGGCGATAGTTCGGTACCAATACCGGCAGTGGTATCGATGGTGGTCCACCAATCTCAAAATCAGGTGATTGCACATTCGGTTGGTATATATAGATTATAATGCGTCAGATGTAAACTTTGTAATAGGCAACACGCGTACGATTTTTTTTGTTAAACAAAACACTTAGTTTAATAGTATCAGATACAAAAAAGTATATTAATGCAAGTCCCAAGTAAAAAAGAAATTTTTTAATAGGTTTAATGTGGTCTCATTTATTGAAGTTTAAACTCGGGGATCTGAAACGCGTACAGGTGGCTGTGACGCAATGATTCTGTAGACGTGGCGTAACAGACCAATCGCTGAGGCGGTGAGCGTACACAGACACAAACCATGACGTCAAATCCCATCAACATGGCGGCGGCTCGTTTTTCGCGCCCTTTTATTTATCGTTACTAAACTAATTATTTTGAGGCATAGACTGATCCGTTTTTCAAAATTCAAAGACACAAAATTATTAAAGGAGAGACAAGGTATTCAAAAATCGATTAAAATTTGCATACAAGTGTTCCCCATTCTACCTGTCAAGTGGGGTTTCTTGAATCAATTCTCATTTTGGTTGGATTGTTGTATACATGTTTTGGAAATTTTTGATTGATTGAGTTATAACTTTGCAATGCTAGATAAAGACACGCTTACTGGTATAACATATTAATGATGTAGAGGATCGAACAGCTTATCTTAGATGTAAGATGATGTAATTTGAGATTTAAAGAGTATATTTAAAACCGAGTTGATTCGACACGACACGAGGTAAGGCTGGATGGGAACGGTGGGAGTGTACTCTTTTAAAATCTCAAATTCAGCATCTTAAATCTAAGGTATGCTTTTGGATCCTATCCCTACATCATAATATTCCAACTGATTGGCAACATAACATAGTATATGTATAGTGTATACTTGGAGAGGCCAAAATGGCTGAGTTAATTGGAACTCAAAACAAGATAAACATGTTCTAGTGAGGGAAAAGGTACAGAAGGACGACAGCTTACTTGAGCAAGTAGATAGGTCGCTTTGAGAAACATATAGATGAGAAGACAAGTAAATAAATATACTGAGACGTTTCGGCCAACTTGTGGTCTTGATCACTCAGCGTCAGTAGAAAAACTAAACTAAACCTCAAAACTAGGGTGAATTTACATATATATATAATAGTATTGGCATCTATCAACATAAATGTTTGGTAACTGTAAGTGGAAGACGTAGAACGTAGGCCCTACATAATGCTGACTTAGTCTATGACGCAATATGGATGTGCCCAACAGATCATTATTTCTGTAACTAAAGTGTGTAGCTACCTTTTTTCGCATCAGCATTATAACTAAGGCAATTTTGGAACCTCTACGTTACATAATTATCCCCCTTAGTTCTCATAGTTTCCATCCTTAGACTATTATTATAATTGGGAAAATATTGGTCTGAAATATATCCTACCTGCCTCACTAATAATGAGATTATAGACTGTTTGAATAAGTTTGCCCCACGGTCTCAATCTCAATATTGGCTATGAACCCCTTTTACATTCAACGTGTATTTGATTTGATTTCATTAGTTCCGTAGGCAACAATTAATTAAGCAACAACAATTATATTCCTTTCTTACTATTGGCTGATGTGTGACGGTTGGAGTTGTGGGGGGGGGGGGGGGGGAGGAGGTAAGGGGCATAATGAAGGTCTTGGTTATACTAGTCCCAACGAAAGTATTCGCATACCGATGTCAGGTCATTATCTACTGCCCCCTTTCAACCGCGCCAATTGAAAGAACATCAACAGATAAAGTTGAGAAACTGTAAGAATGACGACCCCCTCCATATCCCCTCCACAGCTACCCGACCCCCCTCAACTCCGTGACAACCTGACAAAATTAAATAAGTAACTGAAAACCAGTTTGATACAGTTATTCAGTTTACTGTTTCATGGAGTTGAGGGGGGTCGGGTAGCTGTGGTGGGGATAAGGAGTGGGCCGTCATTCTTACAGTTTCTCAACTATACCTGGCGTTCTTTCACATATTTGTAAATGCACGGTTCGGCTAAGTCGAGTGCACAGGCGGTTTGGACACACCCACCGTTAAAGATATCTAACGGAATGTTGTAAATCATCCCCAATGGACCTGTTTATATTAGATGGTAGGAATTAGCGAAGAAGAAAATTAAGTTGTCACCTTGGACCCGGCTATTCCGTAAACATGAGAATACTTTGATTGGGGCAACTATAGACTAGACAATAAGGAGGAAAGTGGAGTACGAGTTTAGTAAGTAGGTTATGTGAGTTGTTAGTGTTCTACTCACGAACAAGGTCATGTAAACGTCTCGGAAAAGTTGCCCGTACTTTTTCTATTTCTATTTCTCCATCATATCTGTCGACATCTCAGATAAGCTGGTGGAGTTTATCCTTCTACCAATCATGAAGGCAGCACTACTGAGAGTGAATCTCTGTATTAAAGTCATGCTGACGTCAGCTCCTTCTGATTCCAGTTAGTTCAGTTTATATATAAGACAGAAACACTTTATTGATGGAGTCAGTAAATACGCCACTGGCTTTTCAAAGCATAATATTGAAATCAAAGCATAATGCAGTAGTTAAAAGAGAGGATATGTAGAGAATGAATCAATGCAAAAAACATTGTAAAGGTATTTTTAAATATTGAATATACAACTAGTTTTCGTTTGAGTGTTAAAATGTGTTTGGAAAATATTTTTGCTCAAGTATTTTTCTTGCATGATCTGTATAACCTCCTAGTGCTTAATTAAACTTTACACGATTTCGGATAGATTTTACCCGATATTTCTTTGTCAAAGTGGTCCATATTCATTTGGTCGCGCGTTTTTGTGTTCAGAAATCTAATGCAAATCCCGCCCATTGTATGACAATGTGCGTTCGACGGGCACGCATGGGTGGGCTAAATAATGTTACCATATGTACATTACCTATAATCAGATTAACGATGCTGAATTTAACTACACAGTTGCTACATACGTGTTCAAAGTACCTGAACAATAAAATCAGGAGTGAGTTCCAAAACTGTTCGAAATGTGACCATATAAATGTTTAAATTCAGTTTGTCGTTGGTGCCGTGTTTCTTCCTGAATTCAACCCATAAAGTAACGGTTAAGGAATATTGTTGACCCATCAACATTATTGTGTAATTCTAAAGTAGGCCTATAAATTTTTTTTTTTTTTTTTTTTTTTTTTATCATATGCCCACATTTGGCTTAATCAGGCCATCATGTAAGATCTGGTCAACCAGTAGAGAGTAAATATTATAAACGTTGACATTGTAACGGCGTAGAAACGAGGCATATAATAAATTATGCAATCTCTTACTCTCTCACTCTCTCTCACTAGCTGAGTATGTACTATAGACAATCAAGATACATTGTTTGTTTGTTTATTTATTTAACCCTTACACATGCTGCTGCTTTAATTTTCTATTATCGTCTAAAACATAAATACAAGGGCATAATGAAACGTACAACACGTATAATATAGGTCCGCTATTCATCAGAAAAGTAGTTCTAATACTAGGTTAATTGGATATTCTGTCTGTGCTACAGATACGCTCAAACAAGGTCACAGGTATCAGACCACCCCCTCTCCCTCCTCCACCACTTTTGGTGACGTCACTGTAGATATCGAGTGGGAAGCCCACAGGGAACCTTAATAGCGCAACCGCGAACTATTTTGGATCACAAATCTCACTCCAAATTATCTCAAACCAACAAATTGTTGGTACTTCTTAAAAGCAATTCATTATTGTATAAAAGAGACGGCCCATATTTTACACACGTGTCGCCGTTGTTTAGAATTTGGGGGCGAATGTCAGCTGGAAGCGATTCGTCAGCGCACGTGCGACGAGGAAACGGATTTTTACTACTCGTTCTCATTTAAATCTATCAAGAAAAGAACGGTTTTTTCACCGAGATACGACGGTCTAAAGTTGACGACAGTCAGACAGTCAGTTTCTTATGGGAGTTAGATCCGAAATATTTCGTGCCTACGCTTGGTAGGTTCCCTAAAATAGTACATGGTACAGCAACATCTGAGATCTATTTTATTTTTTAGTGTACATTGTCAATTGAATGAAACTATTGACAGATTAGTAATGTACGGGGATAAATACCTTTAGGTACATGATAAATAAATGAAAGTGTTCAATGTAGTAATAATGTTGTTTTCTACAGAGTCGTGGTACCACCTGACGCGGTGTATCATAGATAAGATTAACATAAAGAAACGGAACTTGTTAAGTACAGCCACACCACATTGGCTTGATGGTGTGCGGTGGGAAGGAGCCCTCGTATAGAGGAATGGAACCCACGCTCTCACTCGCATGTTTGTATGACCTTCAAGTGAAGAAGGGCGATAACAGCGAGAGATGCAGTTCCAACATGAACGCGTCCTCAAATGACCTTGAGTAATGGCGAACAAGGCGACAACCCTCCAATTCGCAAGAGATGAATTTCATCCACGATAAACATGTAACGGTGTTACTATGATCTTCAAATGGGAGCAAATCCTACAAATATCTATGAAATTGACCACAGATGGAATTCAATCATATTAAACACACAAAATAGGGTGTCTATGTGAGCTTCAAGTCTTACAAATCCTACAGCCATATAATGCAATTGAAAACAGATGGAATTCAGTCATATTAAACACACAAAATAGGGTGTTAATATGACCTTCAAGTCCTACAAACCCTACAAACATATACGCAATTGAAGACCAACGGAATTCAATCATATTAGCACAGACATAAGGGTGTTAATATGTCCTTCAAGTTATGACTGTTATTGATAACAGATGAAACTGTGACACCCTAATCGGATGTATTATTATTGCCTTCAAGTGGAAAAGCAGCCCCCTCCCTTTTTATTCAAAATATATGAAACGCAAAAACGCACTAGACTTTAAAGTGGCGAAGAATTACCTATATAAGCATCACGAATGCACTTCATAAGAGATTGGCCTGTAATAAACGAAAAACACACTGGGGTGGCCATTTAAACTAAAAGTGGTCAAAGCCATCCCCATCTTAGGATTTATATTGAAAGTAAACTAAGAATTAACTTCGTCACTACATTGACAACGTTGAGACGGAATCCGCAGGAAAGAAAGGGTTGACGAGGGTTGATGGTGCCTGATTAGCTAACCATCGTCCACGTAGGAGATCTACAGCTTAATGCAAGGTAAGATTATATGTCGTTAATTGATGTAGTTGCATCCTAGTTGCTTTTCCAGACAGTATTTCAAGTAAATTTGATTCAATGCTTTGTAATGGGATTGCATTTGTATCAACTTTTCCTGATTTACTTTAGTGTTCAAACATTTAATTTTTTAAGGACTTTTTAATTTTTTTTGTTTATGCTTTTATAAAGTTTACATATTATTGAATGATGATATTTGGGGTTTTACGTCTCATATTTTTGCAACGAGGTTAATTGAGACGAACATATTATTGAACCATGAAGCGTTGATTGAAGGCCTATGTAACGAAATGGTCCAAACTGTAACCTGATAATTCCTTCATTTGGTTATCATTTTATGGTTTTGTATTCTTTCAGTTTTTGGAAAAGGAAAATAAAACACAATAATTTAAATATAAATTCTGAAGATCACGTTTCAACTCAACCAGTGCTGAAAATCTCATGAATCCGGCATAATGTGGGCCGGTATATTTTTAATATGCTCTCGTTTAACTCGTTTTTTTACGTTTGAGCAGATCAAATTTCCACAACGGAAATCTCCCGTGAGAAGAAACATTTTACGCTCAGTATTATGACAGCCCACTAAATATTTAGCCTACTGCCTATCAGAAATGATAGCTAACGGGGAGCTTAATATTTAGTGTAGATTCAACCTATCATAAAAAATCACACAACAAAACAAATCATTCACAGGCTGCTCTGTAAGACATATTTGTGGATCTTTCATGCTGCACTTTGACATTAAACGACAGCTTTACTATTCCTTTCAATAGCTTTTAATTTGAGTAGCTTTATCTAAGGCTCAGTATGGACACTAAAGCCTCTGTACAGACATATTTACCAATATCTTCCGTCTTTTTTCTTCAAAATAAAATTAGATTAAATTTAATTTTTTACCCGGCACCTCCACCAAATGTGATGGAATTTCTAAGACGGCGAATATCAGTGAATAAAGTATAATTATTGAAACCAAACAAAACCAAACAAGAAATAGGATGTAATTTAAAACATATATACTGCTCTTTTGCGTTCAATACTGTAAACGAAGACTCAGCCCAAAATACTGTTAACAGGTCCAACGCGGTTTATCTCATCTCATCAGCAGTAGATGGCGCTGACCCACATTCAGTGGCATATTATCAAGTCTTGTAAGCTAAAGTGTTTAAGAACAAAAAATAATACCCACTCATATCACACTAAACATGTTATTTTACTTTGCAGCAAATTAAGAAATGGTCAACAACTCTGGAAGTCCCTCAGCTTCGTAATGGGTTTCTGCATCTGCCTCTGCTTCGGCCAATGACCGTATCCTACGTTATATCTTCAAGCAAGGTACACATTATTTATCTAAGTTTTCGGTCAAACAAATAATTTTGTTCATGAATTTGATAGATTTCCGATACGAGAATTGAACTGCGATCACTGATTAATAGACAATTAATTTATTCTGGACTATTTTTTCATATCGGTCTCAACGCCAGTCAAATTGTACATATTTTACAAGTTTATCATTTACACGTAAAAATAAATTAATTGGTTAATCGCTGGATTATGTTTCATTGATATTTTGTTTTCGCACATCTCTTGAGATTTTTACATCCGCTGCTGTATTTCTCAGGTACTCCTGTGAATCATGGAGAGTACTTCTTTACTCCACTTGTATAATGTATTTAATCAAACACTTTTCACCGCTATAATTATGCCTGCATGAGCGTGGAAAAACGCTCGATCGATATGTATATGTGACGTAAACGGTGACTTTAGAGCCGTCTTACATCGACCAGCATAATTAGTGGTGTAATGTCCCAAATAAAAATCGTTTCTTGTACTTCAGCGTATAGACAAAATACAAATTTATTTTTATTTATTTATATCTATCCCAAACAATAATTATTCGCAGGCAATCTGCCCAGGGACAATCCATGTAGGCCCTCTTTAGGTGACTAACTAGGTATTGTGGTATTTGGAATAGTCGGGAAGAAATGTCCGAGGGATGATCTGATAGTATAACTCAATCTCAGTATTTGCCTTGTGACTCGAAAAAACCTCAGTAACACCTTCAGTCAGGAATGCTGGTGGCCGGTATCGAACCGGTGACCTCCCGAATTAGAGTCTCGCGTCTTACTAATGAGCCGCCTCAATTGGTGATTTATTGTAAAACACTAGTGTTGAAGGTTACACATATTAGTATAAAGTTTTTCATAGTGGTCGTCAAGGATAAATAAAGCTATCTGTACATTCGGATTTGTGACTTACAGATTTATTGTCAACAACCTTGAAAATGAGGCGTTTCACTTAAAAAAATATATATCAAACGTAACTGTACCGTCATTTGTGTTGCGTGGCCAAGATTGATGAGTTTTACGTTTGGAATGACCACGCTTGGAGTCAACGCCCGCACTCTGGACCCGCCGCGACCAAACCCTCTCCGCCTCGGCCACTCGGCCGCGGACTACGCACAGGGATTTAGAACCACTCCAGCCAGCTAGCCCGCTAAAACATGCGGCACAATAAATAACAGTCTCAAGATGCGTTCGACTAAACAATGTTTTTATGGGCGGGTAAATGACCTGAGTCTACAACGGAACGGAACGGCCGAAACGCATTTCCTTTATGTTATTGTGACAGATCAGTGGTTCGTCTCTAAACAATGTTCTGTATTAACATATAAAGTAGGCGCATCAACTAGGAAACATTTATTTTTGTTGTAAGACGTTGTCAAGATACTGAATAGGGTAACTTGTTTGAATTTAAATTTACATAATATTATAATAGGGTTCTGATGTTTTCTGTAGAACTCTTTAAAATCGCAGTAAAAAAAAATCTAAGGGTTTGTGTGTTGATAACGTATAGTTATCAATCTCAAAATCGTATGGTATTTCTTGCGGAAAGGGCATAGGAAAATGACTAGGTCATATGACCAAAATATTATTTGATTATTTGCTATTTTTAGTGGTGAAAGTTTAGGGATTTATTTTTCAACACTGTTCACTTTTTTTGTAGAAAAAGGTATTAATAAAATTTAAAATCTTCAAAAAAATGTCGGCGAATGTTAAATTTGTAGATTTTTCGCCACCATATTAACTTTAGTCTTGAGTTCTAGGTTCAAATCCTGACTTGGGTATGGATGTCATGTGGGATATTATAATATTCATAATCACCCATTCCAATTGTCTCGATAAGCATTGGTGCCAAAATATGATCTGAAGCTCAATTTATCATTTTAGATTTGGATTTAAAGTCATCAAAATACAAAGGTTTTTTCAAATTTCACTGCTGTCTGCTATAACTATTTTGACACGTGGATTATACACATGCGTCATAGTGTATATAATGGCCATGCAAGCGAGTGAAAACGCGAGCGCTGACTCGCGTACAAATACTAGTTTTGCCATCAAAATTGCACCATCTGTTTGCAATTAACTTTCGGTCGTATAAATTACCATCACACTCAATCACACACTCATTAAATAACAATTATTTCTCTTCAACTGCCGGGTTAATTGTCGCGATAATGTACACACAATAATAATATGTCCGCAGGTGTTCGCACTGTCCAATCACTGATTCATATGTTTCGTATTTGAAATATCGATCTTTGATTGGTCATCGCTCACTCGTCGATGGTGTTCGGAGCCTACAGGGTTGGTTAAGTCGCTTTAAATTAAAGTCTTCCACTGCAAATCAGTTTCGTTACTGAGTGGGTAGACTCTAAATGTGAATTTATTTATTTAATATGTTGAAATGGGAATCGGAGGGAACTGAAAGCAACTGAAAGCAACAGCCCGGATCGACTTACGTTTTCATGACGCTGTTGCCTCACAATGATTCAAAATTAATTCTTCTTGGTTGATTTTCGCTGGAAAAGCGTAAATGATGAAACGAGTGGTTAGATAAGCTCAGCAATCAGTATGGAATATTTCGAGTGGGGAACTACACTAGAAAGTACAAAAGGTATTTTCGTAGGGATATTGTTGTTGGATACGCCAAGAGAAAGACATCAGTACTAGGTTTCCATTGTACGAAATGTGCGTTTAGCTGTTAAAAGTTAAAACTCGTACTCGTTATCCAAGTTTTTCTTACCCAGAACACGCAAGCGATAGAACTCCTCACGCCGGAAAACGGGAAATGACCTGGCAGAGTGAAATTTGTGTGGTGGTTGGGAGGGGGGTGGGGGGGGGGGGGGGCTTAGTGTGAGAGAATCGTGCTGGTAAAAGTATAAATATCAGCTGTCTATGAATGGAACTATTCAATATTACGTGGCTGAACTATTTTGTAGAACTGTACTAAATGTAAATAGAAAACGGCATTTGATCATGGATTAATAATGAATTTCATTGTGTCAATAATCGTCGGCACCATCCTTCATAATTTTTGCATTTCGGTCCAAATACATATTGAATTACTCAATCCATGTACATAATGAGTAAACCTCTTCAGTGTTTCTTTATTTATCATAAAAACCTATTTTATTTTTTTAATTTAAATCTTAAGAAAAATATAAAAGTATATTCATTACATCCTTAATTATAAATATTCTTTAACATGTGTCAACCTTCGATTAATGTATCAATAATGTAAACCACCAAATAAATTTTGTGCCTTGTGTTTTGTAAATTCAGTAATAGTAATAATCATTATTGATATTCAGAGTGTTTGTGCCATTTTGGACTTACTCGTGTGCACATTGTACTTGAAAACTTCCTCAAGGTAATGATTGCATCGATATTCACTGTGACTCATGGAGTAATGCACACTTGTTTGTTTATGCTCCTTGAAGTTAAAGTCAACAGCGCACTCCACATACATACAGGTCGAGTCTACGTGACCAAGCATTCAATGCTACTGGGAGAGGGTGGGTATAGGTGGGAGTATTACCTACTTGTAGAGATGGAGAACGTGCCACGCATACAGATAAGTACTTGACTTTGGACTAGGCTCTGTCAGCAATGCATTGTGATCATCGATATAGCCTACTAACCCCAACCCATACCGACCGCAGATCCTTATCTACTGCCTCGTTCATGCAGACGATTTCTACAAAAATCCACAGAAATCAATTATTTTAAGGATGAGCAAAGCTGTAAATTGTTGAACCATTTTATTGTTAAATCACGGATGGCTCAGAACGTTTGTAATGTTGTCGTCGTCGTCGTGGTTGTTGTTGTGTTGTTGTTGTTATTGTTGTTGTTGAATGTTGAGTGTTGTTTAGGTTAAAGTGCACAGTCGTTGATAAATTACAAATCAAGAAAGCACCATTCACTATATATAGTGATGCGCGGTTAAAGCGTTCAAGCTGAAAGCAGCAAAGCACTTAATACATATTCTGATAAAATAATGACAGCTGTAGACAAAGAATAACCACAAGTGGAACTGAGAAGTTTTAGATTTTTCATACCATGTTTCAATTAAAAACCTTTTTTTGCTCCCTGAAATTTTGATGTACCCTACAAATAACAACATGGAATAATTTATGAGATTTTACTGTATGATCTCAAATTTGTTACTGCCTAGTGTATCTGTACACAGAAGCTTATATCTACACATGCACACTGCACATGTTTGTTATATGTTACAGAAGAGATCACTTGGTACCGAGTCACGTGATTTTCAAGGCAATCCTACGTCAAGTCGACTTCAGAGACATCAACGCGACAACGAAGTCAACTGAAGAAACTACGATTGCCAAATTTAGAAGAGGATTTCACCTTTGTATCGTTGAAAGCTGTCAATGAAGAACAATTGAATGTATCCTAGCCTATACAACGTGCTTCAAAGTGAGGAATTATAACTATAATTTTGTAACTAATAAAAAAACATGCAGTAACATTATATCATGCTACACAATACATATCTAATACAAAATTGTAGTTTTATTTTAAGCTGTTCCATGTCACTTACTTGATATCACGCGGTCACGCCAGTTCATATACAACTGTATGACATCCACTTCACGACTGTGTAGGGTATTTGATGAATGACGACATTGCCATCAACAACATCTACACTAAACTTGCCCCAACGTAACTAAGCTGACTAGAGGGCCGACATGTAGTCCGGCCGACTGAGCTAGACTGACTGTGCATCCCTTAGCATAACAATACTAATACTACAACTAATATGAAAAATAATGATGATAATAATAATAATAATAATAATAATAATAATAATAATAATAATAATAATAATAATAATAATAATAATAATAATAATAATAATAATAATAATAATAATAATAATAATAATAATAACTAGAATAGTAAAAATAACAATAATAATAATAATAATAGTAAAAAAAAAAAAAATAATAATAATAATAATAATAAAAATAAAAATAAAATAATACAAATAATAATAATAATAATAATAGTAATAATAATAATAAGGATAATAATAATAATAGTACAAATCGGCCACGACCGTGCATAGCATCCACAGTTTGTTTTGGAAAAATAATATGAACAATGATATATTTAATTAGTTCTAAGTAGACTTTAGTAAGGTAAACACATAGAAATACTTGACATTTATGTCAGTACAACATGTTTACGCCAGATTTGACCGAGTTGTATGAATTGCAACAATAAAACGATAATAAAAATAATTTTTCGTAGGATTTCCCGTTATAGGGTGCACACTTATCAGCCTGATGTGCCCCTCTTCAAGTTACTAACTAGGTTATTACAGTTGGATGTTTGGATAGCTGGGAAGGAATGTCCGAGGGCTATTAGAAGGACTCAATCCCCTTTATACCTTCTACTTGATGGAGTACTGAAAAAATTAAAATATTATAGAGAGTGTGCATTTGATGTCACAACGGCCATATAACATTCCAAAAATATGAGTTTACATTGAGCTAGCAGTCGAAGACGGACTTACCACTAAATATGGGGAGTTTTAACACGTATAATCCTCAATAACAAATATGAAAATGAATATGTGCGTGGCATTGTAAATTGAAACAAAAAATTGACAAGACCAGAGAAGTTTTTTAATGTTGCTCTTCAGTAGTAATAGCAAAATATACCCCGTCATGTTTTGACAAAATCTCGGGCAACAGTTAGAAAACATTAAAGCAAAAGAATGTGAACGGCCATCCAAAACTACAAAGCCAGGATTTGAGACTTAAGTGTTATAGCACAAAGGGTTGATACTTTTTGATTGGCTGGTCTCCACTGACTCATTTCCGAATATCGTCCGTTTTTCTCATTTTATGTATAAAAAAACAACCTAATTTCGGTTCTTTTGTATCGCAAGCGATTGGCTCGCGTGTAGGTTGAGCTCGAAGCCGCTGCTGCGAACGTTGCGAACGAATCATGATAGAAGACTTTCATGACGGTCTATCTCTCTGACCCAGCTCTCAGGCCCCAACAAAAGATCTGCCGCTGTAAAGGGGTGAGCGCCTTCTGTATGTGTTGCCCTGGGCAACGGAAGGCTGGAGCAAGAAAATTAAATGATAACGCTTTAATATGGTCCGAATTCACCAAACTTTTGAATCGGGTGATTTACTATTCTCGGATTGGTTACCATGGTTTCAACAACAAACATTACATACAAAATGCATTGTGGCTTCTATCGGCCGCCATTTTTGATATCCGATTAACAGAAAATCGCCGGATTAAAGTTTGTGAACCTGCCCCTAAGTATAGCGGCAAAATAACCTGTGATTGGCTTTGAAATATACATTGATATGCTTTGGCTTTTGATTATACAGATTGTTTAGATCCAGGTCAGTCAATCATTATAGTTACTGACTACTGTATGGTTCGATATGGAAGTATAACACTAAAAGTTTCTATACTATGTCAATTATACAACTGAAACTGGGCTTCTGTTTACTGGAAGGCGTACGTGACCTTGTGAACAAATATATCCGTCTTGTACTGATAATACCTATGGAGGTGGGAAAACAAGGGAAACGTAGACAAACACTGTACAATAAAATTACAACCACTATGCAGAATATTTTCTTTAATTCATTAAATATTAAGTAGGTCTAATGTTGGGATTGGCCTTAAACGTACATATTTAAATATTTTAAAAGCCACATTGAGTACAAAAATAGGAATTGTGTATTTGTGATATGTCTGTCCTCATTACTTTTACCATCCAAACATTAAGAGTATATCAAAATATTGAATACAAAATAATATCAATTAAATACACAAAAATTGGAAACCATGATTGTGGAATGAAGAAATTTTAGTCTAGTGAACCGGAATTCACCTATACTTTTACATTGCAAAATCAGAAACTGAAAATAACAACGAAGAGAACATGAAGTTACCAAATTTTGTACATCTAACATTGTTTTTTTCTTTACATTCAATCCCGGACAGTTGTGTAATTCACATAATGCAGGGAGTCCAGACAAAGCGCTCACTTCTCAGCGCTTTCTGATTGAAGATCGTAACCTCATACAAAAATAGAGTTAAAACAATTTTGGAAAATAGAGTCACTTTAATTTGAACTTTACCCGTAAAGAAGTTATTATGTATGTTTCCATCACTCAAAAACTGTATCACCACTTCACCTTTGAGGTCTATCAGCTGGCATTTGCTTCACAATCGTTTCCTTGGCGCATCACATTAACACAGTGAAAGTTACTATCCTTTCAACTCCTAACCAACTGTCAAGGTACACGAATGGCATTTCCAAAATCAATATTCTTGTACACACATAATACACATTCTTTACTAATCTCCCATTTACTCTTCTTGAAAAAGCGCTAAAAAGTGGCATTTTTATCCAACCTAACATTTGAACGTAAATTACAACGTATGCAAGAGAAAAGTAATTTTTATACCTCGCCACAATTTTACTGTATAGCCGGAATGTTGAAAATAAACGTCCCGTATTCTTCAAAACAGACATTACTTAATTTCACGTTCATGCTTTCACCAGTTTGCCAACACACAGAAGCTCATTACATGACATGAGTTGGTTCACCCAGGACACATTGATATTTCCCATTAAATCGCCCTGGGTAAAAGAGTCAAAGAGTATAAGGGCCAACACGTAATACCACCAATATCATGTCACATTCAATTGGAAGTGATTTTTAACCTATACTAGTTCACAGATTCTTGGCACATTTAAGTTTATCACGAACAAAACTAAACAGTTAAATCTTGAAAATGTAGGCAAGATACTACTTGTATGGAATTCGTACAACGAACAGGGATCAGAATCGCTGGTGGCATTCTGCTGAAGTTAGGACGAGCTTTGCGGGTTTGAGGTTGGCAAGAAGGCTGAAGTAGCCGACGGGCAAGGGAAGGGGGGGGGGGGGGGAGAAACTTCACCCGCTGCAGGCTCGTCTCCAAAACACATTCTGCAACTTTCAATAACTTTCGTTTTCTCAGCCCGCGGGGCTCATTTGTTTGAAAACATTGGATGAAAGCCGGAGCATTGATAGTATATTCTCGTTTCCTGGGTCAAAAGAACTATTCACAAGTCATTCCCTGAGTTAGAAATCTTGATAGTCAAGTTTTCTCTGGTTTCTCTCGTCGTCACCACAACATGGCGGATGCCTATTCGCCTACCTTGAAATACAATGTTGTTTGTTCTAAATGAAGAAATACAATATATTTGCACTGATAGTCTATCCACTCAATTACAATAAACGACTTTCAGTGGGGGGATATTTACACAATATAATGTATGTTTCGTTGTTATAATGGTTCCAAAGCCACCAACAGATTAAATTCAAGTTTCAAAGATCCAAAATACCGGCCCTAACCGGGAATCGAACCTTGGACCTTTTGCATAGGAAGCAGGGCCTAAATTCGCTAAGATGCCTAACTCTAAGTTGTCCTAAGTAAGGCAAGATAAATAAAGATAAATCATCTCTGGGTATTACTACACATTCACAAATAAATTATAGTTACTTAAATTGTTGATAATTTTACAATATTTTATCTTTATGACATTGCAGAACGATATATGCGTGATTTATATCACTATAATTTGCTTAACTAGGACGACAGCACTTAGGCACCTTTGTGAATCTGGGCTTAGGAATGAATCCACTAGACTAACGAGACACACATTTGTTACATTCATTGGCAAATAGGCACCAGATATGTTGTGGATACTACCAGCTCCGGACTTTAAAAAATTGTCAATCAGGAATGCCACAGCCAAAACTTCCCCCGTATGGACAGTTGACTAGAAACGATGACCAATAAACACACAACTAAAGTGTCTGCACAATAACTTAGTCATCTATAAATACTGTACAATGTAATAATGCTGTGTGGTTGATGATCGCACCCGGCCGGCCGGTGTAGCAATCATCTTGACTAGTGATCCTCCTCGTATTGGTGTTAGATGAAGGTAGACGCAGTTTGCTATAGTCTTGTTGTGCACTTGCTACCGTTTTATACACTTGGGTTTCCACTACTAGCGGTGACACTACTAGCTTAGATGGGTCTTCTCAAGATTGCTATTTGTTGAAGCAATTATATATATATAAGCTTACATTTCAGACGTTGTCAATTACTTCTTGATCGAGTGTTTTCGAATGGTTATTGGTAAATTGCTCGCAAATGTTCAACTACTCTTGACAACTTGTGGCGTACTTGGGTACCACACAGCGGGTCTGTAGCCATGTTTCTGAAAGCTACACTTCTTTTTGTGTGTTGCTGTTGTAGGTACTGCAAGTTTACAAGTCACATCGATAAAGTTAAGCTGTCTGTGTTTCTTAATTGCTATAGCAACTTGTGTGATTTACTTGAGTACCACACAAACAAAAGGTCTGTAGCCATAGTTGTGGAGCTACCTCTCTCTTTCTTGTGTTGTTAATGTGTTCTTGTAGTCTACAAGCCAAATCGATAAACTTCAACTTCCTGTTTTTTAATTAATATAGCAACTTATGTGGTTTACTTGGGCACCAAACCACTCAAGTGGGTATGTAGCCATGTGTTTTGAAGCTATGACCGCCTCCTTCTTGTGTTGATGTTGTTTTGAAAGTCTAAAAGCCACATCGAAAAGTTAAACTCCGATGTTTCTTAATTATGTGGTTTACTTGGGTAGCACTAGAGGGTCTGTAGCGATGTGTTTGGCAGCCACCACTCTCTTACTTATCTCGTAATGTTGTACGGAAAGAAAGTCTACAAGTCACATCGACATTGATATAGCAACTCATATGGTTTACTAAGTATGGACACCATCCAGCGGGTCTGTAGCCATGTGTTGTGAAGCTGTACCTTCTTGCTTTATCTTACTTGTGTCGTCAAGGTAATACCCCTCTCTCCTTGTGTTGCTGTTGTCTACAAGGTACACGTGGGTGCCACACACGCAGGTCTATGCACACGTGTCCGGAAGCTCCCCCTCTCCTTCTTGTGTTGCTGTTGTCTACAAGGTACACGTGGGTGCCACACACGCAGGTCTATGCGCACGTGTCCGGAAGCCCCCCCTCTCCTTCTTGTGTTGCTGTTGTCTACAAGGTACACGTGGGTGCCACACACGCAGGTCTATGCGCACGTGTCCAGAAGCTCCCCCTCTCCTTCTTGTGCTGCTGTTGTCTACAAGGTACACGTGGGTGCCACACACGCAGGTCTATGCGCACGTGTCCGGAAGCCAACCCTCTCCTTATTGTGCTGCTGTTGTCTACAAGGTACAGGTGGGTGCCACACACGCAGGTCTATGCGCACGTGTCCGGAAGCCAACCCTCTCCTTCTTGTGCTGCTGTTGTCTACAAGGTACACGTGGGTGCCACACACGCAGGTCTATGCGCACGTGTCCGGAAGATCCCCCTCTCTTTCTTGTGCTGCTGTTGTCTACAAGGTACACGTGGGTGCCACACACGCAGGTCTATGCGCACGTGTCCGGAAGCTCCTCCTCTCCTTCTTGTGCTGCTGTTGTCTACAAGGTACACGTGGGTGCCACACACGCAGGTCTATGCGCACGTGTCCGGAAGCTCCCCCTCTCCTTCTTGTGCTGCTGTTGTCTACAAGGTACACGTGGGTGCCACACACGCAGGTCTATGCGCACGTGTCCGGAAGCTCCCCCTCTCCTTCTTGTGCTGCTGTTGTCTACAAGGTACACGTGGGTGCCACACACGCAGGTCTATGCGCACGTGTCCGGAAGCTACCCCTCTCCTTCTTGTGCAGCTGTTGTCTACAAGGTTCACGTGGGTGCCACACACGCAGGTCTATGCGCACGTGTCCGGAAGCTCCCCTCTCCTTCTTGTGCTGCTGTAGTCTACAAGGTACACGTGGGTGCCACACACGCAGGTCTATGCGCACGTGTCCGGAAGCTCCCCCTCTCCTTCTTGTGCTGCTGTTGTCTACAAAGTACACGTGGGTGCCACACACGCAGGTCTATGCGCACGTGTCCGCAAGCTCCCCCTCTCCTTCTTGTGCTGCTGTTGTCTACAAGGTACACGTGGGTGCCACACACGCAGGTCTATGCGCACGTGTCCGGAAGCTCCCCCTCTCCTTCTTGTGCTGCTGTTGTCTACAAGGTTCACGTGGGTGCCACACACACAGGTCTATGCGCACGTGTCCGGAAGCTCCCCCACTCCTTCTTGTGCTGCTGTTGTCTACAAGGTACACGTGGGTGCCACGCACGCAGGTCTATGCGCACGTGTCCGGAAGCTACCCCTCTCCTTCTTGTGCTGCTGTTGTCTACAAGGTACACGTGGGTGCCATACACGCAGGTCTATGCGCACGTGTCCGGAAGCTCCCCCTCTCCTTTCTTGTGCTGCTGTTGTCTACAAGGTACACGTGGGTGCCACACACGCAGGTCTATGCGCACGTGTCCGGAAGCTCCCCCTCTCCTTCTTGTGCTGCTGTAGTCTACAAGGTACACGTGGGTGCCACACACGCAGGTCTATGCGCACGTGTCCGGAAGCTCCCCCTCTCCTTCTTGTGTTGCTGTTGTCTACAAGGTACACGTGGGTGCCACACACGCAGGTCTATGCGCACGTGTCCGGAAGCTCCCCCTCTCCTTCTTGTGCAGCTGTTGTCTACAAGGTACACGTGGGTGCCACACACGCAGGTCTATGCGCACGTGTCCGGAAGCTACCCCTCTCCTTCTTGTGCTGCTGTTGTCTACAAGGTACACGTGGGTGCCATACACGCAGGTCTATGCGCACGTGACCGGAAGCTCCCCCTCTCCTTCTTGTGCTGCTGTTGTCTACAAGGTACACGTGGGTGCCACACACGCAGGTCTATGCGCACGTGTCCGGAAGCTCCCCCTCTCCTTCTTGTGCTGCTGTAGTCTACAAGGTACACGTGGGTGCCACACACGCAGGTCTATGCGCACGTGCCCGGAAGCTCCCCCTCTCCTTCTTGTGTTGCTGTTGTCTACAAGGTACACGTGGGTGCCACACACGCAGGTCTATGCGCACGTGTCCGGAAGCTCCCCCTCTCCTTCTTGTGCAGCTGTTGTCTACAAGGTACACGTGGGTGCCACACACGCAGGTCTATGCGCACGTGTCCGGAAGATCCCCCTCTCCTTCTTGTGCAGCTGTTGTCTACAAGGTACACGTGGGTGCCACACACGCAGGTCTATGCGCACGTGTGCGGAAGCTCCCCCTCTCCTTCTTGTGTTGCTGTTGTCTACAAGGTACACGTGGGTGCCACACACGCAGGTCTATGCGCACGTGTCCGGAAGCTCCCCCTCTCCTTCTTGTGCTGCTGTTGTCTACAAAGTACACGTGGGTGCCACACACGCAGGTCTATGCGCACGTGTCCGGAAGCTCCCCCTCTCCTTCTGTTGCTGCTGTAGTCTACAAGGTACACGTGGGTGCCACACACGCAGGTCTATGCGCACGTGTCCGGAAGCTCCCCCTCTCCTTCTTGTGCTGTTTGGTGTCTGGCGAGACCTCCGTCTCTGTGGAGTCTCCCTCGTCCTCCACGGCTGCCAGCCTCTGCAGCTTGGGACGGTGTCTCCTCGCTGGGTGAGCCGGCATCGTCACAGCGCTGACACTGACGTCAGCGACGACGCCGCTGTCGACCGTCGCGTCACTGTAGCCCGAGTCCTGGCGGAGGGTTTCTGAATCTTGGGTCGTGTCCGCGTCGTCGGAGGATGCGGAGCGCTCTAGCGACGTCTCTTGGAACTGCGGATCGTGAGAATAGTTTCAAAACACAAATGATTATAAACACGTTGCCGTTATATGTCCAGTGAATTTTGGTATCAGATGTAACATTTGCTCCTAAATTTGTAATTTTGCTTAATGCACTTGTGTTAATAAAGAGTTTCTTAGGAGGGCCCTCCATCCTAGATGCAAACATGGCTACGCCACTGACTATTAGTTCACTAATCACTTTGTCACTACAAACTTATTCAATATACTTTTTTTTCTTTTTATTCTCAAAGTTTTCTTATGATCTTAGTTGTTATTCAGTTAATATTACATTTGAATCTGAATTACTTCTTATGAATAATTCTGTCAATAATAATGTATATTAAGCTTTCACGTATAGGAAATGTAATTACTTTTCAAAATTCGTTCAACATTCGAATACAAATTAGTTTCTAAAACACGAACGTAGGCTGTAGTTCTGTATACAAGAATTACCATAATGATATTGTATACACAAAATCGATGGTCAACTATCTGAAATGCTGGTTGTGAACTGAATGCAGATAAGAAACACGTGCATTGTGAGCTCAAGCAATTGACAGGGAAACCTCAGACTATTGTGTACTATTCAATTTTAAATTCTTTAAAATGTAACCAAAGATTATAAAGTCTTTGATGTAACTTTGTATTTATAATGGTGTGTTCATGCACTAATTACTGTAGTTACAAATCTGGGTCAAACACGTACTAACTTGCCTATAAATCATTTTAAATATATGATAGTGCATAACAAACTAAATTTGGAAATCTCTTAGAAATAAACTGCGTTTCATACAAGCTATACAGACATAGATTAACGGGAAGGACGCAGAAGACGACTACAGATTAAATTAAGCGAAGAAAATGATCGGGTTCTGATCGAATGGAGGTGTCATTTTTAACGTTATGTAAGATTAATTATTTTCATAAACGAGCTTCTTTGAGCTTTCTACGAGCTTTCTAGCCTACGTACCTTCTAAGGTAAAATACAGATACACCCGCTGAAAACTGGTTACAGCAGCCGAGATAGTAAAAAAAGAAACACATATTTATTAATTAGTATAGCTCATTCGAAATGTATTTAAAATTAATTGTACGAGTTCATAACGATGTGATCATGATGGAAACAATAGACAACATGAAATGTGTCATTATCATTAAAAAGATACATACAAAACACTTGTTACGACTAATTTGTGTTTTTCGTAGGTTTTAATTACAGTTGTATAAATATAGACCGTTTTGGTGTTTAAGCTGAGTAATTAAGTGCTTTGTTCTACTATGTAAAACTGTTTACACTTCTTTTTACAAAGAGAGGTTTAAATTCTCAACTTCTTTGTCACCCTAGACTTCAAACGTTTTCCAGCGCTCTGTTTGTTCATGGCAAACGTGTTTTGCAGTAAAAAGTTCAAAACCAACATTTCTGTCTTCCAAACAGATGTTTTTTTTATTTAAGTAAAGGCTTAAGCATTTTAGTACTACCAGCACCTACAAAATCTACGTCACTCGTTAACTATACTTAGGTATAAAGAATGTTAGTTGAACGACTTGAACCTTTATAGCTTTGCAAGACTAGCACATTTATTGCCGTTGGTTAGAAGTGAAGTAAAATTAAGCCTAGAGAGGCTCACCATGTCGTAAGAAGTGACAAAAGGAAACCCTTTCCCTTTCCCCCCCACTTTCACATTTAAACATTCCTCCTCCCACTTGTCCCTTCCCTCTATTGTGCTTGCCTCCCTTATGACGAACCCGGTGATATGATTTGGCTGACGTCACGACCTAGGTGTCAAGTACGTCGCAAAACAACCAACAATAATGTAAGAATAGTCTTACCTGGAAGATTGGGGGAGAGCGAGGCACAGTCCGGCCTCGAACCGGCTCATCCAGCTCCAGAATTACAGAGTCGCCCCCTTTCTTCTGATTGTGGATGTTATTATTGAACTCGGAAGCAGAGAGGTGTTTCGGCGTGCCCGGTTCGCTGCCGCTGACGTCATCGCCCGAGCTGCTCTGCCGCGCCGCCAGGAAGCGCTGCCGTCTGTGATTCATCGGCTTCTGGGCCGGTGGCGTCCCTCCATCGCTGTCCTTGAGCAGGGGGTGTCCACTGCCCGAGGACGAGTCAGAGTTCTGGCGGATGCACGTCTGGCAACGTCGCTGAGGCAAGAATGCCAGTCTGAACGTCACCGACTCCCGTCTGGTCTTGGTCGGCTTATCCTCTTTGGATTTGGCATCACTGTCCAGCGCGTGGTCGCTGGGACTATCAACCACCTCGTAGGTCGCCACAAAGTCGGCAGTTGGGGGTGGAGGATCGACGCTGCAGTGGCGACACTCGGCCAGTTTGGTAGATATCTGGAAGCTTTGAACGGACACACTGTCGCAGTAAGACAGAGACTGACGCCGGAGGGTGACGGACTGATCCAGCGTCGCGGTGCCGTTGGCCGTCTTACTCTGGTTGTAGGTCTCGAAGTCTCGGCTGACATTGTTGCCGTATTGTCCCCCGGCGTGACGCCAGAAGGTCATGACCTTGAGTGCCTCGACGCGCGCGGCCTCGTTACGGAACACGTAGATGAACGGCGTGAGGCATCCGCTGCCCAAGGCTGCCAGCAGCGCCAGGAAGCGAGCCCAGTCCGCAAGGACGCGATCATTCCACGCGTCCATCACGACCGAGATGAAGTACGGAGAGAAACAGAACAGGAAGGACGTGATGACCATCGCCGCAGTCTTCACCGCACGGCCTTCCTCGCGGAAGAGAAGCGTCGAGAAACTCGCGTTGGAGCAACGTCTTCTGGGCGGCGGTGGGTTCAGAGGAGACTTTGGTGGCAGCGGCATTTCAAGCGAGCCGGGTCGACTCATGGTCACCTCGCCGGGATTGGTCGAGACGCTGTGACGTCTTGTGCGGACACTGTTGAGATGCGCAGCCTTGTACATGCAGGTGTAGATCCAGCAGAGCGCAACGAGGGGCAGCGCGAAGCCCAGCGCGGCGAGGACCAGCGCGTGGACGAGCGCCAACATGCGTGTGGAGGCGCACGCGTGATCGGTAGCGCCGAGCAGCACGGGTAGCGCCAGCAACACGGCTACTACCCACGTCCCGGCGACCATCCCCCGGCTCCGAGGCCGCGTCACCGTCATGGCGTAGTGGAGGGGACTGAGCACGGCGTGGTAGCGGTCCACGGCGATGGCGAGCACTGAGAACACGGCGGCTGTGACTGCCAGAGTGGTGAGCCCGGCCGCCGCTTGGCGGAGCCACCACTGGCGCTGAAGCAGGTGTGCCACCACCACGGGAGTTACTACCAGCGAGGCCAGCACGTTGGCGAGCACCAGGCTCAGCACGAACCTGCAAACAAACAGATCGATATATCACCAACACGTTTTATATTTCCTGTATAGTTATGGGGCATTAAATTGCGTGTCCCACTCGAGTAGTCATTAAAAATTATTCATGACATTTACCCCGTGTTCAGCATTTAACACCACCCAAGAACTGGCTGGACATACATGGCATACGAATTGATCTACAGAGAGCAAAAGCAACAGAAAGGAAGTTTTCTTATACTTGTAGTTATCCACGATTAACGGAAATTTACACTTTGAACGTGAATGAAGTTGTAGTGTCATAACACTCATAGCGAAAAGAAATGTTAACGATTGTATAGTAAGTATATGGAGAATGTGACTGAGAAATTGGAACGATGATTCAACTAGGGATGGAAAAGCTTAAGTTGGTACTAATGGAACATGACTATGTCGTTAGGTACGTCGGGGTCTCTACCCCGCAAGTGTACTGAGCGAGAGGGGGTACAAGAGTGAACAGCTAGCCCGTGTACAAGTGGCGAGCCTGGGCCTACCTGTTGGACGGCGAGCGGAGTGTGGGGCGTTTATAGAAGACGACGGCAACCAAGATGTTAGCGCCGAACCCGAACGCGGCGGTGAGTACCAGACTGGCCGCTTGGAGCGCGATCGTCGCCGGCGTCGCCTCATCGCCCACGACAGACTCTGTAACAACAACAACAACAACACGTCACGTAGTAGATCTATCTTGCATAGCACATGCGGACTTTGTGACCTTAAGGTGCGACGTAGTCTACCACTCCTCAGCACGGGACACCCCTAGGCTTAAAACCAAACACAATTAGTCAGTATTTGTTGTTTTATAACGTACTCAGTATCTAGACTATTGCACATCGCTGGGGTAGTCATTAGGATATCCAGACTAAGGGAAGGGGGTAGGTTGGAGGGTTAAAAGAGTTTAGGGAGCGTTTAGATCGCAACGAGGGCCGGCAAGCATGAAGAAGTGAAGTGATAGTGATAGTAGTGAGATATAAGTAAAGAAATAACAAAAGAGATGCACGAGAGCCCTCTTATGGCGCCGGTCACCACGAGGAGGAACCCACCTCGACCGGAGTCATATTTCTTAACGCGAGACTAATTATTTTTATAAATTGTTAAAGCAGGTATTTCACAGTATACATAATCGGAAAGAACTTACGCCAAACACAATTCAACTTAAAACAGTATTCCCTTTTTACGCTAGAACGAACTAAGTGGATATTTCAGGTTGAAAACGAGTTGGACAATTTTTAAATTACATAAATAAATTCATATGTATTCTCTTTATACGCAAACAGCTACATAGAACTGATTGTCAGTGTGGACATTATACTATCATTCTCATGTGAGCTACTAGTGGCCCCTGAACATAATACATCCAACAACAATAATATACATACATACATACATACATACATACATACATATACATACATACATACATACATACATACATACATACATACATACATACATACATACATACATACATACATACATACATACATACATACATACATACATACATACATACATACATACATACATACATACAACATAATAATAATAATAATAATAATTATAATAAAACCATATTAATGTCTTCCAAACTATCGAAATACCCGTATATAAATTCAAAATTAGTCATGTGCAGAGGGGCACATGTACCGGGTAAAGCTGATGTGGCCCTGGAGCAGGGATTACTTCGGACGGATGGTAATGTTTATAGCATAAAGATGTACTGTTGTACAGAAGAAAGAACAATAGTTTTATATCTTCTCATCCCAGTCATACAAGTTTGACATCTTGTCTCGTACATACTTTGTATGCGTACACAATGTTCACAATCTCTCCCATTCTTCTTCTCTACTCTAACCCGTCAACTGCATCTCCACCATAGCAAGTAACGTGTATTATTTTTCAGTGTGATAGCGCATGTTGGAAGTACAGTCAACGGTGGTTAAATTCAGTACATGAAGCAACTGATAAAACGCAGAGTTTGTTGTTCCACATTTAGTTCCTCTAATCAATTCAATTCAATTAAATTTATTGGACATTTACAGGTACAACTTATTTCCAGGTATTTTATCATTTAATCAAGGCAACCACATAAGTAAAGAATCCTTGTTCGTGGTTGCCCTGTTACAAGTTTAGTCTTTAATATTTAAAGATGGGCTAAGTCTAGTAGTAATACACTACTAGAGATGGGCTATGGCCACGATTCATCTAGTTGTCGTAAGACAAATCGTCACCTCAGTACTAATGTGTGCTATATTCTTGTTTTCGCTAATACTTTCAGAGATATGTTTGGTACTTAGTTATCCGTGTCATAGGAAAGTCATTAGGGGTTCTGTGTTGTTGGCTAATTGTGTTTTCAGTAGCATGTTTGATCCATATTTATTTTTTATGCCGAAAATTGACACCAAAATGCATGTGAAAATATGAGCACACAAAATATGACAAGCAAATATAGCACACACAAGTTTTGGGTGACGAAATGTGAAGAAGGAATAATGAAGGGAAAGGATAATCACAAAAAAAACCTTTGGTGGATAAACCAGTTGGTTTTCTAATTATAGTTTTCACCTCAATCAACTTAGTTCCTACCTAATGCTTATCATACCTCATCACCCATCCTCTAGATTAGCTCACCCTACATACACATGGGGATTTAATCTCAATATTACACACTCAACTGAATACCATTGGTGTGAAGCACAAGCTCAGAGTGGGTTAGTGAACAGAGGTTAATCTTGTTACGGCAAAGAACATGTTACTTGCCACAGCATGTTTAGAGATTGATTTAGACATTGTGACACACCGCAGTTAAACTAACATTCTGCCCTGTGATGTTTTCTTATGGAATTACGATAGAATTGTTTATTTTATAATATTTCTGTTACTGACAAACAGTGTATGCTAGGAAGCGGTAGACAAAATACCCAAAATAATAAATAAAACAAATAAAAAATGAAAATATGAGCGAAAAAGAAGAAATGCAAATCGTAATTAATACTTGTTACAGTTCAAACAATTTTCAGCACGTCTTTACACTTTCAAAAGTAATAATTCTTTTGCTTAAAATAAATTTAAGATGATGAAGGTATTTCATCCCTTGAATAACATTGATCTATGAGTTTATTTACCGTGTCAACCCATATGTACAAGCTACATTTTCAGACATAGATCACCGAGGTATTTCACTTGGCTAGATATTGTTACTTTGTTGACATCTATTTTTATGAAGATAGCCTACATGAAAAGATGGATCGAAACGTATAGAAAAATATCTCAATACAATTGTGTATTCAACGCAGAGATATCATGATTATTGTAATCAAATTATTCCGTATCAGGAAACTCTCAAATGTAAAATAATATAAATAAAAACAATAGATCTTATAAAAAAGCGTTTGCTTTTTTATTTTGTTTGGTTCTGTCTATCACAATTCAGTCAAGCGTTCTCAACGTGACACAAATCCTTTGAATGGAATTGCAACTTCCCTGAACTGAGTTTATTCCTCCTCTCCTGTCTCTTCATATAACCAGACCAGTCCTTATTTTCGACGGGATGATGACTCTGGCATTTAGTTAACATTTCAAGATTCCTGGGACAAAGTAGGTGAAATTCCAGGGTCCGATATGCTTTACGTAACCGGTTTCATCAAATATCTTAGTATACAACATATTTTCATCAAATACCTTAGTATACAACCTATGGTTTCATTGACCAGTTGTCAGTTTTGTTTTGAATTTATATCCAGCAAAATACAGTAAAAACATTTTGTGCTGTAAAGTTAAACTAAATGACAAATTAATGTTGTCATGTTTTTAATATGAGTTTCTATATTTCATTTCAAGCCAAAAAAAATACGTAATCCAATAACGCAACAAGCTAAATTAATAAAACTCACATTATTTGTTTTTTATAGGTTGGTTATAAATGAAATTAATAAAAACATTCCTGGTTCAATTTAAAATATGGAAATATTGCGATAATTTTATAAAGGACTCAAATGATTGATTGTAATTAAATATACAAGAGAGGATTGAACTCATTGCACGTCTAATTAAATTTTATTTAAACACTGCATAGTTTTACATTAAAGCTATATTTCGCAAAGGGAATTTAATTCAATAAAGCTGAAAACGTAAAACGGCTAAATGTCTGAAATCCTCTTAACTTGAACAAATTATATTATAGTTTCATTAGCTTCCACGTGCAGCTTTTCATTCGTTTCCCATTCGAATAATACATCATCACCTTGAAATGCTACATAGCAGCATATATATATATATATATATATATATATATATATATATATATATATATATACAGATATATACCATCGCAGTTTAAACTACACTTTCATTATGAAATGTTTATTGCTGCAGGAGCTCGTTCAGAAAAAAATCATTATTATCGATTTTCGCTTCCAGGTCAAACAAAGTAGCAATGCAGCTTCACACGATACGAACGATTCTAAAACGAGAGAGATGCTCGTCATAACATGAGTTCGATATTATACACGAGAATATTAATCTTTTACCAAGCGAGATAAACTCAAAGAGGTTGTGCAAGTAACATATTAAGATAGAAATAAACAGTCCAAGGGAAAAACGATCAAAGTCACATTTTCACTTTCTAGAGATAAATCAATTTTAAACAATGAAGATTAATACCACATAGAAGACTGCATTCATTCAAAACAAGTAGCTTGGATCTACATGATGGGTTATTTGTGAACAAAATTCAAGAAAGTAAACCAATAAAATAACCAGCAACTACCACGCCGAATTTGATCGTTTTTCTATACAACGCATTGGCGTTTGATTTGATCCTATAACGCCGGAGTTTGATCTTTTTTCCGCAATATATCTATTTCTTATTATGTAGTACTCATTAAACACTGCGACATATAACTCGATTCTGAAAAAGTGTGAGTTTGATCGTTTTTCCCTGGACCATTCAAACAGTTTGCGGAAAAAATCACATTTCCTTGTTGTTGTTTTTTTTCAGCCGTAATTTAGTTCCATTTATTTTTATACTTGAGTTTAAAATCTCTTCCTTTATTACAAAATAACCACATTGTAATATGTAAAACTGAGCAGTTAAAGCATCTGTATAGGAACTGGTGATTATTTTCCTTAAGGGGAGAAAACATCAAATTTTAACGTTGTGTTAGGACACGCCTGTTCGGCGCCGAACTAACATTGGCCACGGGGTTAAGCCAGGTCAAGCTTTACGGTAGAGTTGACCCTTCAAAATAATGTCTTTTCACCCATGCCCAGTAACTGTTATTGTCTTGCGGTATCTAAATGTATATCTATATATAAGAACGAATCCCTGGAGGAATATTGCCGAATATTGGAATATTGTCAACACGTGTTTGTGTAGACAGATACGAATTTCCGTTAACCTTGTTGCCAAGTTTCTTCAAGTCCGTTCATGTCAAGGCCTATAAAAGATGTAGGTGGTCAGTCTTTTCTTGTCGTGACCGCTTTCGGTCCTCTCACAGGGGTCAACACAGGTCACGGAACGCGGAAAGGAAAGAAAACAAAGTAATAGACGTTCTTCTCAATAGAAGCTATTCGGCTTTACCTGTTGTCGGGTTCACAAACTGCCAAGGTAGAAGCAAACTTTATAACTTTATCCGGTTTTATGTGAAGCGATTTGGTTGTGCAAGCAAATATCTACTTGTTTGCAAGTTGATGGACCCGTCATAGAAGCCAAGAAGAGTTTTGTTCAGTTTTATAACCGAATAGGACATACATTCAAGAATTAAATAAAAACATTAGTTCAGTGAGTATATTATATTATTATAAGCAAGAAGAGATATATATTTATTAGATTATCACAATTGCACTAACTATAAGAAAAAACTTAGTACAAACTATTTTCAATGTTTGAAACACATTTTAATTTTTAAACAATATAAAACGTACGACCTTTTTCAAAAGCGCAGAGTGTATAATATATATTTAAAATCAATTACTTTCAATCAATATAGTTCATTGAACTAAAAAATTATTGTTTATTCAAATAGAAGAGCAACATTAAATTTCATGTGTGGAACGCCATTTGATGAATGCTACGTTATAAAACATAAATTCTAAATTGGTTTTATTAACGATTAGTTCAACTTTGTATCATTTAAAACGCACAATAGTAAAGTAATGAGGTAAGCCTAAGTGGGTCCATGATATCGTGACGCATCACGTGATCAAGAAAGCGATCGAGCTATTTCACAACAGTCTGAGCCAGCCAATCAGAAGCCAGTTAGCTCTCATCGCATCGCAGCCTGATATTGCGTGACAAGGAAGCTCCCACCCAATCATACGCCCGCTAGCTCTAGCATCCGTTGCGTGTCATACAGTTATTAGTAATGGTTTTAAATAAAAACAAAAAACTGTAATTTGTAGCTTTATTCCACAATAAAAATATTCAAATTCACACTTATTTCTCATGAGTGTATGGCTATGGAGGGATTTCCACATTACTCAACAATTCCAGGTTATGCATTCGTAATTCGAAACCGGAATAAAAACGTCATGCATTTGTTAATTGCCATTCCACATTAAAGATAAAACGATTACAGAAACGAATGAGAGAAATGTCAACACTCACTACGTTTATCAGGGGCTTTAAACCGGTTTAAGTAAATCGTTTTAAGGGTTGAATCGGTTAAATGGTGTTGGTAAACACATCGATTTAGCTAAGAACGGTTTAACTTTAGGTCACTTTCCAAAGTGACTTAGAACAGTTAAACCGATTTAATTTGACGTGATAAACACTTAAACGGTTTAAGACGCCATCTTTCCACAACCTAGCGGCAACTGAGTGTACTCATTTGACAATTATTGCAAGGCGCGAACGCGATAGGTTATGTAGGTGTGGAACACCGCTTACTAAATGTTGCGCACCGCCTTACTGTACGTGTTTTAAGACGATTTGACGACATCTGTCGGGAGAATATCAAAGTTGCTTTTTTACGCCGAATTGTCAACGCCTTGATAAACGTATCGACTTACGGAAACCGTTATACCTTAAATCGACTTAAAAAGCCCTGATAAACGTAGTGACTGGGGGTAAATATGTTATTTCAGCTTTATTCCGCTAATTGAAAACACCAACAAAATAACATCAAAACACCTATACCACTTCTTGTTGAGATGTACTCAATAGCCTTTATGGTAAAATTATTTTGATTAATGTTAGGAGAAATTGCTTTGTTGGATCCTTAAAAAGTATATCTTGGACTAAACCAGTTGGGCAACACAATAGAAAATTTAAAAAGTTTAATTGTTTTATGTTTCGAATTTTGAATAGCATATAACTTCAAGACTTTTGATGTAGAACCTCTCTAAATATAGAGCGGAATGGTTTAAGCGTATTGTGGGGTAATATCTAAAGTGTCAGTACATTGGTGGAGGCGCCGGGTAACTCGGCACCGCCACCAACTATGAGAACTATTTCTCTATTTTAACTATTTCTATTTCTCTTTATGAGCGACAACTAAACAATACACATCCTCTATTTCTCTTAAATATTATGTGAACTCAACTTCCAGCATATAATACACAAGAGTGCTTTAGATTCACATTAGAGAGGATCTGTCTATCGTTATATTATATTTACTAGTCTGCACTATGTAATATACTTAGGTGTATGTGTGGTCGATATGTAAGAACCTCATACTGTATCTACACTATGTACTTAAGTATCTCGTACTTACATATGTATTTATCTTAAGTACTAACGACCGTCAAAATTAAACTAAGCTAAGTTGAGGTTTTAAGTATGTTTCCTAAGTAGGCCCTACATAGAGTAGACCTATAACTATTAGATTAGTGGATTCCCCTAAAGTGTGTATACATTCCTTTCATTCTTCCTTTCAATATTAGATCATGATTCTACAAAGCTCAAATAAGCAGACAAGTATGAAATAAGAAAAAAATTCGGTAAGCCTAACTAAATCAAACAGTCGTAGATGGTTTAACAGACGTTAGAACTAATGAAAAGAGATGTAAAAATAGCTTGCCTCATTGTAAATACGTAATTCATTTAAAAAGTGTTTCTGTGCGCCAAATGAAACCGTCGTATGCCTATGTTTAGCCTATTCAAACACTCGGTACGTCTGTGGAACTTCTCAACTCGTTAGTTCAGTGTATTCGGGGACGACGGTTTACAGCCGGTTAGGTGTCTCTTTATTTAAATAAGCCCAACGCCCGAGGCGAGAAAGGATGAGAAAGCCAAGGAGAAAGCCAGTGTGTAATTCAGTGGGCGGTGCCCTGACTACCGCAACTTGGTTCAGTTAACAAGCCAGTGTCAAGTTCACGCCTAAGAAATGTCTCGCTGCTCTGCGTCCAAACAGGGAATGGAGACGTTCATTACTAAAGCTTGGAGAAAACGTTTAATTTTGTTAAAGTTTATTTTTCCGAATTTTCCGCGTTTAAACGTAATAGTTCACAAAAAGATACACAAATTTGTTGTAACGTTAGCGAAACAAATAAACAACGAAATAACACGGGTGATTTATTATATCTTTTGTTGATTGCACCTTCACGTTTTTGTGTCCAACTGCCAGGGAGTTATTTTGACCCCACACACAAAGCTATGCCACGTTGCTCGTCGCCCGGTCCCCGAACTCGCCCCATCGGAAAAATTGCTAGTTTTGTTTTTGGGTTGGGGTGGCGGGGTAGAGGGATTGTCGATGGGGTATAGGATCGCAGTTAAACGTTTTGTTATCTGTACACGTATGTTTTCGCGCGGGCGTTTACACGTATAAACGTTTACACGAGTCTTCTATGACCAGTGGTCACACAATATTTACCATACTGTGTTAATCGCGTGTGGTGATGTCACATCCACAGCTAAAATCTGTTACCTCGAAATCAAACCCAAAACTTAAAAACACGCGCCAAATAAAAACAAATGGAGAACCATTCTTGAGTGATTGCCAAGAGATTTTGCGGTTTTATCGTTTGAAATCATGTAGGATAATGAACATGTGATAACTGTAACGTATTGACTAAGAACAGGCGTTGCTTTTTCCAGGTACAAGTTTTGGCTGTAGCAGATACCATGTTCTTCTTCATACATGTTGAAACGTTGTTACAATCATAACGAACGAATTAAAACAAGAATTTAAAAGCTTGATGCTTCATGAAATAAGATTATATTGTGAACACAGTTATGTTTTATGATTAAAGAGGATTAATTTCTGGACTTCGGTGACTGGAATTATTAGTGACAGAAAAGTTATAATAAAGTGAGGTGAGTCATATTTGGAGTGACAGTGGCTATCGGGAAAGTTTCAGTAGTGCTCTTTATGTAATTCAGATTCTGTGTGCATTATTTTTTATTTGATATTAAGATAAAACTGCAAAATTGCTATCATGTCTAGAAAGTTTATAACGTCATTACTGAACTATATTCAAACATTATTTGGAATATAAGTGCTTTTGTATGGTCTAGAAGCTGATGTCACAACCTATTTTCATGTTTAACAATATCGTTACTTAAAGACAACACATTACATTGAATCTATCTCGTTTCAATTTTCCCCTCAATAAACGTCGCCCTAGCTTGTACGTTATAACTAACCTCTTGTCAGGTCTTATAACCAGAGTGTATCACCTCGCTAAAACCTACCCCATTACGTTGGTACGAGCTGGGACGCGTACCTTGACCCTTGTTAAGTAATTAACGGGCAGATAAAATCTGCTGACTAACTGTGGCGGTGACAGGTTAACGGGTACTACATCGCTTGAGTGAAGCGTTTGATACACAGCATGGCCAGTCAATTAACATTAACGCACTCGGCTGGTGTGGAACGATTCTTGTAGAGAGGAGAAAATGTCAGACAGGTCAGGTAGAGGGAAAAGCTCAAAAGTGAGTGGCTGTATTATAAAGTTAATTATAACGATACAGAAAATCACTACCGTTTTTGTTTTAAATATAAAACTTCATGGTTTGATCAATAACTTACACAAAATAGTTTCAATATCTATAATTACCTTCATGATTAATATCGTATGTACTCATAATGTTTTGTATATTACGACTGGAAAACTAAACCTATTTATTTCTGTTTCTGTATGTTACAGCTTTTATTTTAAACTAGTGATAGGTGTTTATGGCTGATTGATAGTCACTTAGAGATATTTATTTCATGAAATATAGTTATTTAAAATTGCTTGACTAATGATTTATTCTCAATGACTAGAGGGTAATAATATCACACATACAAATTCCCTTGAAATCTATGTTTGTATTAGTATAGTTTATAGAAACTACAAAACTAACTAACAATAGAAAAGCTGGCCAAAGCTGGATTAACTTTTACACAAACCAAAAGGTATATTACTATTTTAAAAGGTACCCTACATGAAAATGCAACGTGTGATAAAGGCAGTGCGTTACATGGATGGATGCAAATAGTCAGTCACATTTTAAAGCAATATATTTAAAACGTTTCGAGGGTAGAAGAAAATGAGTTGTAATAGCGGTATAGAAAGTTTGCAAGATATAATTCAAATAGGCTGAAATAGATTTTAAGAATGAAAACGTTGCCAAATAACCTAACAGGTTCATTAAGTGCATATGTCAATTAAAAAACCAACAGCACAAAAATCATTAATTTCCATTTCCATTTGAAACAGAAAAACAATAAAATATCCCTCGATTATTAATGATGAACGCGTAACTCACAGCTATACAGTACAGGTACAAAGCATTCCGCATACAGTTCCAGATATTACATCTATATTTTTGACAGAAGAAAACGGTGTAGGGATATACGCATGGGGAACTGTATAACTTTATTCAGCATTTGCAATTTATAACCATTTTCACATTTGTTTACATTCTGTTAACCATTTCTTAAAGTGGATACAGCCGTTGTTCAACTCAGTGAGTTTGCTTTAAGACTCATCGCGTATAAGGATGTCTTGATCACGTAACTCTATAACGAGTTCAACTCGATCGACTTACATATCTAAGTTAAGTAACTGTTAACTTGTTTTCTGATCAACATACCTCGGGTTATCTCTTGAATCCAAGAGTTAAATGCAAGCTTGGAGACAGAAGGCGTTTTTGGTAGTTTACCCAAGCGCAACTTCCGAATCACTACAGCTTTAATTAGTCTGCCAAAGCCATTAACATAGCCCATTAAACGCTTACACGGTTGGCCTCGGAAATACAAAACAAGCCACTTCGTAAGTAATGTGTCATAAATAGTTGCCTTGGTTACGTTGTAAGACAGGGAACCAATGGAGAGTGGCATAGGATTTATGTCTCTTCTGGGCGCATATTATCATAAGCCATCTTTATTACAGACATTATTGCTGTTTAATAAAGCATTATAAGGTTGAATACCTACCTTGTAGAATACCTGGTATATGTCTGCTAAAATTGCTGTGTTTTAAAATTTCCAGCAACTAAAACAGAATAATAGATCACCTGATAGAGAATTTGGTGCTCTTTGTTATGAATGTTTCTTTGTTCCTATCGATATTTCCGATTTTCAAATGTTCTTTTTTATAAGTTAATGAATGAAACACAACACAACTTTCCAATTAAATAAGGACATTTGTAAACGGAAATATATTTTATTGGACCAACGAATCATTCATAGGACATTTGTTTAACTTTGCAACAATTGTAAATAATTCGAAAGAAATGTTTACCGAAATAAATAGTAAGTTCCGCATGATACATTTCATAGAGTTGCATTCTTTACATACCTCGTGCGACAAGCAGAGCTATCCGTGGTCCAAACGGGCATTAGAAGGGGCAACATAAACCAAAGCCACAACCAAACATACTTGATGTGTTTCTTGTTCGGCGCCAACTATTGCCAATTAAACGAAATCTGCAAATTGCGAATTCCATTTCGTTGATTACAAAACATTATGGCCATAATTCACATACAAATTTCGCTTTTTGCTGAGAGTTGTAATTCCAAGTATAGGACCCAATTTCCTGATTTTAGTAATGGGAATGAAATGTCGTTTTAGCACTATGCAGGCTGTAGGTCAATGAAACATGCAATATGAATATCTTATCCATATTATGTATTGTCTGAAGTGCAATATATTGGTATTGATTAATTTTGAGTAAAGAGTTTGTTGGTATGATTATCGCCTGTATGTTTAACAGTTTGACATACGTTTCAAAAGTTTTCACATAGCAGCCAACCTACTAATATTGACATTTAAGACGAATTTACACCCGTCATATCAGCAAGGAATAAATAAAACAAAAAATGCCCGTTTGAAAAGCCAACACCTTTTATTGTGGAGAAAAAAGTAATTTGATTTGATCTGCTCTTATTTATAATGATTAAAACGTATGATATTTGCAACTAAGTAATACCCACCTTATAGTGCATCATGGGTTTCAGTCCTAAAATCCTCCTAAACCCTTGTTTGGGGTTTGTAGTTTCAGCATGATATATTAAATAGCTTTAAATTTACACATTTCAATTTGTATAGAAACATTATACTATTTAACACTCTACTTGAAAAAACAAATTGAAGAAGATTACAGCTTGTGCCGTATATCCTGTTAATTTATTGCCGTTGTTTTACAAGCTTTTCCTTTTCATCGAGCTTTTCATTTGCATAACGTGGAAGTATAAATCAAACTAGCCATATTTTATCTCAGTGTTTTGAAAAGAAAATACTAACAGACTATCAAAATGTCATCTCGTTTCAAAAACAACGAACATCGTGTTGAGCACTTCCCAATTAAAACGTCGCCACACTGTCGTGTAACACGAAGTTCGAACATTCTCATACTGATTCTGCGCACCGGACTGGCATAAACAACACAATATCCTGTTTCTATAGACTAAGGACAGCCTAATGATCTCTTAATTAACTCCCTTAGTTCAAAGATTGGCTACCGACAGCCCCTAAATATAATTAGGCGTCGAACGTTGGCGGAAGTTGATATCCGGACGTAAAAAGTTTGCACCAGGTTCAGTGGTCTGAGGTCTGTACACAGCTTGCAGAGGTCACCCCTGGGCCCTTATTCTGTAAAATGTTCTCGTGTGAAACGAAACGAGAACTAAACGAAATCTTGATTTGGTATTGTTTGGAGGCTAGGATGGTAGCAGCCAATGGTATTTCTCGGTTGCAGTCCAAAGACATTGGAATAGCACTGTTCGAAGTCATGTGTATGTGGTGTCAACGGTCACTGCCCACTATATCTGTTAAAACATGCAGTAGGCTGCGGTATCAAGTCCATAACAACTGCCACTTGTTATTTTTGACACAATAAAGACTCGAAATGCCAAATCAAACGACATAACATGTAAATTCAACAATCTAAGTAAATAAATGGATATATGCCATGGTTAAATTACAATAATTAGTTCACTTATAGTACAAGGTGGTAAGTAAAGATATATGTCAAAGTGTTGTCAAATAGAGATAAAACTACACCTTAGCATTAAGTTGATGGCGGAACTCGGTCGGCCATGATTTAGAAGATAGGAGGTCTCGGTAGCTCCACGGGGACTACTATTGTCGCAAGCAGTTGGCCATGTGACTAAAATCTGTGCCAGAATTTCATATTCATAATTGGCGGCTGATTTCGTTCTGCATTCTGATAATTATAGTCAGCTGTGACCGTAAACGTGACTACAATGGAGAAATACTATTTGCTGGTACCTTCTAGCCTCGGAACGGGTGCAGATTTCGTTTTCGTTTCACACGAGAACGAGAACATTTTACAGAATAAGGGTCCAGGTCGAGTTGAGGCTTGATCCGACATTGTATACGGGTGTGTTCTTTGAAACGATCTGAGCAATCAGAGTGCTCTATACTCGATCTCTTATTTGATCAGAGCACGCTCCGCATCGTTCTTGTAATCCCGAGTGGAGCGCTCAGAGCGCGCTCCACATAATCGGATCGGATCTGGGGATGAGATTTCACAGATGCATAACCTTCTTGATGCACTTTTTGTGCAATGTGCATACTTGATACTTCTTTCACTACTTTTTAAAATGTAAATATTGTGGATATGTGAGTCAAGATTACTCGACCGACATGCAGTAAAAAGTAAGTGATTAATATACAAATTAAGTCATAATTTAAAACATTCATTAATGATTTTGGCGGGAAGGCCTATGTTTTGAGGTTAGGATGCCCAGGATAGGCCTAGGCCATAGTAGAAGCATTGGTAGAAGCAGGTAGAAGCCAGGCAAATGTCTTGATATTAAATGTTTACCACCTTTTATTTAGCTATCCTAGGGCAGACACCGCTTGATGGTTGAGAAACTTCAGATAAAGTAGTCGGATCAAGTTCTAAATAAAGTTATTCCTCATCTCTAGATGTTCCAAACCAAACACACAAGCGGTGTGTTCATTCCAACGTTCTTTTATCATTGCAATGCTCTGACACTTCGGTCACGTGACCGCGCACGCTCCACTCGATCAACAGATCGTTTCAAAGAACACACCCTACATGGCTCAAGGACGTATCACACTGGGATCGCAACAATCGTAAGTCTGTATCACACTAGGATTGTAATTGTGCCTGCGCATGCGCGGTAGCTCAGTTGGGCAAGTCTACGATTGCAATATTTATTAGAGTGAACTCTAAAACAAAATCACGGATTGTCAATCCAATGTTACGTGAACCTATCAGCAGCATGAGAACGGTTAAATACGTACAGAATACTGTCACAATTTAACCACTGAGTTAATGAAAATATGGAGCCAATAACTTAATTAGATAAATAAATAAATTTGTATAGTCTACCCACTCAGTTACAAGAACTGGTTTTCAGTAGGGATATTTATACTATTTATGTGCTTCGTTGTTGTGACGGCTCCAATGTCCCCAATTTACATGTACACGGGTATTATATAGATTTAATTCAAGTTCTAAAGTTTAAAAAAAAAAAAGTGTTGGGGCTCGTTATCTGGTAGAGTGTGATTGGAGAGTTGTACTTGCAAAAAGAGTTCAATTTGTGATTGCCCTCTCGATCCTACATATCGAGCCTATATGACTGCAATCGTGGTGTGATTCGGCTTCAATGTGGAGCGAACGCTGTGATCACATTGTGTGAATGCCACAAGCCAATCTGGCGGGATGGGGACAGTTTTTGAGCGCAATACTGTAATTGCCATCTCCACTTTACAATATTGCAACAGTAGTGTGATACGGTATTAACGTGAAGCGAAAGCTAAGTAATTACGTTGTGTGATACGGCCTCAATGTGAAGCGAAAGCTGCGTAATCGCGTAGTGTGATACAGTCTCAATGTGAAGCGAAAGCTGCGTAATCGCGTAAGGTGATACTGCCTCCATGTGAAGTGAAAGCTGCGTAATAGTGTAGTGTGATACGACCTCAATGTGAAGCGAAAGATGCGTAATCGCGTAGTGTGATATGGCCTGAATGTGAAAATAAAGCTGACTAATAGCGTAGTGTAATACGGCCTCAATAATTTGAAGCGAAAGCTGCGTAATCGCGTTGTTTGATACGGCCTCAATGTGAAGCGTAATCGCTAAGTGTGATACGCCCTCAATGTGAAGCGAAAGCTGCGTAATAGCGTAGTGCGATACGGTCTCAATGTGAAGCGAAAGCTGCGTAATAGCGTAGTGCGATACGGTCTCAATGTGAAGCGAAAGCTGCGTAATAGCGTAGTGCGATACGGTCTCAATGTGAAGCGAAAGCTGCGTAATAGCGTAGTGTGATACGGCCTCAATGTGAAACGGTCTCAATGTGAAGCGAAAGCTGCGTAATAGCGTAGTGTGATACGGCCTGAATGTGAAGCGGAAGCTGCGTAATAGCTAAGTGTGATACGGCCTCAATGTGAAGCGAAAACTGCGTAATAGCGTAGTGTGATACGGTCTCAATGTGAAGCGGAAGCTGCGTAATAGCTAAGTGTGATACGGCCTCAATGTGAAGCGAAAGCTGCGTAATCGCTAAGTGTGATACGGCTTCAATGTGAAGCGTAATCGCGATGTGTGATACGGCCTGAATGTGAAGCGTAAGCTGCGTAATCGCTAAGTGTGATACGGCCTGAATGTGAAGCGTAATCGCTTAGTGTGATACGGCCTCAATGTGAAGCGTAATTGCGTAGTGTGATACGGCCTGAATGTGAAGCGAACGCTGCGTAATAGCGTAGTGTGATACGGCCTCAATGTGAAGCGTAATCGCGGTGTGTGATACGGCCTCAATGCGGAGCGAAAGCTGCGTAATAGCGTAGTGTGATACGGCCTGAATGTGAAGCGAAAGCTGCGTAATAGCGTAGTGTGATACGGCCTGAATGTGAAGCGGAAGCTGCGTAATAGCTAAGTGTGATACCGCCTCAATGTGAAGCGTAATCGCGATGTGTGATACGGCCTCAATGCGAAGCGAACGCTGCATAATAGCTAAGTGTGATACGGCCTCAATGTGAAGCGAAAGCTGCGTAATCGCTAAGTGTGATACGGCCTCAATGTAAAGCGAAAGCTGCGTAATAGCGTAGTGTGAATGCCACAAGGCAATCTGTGAGGGATGGAATGTGGCTCTGGCTGACAACGTTGAGCCCTCGTAAGCCGAGATGATTGGCTTTCTCCGCAGCACAAACAAACATTGGGCCACAACAAATCTGTTTACTTAAAACTTTGATTAAGGTTTGCTGAAAGGAAATTTCATTAAAATAGATCACCTACAAATGCGTTCATCAAGAGTGTTTGTTTACACACAGAGCGTAACATTGTAGACAGAAGTTGTGAATGGGTTAATAATGAAATTGTCGTTTGTATTCATGGACGGATGGAAACATCTTCTTTAACACTCTTGAACTACTGTCTCATCTTGATAACAAAAGTAATTATTATTCATTTTTAATACACAACTGAGTATAAAATTCATCTAATGTGATTTGATACAAATAATACAAACATATAAACCATCAATTGATAAAACAAAACTAGAAATAAACTAAAGTGCCACAAAAATTAAACGTGGCTAATTTTCATCACTCAAGTAGTCTCGATTAGCATCGTTGCCAAAATAAGAGATGTACGTAGTCAAATTTCACCATCGTTAATTGACACGTTTTTCGTTCAGGTGTATTTTGGATAATATTTTATGTATTTCAGGCTTCGAGTTCAAATAATATGCTCAAACCTTTAAAGCCATAAACGTGGGGTATGGAAACCTGAGTACAATATCACTATAAACTATCGTAAGCTCGAAAACTCGTTTAATCATAGACGTTTGTAATCATAGACAGCTGGGAAGTTTCTCATACATCTATCAAAATACGACGAACTTCAAGACCTGGGCCCGGATTCACAAGAAGTCCTAAGTCGTTTTTAGTCTTATGTCTAAGACCAACCTAACTTAAAACCTCTTGTGAATCCAGGAAAATATCTGTCAATAGATTTTAAATAATATTACTGGAAGGTTTGTCCCCTCCATGTTCCCACCAGGAATCAGTAACCTCTTCACGTGACCTGGGTATGATTTTACAAGAGATCTAAAGTTAGGCCGGTCTTAGAGCTGTTAAGTCCAGAAAAATACTAAAGGCCTCTTGTGAAGCCGGGCCCTGGTATTTCAGAATACATCGTTTTGTCTAGCCTTTATGTAAGTGGTGATAAAATAATTGATGCTGACCTTTCTTAAGAGGCGACACGATGAGCTAAATGTCAGAGAGTTAACGTCCAGGAGAGTCGCCGTTAGTGATGAGGAGAAAGCTGGTGAATCAGAACTATAACTCTCAGACATACCCATAACCCGTCTAGTCGAGTGGATATAAAGATGCTTACTTGTGCGCATTTTAGGCTCTAAATGATAAAAAGAATACTTTCACATCCGTGGTAAAATCCGACTCAATTAATGGTTTTTCTCACGATCTTAAATATATGCGGGTGGCGGCCATCTTGTAAAAAAACAAGTATATTTGTAAAGTATATTTGTAGGCGTGGTGCTTTTAGAAAATATTGATTTGTTTGGTGATTTGTTACTTTTATCTTTAATATGTGTATTTTTAATTCTTAATCTTGTATTTATGAAATTATATTATAAGACCCGCTTCTATTCTAGAATATTGTTAAATCATTTAGGAGACCAATATGGCGGATGTGACGTCACTGGAAAAATACGAATAGTTTTTAACAGCAAGTTAGAGAATGTGGTGTTTTGCAATTTCAGTACTGCTCAGCTTCAACTTACATTCGTTTTACTGTCACACGATAAAATGTGAAATTGAAATCAGAATCCAATCGAATGTAAAAGTAAATCTTGAATAATATATATCCCCGGGTGTTTTGCATCGTTATATATGACGGGTTTTACATCTCATGTCTGCAACAATTCTGATCTCGTTTAACAAGAGTATGCCGTGGAGAATTCTATGGCTTCACTACGACATTTTTCTTGAACTTTAAACCACAACAGTATAACATGGTTGTCGTAACACGCAGTGTGACACACGAATGTTTTGCTATAACATTTTCATATAAAAATTAATATCGCCGACAAAATTTCATAAAAAGCTTAAACCAACTTTCCTTTTGTGTCGACCATTTCAAACGAAAGTGGCACCATTGTAAACGTAAGCCTTCTTGAAAACGAGAGCGTAAGCCTTCTTTGCAACTAAATCGGTAACCGCCCGTCAACCGCGAAAAGAACAAGTTTTACGACTTGAAAAGGGAAGATACGCTCGATAATCGTCTTGTTCATTGATTGATGTCTCAAGGTCTCAGTTCGGGTGACGTCACTAATCAAGACGATGAGGGATGACGTCAAACAAACCACAGGCGGCTCGATTTGTCGTGTCTTCTCGACGTGTGTGAGTGTGTGGGGGGGGGGGGGGGAGGGAGATGGGCCTCGTTCGCTCACGAGAAAACAGAATCGTGAGAGTAAAAAACAAGTGGTAAAGAGGAACTAAATAATACCAACATAGGCTGGAAATTAAACCTACGTGGCAAGCAGTGTTTAGAATTTAAAAGACACGTGAACTAAAGATAAAAATCACAAATTTTCAAACAAGTAAATTTGATTTTTTTAAATTACTAATCTTAGCGAAATTATATGTTTTGATTCTACTATAATTGGCTTCAACTGTTTCTTTAAAGAAACATATTCAGACATCACAAAGATGGCCGCCATCCGCATATTTTTTAAAGTTCGTGAAAACAATCGATTTTAGTGGTCGGGGTGGTACATGACCACTGGACATCAGCGCGGCAATTCAACATGTGCTGAATGTGCATTATGACATCTTAATTGAGATACTTAAGTACTGAAACGACTCTCTTGCTTTGAAATCACTTTCTTATATATTTTTTTTGTTTTCACTCAAATAGTTCCCCAAAGTAAGTGTTTCCATTCGTTAATGCGACATTCATAAGAAAGACCACTCTATACTCTGGTCTAGGAGATGACATTTTTTATTTTGCTTTGTAATAATTTTAAAGTAATTTTAACAGAGAGAAATAGTGGTTTCCGGATGGAAGGTTGATTTATATTCTTACACGACAGCTACACATTGCGTTCTCTTGCGTGCGCCACTCACGACACGCATACATACGCACACCCACTCAACCATCTATAACCGTCCCATAGTCGATAAAGACACTGAATACTTTGTGCAAGAGGCCATATTTTATCGTTTCCGACGTCTTACTGTCATTCGAAGTCTTTAATAAATGTATTTTTAGAACAAAACTACTGGAATTATTCTGTCTAGTCACCATCATGCAGTATAAGTTTTATTTTGATGTGGTACTTAAGTACGGAGGTCGTTTATCTCTGTCGTCTATATTAGAGATGTTACCATTCCCTCTCTCTTCACATATCCAACTTTTATTTTCATCTTCGTGTACTTTTTGAGGAATGTACATCAACCTTCTTGCCAGACACGTTGGAGGTTACTGATTAGTAGCGCAGTCCATACATATATTTTACCGATCGACCTGGGCCACGAGTGACCTTGCTGCATAAATAACTACACACATCAATCGACCATGTAAATTGTGAACCTGTTTATTTTCTAAAGAGAAACGTCATTTTTATTTCAAAGGCCAAACGAGAATCTATATTATTTCATAACGACGTAGTTTGTTTAAGATCCTTGGGGACCTAAGTTTCTTTCTCTCTATGGTAAATATTTTCTTTGAGCAAAGATTCTATTCATGATATATTATTTTTTCTCTTTAAATTTAAATCATTTTTTACTACTTTCTTTCTCTGTACGCCTCACTTACATTCTTACATATTTCTGTCAGAAATGTCAATCTGAACGCTTCATTTGGTCTATCTAATAATTCCTCGTTCGCACATGTTGCAAGTTTTTATAAACTTCGACCTCAAAACTTTATAAGTGTGGAGTTACAAACTAGATAATGATGTTATTTGGGTTTTACTTCTTATCTAATATTTTGGCAACGATGCTAATCGAGACCATGAGCGGGTGATTATGAAGATAAAAAAACTTTACATAATATCCATGACCATAATGCAAAACTTTACTGCAGTATTCGTGTTTTTTTTTTTTTTTTTTTTTTTTCTAGACACGCAAACAACCATTGGCTGGCCAGAAACTAGATTATTTCGTACAATAGGCCTATCATTTTAGCTTCCCCTATTCGGCTTAGAAAATGTATTTTACTGTTTACATCTTACTGTCCAGATTAGCATTTTTAAATGATTACTCCAGATTGACCAATAGTGGTAAATTTCTTCCAATATATACCCTGTTAATGTTCATATTTAACTTAATTTCTTAATTATTGTAAGTGCACACAAATTCCAGAATATTTCCACTTATTCTAGCTAGTACGGAGTACCACAACTCTCTAAAAAACACGTAGCACCGCGCAATGTTTTTGTCACATTTCGTTGTTTACCCAAAAGTTAACAAATACCCTGGCCGAACAACACGATATACATAACACAACCCGTGCTATCCACAAAACCCACGTAGCACATTCACATAAGATAAAGTATCGTGCTAGTAATTGCTACGGTACCTCCCACTAATCCACGGAGTAAAACATGGGTTTCAACCACGCGTACAAGGTACCCTCCGACAATATTATTAGGCTGTACCATTCATCACGTACAAATATGTTTTACTGTATAAACGCTGATTGATTTCCTGTGTATATACACAATTATCTCTGAATAACATTTTGTGTTGTAAACCAGATTACGTCAATCATCGTGAATAGCAAAAATATGATTTCTGGTTTTGACAATATGGTAGAATTTATTTCACATAGGAAATTGTGCACATATAATAGCAATTTTATTTATTAACGCATTCCAGTGTGCGTTGGTTTTGTGTGGCTCATTTGACTATAGTGTGTTTATTCCTGCTTCCAATGCAGAATATCCCGGTTCGGTCAGGGATGTTTAGCTTTGGATGTTTACTTCAATGTAATGTACCTATATCCTATAATACTTGAAGTGGAGGAACCTATATGACTGGTCAAAGTTACACCGTCCTTTCGGATGGGACGTAAAGCCGATGGTCCCCTTGGTACTTTTCGACAGGAGTAGGCTACGTGCCGGTACCAGGCTTCCCCTCCTCCCTTCCTCATTATCCTTCATCAATCATCACTCATCAGGCTAAAGAGGGCATTGTGCCCTACACACGCCTTAATTACAATAAAGTAAAGTATAAAGTAATATACGTAAACGGTGACTTTAGAGGCACCATATCAATGAAGCACAACATAATAAATAGTACAACCATGAAGAATATCAGATTCGTCAAGTTCTTCCTGAATTGCAGAAAACACTTAGGCCGGAAGTTCAAAGGCGTCCTGTAGGTTGCCACGTATCCTGTTGGGTGTGAGAATGACAGGGAATCCCCCAGAAAAACCGCTGCAATCGATGGATCCGCTGGGAGACGAATGCTTTTTTTGGACTAAACTCTTCTAGAAGCTTCCCGCTGCGTCTCTCACTATAGCTTCCGATCTTCAAATAAATCTCTGCGCTGTCAATGAGCCGAGTGTTTATCGCACACGATAATAATTGGTCTTCCTATTTCTGGATCCCACCACTAGGGGGTTCTGTATCATCCCCATGAAACCAGACACGCAATGAAATGACCCCAGATAACAGCGTTATCAGTTTCAAACTAAATATACCCCTTCGGTCGTATCTCTTACAGTTATACTCGACCCAAGGCAAGATAAATACCGGCGGACTCACAGTATGAAACATTTGATGCCAAGAAAGATTGGGTAAAAGTTTTGTTTGTCTTGTCTCTGCCTGTTCTAAGCGATACAAACGCATTTCCTTAAGCTTTCTCCTGGTGGGCATTATGGCGGCATTATGTAAAATATATAGGGGATGTATGGGAAACGTATTCCCAGAGTTAATAAAAGCATACGTTTTCAGAATGTCAAGTAAAACAAACCCCTATTGAATATTTTGTAGAAGATGTAGGTTGTTCAGTGACCGATGCGTGTGCGTATGAAGAAAACGCAGTACAGAGCATATAACAACCCTCTCTACTGAAGACCTAGTAATTGGACTGTACACTGTTCCTTGTTACATATAAAAACAATTTAAAAACGCAATATTTCGAACCCTGATCAGATCTCTTCAACAGGCGAAAACACACTAGCTGGTTTTATATAACGTTTTACCTGTTCTACTATATTTCCGTTTTAATTAATTTCCTCTCTACTGTGTCTCTACAGTCTACACGCACAAGCTCATATTGTCTAGGTCAATTAGCTCATTACAACTATGAACTAGATATTGCTTGAGGTACGTTGACCTACTAGGAGTACTTTATGTTACTATAATATACCTTCTATATTATATAGTAGGTGATGCCAGCTGCTTACTTAAATACATCTCCCTTTAATTTAACTACGATGTTCTCTAAAACACTACTCTTTGGACTTTCCATTGCAATTCCGAACAAACCAGATACACTGTTATCACCAAGCAACTAACTATAGTTTATAAAAATGTAATGTTATAATGTATTTTTATTTAGCTTTCCCTATTTGTTCAACATGCATCACATAAATACGTTATTTCTGCACAGATGACGCTTATAAAATCCACCATCTCATGCTTGCTTGTTTCGTTTCAATTTTACGTTTCACACTCTCAATAAAATATGCTATTTAGAAAAAACTACTGAACAAATTTATTTCTGTACTGATCGTTTACCCACTATTAAAATATTTATCTGCCTTTTGTGTCATAATTATGTACCTCACTTAAATATATCACCATTGTCTGGAAATACTTGATCAAATTATTTTAAAATTTAAAAAACATTTAAATCAATTCTTTGTTTAAAATTTTTAAATATCTACCATATTAGAAATATGAGTTCTTCTGTGACACCTTAAAACTGCTTTCATTCCCTTATCTTGTAATCATACGATAGCACCCGCGAAACATACATGTGACATTTACCAGGATGATGATGGCGGAACGTACTCAAGTCCGTCGCAGCAGTTTAACGACCGGGACGGAAGTCGTCGACTCGGCGAACAAATTAGCGGTCGGAAAACAAATTAAGAACGAGCGGTACAACAGGTCTCAATACGTTACTGAATGGGCTATAAAGTTGATGGTCGTCCTCCAGTTTTACTACCGCACATCATGGCGTCATATGGACGAATGAAGATATCATTCTGTCGATCTAAGGTAAACTGGTAAAATATGGTTTACTGCATTAAATACAAATAAAATAAATTCACATTTAGCGTCTACCCACTCAGTAACGAAACTGATTTTCAGTGGGGACTTTAATTTAAAGCGACTAAACCAACCCTGCAGGCCCTGAATACCATCGACGAGTGAGCGATAACTAATCAAAGATCGATATTTCAAATACGAAACATATCAATCATTGATTGAAAAGTGCGAACACCTGCGGACAAATGTCAGAATCAACAACATCTATTCAGAACAACTTTGAATTTATTGAGTGCTTCGTTGCTAGGACGGCTCCAAAGTCACCGTTTACTTATTCCTAAGCCAAGAAGTAATGGAACTGAATCCTTAATAGAATTTAAAAAACTTCTGCCTCAACCGGGACTTGAACCCGGGACCTTCTGCATTGGAAGCAGGGATGCTAACCACTGGACCAACGAGCCACCTAAAACATTATAACAGATATTGTGTTTATTTTTAAAATATTAACATGTTTTATTTAAACATACATAATGCATAATGGCAAACGAATATGACCTCGCCACCCCGCACCTCCTAGTATGTTCTCACCGCTCTGCACCTTGATATAATATGACCGCGTCGCCCCGCACCGTTCACCACAAAATATGTTATAAATAACGGAGGTCACCCGGAGCATGCACCAAATTGTGACTTTAACTTTCGTGAGTACACAGTCACTTTGAAAATGTCTGACGTACTCAGACGAACTGTTGGTGGAAAGAAAGTTTCCATGAACTTTATTATCTCGACATGGTTGGTCCCAAAAACGTACAAACAACTTTGTATTATTTACAATGTTATAAGTAAATAACCAGCTGTTTGATATTCAACCATGTCATAAACAGCTTCACGAATATATCCCATCAGATTTCCTATTACAAATATTTCTCACTTTGTCACATTTTTCATATTCTGTTGTTCCTTCGTTTAGAATTATTACTATCTGTTTGGTTTAAGATCTCTTCAGTTTGGATGTTAATATTTGAATATGTATGCATACTTGTATGTCTCCATCTTGAAAATTTTGTGATACTCTAGCTTTAAAACATATCAACTTTCAAAATGCAAAGTACTTATTAGCCACTGCAGTATCGTTGTATGGGAGTATGGCTGAACCTGCTCCATCATACTAAGCTATGTAACACTGATAATCACTTAATAATTTCACAGGTTAGGTAATTAATTCAGTTCCACCGACCGGTGAGAGTTAATATTCATGGCTGCAAGGAAACTCTGAGCCAGGCGTCGAACTAGTAATTACGTATTACACCCAAGAGTAAAGTTTAGGTATGGCGAACTTAGAGTTAGTTGACTTTGAACCCAGGTCAACCAAGTTCTGAAGTATTGGTTCTTTGAAGCGGTTTGAAAGAGTGTTTTAATCAAGCGGGTATTAAATATAGTAAAGCGTCTGTCTGGATAGTAAATTAAACGAACCAGTAGCTGTATACAGACTTTGATATATTACAATCAAAGTTTAGATTTTATTACACACAATGTGCTCCAGTTGAAAAGTACAGAAATACCATGAAGAATTTAATGGAGAAGTATATAAATATTTCAATTTTGATCTTGAAATGCAAAGATTCCGAAAGGGCCATGGCCCAAATCGTACGCTCTTCTTCCTAAGCTCCATACTGGCTAGTTGACCTCATATCTTGTACATTACTGCATACATACCGTCTACATTACAAGTCCTATTCCAGTGATCATTTATGATTTAGCGTTGATAAATCTCAATTAATGTACATTTGGACATCTCCTCTCGTTTCGTTCACATCATTACGCCCCGCATTCGAGACGTCTGCGCTGGGGTATGGATGCAGTCAAAAACCTAGAAGCAATTTATACTGAATAACGACCAGATAAAAGTTGCAAAGTGGAGACGCCCCCGGGCTTGTGCTGCTAAACTGGGTCACCTTGTGCCCTTGAATCGAAACTGCATCAGAGTGCAGATTTCACGTTTGAATTTTATTACTGTGGTTGAACTTCGTTCCGCAGGCTTTCCATCGCTTTTGGCCAGCCACCGTTCAGCTGGAAGCAAAGTGCTTTGAGCAGATAATTCAAGCGAATAGAACGGAAGCTGTGAAATAATTAAACCCAGTGACACGTAACTCTGATTAGCTTCCTTCTTGTGACTCAGTCGGTTTGACTTTGAAACTTCACGGCCTGCATCGGCGTGAATGCATTCCGTGTCTGCCCTGTTGTGTAATTAGTCTGCCCTCTGTGTCGAGGCACGTCCTATCTGTTCTACCAATGGGATACGTAAGTTAGTTAATGAGTTCCAGACAAAACTACCAACTTGCTTCCGAAATGAACGGGCATTTGACAATTGAATTGACGTCGCTGTTGAGAATAACAACCGTCGAGTTGCATTTTCTCTAGTTGATTCTTTAAAAAAGTGAAATGTTTCCGAATTCAACTCCTGCTAATAAATGACATCGATAAAGTCTTTTTAAGCGTAAAGCAGGAATTATTAGGGAGGAAGTCTGTTCTTGCACAACTTGAAAGAATGATTGTTTCCGCTCAACCCCCAAAGAAAAGGTCTACAGTCTAGACTCTGCTTACGCACTAAAGCGGGTGTTACACAAAGAAGTTAGAAGAGTAAAAAGCAGAAAGTAAAAAGATGAGATAGCGTGCAGCTTATGGGACTTCACTTGTTCAATACAATATTTTCCTACAATTGGGAAGAAGTTCTCACTTTTCACTTTTTCCCGTAAGCTACACGCTATCTCTATTCTTATTATTATTACAACGCTTATATTAACTTGCCTTGTTTGTCTGGACGAAATCTTTGAATCGATATTCCACCTACTTCTAGATGTCCGACCAAGCTGAAATCTTTTACACAGACGTATTCCTGATGACAATGCATGAATCAACTGTCATATTTTCTAAATTGTCAATTAATTCATCATAATTAATTAATTAATGTTTTACATGGAAATCGATGAATCTTTGAATCGATATTTCACCTACTTTTAAATGTCCGATCAAGCTGAAAGTTTTTACACAGATGTATTTCTAATGACAATACATGAATCAACTGTCATATTTACTAAATTGTCAATTTATTCATCATAATTAATGAATTAATGTTTTATATGGAAATCGATGTCTAACCCATTTTCCAACGTCAAATCGAGTTGAAAGTCTTCACACAGACGTATTCTTAATGACAATACACGAATCAATTGTCATATTTACTAAACTGTCAATTAATTTATCATAATTAATTAATTAATGTTTTACATGAAAATCGATGTACGGTCCACTTTCTAACGTCAAATCGAGTTAAAAGTTTTCACACAGACGTATTCTAAATGACAATACACGAATCAATTGTCACATTAATTAAATTGTCAATTAATTCATCATAATTAATTAATTAATGTTTTGTATGGAAATCGATGTTTAACCCTGTTTCCAACATCAAATCGAGTTGAAAGTTTTCACACAGAGGTATTCTTAATGGCAATACACGAATCAATTGTCATATTAACTAAATTGTCAGTAAATTCATCAAAATTAATTAATTAATGTTTTATATGGAAATCGATGTTTACCCACTTTTCAACGTCAAATCGAGTTGAAAGTTTTCACACAGACGTATTCTTAATGACAATACACGAATCAATTGTCATATTAACTAAATAATCAATCAATTAATTCATCATAATTAATTAATTGATGTTTTATATGGGAATCGATGTTTAACCCACTTCCCAACGTCAAATCGAGTTTAAAGTTTTCACACAGACGTGTTCTTAATGACAATACACGAATCAATTGTCATAATTACTAAATTAGTCAATTAATTTATCATAATTAATTGATGTTTTATATGGAAATCGATATTTCACCCACTTTCCAACGTTGAATTGAGCTGAAAGTTTTCACACAGACGTATTCTTAATGACAATACACGTATCAATTGTCATATTTACTAAATTAGTCAATTAATTCATCGTAATTAATTAATGTTTTATATGGGAATCGATGTTTCACCCACTTCCCAGCGTCGAATCGAGTTGAAAGTTTTCACACAGACGTATTCTTAATGACAATACATGAATCAATTGTCATATTTACTAAATATTCAATTAAGCCATCATAATTAATTAATTGATGTTTTATGTGGGGATCGCTAAAACACTCACTTTCGAACGTCGAATTGAGCTGAAAGTTTGCACACAGACGTATTCTTAATGACAATACATGAATCAATTGTCATATTTACTAAATAATCAATTAAACCATCATAATTAATTAATCGATATTCGATATATATTCGATTGCAAGATTCTTTAAGACTAAAAAGTATAAAATAATATTACACGAAAAAAATATATTTTTTTAAAAACAACGCTTATATTTAAATGCACTAAAAAGTAAAAAATAAATTTTCGCCCAACAAATTTTTGCCTAACTCGGAAAATAAAAGCGTTGGGCGCTTTCCCTGCATAAACAGCAGAATACTGCAATCTATGTCAATACCGAAAGCGCCCAACGCTTTTATTTTCCGAGTGAGGCAAAAATTTGTTGGGCGAAAATTTATTTTTTACTTTTTAGTGCATTTAAATATAAGCGTTGTTTTTAAAAAAATATATTTTTTTCATGTAATATTATTTATGTTCCGCTTTTTACTTTTCTTCCTTCTCAGTGAAACACCCTCTTTAGCAAAGCGTATTTATAGTTCAACTTAAGAACGCCAAAAATCCATGATCCATAACTGCTCACAACAATTATAAGAACATCACTCAAACACAAAAATAAATAAATAAGTGAATACATTTTTAAAAACGTCGCCTAAAGATATAGGTACACGATCAGTGCTTTATTGTGGATACATTGATTGCTGCAGACCACACGTACCATGAGCTAACAATATTTAGAGATATTATTAGATCATGCACACGTACGCTTTTGCTATAATCACTTAAACAAATCTACATGAATTGTTTCCACCTCTGGAGTGTGGCGCTGTACAGGCTATAATATAACGGGATATTGTTCATGACACTACGTGGGACTCTCTATAACAAAGCTCTCAAAGGGAACAGAACATTGCATGACACTGTTTGAATACCAAAATGTCCAATACATTGTCTGTCCGTATCAATTTGAAAGCGCCTAAAGTGAACACACTCCTGAATTGTATTGTATCCTATATCTATACATATATCGTATACTCTACGGCGTCTCTACGCCATTTTATGCCATTGGTCTACTAAAACTATACTCAATCTATGGGATATCACTTAGTTTTGGAATGGCAATGTACCTATTTATAATAGTGATTAAATGAAGTGGACAATTGTTAAAATACTATATTTGTTACGGTTAAAGTATAGCTCTATCAAAACGAAAGTGGCTCTCAAAAATCACATTAAGCCGTATTAGTTGAATGTATATTTAAAATTACACGATGGAAAATGTGAAAAATGGAACTTTAAATAAATGTTTTGGTTGTTGTAAAGCAAAATAGCAAGCGAGTGTTAAAAAAGACAAGTGCAGCACACAATATTAGCATCCCATATTAACGTATGTTTAGAGTTTTATGAAATTTTGCAAAATGTTGGTAGAGGTTGGTAAAAGTTACAGAAAAACAATGTATTTTTATTAATGCATATGTTAAGGCCAAGGTTGGTTTCAACTTTAGACGAATCAGGGGGTAATACGAATCAGCTCCACCAAAATGGGCTTGAAAATTAGTTTTGATCTTCTCAAATGAGCGTATTTAATATACTAACTCCAAATGTGTTCTTTATGCATATTGAAAAAAAATCTATGGGGGTAGATTCACCTTAAATTAAAAAATTATCCATCCATCCAACGGTAGTAACGAGAAAGTCTTTCACGCTAAAACATATTTTTAAATTACTGACGACAAACCTCCCCTTTACATATTTCAGCTTAAACTTGTCACACCGAAAACTAGCTATACGCCTACGTCAATGATATTTCAATTGAATTATTCAATGTGTTTCAATGAAACTTTCAACGCGAAGGAAGTTAGCTTCCCTGGCTGTCAATTAGCGGTATTCGTACAACGAACCGCTTTTAGCCGCTAATATGGCTTGGATAAATATTTTAAAATTATCCTTTCAAGCTTGAATTAGACTGCTAACAAAGAATTTGGTTCGTTTGCACACACATAACATTAAAAGTTGATATAAAGCCTAACTTAGAAACCATTGTTAAATAATGAGACAACTCTCTCCTTGTTGAGTAAAGAATCGTATTGTAAAAAGATTTAAAGCGTCTTTAAAGGGATATCCCTTTAAGTTCCCCTTTTTAAGAACAAAAACTAAACAAACAACATATATACAGTCATGTTGAACAAACGAAAACAAAACAGATTGCGGAAAGTAATCTCCCTTAACAAAGCAGTTAGAATAATGTAAACAAACGTAATTGTTTGCCAAGTAGAACCGACCAGATTTTCTTAAAGGTGATTACTTTTTACTTAGACTTAGGTTTCGCTCGCATGCTGTCTGCCCCTCCAAAAATGACCACAAACAGTTCTGCGCTCAAACGTTCGTGGTCATTTGTGAAGAGGAGAAACTTACTATTCAAATATTTTGAATGTTTTATGCTCATGTTTATTGCCAAAGGAAAATCTCCTCTTGGCTAAGTCTTGGCAACCATCCATATTTTTATATGGTTTAAACTTTGTGCTAATTATTTGTTTCCCCGTCTGGGTAGGGGGTAGAATTTGACCCAGGGTGACACTCTAATCGTAAGGGGTGACAAAATGAAGGCCTCCAATTTCCCATTTCCCGCATTAACCCTTTTAAATAATTGTTTTCTTTTTTCTCCTACTTGCACCTCTTTCCTCTAGTCTCCTTTTCTGACGTCATATGACCTAGTTGTCGAGTATTCACAGTCAGTTGTAAGGGCATAGGGTGAAGTCGTAAGGTTTATGGAGCAAGGCGTAAGAAATGTCAAAGCACGGACAAAGAATTGAACTTCACCATACGACGCGTTGTGAGCAGTTGCATTGAAACATACACATTGAAATATTAAACCATACGCCAACTGATTGTGGATGGCGCTCAAACAACAAATAATACAATTATTGTTTGGTCCTTGCATAGGGCATCGAGAACGCAGCATTGTCAGCTAGCTATAATCCCCGTCGACATCCGAATGCCACGTGGCCACCTAAACCATGACCACACGATCACCATAAAACCCCTATGTGGACTTCAATTAGTATTTACTTCTCGCAAACAGATGGCAAAGACGTGACCAATAATACTATGTCTTTGTTATCTAACCGGCTGGTTTTCAAAGCAATGAAAGTGCGCACGTGCCAGGCGAAGAGTGAATTATGTTATGTCGCGTACATCTGTTTACTTCCTTTATTGATTCAATATTGAGATATATTTGTACGAGTTCATAGAGTTACATTGTTACCAAGACACGTGTATAACTGTTATTGAGATGCACATCAAGTAGTTCGCTTTAGAGGCTTCGACAATACATATACTGGCCACGCCGCAAGAAGCAAGGTGTCCCCTAAAATTCTGAGAAGATACGGTCGCTCCACACGGTATATCCCAACGGTATTCAACTCGACATTTCCCGATACCTGCATTGTTATTGTCCACTGCATTGACTGCACCAATCGTGAATGGAATGCAATTTCACCACGTCTGACAACTAACGGGCGATTTTATCACTACAATGCCTGAGGCAAGAGAACGGGATGCAACTAGTAGTTGTCACATTCGTCATTTCACTATTACATAATCCGTGACGACAACATCTTGCAAGTTAATTTGACGGGACTATACTACAGAGGGTCCGTGGTTCGGTTGAAAACAAGAATACCAGTCGATCTTTTGTCGATCTTAGCATTTCACAAATGATGTACACCCCCACTACCTGGCTAGCACAAATATGAGGCGAAATCCCCGAATTCATTACAGAAGTTCAACCATGCGTACATTAATTTCTTGGAAACGCTACATCTAGTCAAATAATATGTGTCCACATAACAAAAAAACGAATATACATTTGATTACTTTTTGACAGTTCGGACCCAACAATTTCAAGGAAACTGCGGTCGCACTAGGGCTGTACAAACGACATGAATGCCGTGAAAGAAATGCCCTGCGGCGTTCTCAGCTTTGCCATGGACAAAGTTTATATATATATATACTAGCCGCAACGTAGCTATAGACTCCCTCAGATCCTTATCTATCTTATCCTTATCTATCTCATCCTTATCTTAGTTCCCCTTTCATGCACTCTGTTTCAACAAAACCAAGAGATTCCTGGTGTTCTTTCACACATTCGTAAAGGCTGTCTTTCGCTTAGTAGTGTGCACACGCATCATTAGTCACGCACGCTGTGTTAGGAAGTTTCAGATATGCAACTTAAGGTAGTAAATTATGCATTACGGACCTGTTTAAAGTATATGGTAGGAACTAGAGAAGTCTAAAATTAAGTTGGTATTATTAGACTCAGCTATGTCGTCAGCAAAACACTACAGTAGAGTTCCGCGGGAGTTTACACCATGGCCACACCATTTCCCCACCGTTTTGGACACCCATAGATACGTTGAAAGATAAGCTACCCCTGGATTTCTTGTTTTCCTAGAAAGATCGGACCTCATCGCCTTGAAGAATTTGATGAGTGTATTCAGTCATCTGAATTCCTCGTCCTTTGCTCGAGTTTGAATGGAGATAATTGCTCGACTGGACTTTGCTCTAGGGGTGTACCAAGAAAACTACCTAAAAGGTTGGTGTAAACTCCCGCGGAACTCCACTGTAGGTACGTTGGGGAAACTTTTCGGGTTTATTAAACCTTTATAAGAAATTATGAAATAAAGAAATAGTAGAAATAGTTCTTATTGTGATGGCAAAGAAAACTGAGTGGGGTTGATGGTTAACACCATTATTATCAACCTAGGGTTACATACTCGACCAAGACATTGTTTTATAAACCATTGATATGGATTATACCAACCCAAGCTGTGTAACATACGTGAACAACGTGTTATGATTTACACACAAGGGCATTAATTGCTGCAATTTACTTACTGGAGAAACGCACAAATGTCGTACTTCCATAGAAGCTACTTCACTTGACTCAACGTACTTTTATGTGTGTTATTTTATTTATTTAGCACACATAACACCTCTACATGTAAAAGATTACATAATATTATAAGAGATTCACCGTAGTATACCTTTTAAGCCACACTAGCGATATCATAAAAGCTATGCTAGCTTAGCTACAATTACACTCGTAGTTTCTGTGTCTTATAAAATACGTATCAAACGCAAGACAAGATAATTTTTAGTAATCTTTTATACAGTAACGAGTATTTTACTTTGGAAGTAAGTAATTGGTAATACAATTGATCATAACTTGAGATGGGTTTAATTGAGTTTGAAGATGGTTTTATAAAGTTTTACATAGATTGTCTCTTGAGTTTATCTAACAAACTTTTCTATACACTGATAAAGATAAGATAAGATAAGATAAGTTTTTATTCAGTCTTTTTTTTTTTTTTTTTTTTTTTTTTTTTGTACATAAATAAGATAGTATTTAATATAATAATATTAAATTTGTTATAATTTGAGTATACATGTACTATATGTTTAAGTAATTAGTAAAGATAAAGTAAAGTAAAGTAATAATAAAGTGAAGATATTGACAGTATAAAGATCTGAAAACCCACATAGGTGCGTGTGCACGTGTGCGTGGGAAAGGAGGTAGTTTACAGTTTAATGAGGGAATGACGGGGGATATCGAGACTTGTGTTCTGTGTGATTACTGATTATGGTTGTTCTGATTTTAAAACTATTTATTATTTCTTTTTATAGGAATTTCTTAATTATGATGGTTTTGGTCCTAAATCCTAAATGTAGATGTATTTTTAACGTGTGTTATACATACGCGCACATTTTATTTACCAAATTATTGAACACCCACATTTCGTTCAAAACATGTAATTGGTGGTCTGAGCTATGACGTATAACTATCTGCTATAGTAGTCCCTACGAAAGTATTCGCATACAGATCTCAGGTCATTGTCTACTGCCCCTTTCAACAGCGTCTATTGTAAGAAAATCATTAAATACCTGGCGTTCTCTCACACATTCGTAAATGGATGGTTCGGCTTAGTCCAGTGCACAGGCGGTTTGGCCACACCCACCATTACAGGTAACCAACGGGATGTTTTATATTATCCCCAATATACCTGTTTAGATTAGATGGTAAAAATAAGCGAAGTTGAAAATTAAGTTGTCACCTTGGACTTGACTGTATCGTAAGCATCAGAATACTTCCCTTGAGGCAACTATAATCAGTGCCAAGTTAATTGATTCCCGTCGCCTGGGGCATGCGAGTGTGACGTATGCCAATCGCAGGCCTGCTCGCTGGGTGAGAAGCGGCAACAACGCTTCGCCGCACGCATAAACATATCACATCGTCCAGGTACGCTAATTCACTTGAGCACAGGTCAAACATTGTACATCACTGATCGTTACTTGCTTCTACCTACACGATGAATCACAGCATTCTACCGTCCAAGCACAACTCATCGTATGAGAATATAAAATCATGTTGATATGTAACAATGACTTTATAATATCTAAATGTATTAAATTATAGTTCTCTCACAACGAATTATTCTAGGAACAACGTCTATAAAGCTTTACTGGAGGGTCATATTTAGTTTTCTGCCTTTTAGAGTCGTCGCCTGCGCAAAGATTTGTATCTACAATTTTGGTTAGTTTCTAAGGATGTACCAAAAAAGGCACCGATTGGTGTATATTTTTAACAGAATCGCGCACCAAACAGAAAAAATAATGACGGTTATTACGTTAAACGAATTTTTTAAATTCCAAAAACGTTACATTTTGATTTTTTGACAATGGTTTTCCAATTTAATCTAAATGTAGACGTAAAGAAACTTTTCTTATATTTGAGGTAAAAATATGAAACATTTCAGAAGTTTAAAGTTATTCCTAATAGCAGAGTAAAGGTCAAAAGGGCCATGTGAAGACTCGGAAATTATAAATATTTTAATATAGTTAGGGCCATACGGTCGGGTTTACATTACATGCGTCAATTATTTTTCAATATAAGTTATTGGTAACACAGTCGCAAGACACGTGTTAAATCTTCAACAAAAATAGTCACCATGTAGAAACGAGTTGAATTATCGTCTGACTTCCATTGAAGTTGCATTACAATACTCTATGTATATATTAAGCGAGCAGACAATCACCAACATTATTGTGTATAACGAATTCAAACGCACATATTCTGCAATCAAATGAAGTAATTGACGAATAGCACGGGTCAACTTCGACCTGTGGCTAATGACCTCCCCCCCTTTTCACACCTTCTGGAGCAGTGAAACATGGCCGCGTATGTTGGCTACCCTGCTGCACATAAGCAGCGGCGATAGCTGAACAAAGCCACATACCACCAACGTGTTGGCTATACCCTGCTAAACATGACCAGTGGTAGCTGAACAAAGCCACAGAACAAAACTGTCCTTTGTCATATTAATGACATGAAATATTTATCACATTATTCACTTTGTTTGCAACAACGGAGTTATCAATTATTTAGAGGCATTTATGATACGCTCTCATAATTAAAATGGGTGGTATTGTAATGGATACAACAGCTTTGTAGCATTGCTAGGCCATACAGTTTTTCTTGTACATTATTTTCTACTCTATGACTTTGACTAAAGATACAATAATTATGTAATTTATATCATTTATTTTATAATTCATATTTAGTAAATTGTATGATTTAATTTGTTGGCGATATATTTCGTTCGTCGTCTTTTACATGTCAATTTTTGCCAGTGAAACGAAATAGTTTAGGAAGGCTATCAACAGAAATGTATTACGATTGTATTATTATTGTAAGTTTTATGAAAACCAACCCAACGTTTCGGTAGTACACAACAAACACATAATGAGCTTTTATCTACCTTATGTCTTTTTCTTCGTATTTACATAGATTTTGCATTTTTCTCCTGTGCCATTTTCTTAAACAAATTTGATTTACACTCTCTTTCTTTGCCTCCTCAAAAAAGTCCCCAACTGGACACCGAATAACATTTTTATTAAAATATTAATTTTTATACAGTTGAAAGAATAAATTACCAATTCCAACACTATTCAATCATATTTTTAATTGTTCGCAATATTTAGAGTGACTGTCCACAATCGCATACGCACTTGCGAGCTACTGAAAGAGCTATGGCGCCGCACACACGCCGAAAGCATTGTTTATGTCCGCGCCAGCCACACACACCCCCAGAGCGGTGACCTTGTAGCCCACACACACAGGGGGTTGTTTCGCCACACCACGCAACCAGCACTAAGTGGATTGGGTGGCGTATTAAATTGCGTGTCGCTCACTCAACTAGATGTCGGTCAGGTTTTGAAGAACGCGCAATAGAATAAGACTGTGCGCACTCTCGTTCAAGTAACATTTCTTCGACAGTAGGCGTAACGCGTAATGTAGTTATACTAGTTGTTTAGCGTCTGAATAACAAGAACTCATCGTCTAGATGGATTTGTGGGAGGTTACAGAACAAAAACACTATATTATATAGCTTGTTTAATGAAGTCGGCAATCGTACAGTTGTTATTACACTTTCGTATATTTACAGTTTTCAATGGTGTTGAGTGTGTAAAAAAAAAAAAAACAATGAATGAAGGATGATGATAATGCGAGAAAAAAATAAAAAGTGGAAGGGATTTGTTCATTTTCCAAAAATCATAATTCAAATTCAAAATCAAACATAAAAACTTGTATTTCGTATGGCATGCCCAATTTTCGTCCGATTTAATTAAGGCTTACAATACATGTATAATTAGTTACACATTACGTCGAGTCATATATGATGTCAAATTACAACAATGTCAATTTTTAAGCTCCTACCTTCACTCGACGCAATTTTACCCAAATTATGACTACAGTCTAGACTCTAGGATTCCAGACGAACGATTCATGGATATCGAGCCTCGTATGACAGTGTACATAATATTATACATTGGTTCTTCATGTACAATCCAGTAGGAACTGTCAAAACTTTCCAAATCTATCTATTTATTTATTTAATTTATTTTATTTATTTATTTAATGTCTATCCTATTCAGTTATAAAAACTGATTTACAAAGGAGGACCTTAAATAAAACTAAGCTATGCAAACAATGAATAGTAATGAAATCATAAATAACAATAACAACAAAAACAAAACAAACTACTGAACTATATAAAATATAATCAAGAACAAGAAAAAATAATTGAGAAATGAAATAAAATCAAATGAAGTGGAAATTCAACATATAAAAAAAAAAAAAAATAAAATAGAAGTATGCAAATAAGAAAGAACATGAAGAAACAAAAAAAATTGTTTAAAATATTATTACAATCGTACCATATATTGTCTGTTATATCTGACAAGTTTCATAGTTACATCAAATAAAAAGTAATATTTAGGGAAACTTAGCAAGAACGCGATCAACGTGCCCAAGCACCGTTGTGACCTCTACCACCGTCACAAACCCCAGCACTATCGCAGGTCACCCTTCCAATCCCCTGGTATTTGTTTCATCCCAGGGGAGCTAATTGGGATCGGGATGAAGTGGATTGGTTTAATCCCACAGTGGACCCGGAGCACATCGGGGAATAGACAGCTCTGCCTCACTTCCACTCAAGTGAGCGGATTGAAACCGGACGTATTCAATCCATCACTCACAGACCAGTCGACGTGAAATATTCACGGGTGATATCGTTCCTGAACTCTTCGAAAACATGAACACTTTTTCTCTGAAGTATAGATTGTAGTTGTGATTCGGGCATTGATCCAAGTGAACTGAATCTCTTGGCCCGTTCATGTATATTATACTGTACTATACGTACTATACTATACTATACTATACTATACTATACTATACTATACTATACTATACTATACTATACTATACTATACTATACTATACTATACTATACTATACTATACTATACTATACTATACTATACTATACTATACTATACTATACTATACTATACTATACTATACTATACTATACTATACTATACTATACTATACTATACTATACTATACTATACTATACTATACTATACTATACTATACTATACTATACTATACTATACTATACTATACTATACTATACTATACTATACTATACTATACTATACTATACTATACTATACTATACTATACTATACTATACTATACTATACTATACTATACTATACTATACTATACTATACTATACTATACTATAGCTTTTGAATTACATAAATGTGTTTACTATTGAGCAATGTCAAAAATGTTGCGCATAGTTATAGCCAATGTTCGGATACAGCATTGACAGTTTTGTAGAATTTCATTAATTAAATTGGCAAAACATCTAGTACAATCCCCCACCCCTAAACAAAAATATAGGTCACATTTTATTACTTGAACGTCCAGGCAATTTTTAATTTAGTATTATGCCCATGTTGATAGTGGAAACATTAATTAAAAGTTAAAACTGTATATAGCCTCGGATCAGTATATATACAAAATCACATATTACAAAATAACAGTGGTATTGCGGTAGTTTATGCAGCTAATTCCTCTTCTAATGCCCAACTTTCAAACTAATATATACACATAGATAATATGATAATACACAATCATATTTAGTCAATTAAAGTTACTCTTTCCACTTTACTAGAGCTATACATACAGAGAAAATTGAAGTAGTGGACAGTAATGAATACTTTCAATTCATAAGATTAATATGGTAATTAACATCCACAATATAAACCGATGACACAATAAATAAATACACACAAATTAAAGTACAAGTAGAGCGGCAGTGATGGGTAAGAGTGCGATTCCCGCTAACGACAATGCTCGCAAAAGCGTTTCCCAACGGATTTCTCAGCAACGAGGTAAACGTTGAGAATGATTCATCTAACAGCCCTAGAGATTATCATCATTACTATTAGATTGATTGATTGATTGTTAGGGGTTTAACGGTGCGTCAACATCGTGGTTAATTAGCGCCATTACTATTATCGTTGCGACCGAGATATGGAAGTCTAACATCGTCTGAACTAAGGGTGGTAAAGAGTATGACCGTTGAGTGAGTAATATAGGGTAGAGGCCCCACGCGATCGGCAGTTTGTCTACCACCTTATGCTGCCCAATACACTTTAGTCGGGTAGTAGAAGTTCGCCAAGCAACGCGATGACGGAGCCTGATTGGTCGGCTACTTCACCGAAGATATACGAAGACAGCCGAAAACTCGCTCGGCAAACTTCTACTACCCGACTTAAGTATGTTGGGCAACATAAGGCGGTAGACAAAAAGCCGATTGCGTTGCGTCTCTACCCTATATTACTCACACAACGGTATGACCTACAAACACTTGTGAGTATTCCTTACCTCTGATACCGCAACTAGGGCACAACACTGATGTTTCTGTGTGTACAGTGAAATAAACCCGTTTCACGTCTACAGGCTAAGTGTTGGCTTCATGGATAGAGAACATCACTTTTGTATGTAGGGCGGAGTTTTTATGTCGTTTCAGACGTACCATCATTAATGGAACGTTAACTTGTAAAAACGTGAGTTGAGTTGTTCACGATCAGGAATATAAAACAGCTTAATTGCCATGCAAGACATTTTTATTATTAAACATTTTATAACGACGTTATAGGTTGTCGCTCTCACGTCTTATATCGTCTATATATACTTAAGTATAAGCATAGTCGATATGTGAGGTACCTCTACTATGTACTTTATCTCTTACTAAAATATGAATTTATAGTAAAAACATTGCGGTCGTCTAACCTAAAGTGAGGTGCTAAGTACGTTATTTACGTTATTTAAGTATATTATAGATATAAAAGTACTCTCGTATAAGTATTTTATTGAAGTAGACATATTCAAACGAACGCTCAAAAAGATACTCATCCTCCGCCCTATTCTCATTGTACACACAATGAGAGCACTTGCGAGTTCACGAAAATAACCATAATTAAATCAGAGACAAAACGTTTCTTCCATTAAATGTTTCCAAGCTTTAAAGATAATTAAACTGTTGGGAAACCCTTAGGAAGTTTGGCTTTGAGACGAGATTGCTTCGAGTGCTATGACCGCATGGTAACGTCGGTTGGGAACGGAAGCCGCTCTTATCTCACCCGACAATAAAACTCAGAATCAATGCGTCAACATCATTGTCTGGCCCACCATCGACATGAACTTCGCGCTGGCTCAGCCTATTGATCTGGGAAACACACACAAACATTTGAAGTGCACTCTTAATAATTAATATTGTCATCTGTGGTGGAATTAAAATTTATTCCCAAGTCAAGAGAACTTTAGAAGGAGCGAGAAAGTTAGTTTTACGATGATGTGTAAAGGCGTCATACTGAGACGTATAAAATATCGTAAGAATTTAAAGAACATGATATTCCGACGAAGGTAAAATTTAATATTAATTAAGAAACGTAATAAAAATATAAAGAACATAACACAAATATCTTATACCCGTAAAATCATCTTTAAAAATTAAAATAAACGAAATATTACCAGTAAAAGGTAAATTTTATTAGCAACCTATTAAAACGGAGTAATACAAAATATTAATAAGCCATTGTAAGTAATTAATTCCGTCGTATATATAGGATTTGAAATGACTGAGGATCTAAAAGAAAAGAACTTTACTTTTGATATAATTATCTTAAGTATAAACATTGGCTCAAGTTTGTGACTTTCGAACCTTTTGACTTGATTTGAGAGAAAATATGGACTCAACGTGGCGGAGCTAAGTCGATCTTGCAATCACCAACCGTATCCGTTGAAGAACAGTCCCTTTATTATTATTAATGAATAAATATTGTTAATTATTTATTAATGAAGCACATAATTCGGGGGACGAGATGAATTACCCGGCCTATGAGAAAGAAACGGGATCTAAAAAAAGTAAACAAATGTCCCGCTAACCGTTTTGTTCGCTAAGTAGAGTAGGCTACACTCACATTGTTTAGTAATTAAAAAAATATTAAAAACAGTTTTGTTCATAGAACATTAAGAATATGACCCACCCCAAATTCACTTTACCCACTAATGGTGGATCAGCATAACGCAAAATTTAAAAAGCAATACTGTCACTGCCTGCATGTTTTTTTTGTTTTTGGCTACTCTCAAGTCTATATTAAGAGATATAAAAACGTAAGATTCCAATGGAATAGCCATAATTATTTTTTACAACTCTATGCCATAAATAATACCAACTTATAATGAAGTTACAAGAGTTTTGGTGGGGGTGCCGGGTTTTCCTCTCTCGTTCAAACTCCTCTCTGAGGAAGGGTAAATAAATTAAAACGACTAAGGGAGAAAGTAGAATGTAAACAAACATAGCGTTGGCCATATTGTTATCCAAAAATGAGGTCCTTCTGCGAGGTCTGTAGCTCAAATAATACATACGCGTGTATACATGGGAGTCGAAGCAAGAAGCAAAGCTATGATGTTGCTACGAACAAAAAGAACTCTATCTTGTATACCATGAATACTGTACCACCTTCAATGAAGTTCGGGAAAAATAACTGGAGTTTGTGATGTTATACTCAAATTTAAAAATAGTGTTAAGTAAATTAAAAATTACTGATTAGATCTGACAAGGGATTTTTTAGGATTAAATATTTAATCGCTTAAAACCAATATTTGGAATACAAAACATGCGTGAGTGTAACTTGACTATAACGCCACATTTCCATACCAATTTACAATTTACAATTTTAGATCATTTTATTCCCACAAATCAAACATACTTCCACCAATACATACAAACAATAAACATTAGTGTTAGTAGTGTTTCGATAGCCGGCATTAAGATGAAACACCCTTGTGTTTTACTTGTATAGGCAGATCAATGCATATTTATTTTATTTATTTTATTGTAGTTAAGGCCAGTGTAGGGCACAATGCCCTCTTTAGCCTGATAAGTGATGATTGATGAATGATAATGACGAAGGGAGGAGGGGAAGCCTGGTACCGGCACGTAGCCTACTCCTGTCGAAAAGTACCAAGGGGACCATCGGCTTTACGTCCCATCCGAAAGGACGGTGTAACTTTGACCAGTCATATAGGTTCCTCCACTAACCTGGCCTGCCGAGCAGTTGACGAGAAGAACGAAGCTGTTACACAAGCTTTCGAACTCTCCAATCTGCTCTAACCAACGGTAACTAGTGTTTCAGAGGTAAGTGGTCACCCATCCACCTCCTGACCTAGCCCGAGGTTGCTTAAATTCGGTGTTCGTATGGGAACCGGCTAAGCGACCGCGGATCAATGCATACAATAACCTACAGTAAATAGTGAATACACCTTCAGCGTTCACTTTCAACACTGGACGTGTTTGTTTATAAAATGTGATATTACAAAATACAGTTTGATATTGATACACAATATTCATTTTTGAGCTTCATATAATAAATTGTTTTCTTGGATTTTTTGTCTTACGAGCACTTCGAAAATTGGTTTAATTTTCTAGAATTGTTATTGACTGTTAACCGGCTTATACCCTTATGAACTTATTTATGTTATGTGGTAAATCCAGGTTATAAACAGTTTTATTTTGACTTACTGCTATAAAACGTTATAAACATAAAGACGAAGGGTATAATGGATCATTAACACACTCTATTTGGTGGATCTGACAGAAGGATATCTTAAAACCAGATGGCCTTGGAAATAAGGGTAATGTACCACATTACCTTGGTTATAGGGGAAACATCTTAACACCACATGGCCTTGGCTATAGGGGTAATATAGTAACACCACATGGCCTTGACTATAAGACCGAGATTGTAACCGTCTGGTCGCGAGGCTCAAGTATTCATGATCAGTGTTAAAGCTGAGAGACCAACGGCGATAAATATCTTTAAATGTGTTTTTAGTTTCATTGAGAAAAGGAAGAGAAGAGCCAAGAGATATTGTTCAAGGTCGGTATATCAAATCTTCAACGAATTCTCTCCGAAGCGACGTTCAATTGGAAAGAAACCTATACACTCCCAAAACATCAAAACTACACTGTCCAACCTTCCTGCGGACGTACCCCATTCATATCAGTTAAAATTGTTTTATTGTTACAAAATCAAATATTATATGTTATCTCCTAGATATAATTTATAATGCTCTTATGACTATTTTTCTTTGTACCTATAAATATCTCCCGTTTTCAAATGTTTTGATGTATGGGTTGTTGTAAGTTACATTTCCAATTAAACAAGAACATTTAAAAATGAAAATATTTATTGGAACAGAGACATGTACAAGAAAGAGAACTAAGTTCTCTATGCGATGCTATATTTTATTTTACTTCCTGACAATTTTTTTTATGTGTTTCTGCAACACACTTTTACAATTAGGTTTGAAATATCTATTGGTACAAAGAATCATCGATAATAAAGAACACTAAACTCTCTAGTAGATGATATATTTGGTTTTACTTTGTGGCAATTTTTAACAATTTTAAAGCAATCCTAAATTGGGCGTCCCACAGGGTATGTGGACATACAGCCATAGTTGGTTTTACTTGCTGACAATTTTAAAGCAAGCTAAAGTAATTCTAAATCGAACGTTTCACAGAATTGGTGGACATACAACCTTAGCATAAAATATTCACTGCCTCCCTACACGTGTGTGTGTTAAGGCTACACAAAACGTGTGTTTTGTGTGGACAGTGCAGCTTTTAATCACAAAGCGCCCACAGCTCACAGCCCCGGGCTTCATTTCAAACGAATGGTGTCACCCTTTGTGAACGCTAAACCATTAACTGTTGCATTCACGTAGCGTTTTATTGTGTGTGTCACATTTTTAACTTATCTCTATCGATTCAAAACGAACATATATCAGATTGCACACGTGTTGATATGCGTACTTTTATACTAAGCCGTCATGATATACCTCTATGTTTTCACTGTCCAATCACTGATTCATTTGTTTCATATTTGAAATGTAGATCTTTGATTGGTTATCTCTCACTCGTCGATGGTGTTTGGAGCCTACAGGGTTGGTTTGGTTGCTTTAAATTAAAGTCCCCCACTGAAAATCAGTCTTGTTACTGAGTGGGTAGACTCTATAAATACGATTTTTGTTTCATTTATGTATTCGTTACTCAACAACAGAATACAATAATTTCAGTAAAAGTTGGATGCAATACTAAAGTAATTAAATGTAGGCATAGAAAGAAACGTGTTCATGGTATGACATGACTCATTACGTCTAGAGTTCTAATACTAATATTGCTTACTAATATTAAGGTTTTTATGCTTAATATGCAAGCAGATACATAGCACATAATTATTGTAACGGTGAAGATAATTTGCATTAGATTTTGGAACCAATGAGCTAGAATTATACTGTCAATGAGAAGTGCAAAACAGAGAATATTCTACTTTTGACGAGGTTAGTGTTTAAACTGAATGTGCCTACTATGGTTTTTGCTGAAACAACACATCACATTATATACGCGCGTAAACCAAACAAATTAAAACCCAGACAAATATTTGTTTTATCTGTGATCTCATTCACTACGTAGACGGGTTAAATGTTATATGATATTGTACGATAATATTCCAAGTCATATTATTAGATGAGCGTAGCGAAGCGGAGTGAATCTCTCCATACAACTCGATCGGCGCTTTGTCTGTGTGTGTGTGTGTATGTCTGTATGTATGTGCGCTAAATTTTGTTCGTCGCGCACAGGTCAAACGGCTTGACGTATTTGGCTGACATTTTCTGTCAACATTTGTGACAACTAAACTCGATGCTGTTAACATAACCAGCAAAATTCGTTAAGATGCCAACCTACAAAAAATTAATTACTGAAAAACAAAAATTGTGTATTTATTTAATTAAATGAAAACTTACAAACGGATTTTAATTATGTTTCACTTGTAGGTTTATATCAACAGTAGAAACTATTGACAATAATTTCAAAATTGTATGTTTATCCGCCATGTTATAAAAAAATATTGTTTATTTACAACAATAATGTCTTCATTTTTACAGTGTTCCGCCGATATGATTCGCATTTGCGGACTTTTGCAATTAGATACACATAGTATACACCAAAAATAGCGTACGTAACAACAGTTATGCACTATTATTTGGAATCTCTATAGCTGTCATAAAATGGCAACAATGACATAAGATGCCAACCTACAAAAAATTAACAACTGAAACACATGTTTTGTTATTTATTTAATTAAATTAAAACTTACACACGGATATTGATGATTTTTTCTGTGTAAGTCCACATCAATACTACCAACACTCGACATTAGTTTCAAAATTGTTGTTGTAACCGCCATGTTATAAACAAATATTGTTTATTTACGGCAGACATTTTCTTCATTTTTACAGTGTTCCAACGATATGATTCGCATTTGCGGACTATTGAAGTTAGATGCACATAGTATGCTGCAGGAATGGTGTAGGGAGTCAGACCTTTCTCACTATGTATGTGGAATTTTGATAGCTATCATAGAATGGCTACAATGACGTGTTATATTTAATGACCTTCACGGCAAAAATGCAAACGTTAACAACGAACTTGGTTGACAAATTAAAAAGCTTTTATTATGATTTAAAAGCGGGTTATTGTATAATTAATTAATATAACATTTTAGATATAGTCTGTATCTACATTATGGAACTTTCCATACACTAATAGGTTTAATAATTTATGAATTAGAGCCTATTGAGTAGACCACGGTCGAATGAAATTATGCGAAAATCCATCAACTTGAAGGTTTTAATTTCTTTAAAGAAAACTTTTTAACGGATTTTAATAATATTTCGTGCATTTATTAGCAACATATCAAGAAATGATATACTTAAGTTATAAGGTTGTAACTTGATCCACCATCTTGTAAAAAAATCATATATTTATTATAAAGGTATTTTTTTTTTTAAGAGTAATATGATATGCAAATGATTTATTTGATTTGATACATTGAAAAAAATCGCTCATCTGTCAACGCGGAGCGTTTTCCTAGTGTAGCGGTTTGTTTTGTTCTAAATCAAGTGCTTCATTTATCATATTTTACGTGCCTCGCTGTATACCGAAAATAATATTAAACACTGAATTTCAATAGCTAATTCTATTTACCATTGGAATTTATTTCATCCATAAATAATACGTAGTAATAATTCTCTTCCTCTCGGTTTTATTAAATCTGAAATACATTTAGCCAAATTGGATTTTAACCACTCAATAACAAGAGTTTGTTTGGAGAGCATTGACCGTTATATAGGTCGTTTGACATTTTTATCTCTTCAGACAACATCACACTCAAACTACGAATAGTGTGTTTCTCCGTCACTGCTTCCCCGTTATTATTGTATTGATAAGATACATTGAACATCTCCAAGTATTATGGTCTCATCATTGTGATTATAGACACATGAGTCGAGTCTGCTGTACGTTCACTATATCATGGCACACCTAGGCAATGTCTACCCCAAAGACGGTATAACATTTCTTGTGGAAACTAACCTCCAAATATATAGTGCACTCAGGGTTTTTACATCCATGTAGAAGCCAGACTAATAAGGTAGATTCCACACAAGGTACACAAACTAACAGGTTAGAGTGCTCAATGTATTAGACTGTATCACTCAAGTGGCGGGGTGAGTTGTTTCATAAGAAGCTGTGATCAATGAAAGTCTATCTCAGGTACCTACATTGCACGTAGCGTCGGTCGAGAGAAACAACCACATAAACATCGTCTCATGATCTAATCCGACCGCGTTAACGAGTAGGGGAGTCCCAATATGTTGTTATTACCTCACAACACTGTGTCACTAAATTAGCTAACAAGGAGGTGGCTGGATAAGTTGTTATATAAGAATCTGTAATCAATGAAAGTCTGTCTTAGGTATCTACATTGCACGTAGCGTCGGTAGAGAGAAAACAACCACATAAACATCGTCTCATGATCTAATCCGACCGCGTTAACGAGTAGGGGAGTCCCAATATGTTGTTAATACCTCACAACACTGTGTCACTAAATTAGTTAACAAGGAGGTGGCTGGATAAGTTGTTATATAAGAATCTGTAATCAATGAAAGTGTGTCTTAGGTATCTACATTGCACGTAGCGTCGGTAGAGAGAAAACAACCACATAAACATCGTCTCATGATCTAACCCGACATCGTAAACGAGCAGGGGAGTCCCAATATGTTGTTAATATGTCAAGGCCGCTACACAACGCCCAAAACATTACGACATAGTTGTGGTTTAGTAAGATCTAAAGACAATATGAAAACCATTTGTAATATGACAATCCCTATGGTTATTAACACGCCTACTGATTACATTTTTGTTTTGTGGTCCGTCGCCAGGATATTTTCCAATGCGGGCAAGGCGAAACAACTATCAAATTCGGTGTAGGGGAGAGGAGGGGTGGGAGGAAGCGGAGGCGTTATAGCCTCTCAATTGATCCCACAGAGAATTGTTTTGACTTTGGTAACCGGTTTTGTTACTAAAATTGGTGATGAACTAAATGAATTAAAATAAATATTATTAAGCCGGTTCAATTTTTTTTCTCTGAAATACAGGGGGGGGGGGGGGGGGGTTAAGGGAAACTCTTTATCCCCCCGAACCCTTATAATACCGATGTTGTCAATACAAAATCAGTTATATCGTTGTTTTCATTATTTCAATATTTGTGACGCTGTTTAGACAATATGACTAAAATACGGTCATTTCTCTCTGCTTCATATTGCGACTATCCCCTCTTTACACCGGCTTACGGGGGTGTTTATCACCCAGCCACATCAACTTCATCTCAACGTCGGGGTAAGTTATGACCAAGGGAGGATTTTCTTCAATCTAAATCCTTCTTGGCTTCTTGGTTATGAGGTTGAGAGCAGTTTTAATGTTTGGATACACCATGCGTGGCGTAACGTAACGGCCTAGCCTAGCCAATAAGAGGGGAGTTCATTCCTCCCTTTAGCGCGTTGTACTCTCACTGTTACAAACGACGACTTTTTAATAACGCAAAGACCAAATCCTGGAATTAACGCTTTGAATGAACTTTGAACAAATAGTCATCAACAAAGTTCAGTAAACTCATTATTAATTTCTGTATTTAGGCCTTAAATCTTCTTAGTTTTAGTTTAGAAATTAAATTTAATAATTGCCTGTAGTTAGTTTCCATGATTGCATCCCGTTTTATACACGAGAATTACTTATTTCCAAAAAAAACTACAAATGAACATGCAGTTTAAAATTCTGCTAAGCGTTCTTGAGAAAAAAAAAGTAGGCAGAGTAATTAATTTTTCACTGTTTTATTAATCATGGCATTCTCGTGAGAACTGTAGTCTACCAATAGCAAGTATAGAAAGTGAGTGAATAGTTGTGGTTGTGTGAGACCTCCGCAATACGATGAGATTACATTGTATTTACTAATGCAAGATCATATGTAAAGTATTCTTCTTTTTAAATAAAAAATACAAGCATTGTCAGGGTATAACATAAAAAAAAAAAAATGCGCAAGTGGGTATCCCTGTCCATGCTAACATCTCAAATCTAAATTCTTTTTGAAAATAGCATGTAATAAAACTATTTCATAGAAACCATAAGGTGTATCCGGCCCGTTGCTTAAGTGATACTTTTAGTTCCAGAGAAGAGACAGTACATTGGCTACTTCAGTTCGAGACAAGAGACAGTACATTGGCCAGCAGTCCAGGTTTGTGGCCACACGGGACCTCTTCGCAGTGATAACAGACAAAGCCACGAGGAAATCACGTAGTGTAACAAAGAACGTGGAAACATTTTTCTTACAAATGTTCCTCCAACTCAAGGGAATTCGGTTGTCGACCGATAAATCAAGGGTTGGCGCTTTGTGAGAAAGGAGCTTTCAAGTTGGGCACGAGAAAACATGCGACTGTGAGATAGAAGTCCGAGGTACGAGAAACATTGACACTGCTGGTTTGCTTTCCACTTGTTGAGTCATCAAATATTGAACATGTATTATACAAAACTTTGATTCTAGTGGAACCTTGAAATGAATCGCTTACAGTCACGCAGGAGAAGGCCTTCAATTGCAACTCCCCCCCCCCCCCCACCCCCCTGGCACCTCACCCCAACATACCTCCAGTAACCGCCACAATGTGTATCCTGCTGTACTACGGTCACACACACACACACACTACAATCCGTTATCTGTGCTACGGTGGTAGATAGAAGCCAATGTGCATAGGTCATGAACCGATAGAGGTGGCTCAGTGGTGACACGAGACTCTAATTCGGGAGGTCGCCGGTTCGATTCCATCCACCGGCAATCCTGACTGAAGGTCCGAGGTTTTCCTCAGTCGTAATGGCGAATGCTGGGATTGTCATACTATCAGCCCTCGGACATTCATTCCCAACCATCCAAAACACCCTAATATACCTGTTATAGTTAGTCATCTGAAGAGGAGCACATCTGGTAAAGCCTGTGTGCAGTGCACCCTATAATGGGTATTCATACGAAAAATTATTATTGTTATAGGTCGTGAATTCCCAATTGGAGTTTTATTTGTTATTTCTGATTAACATTCCAATTACATTACCCGGATTCCAATATATTTGAAGGAAAACACTGAGAATGTGAAGTTAGTACATGATCAATTAAATAATTCCGATTTTATAGGACGTTTAATGTGGAGTAAATATGTACCAATAAGACCTGAATTGCTTTATGACTGAAGAGAAACAGTAGGAGAAAACGTGATTTAAGATCATGATTGGCCAGGGACTGGATAGCATATTTCACACACATATATGTATTCATTTAAAGGGTGATGTTAATTGTATAACATTTCACTCGATTTCTCTTAGCAACCCTGTTAGCAACCCTGTTATTCCCTCAAAGCCAACTGTTTTCAAGGAAGATACCTTCGTTATTGGTCTAGCTAAATCTAAGAAATATCTCAAATCAATGAATCATTTCCATTTATTTTTTTATTACTTTACTTAATTCCGTTATTCATGAACTTTCTGGAACACAACTTCCTCTCTGTCGAAACGACCAATAACAATAACATAAAACGGAAATTCACTTCCGTCACATTCGTTGTCTCCGGTTTATTGCCGTCTCAATAGCGCATTGATGTTTTTGTCAAACTTTATTACATCCTCCGGGGCGAGAGAGAGGTATCCGCACGGCGACAATAAAACCTTCTTAATGAGGGTCTTTGAGACGGTGGTTCTGCGCACCCACACACTGTCTTGTCAAGACTGCCAATAGACGCTCTTCAGACGAGATGGCACAAGGACGAGTCGGAGTTTCTATAAAAGCAAAAGTCTGCTTAAAGCATCAATTAAAAGAAGCTTTATTGTTGCAGTTTTTTTTTCCAATTTTTGTTTTATTCACTTTTGTTCTTGAATTCAATAAGTTTGACGAAAGTATTGAGTCGTGTAATGCCGGCATTATAGAAAGAACATCATTTGGAAGATTTTTCCTAATTGCTTTGGGGGAGTATTATTTGTATATTTTACTTATGTTCCAATGTTAGTGGCTCATATTTTTATTTTTAGTTCATCATTGGTTTTAAGAATTCATTTATAAGGTTCATTCTAAAAAAAATGTATGCATATTATGTTTATGTGTTTGGTGGTTCCTTGTGTTACATTTGATGCCTTTAGGCTCATGCTATACTTACATTTATAAAATGAATATACTGTAATCCAATATAATGGTACATATATTATCAAATTAATGAGATATTCACAAATAGAACACAAAATTGAAGAAACTCGAGAGGAACTTACAAACGAATGAACTCAAACAGTAATAAAACAGATCAAATCATAGCAGAACCAGACTATTGCCACGATTATAATATACACATCGCAAATAGCTAAAGGCAAAAAAACCTTGTACGAAATAGTTCTAATGAAATAACTCTCGCCCATTCTCACACAAAATAATTTAATATAATAATGTCAGGCCTATTGATACTTATATACCTTTGAACTACTGCATGCATATACATTACGTATATACAACTTGAAGCCCTTGAAATCAAGCTTTCATTATAAATCCTAGGAAAACAAGAAAACTTCTACCCTGCATATACCAGATCTGGCCACTAAATACCAGCTAAATGAAAAGTATTACGATGTGAAGGGTCTCTTTTTGGGAGCTGGAGCAGCAGTGCCACAATTCTTCGTAATATTCTAAGCAACCACTTAGTTCACGATGATATAATTCCATCAGTCATATTTCAAAATAACCATCTTTATAATAACACTACCACTAATAGTTTAAAATGCTTTAGTTTTCAAAAACTGTTACTTAGTATATGCTGGATCCTTGTGAGTTGTAGGGTTGTAGATGAGTGAGCAGCAAATGGTTTTCTCTCATCTCTCTCTACCAAACCAAGCAAAGTATACAAGTTGTAGCGTCTAGACATTACACACAGACAGGCAGTGACGTTCTGACGTCAAACCTCCTTCAGTCTTGTCCCGAGACATACAACCAACATCTGGCCGTGATGCGGTCTGATTACCCCCCCCCCCCCTCCTCTCTCCCTCCCCCTCCCCCCCAACCTCTCGACAAGCCGCACATTACACCACTGTGACGTCACCGCAGCATCCAGTATTTTAGAGGCCAGCCACCAAACTACGTCACACTGGACGATTCCCACCGAGCCAAATACTCTGCTTCAGGCTACATTCTATACCAGGCAAGTTACACACATATACTGTGCTAATGAACCTGAATATATATTTTAACTTAATGAAATGATATAAATAGATTTCTGCTGTAGGACACGTTTGAAATTTCAGTCGAGTTTCGCTCTAGGTCACCAATTGGGTATATTACAGGTTTCAGTCATTATTTTTGTTTATCTGTTCACTGTTTGTTTACCATCTATACTAATGAGTTATTTTATCCAAAAAAATTAAAATATGAAAAGTGAGCATGTATGCTTCCATATTACATAATGCAGTAGATCTTGGGTTCGATTCCTGGTTCAAGCTGGGTTTTTTTACTTAAGGAATTTGACTTTGGAGCCGTCATAACAACGATAAACATAAAAAATGTAAAACGTCCTACACTGAAAATAGACTCTTGTAACTGTGATGGTTAAGACAGTAGACACAAATTTAATTATTTTAAGGAGTTGCAGATTTCCGTATCATGCGGACTCTAACCCACGTCCACTGGGTTTATAAACCTCGTATTCGCTCCCCAGCGGTCTCATCGCGTGGGAGACTGGAAGTGTTCCCATGGACAGTAAAGAAGAAGGAAAACAATCCAAGCAATCGCGTTTTGCCCCACATTGAAGGAATTCAGAAACAATATTCGCCAACGATTGTTCCGTTGGGAATCGGTCTGAAACATTTTAGTCCCTCGTCCGGAACTCTGCCACCGTTCTCATTGTTTCAGTCTATTGATTCACTTGTATTCCGTTCCCTTCTTTCATCCTCGACAATTCATTTATCTGAGATGGAAGAGAAGGCGCAAGGACCCACTTATATCATTCGACTTGAACAAGTTCTATTGTTTGATTTCCAGTGTTACGAGAGAAATAGCGTCAAGTGGTTGCTTACTTGATTTTTTGAATTAGCGACTTAGCTTATCGTTTTGTTTAGACTCACAGAGATCCATGATACATTAAGCGCAATTTCATTCGAAGAAGTGAAGTAATTACCATAAAGGTGTGTACTATAGGTACACATTTGTAACATGCGGTGTGTGTGTAATACACATATTGTAACACATGTTACATTCTATGAAAGCTACAGGTTAATGGACATACGATAAGATAAGACAAATGAAGGATATACGACTATAAGATAAGATAAATGGGGACAAGATATTCGGATATCCTAATGGACATAACATCACAGAGAAGTCATAACAAGCTGTATATTGAACAAGGCATTTTTATACCATGAATCTATACGTTTGTGTAAAGTTAGACCTGTGCTCAATATGCTTGTATGTGAATGATTCATTTTACACTAAAACTTAAGAATGTCATTTTCAAATAAAGGGTTAATGCAATACTTTCGTGTACATGAAAACCAATTATTAGTCTTCTACTCTAGTCGATTAGCGAGAACAATCGATTTAAGACGAACCCAATGCTTTTCTCCTTTCCATTTGAAATGGAACATGAAACATTTTGCGTAGAACGTTTTATTTATTTAGTTATATTATGTATTCAGAAATAATAGTGATTGTGATTTGTAAAGAAGGATGTTAGGTTAAACAGAATGTATTATACTATTTATAAAACATGGCTTTCGTTCACTTCTTTCGTAGTCAACGAAGTAGTCAAGTCGTAGTCAATCGACTTGCGTCGGTGTTTTTGACCAGGTTTTCCAGTATAGCCAGTTAATTGAAGATGTCTCTATCATGTGAAGTTATTCATTATGAAGCAGACTGGGATACAAACGGCCAACTCTAATATAACTACCACTACTCATGGTATCTTTGTTGGACGAGAAAGCTTCCAAATCAATTATGTACCTCATCGTTGCACGAAGGTTCAATTGTTTCTTTCATGAATCGCTCTCGCCCTACCCAGGGGGCCATGCGCGTGCACGTGCCAACTGTGTCAGTGAGTCACCCGCATGGGCGTTTCAACGAACCGTCGATTGCGACGCCGGTATAAACGTCGTCGCGTGTCCGGCGACGATCAGCGATAAGGAGAAGTTATCCTTATCAGTTGGTTCGTCTCATCCCTACCGACGTTATGAGTGCAGTGACTCCGTGTGAGCGCCGCGCTGTCACTACTGGTCGTACCCTCTGTCTGCAACTATGCGTGGTAGGTCAACTGATAAGGCTGGCTCAGCGATAAGGAGAAGTTATCCTTATCTGTTGGGCCGTCTCATCCCTACCAACGTTATGAGTGCAGTGACTCCGTGTGAGCGCCGCGCTGTCACTACTGGTCGTACCCTCTGTCTGCAACTCTGCGTGGTAGGTCAGTGAGGATACTCCTTCAAGACTGTGTGTCACCTACACTTAAATAGATACCCCTTTATGTATGTTAAAATTGATTCAATATATTAAAATTGTCACAATGTAGAACGAAATATGCCATCTCATAGGGAATTTTGTACTCTTTCTTGTATATGTTTCTTTGTTGCAACTTGCAATACATATTTCCGTTGCAATAAATATTCACTTTTACCCTGTGTATTTCCCTACACTGTGGAACCTACGATTTTGACTGTTAAGATTGTTTTGAAATGCTTTAAAATGGTCACAACGTGGAAGAGGCGTAAACATGTCATAAACAGAAATATTTATTTGAAAAGAAAACACCAGAACAAACAAACAAACGAACAGAAACATTCATAAAAAAAAACAAAAAACATTCAGTTTAAATACACCATCTCCTAGAGGATGAATGATCTTTCTTATGAATGTTTTTGTTTGTTTGTTTGTTCTGGTGTTTTTTTTTTGTTCTAATAAATATTTCTGTTTATGAAATGTTCTTATCGAACGTTTTGTTGCAACACACATTTCCAATATAAATAAGAACATTTGAAAATGAAAATATTTATTGGAACAATGAAACATTTATAAGGGCTCTAAATTCTCTACGAGATAATATTTTATTTTACTTTGTGGCAATTTTAATGGTTTTTAAAGCAATTCTATCAGTCATAATTGGGGATTACGCGGGTAGTGGACGAACATTGCAGCCTTTAACTTAATTCTTATCTCATAAAGTTCATTAAATTAAATTTTAATCTCCACTGCGTAGAAAGAGGAAAGTTTTGGAGCTAAAATTTATACACACAAATAATTTAACTCAGAACGGGTCAACCGGGTAAAAGTAATTATAAGACATTTTGTAACGACCTTTCAATTCCATCAGTGGTATTTTAGTCCCTCTGGCAATTTGTTGGCTGCCAGTTCGTTTCAACAGCTTCTAAATGAAATAAATCAACTTAACAACATTTTCAAATGAATAAAGAGCCACATTTATTCTGTCAGTCTTTTAAATAAATACAAGTGGTAGATTTTGGAATAGAATTATAAAATTATATACAACTGCATGCATTCTTTAAATAATTGTGATAGTAATTATGAGTATGTTTTATAAAATTTCAGCCCTTTTCATGTTACGTCGATCGAAAATTACATTTTTAACTGATTCTCAAGTTAATATAATTATTGATTTACAATAATTGATTTCAAAAATGCTCGACATACGAAATTGTTAAGAGTGTATTCTTAAATTAAATCCATTGGTATATTTTTAAAAATATATTGACATTATTACGTCTTTCATTTCGTAGAGTTTTAGAAATAGACATTCCCTTCCCTTTTATAAAATTAAATAAGCACATTTTTTGTATTGGAGGACTTAATGGAAAAAGAAGAGCTTTTCGTTTCTTAAAACACCCAATTCCAAGAGTTTGGTAGTCTCGTAACTATTCGTATTTTACTTTGTCTGCGTCATGACTGTACAAGGAGCGACAAGAAATACCTTAGAGCACGCATATTGCAGATGTAACCAATCTCCAGCTCTAAACTTCCACAACCACATACATACTTCATAATATGTCTACACTTTAATTCCTTCCTACCTACATATCAGTTTTCTTCTGAATTCCCGTGGACATGAATGACACAGGCATTAGGCACGTCAATACATCCACTGAACGTTCTGAACAGATCGCGTGAGACAAACTATAGATGTATTGTGTTTACTGATGGGTTATGGCACAACACAATTACCGCTAACTCTGCAATACCGTACCTAAGAAGTCACAAACTCAATATTCCCATTTGAACACATCAAGTCGAAGAAACATTAATCTTTTCATTTATTATACATTTCTGTTGTAGAATATTACTTATATAATACAGATGTTTTATGTTTTTAAGTCGTTTGTGGCCCGAACTGTTACGTCTTAAATGTATACATAACAGTTTTTTTTTTTTTTTGCAAATCCAAAATAAGTACTTATGTTGAGCATTTCTGAACGGTCCCGAGTTCCGTCGTCATAAGGACGACTCACGAGGGGAGGGAAACTCTGAGTCAGGGCACGAGATACAAAATAATCGCTGGGGGGGGCTATCTTTTTACGGACATTAACTAGCTAGACAGACAAAATAATAATTAATTAGTGTTTTGGTAAATTACTCTAAATATTATGCGGTTTTTCTGAAGCTTTCGCACCATCTTTAGCTTCTAACAAAGACATAAAAATGTTTTCGGCTTTATCATTATCTGCAGATGCATTGCAGCGCAAATATAAAATGACAACAACCTTCCGAAAGAGTGTGCCCTCATCAAGCATAAATGCAAAATATGGATTGTTTTTTTTTTAGATTTGAAACCAGGTTTGATTTCATCTTATCTGCTATATGCACTATAATGGATGCACAACTGAAATCTGAACGATGTATTTGTCCTACCTTAACACCATTCAGTTCTTGTACCATCATTATAGACTTCTGCTTTTTAAACGAACTGGCGTCTTTAGCAATTGCATAAGCGGTTCGAAATGCAACAGCAGTTTCCTGATGCAATTTTATAGAAATTTCTCGGACTGCGGTAGGCAGAACTTGCTCTTCTTGATTTTTTAATATTTTAGCAGCACTCTTATGTCCATCGGAATCTCTGTGCTGGTATACTTTATTTCGAAGTTTTTTTGAATTTTTCCCTCTAACCGTGCCGTTTATCCATTCTGGAGCAATATGCACGCCTCGTTTCTTATCGTCAGATAACAGCGATTTTACTTGTTTGCATATCAGGCACCCTAGTTGGGTGAACCATGCGTCTTCGTTAATGTACAGCCAATCAACTTTCTGTTTCCACTCATTACACTGCTTGGCAGACCACCACGCGCAGTATTGAAGTGCTAAAAATAGAGATGTACCTTACTTACCGGCAAGTACAGTGACTTCCAAATCTTAAAACACAAAATGCAACTAGAAGCATTTTCTTTTCTTGGTCATTTCACAAATTCTGGGAAAATACTAAATAAATAATCGTTCAAGATAACTGGAGGGGGCTTTGGCCTAGGGCCCCCTTGGAGCTCAACGCCGAAAGGGCCCAACTGTTTGCTCGGGGGGCTATGGCCCCCCGAGCCCCCCCATATCTCGCGCCCTGCTCTGAGTGGTTCGAAAACGTTGACCAAGAGTAAGTATAGTAGTCTGAACGAAAGTATTATCATGCTTACGACACAGCCGAGTTTCAAAAAAAAAAAATTCTACTTCACTAATTCCTACAATCTAATCTAAACAGGTCCATTGGGGATAATTTAAAACCTTCCGTTGATTACGTGTAACGGTGTGTGTGGCAAAACCGCCTGTGTACTCAAATAAGCCGAACCATGCATTTACGAATGTGTGAAAGAACGCCAGGTATCTGTTGATTTTTAATTGGCGCGGTTGAAAGGGGCAGTAGAAAATGACCTAAGAAGTTCGGTATGCGAATACTTTCGTTGGGACTAGTATACTATGAGCAAAGAAAGATTACAAACTAGTTTGTAATCTTTGCTATGAGCCTTGACGTGGCGAACACTATTTAAACCCATGCCTATGTTTGGTATACTTCCGTTCATTTTCGGATGCGTCCCTCTACATCATCACACACTTGAGTACCTACTTTGGGTATATCTATGTTACTGTTTAGAATGTATTTATCTGACTCTTTTAAGAACTAACTCCGAACATTCTCTCGTAGGACTGAGGGCATAGGCGTGCGCAGAGGTTGGTCAATGCTGGAGGGGGGGGGGGGGGGAGGAGGCACAATAAATTCCCGGCCAAAGTACTTCCCGGCGGCGCCAATGGGGGGTGTGGGAGGATACCCCCCACAAAAAAGCGCCACAGGCGGTATTTAAAAAACAAGCGTTTTAATGTTTTTAAACGAATTAGGAGGATAACAGGTGGTCTGTTGAATGAGTTAATTTCACAAAAATGTTTATGGACATCAGTGATATCATTGTTACAATGTGATGGAAGTGGTCAGTCACAAAACCGAAATCTTGGCGGTAGGGCAACAGAACCTGTGTGAACAAGGCAGAGACATTTCTATACTGTGCTGTGACTTGTGAGCAAGACGCTACCAAATACGGTTTTCCAATCTTATGCCTCATTCTGCTAAAACAAAACGCACACCTATCCTAATGGGAGGGGGAGGGGGGCAACTGCTTCCCCCCCCTGCGTACGCCTATAACTGAGAGTTACCATTTAACACACCTTGCTTCAGGATCGTCACTTCTATTATTTTTTTAAATTTATTTAGGCAATAAATATAATATGTATACATTTAGAGATGTAAATAAAATGCATAATTTTATTTAGAACAGTTTTCACCATGTAGTCCATAAATCTTTATATTAGGTCTATGCTATTGTTAGATTAAAAACTAAATATGTGGATGTGTAGGTCAATATGCCTCTATTCCTAGTAGTACAAAATTTGCATTTAAAAATGTTTACAATCAAACAAGAACAATGGTGAGTGGCTATGAAAGCAGTGATAGTATACAATGGATTGAATTGAACTTATAGTATACTGCACAACCGTAGCGAGCGTTTGGTGCCATTGCGTGGCTACACGCAGCATTGTGTTGTGTACACTCGCCTAGATAATTACATACATCAAGGCACTGCTGAAACTTTCTTTGTCAACACCTGTTAGGGTTAGTTCGTGAGTTGCCCGTTGTGTGAACCTATCAACGACTAACGCACTCTGTCGTAGACTTCGGGCACTAAATTCTATACGATAGAGTGCGTTATCAATGACCATTGAAACTTTTAAATACTTCGCACTTATTAAAATACGCTTATCATATTATTATTGGCTGCTCTAAACACGATATAACAGGTACATTTCACTCAAGAACTTACAAAGAGCGTGTTCCTATAGTCCTCCCAACGAAACTATTCTCATGCTTTCATCACAGGCCATGTCCAGAAAGGCAACTTAACTTGTCATTCCTCTGTGTGCTTGATGGAAGATTGCGTCGGATTGTTCTCAGTTCGTGAGTTGGCCAACTTGTCCGATGTTGATAAATGGTAGTTCTCTCATTTGTGTAAGTTGCTATTAATAATATTACACGATGAATATTTAAAAAAATTAAATACAAATATAAGTTTGTAGTAACAAAACGAATAAGTCACGTTTGAAGAGAAGTGATAATTGAAAATAGATCTATTCTATTCAGCCATTCACAGCTTTCGATACCAAGAAATGGCGGAAACGCCGGTGTTTAAACGACTTTATTTCATAAAACTAAAGTAGGACGGACTATACCTTTACAGTTTAGACCTACCTTTAGAACACAGTGGAATATTGGAATAAATACTTGCTGCGAGTAGTTACTCTATGGATCTACTCAGTAAAGTGTGAATTTTTATGCATTTTGACAGGCTTTCAATAAAAACAAAAGACTGCCAATGTTGCTCACAGCTTGCTGGATTTTGATAGTTCCTGTGAACTTCTTCGAATTCTCGAACTCTCATTGGGTACACAACAAGGTCTACTTGATCTCCACCTAGCGGAGGCTCGTCGAACTCCCGAGTTCGACGACCCTCCGCCAGGCGGATGGGCTGCGTACCAACTTTGACTGCGTTCACTGTGGCTGTGACTGGTGGTGGGGGTAGCCCAGTCAACGCAGTGAACGCAGCAACTGGTACGGGATGCAGTCACAGTCACGGCGAAAGCAGACAACAGCAGAAATTGTCATTCATAAAAGCAACATTTGCCATCTGTTAATTAACCTTACAACATTACACTAATAATTTAACGCTTATGGAACTTCTAAGATGAGATTATATGGTGTTGTGATGTCACTTACTATTTAAACCATTTAATATTGTCTTTAAATTCATAATTCGCGGTAAAATTATTAGCCACGCCCCCCTTGACTGCGATAGCTGGATCTTTTCGGCCCAGTCATCGCAGTGACTGGAGGGGTAACTGCGAGGTGAACTGGTACGCAAAAAGCAGTGACTGCAGCTTGACTGCGAGTCAAGCTGGTACGGATCTCAGTCACTGCAGTCACTCCCAGTCATAGTTGGTACGCAGCCCGGATTGCAGTGCGGGAGCTGCTAATTTCGTCGTGCGCCATCTTAGTATTCGGCAATAGTGCGCGCATGAACACAGGCAGTAAACCGTCCGCGGAAGTTTACTTCGAGGCCTCAGGGGTTATGACGAAAGCATGAGAATAGTTTCGTTGGGAGGTTGAAATACGCAAGTTCTTAGCCATAGACAACCGCTTAGTCGATCCCCTGGCGGAGGTTCGGTAAACTTGGGAGTTCGACGAGCCCCCGCCAGGGGATTTCCGGACCTTGATCTTTACTACCCTTGAATTAAATATGTCGGAGAATGTCAAGGGCGCAGGAACAAGTAGTTGTCTGTAGTGACACTTGAGCAGTTTGGTGTCCCTAACATATTGTATTTCAGAGCATTCAGTGTCGAGGCGAAGACGACTATGAAGTTATCTCTCTCTCACAAGAACGCAACTTCCTCTTTTCATGGTGAAATTTTATCTCGCGTCCCATATACTCAACGAAACGGTAACTGCACCATTGCCTCGGGCTGCGGTAGTCGTCTGCACATTTACACCACATCGCACTGGCACCACCCACACAGCCGAGAAGCATTTCGCGCAAGACAAGACACAGAAGTGCAACTCTAAGGGGTGGTATTATTAGAGACTATAATCAGATAACAATCAGCCCTCCTCATTATTAGAGACTGGAATCAGATAGAAATGTGCCCTCCCTCAAGATGTTGCGATATGTTGCGATGTTGTGATGTTGTTAGATGTGCGATAAGGATACGTGAGAACACTCATTCTCATTCGTATTCTCTCACTCCACTCATTGCTTTCATTTTTTTTTATCCAAGATAGTTATTTCCTTTTTTTCATGTATGATACTGATACATTTATTTTTATATAGTGAAAAATACCTGAACCAAGCAAGGCGTGGTTGTGATGGTGGTTCAGATGATGATGATATTTGGGGTTTCACATCTCATATTTTTGCAACGAGGCTAATCGAGACGATGAGTGGGTGATTATGAAGATGAAAAACGCCGCATGACATCCATGCCAAGCCAGAATTCGAACCTAGAACGCCGAGACCGCGGTTTACTAGACCAACGCTTAATCGACCTCGGCCAATTGCGCCGGCATGACGTGGGTCAGGTTTCTATTAGTAACTAACATACCAGTTTGTGATAGTGAACAGCGCTATATCTTATACTAACAGTTGTTATTTATCTTCAATAGTTGCCTATTGATTCATAGATTGAGTCAAAAAAATAATATGAGTGCAGGAGAGTGGTAAGAGTGAAGACATGTTCTGTACGATTCTTGATTTATTTATTATATTGAAGAGTGACAATTGGTCTCTATTGCAAAAACGGTCTAAACATATTTAACATTGACAGGGGGTATAAAGACAGACCGATGCTCGAAAGGGGGCATTACTTCACTGACACTGCAGTAAATACAATGTGAGAGATAGAACCATTGAGTTTATTATGGTACAACGATGATCTGCCATCTAGTGGTGCTCTATGGAACTGTATGCAATCTTACTGTGGTGCCAGAGTCAGAGACCATAGACAATTAATGATGCTACATGAGTATTGAGCACCGACTTCAACCATTAATAATATAGACTACTTTTAAAGTTCTAGCTCCAGTTTGTTGTTGGCGTATCACTTCAATTTATTTGACCAAACTCTCCAGTAACGGAAAAATTAATGGACATATATAAAATATTCCACAACAGTCAAGTGGTAGAATGAACGAATGCGTTTCATCTCAAGAGTAAAGATATCAGAATTATACAAAATACTTATGAATGAGAATATTCTCAACCTTGAAAGAGGTTGAGAATGATACCGGCCCCCTCGACTGGTTCAAATATAGACTGTACATTTACCATTTACATCAATAATTTGTAATTAAGTTTTTGTTTCGAAATCTTTCAAAAAGATAATCTAGCAACGAAGCCAAGACTGGCAATGTTGAATGAATAATTTACTGATAACTTCTAGCTAGAATATCGTAAATCAAGAAATGACCTTCGTTTTCTCTTTGTTTCTCTCTTAATAAACCATTCTTGACAAACAACGCGTTATGAATGTTTTTACATTAATTCCACAACACTCGACAGTCATATTATATAAAAAGGGACATTAAGGGAAATGAAATACAATCCTCTAATGAAAGTGACATAAAGGAAAATGAAATACGGCAGCGTTCTGACAAGATGATGCTTACATTATTTAGGTCATGTAGGCCAAGTTATATAGGTCACAGATACTCTGTACGAAAAGTGGGCCTTAATACGCCATGTATACAAAATATTTTATCAAGTACAATAAGGGGTTGATTGCAAATTCAAGTCGATTATCGTCGTTGTTTTTTTTAAACGAACCCAGTGAATAAAAAAGTCTAAAATGGAAAACATACACCTACATTTGTAAATAAATATGTAGGACTATATACGAATAAACACATTTATATATATTGTTTACACACGTACAGTTACAAGAACTGATTTTCAGTGGGAGACAATATAGCATGATTCTATGAATTATGTGCTTCAATGCAATGACTCTAAAAGAATATCGTCTATATGTACCAGTAACATACATACATAATTATGTCAATTTCCAAAGTTAAAACCCGTTCGAATCGGGAATCGGGCACTGGATGGAACTTCTGCATTGTACGCAGGAATAAACCAACGGACCAAAGAGCCACACAGACTAGCGAGTAACACAAACAAGTTGACATCCGTACGACTGGTTGGTTTTGAAGGATGGAACGAATCTCAAGAATTAATTACTGTAAACGACGATGCTGATGACATTGACAAATTATTAGTGCGGTTCTTTTCATAGAATCACATGACGAATACTAAGCCTTGGCTCTATGTTTATAGGTATTTAGTTAGTTAGTTAGTTAGTTAGTTAGTTAGTTAGTTAGTTAGTTAGTTAGTTAGTTAGTTAGTTAGTTAGTTAGTTAGTTAGTTAGTTATAGTTAGTTAGTTAGTGTAAGTAAGTAAGTAAGTAAGTAAGTAAGTAAGTAAGTAAGTAAGTAAGTAAGTAAGTAAGTAAGTAAGTAAGTAAGTAAGTAAGTAAGTAAGTAAGTAAGTAAGTAAGTAAGTAAGTAAGTAAGTAAGTAAGTAAGTAAGTAAGCAAGTAAGTAAGTAAGTAAGTAGGTAAGTTAGTTAGTTAGTTAGTTAGTTAGTTAGTTAGTTAGTTAGTTAGTTAGTTAGTTAGTTAGTTAGTTAGGTAGTTTGTTATTTAGTTAGGTAGTAGTTGGTTTTTATTGAATGTTTGTAAAATATGAGAAGATTATTTGAAGCAACAGAAAAAGAAATGACACAATATGTTTTTCCTAAATTCTAGAATTAAGTTCATGAAATTTTGTTTATTAGTAGAGAGAAAGTGCACCACTTAGTTTCAGGTAATTTTTACAATTATTTGTGTAATACCTTTAACACTCCTGTTTTAACAGGAATAATATTATTCAATAATGATAAGATCTATAGATGGTTTCCTACCAACGTACTGGAGACTAGAAGACATACAGACTTTGGGAGTACTGTGCTACTGTGCACCCATAGCCCTACATAAGAAACTAATTAGCCTATCAGCAAACGATGGCTCGTTCAGATGGATGATATTTGCACGCTCGCAAGCACCTCTGCTTTACTCGTGGCAGGTTGTTTGGCCAACGCAAACAGTCCTTCTCCGTTCAAGATCTCGGCGTATAATAAGACCGGGCGCCCTATCAAGGCTTTAATACAGCTGCAAATAAATATTGAATAGCAACTCAGTTTTCAAATCAAAGTTTTGATGGAACTTTAACAGTTCATATTCTGACTCCAAAATTGTGGTTTTACCTTTCAAAGGTACGTTTACTAGCTTATTAGAAACTTTGTGAATAAGCTACACAACTGTTGTAAGCCGGTGTCTGGGGTATAGAATTTGTAAGTTCTCTTGGGGCACGTTGCTAATCGAATTCGCAGCCTTCTCACAATCACACGCCGGCTTATCAGTGCGTGTGCGTGTGCTTCGCATGGAAACACGCGTTTTACGCATCGAGCCGGAAAACGATGACAAAAGTGAAAACATTGTTAAAACCTTGTTTCACCAAACTTTTAATTAGTATCCTAGATTAGCTCCTAACAACCATGGCACCAGCTAGAAGACAATGCACACTTTGTATGTAATGTTTGTTGAAAACATGGTAACCAATCAAAATGTATTAGATCGTAGATCAAGAAACTTTGGTCAACTCGGGACTGTCAGACTGTATAATATGATAAATGAATAGAATTCTCAAGCAAGCAGTAAACTCCGGTCTATTCTATAAATTCCGCCAATCGAATACAAAAAGCTGTATAGCATTTAGCACAACAAAAACGAATGAGCCCCATTAGTTTTGTGACCTTACAGCTGCATCCAATGCAGAACATTCTAGGATTGATTAATGGTTCTACTCTTTGGTACCGCATTAGTTTCCACTTCGGTACAATAACACTAATGTATGTAGACATGATAAGAAGAAGTACTCAAAGCTGTTAGAATAATACACGGAGTCAGAATTATATCATGTATAATGTAGGCCTATGTATTTTGTGGGTTTGTTTTTGCATATAATTTATATTATTATAATTCATAATTCTTTTGGATGAATCCACTACGCCCGTGACCCTGGATATTTTCAAGTTTTGACAAATGGAAACAAAAGATAGAACACAAAACCCTGCTAAGTAAATCAAAGAAAATAATACAAAACCAAGGCACACTTCAACAAGATATAATAAATAGCTTGTAATGGTAACCAGCGTTCCCGACCACACCTCCACAGCCACCTATATATTATGTATTGAGGTGTGATTGACTGACATATCTTTGTGGTAACTTCTTTGTTATTCATTGTTGTAGTATTATTCCTGGAGAGGACTTCACTTGTTTTTCTGCTTCTTGTACGGGTGATCTGATTGTGATCTGGTGAGTTTGATAATAAAGAAAGGAAGTCAAATAGTAAGTTTGTTTTGATTTAGTGAACTGTGTTCATATATATTTATCATACCAAACCATTTCGGAACTGTGTTCCAATCACGGTTGTGATATTACCGTGTTCTATCGTGAACTGTGTTCCGATATCGTGTTGCCGTATACTGTGCCAATTCGGAACTGTGTTTCGAGTGTTCGTGCTGTACCATTTCGTGAGCTGCATCCGTTGCTCCACATAACTGTCGGGACTGTGTTCCGACGGGAGGACGATCGCCACGACAGCGCCAACTACAGTCCGGCATCTGGATTTCTCCTGGACTCCCGTCAACGGGCCAACGGAATAACCTCTTCAATGGATGAGTACACCCATTTGGGGAATACATATGTATTGTATGTCTCTAGCGTTTACGTTAACTGTGTGAGTGTTTAGCCTACGATATAGGCTTAAGAATATATATATTAGTGAACTCCTATTCCTCCACCAGTCAGGATTCCGACACCCCGGCTATTTTAGCCACATCACATCTGGCGCCCAACGTGCTCTTGGCTGTAGATAGAGGAGGGAGTGCAGTCCCATACAAAATTGATTATCTTTAGAAGCATAATTTAACACTTCGTACTGACTATAGTATAGGAGTGCATGGTAAAAACACGCTCTGGGAGTGGAGTTGATGTAGTACCATTAGAAGACGGACCTAGTACCAATATGGCAGACGCAGACAAACTAGCGGCGTTAATCGAGTCCTTAAGGACTGACGTCCAAGAATTCCGACAGGATACCGTTAACCAGACCCAGCAATTAGTAAAACAATTCGTAGCGTTGAAATCGGATTGCACTGAGAAAATACAGTCAATTCGCGGCGAGGTTACTAATTCCTGCAATACCCTCACATCATCAGTAACAACACTAGAAAATTCGGTACAACTTCTCTCAGAGAAGGTGGCGACGCTCGAAGCGCAACCAACCCAGCAGGAACAACATCAACATGCGGTAGCACCTTTCATTTGGGGGGCAGAGCTAAGATACTCGTCACAATTACCACTTTTCGATGGGGATGGTAAAACCCATCCGGTTACGTTTATCAAAGAACTTGAAAATTATTTTGAATTGTCAAGAGCGCCACAACAATTTCAAGTTAGATTAGCTACTGGCCAGCTACGTAGCTCAGCCCGCCGCTGGGGCGAAGTTTACGCGGACCGTTTTACGTCATTTTCCGATTTCAGGCGCGCATTCTTGAATGAATACTGGGGGGCGGCCCAACAACGCAACGTGCGTTATGAGTTGTATCACGGTACGTGCCCGCGCCAATATGACACCGCGATGGCGGACTACTTTCTGATAATACTCGCAAAAGCAAGGTATCTGGCACCCACCATACCTGACGAAGATGTAATTGATGCAATTACCGACCATTTCCGTCCGGAAGTAGCTGCTACACTACTAGCCGCAGGGAAGAATACCGTTGACGAAACTTTAAAGCTTCTGCACCGTTTAGACGAGGCACACAAGCGTAAACCGACCGGCGACTCATTCACCCCTAGACAATCGCAAGCGTATGCGGACACTAGACAATCGCAAGCACATGTGGATTCTAAGACAAGTTATAGCGATAAAGGGGCAACTAACTATAACTGGCGGCAACAATCGGGTTCTAGTAACCGGGACAGCCACGGGGATAAGAAATCAACCTCAACCTTTCCCACAACGGGATCAAACCAATCGCGACCGACTGGGAACCAGTGGCGTACCGAGCATACCCATCGCGACAGTAATATGCAACGAGGAAAGCAACGCAATCGCGAGCAAACTCAAACTTCCGACATAAATAGACGGGTTAGAGGGATTGATATGACCGAAGACGTAGCGGCGGTCGAGAGCGAAGTGGAGGATGAGACCGACGAAACAGTGGCGATGTTGGAACGGGAACTCCTACACATCACGGCCGAGGAAAGTCGTGAACTCCTATCGGACGATGAGGACGACACCTACACGGCAGCGAGAACATCCCCAGAGGTCAATGTAATTGTCAATAAATTGACACAAACTCCCATACTTATCGATTCTGGCAGTGAGATCACGTGTGTCTCAGAATCGTTTTATCACGAACTTCGCGAGGGGAAGGGAGATATTCCACTACTGCCTATACCAATAATTAAAGTCATAGGCGCCGTTGGCAAACAAACTAGGCACGCGTCCAAACAGGTGTTGTTGGATATCGTAATCGGAGGCTGGACAGGCGAGGTAGCCTGTATAGTAGTGCCCGGGTTATCGCGGAGGATGATTTTCGGCGCCGACTGGCTACATGACAACAATGCTGTTATAAGCTTCGAAGAAGCGAATCTTAACATTGGGACAAACGACGAAATTATTTCTATTCCTTTTGACAACACGGTGCCAACGAACCACGGACAATGCCGAAACGCCAGGATAGCAACTGATAGAAACGCATATGAACTGGAAGACCCAGGAGGCAAGATTTTAAAAGGCTCTTACAACATCATCCATTTGAAACAATACAAACAACCTGAAAGCGTGGGACACCACTCGGATACGTAGTGGATTACTTAAAACACTCATCTTGCCGTCCGCAAGACCGAGTCTTTTCAGTGGGGGGCTGTAATGGTAACCAGCGTTCCCGACCACACCTCCACAGCCACCTATTATGTATTGAGGTGTGATTCACTGACATATCTTTGTGGTAACTTCTTTGACCAGCGTTCCCCACCACACCTCCACAGCCACCTATATATTATGTATTGAGGTGTGATTGACTGACATATCTTTGTGGTAACTTCTTTGTTATTCATTGTTGTAGTATTATTCCTGGAGAGGACTTCACTTGTTTTTCTGCTTCTTGTACGGGTGATCTGATTGTGATCTGGTGAGTTTGATAATAAAGAAAGGAAGTCAAATAGTAAGTTTGTTTTGATTTAGTGAACTGTGTTCATATATATTTATCATACCAAACCATTTCGGAACTGTGTTCCAATCACGGTTGTGATATTACCGTGTTCTATCGTGAACTGTGTTCCGATATCGTGTTGCCGTATACTGTGCCAATTCGGAACTGTGTTTCGAGTGTTCGTGCTGTACCATTTCGTGAGCTGCATCCGTTGCTCCACATAACTGTCGGGACTGTGTTCCGACGGGAGGACGATCGCCACGACAGCGCCAACTACAGTCCGGCATCTGGATTTCTCCTGGACTCCCGTCAACGGGCCAACGGAATAACCTCTTCAATGGATGAGTACACCCATTTGGGGAATACATATGTATTGTATGTCTCTAGCGTTTACGTTAACTGTGTGAGTGTTTAGCCTACGATATAGGCTTAAGAATATATATATTAGTGAACTCCTATTCCTCCACCAGTCAGGATTCCGACACCCCGGCTATTTTAGCCACATCACAAGCTGGAAAGTTAGTTGTAAAATAAATGATAAAAACACGTAGATTCTCATGGAAGCATTAATTACGAATCATAGCAGATGCAGTCTTTGTTGCTTACATCTCGGGAAAGCCCAATAACACATGTATTTTCAGATTGCAAACATATTTTATGTGATTATTTTGAAGTAGTCAGTCACTATTACGAGCCACTCAGTAAATACTAATACGTCCCTTAGCAACTGATTGGATACACAATAAATATTAATTTGTATTTGATTAGTTTAACTCTATCAAAGGACGAGAGACCCAACATTAAAACCGAGGAATATTCACATTGCTTCGTTTTATATTAATAACGCAGCAACCGTTGAAACAGTTGAACAAAGGTAAATGTGGTTTCAGATACGATTGAAATATGGACATTCCTTGCCAACTATTCCACATATCACAATACCTAGTTAGGAACCTGATGAGGGCCATGAATTGTGTCTGGGTAGGTTTCCTACGAAAAATTATTAGAATTATTAGGGAATCATAAGGGCTCTATTTTATTATACTTATACATATATACATGACAAGTAATTAAAATAACAACTGTAATGTTAAATTTAATTTAACTTACGACAAATTAAAGTGGTTTCAGCACCCGAACAATTTCATTTTTCTTTCTACCTAGTTTACTTCATTTTATTTTTTATCATTACCGAGTTATATTCACGCTTATGTAATTTAAAGTATTCTGTGTACAACTGGAATATCTCTACATGTTTATGAAGTCTAAAGACTGATCCATTGCGAGAGGTTCTGTTAGGCCTACGTATGGAATATCACCCTATCTTCAATAGTTACTAATTGTTGTATTCCACAACAAATACATTTCCATGTGTCTATATGCTAACTGTGTAATGACGTTTACATCATAATAAACTACATCTTAACCAGTGGCGTATCCAGGAATTCACAATGGGGGGGGGGGGGGCGAACATTTGAAGGAGTAGAGTAGAGTTCTGGGGCGAAAGCCCCAGCCGCCGGAGGCCAATTCGCCGAAGGCGACGTTTGAAACGCATGTAAACACGTTTTAGTAGGTTTAAGTGAATGTAAGAATGATAACAAATAAAATTAAATACAGTTAATGTTATTCTTTTATAGTTATTATTATCAATTAAATATAAAAATAAATAAGGTTTCCTCCTCCCTCCTCCTTTTACTCCTTCTCTCCTTGCATTTTTTGGCATAGGGGGCGTTTGAACCCCATAATCCCTCTTGAATACGCCACTGATCTCTACTGCTATTACATTATATTACACTTATTAGCCAAGATACGCCCCATTCTAAATAGTTACTTTACTCTAAGCTCTCTCTAATTAGTAGCTCTACTTCATAACAACCCCAAAACTTGCAACCAAACACTTACTCGCACATTGTGTATACCACATAAACACACATTAGCGAGTAAATATCCCCTTTCGACCTAAACACTAAGATCAGTGTGAAAGCCAAAGCTCTGTAATTTAGTAGGTTTGTTTACAAGTAAGGCATTTTTTTACTAACATACATACAAATAAAAAATCATATTTGCCAATGTATGCTTAGATTTTATTTCATCAATACCACAGGTTATTTTTGTTACATTTTCCTTTTTATCCGTTCGATAAACTTCTATAAGCTAGGCGCACAGTATTCTCCATAACAATAATAAAACCTTGAACCGACAACCGTAGGCTCCAGCTTAGCCTACAGAATATTGAATGCAAAAACCGCTGGCCCACTTACTGTACAAGATCCACTTCACTATCAAAATAAATGTGTCTTCATGCTTGAAAACCACCAAGAAATTGGTATTCAGCGGGGCCATTTTATACTATTATCTTTGTCACCGTAAAAGATTATTCCGTGAAATTGTTTACTCGTTTAACTATGTTTATATTATCAAACAACAATACTTGCTTGAACATTGGCTGATAAATAATTGTTTACAAGTAGGCCTAGTTCTTTTCATTCAAGAACAACTAATCTTCTCTTGCTCCGTACGTTTTACTATAATATTATAAATGCATATTCTGATAAACGACCTCGACATGATTGCACCGATCATTATTACTATTATCCAATCAAATTTATGGATATTATTTAATTTTAGGTAAAGTATTCCTGCCATAACATCATTGAATTTATAGTGGAAATATAATTTTATTGAACTTAGGCCTACAACTGGTTTTCAAAGGACATCAAGTTGATCTTCGCGCTGTGTCCTAAGTTTCGTTCGACTGTCTAACACTGGGTGTACACTGGCCAGTGTAGCAAAGTGTCTTGAACGAGCTAAACAGTCAGAGTAAAAATCTCCTGCACTAGCTACACTGTAGTGTAAGTTTTAATTATACACGAACGCCAGACTATCGATAAGTACTATAACACTGACATGTAGGACAGGCGAACGAAGCTCCATAGTTAATGCAGATGACTAATCTACTACATGTGGCTAACTTCTGAACGTGAGGATATTGGTAAGTGTACATTGCATCATTCTGCAGCTCTCTAAGCAGTGAACGATGAGATATCACAGGCAGACACTCGTGTAGAGAGATGAAGGGTGTGATGAGAAAGTGCAAACGGAAGTGTATCAAGCATACACAGTACACTCTCACTCCTAGTTGCCGTGTTCAAGGCTAGATGGCTATTTACAGAAGCAAACAAATGCTACAACAGGGGGCAACCTCTTACAAGTAGAGCCATCGCGAGAAGAGCTGGACACCATCCAAGATGTTATAGCTACATTTTCAAACTTTATAACTTGATACCTAAAACGTTTCACCTTTATAATAGTGTTCACGGGAACACAGTTCAACGAGCAACTATCAAACAAGGTATTTAATATGGAATAGGTGTTTATTGTTGGATTCAAAAAGGTGCCCCTCGACTGGAAATCTTGCACAGAAATAAAGGCGCAAAAGGGAATTTTACCGTAAAAGAGTGTTCATAAACTACATGTCTAAATTTGTTCGTATACTTCAGCTACTGTATAGCAATTTATGTGATGCAACCTAGTCTATCTTAAAAGTGTGGATTTTCATGGTTTGCAATTGCACTATTATTGTAATAATAACACAGAATATTACACCAGTACAACAACCATTTAGTGATATTTTTAAGAATATAGTAACATAATTTTAAAAGTAATTTATTGACTGTTTTTTAGATCAAGAGACCTATTTCTTAATCAGTAGTTCTAACCAAACGGTTAGTAGTAACTAACGAAAATATAGAACTTTGTTTCAGAAACATATGATTCTAATCCAAACCAGCATTATTTTTGTTCATGCGTAAGAACTCTTCGTTAATTTCGTTCCGTTCACTGAACAATTTACAAATTTCATGATCCATAATTTACGTCATGTTTTCCTCCGATAAGAGTAATAAATAAAGACGAATTAATGTTTACCAATGTTTCAAGGTAACTGCAAGGGCATTAACACCCATTAGTGAAGATTAAAGCCGCGCTTATTTCACGTTAGTCAGACGAAATAACAGTCAATATCAGTTCAATTATTATTTTACTTCAATGTAACTACAAAATATGGACAAATTACGTAAATTAGGGAAGATAGTGTGTGTTTCTCTTATATAGGTATTAATTTGTTTACATTATTAAAAATATCTCGTAGGATACACGCCTATCATAAATCATTAACGCGAATTACATTCTAGCATTTGTTAAGAATAATCAATAACAATTATTAGAATTTCTTTAAGTTGATTCTACTAAATGGCGTGATAAAGAGCTGTCTTCTATTAGAAAGAAGAACTTACTACTACTACGGACTCTTCTTGACATTAGTAAATCAAGTGAAGGAGAACATGTCTTTACTCTAATAACTCTCCTGCAATCACACTATTATTTTAGCGCTCAATCTAGTTATCGCATCAATATGCAACACACGTGAATGAGCAATAATGGATAGGAAATGAGTTCAGATTAGTCGGTGTTTAATGACGTACTCGACAATTAGGTCATGTGGCGTGGGGTGAGTGAGTTCAGGAGAGTTGTTACAGTAAACACATGTTCTCACATACCGTATGCCCTTGATGAAGCGTCGGCCCGAATAATGTTGCAAGTCACATGTTCTGTGACGGTTTTACACTTTTTGTAGGAGCCTGTACTTGACGACAACTATTATTCCACGCATACGTTATTGTTACACTAGTCTTTATTTTATAAGAGTATGAACAGATCGCAGCACTGGGTGGTCTATATATAACATAACACATTTTTTTTTTTGAAAATAAACGTTGGATTGGTTTACCGTTAAAAATGTTTTCGTATACTACATACTATATAATATATATATAAATATATATATATATATATTCCTATACTCTTATATCAAACACTCTTGTCGTGGATATCCACGACAAGAGTGTGTTTTGAATAAATATGCAAATATATATATAGAGAGAAGGCTAATAAAGAAAGAAATAACACTTTGGCACTGTCTTAATAGGAAGTAATTGTCAATGTTATTTCGGTTGTGTGGACAGAATTTGTAAGATGCCTATCAGTAATTACTGTGTATACCTTAAGCAAACCTTAAGTTCTTTAATTGGTGATTTAAGGTTTAATTTAGCAATATATAAAATCGGGATGTATTTGCATCACTTTTCAGCAAAAAAAATATTGTTTCTAACAATAACTCTTAGTTGAAATCTGGCAATATATTATGTGTGGTCTTGTTCGTCAAAAACAAATTAATAACTGTATGACCCAAATTAATGATGAGTTATTAGTCACAAGGATTGGCTTCGCTTCACTTGACCCGTCATGACGGCCCAGTGAAAGCAACGACTAGACCGGACCAACCAGGAACTACATGATGACTATGACGAATACATCAAAGAGAGTCTAAAACAGATGTGGGAACATCTCTATAAATAGATCTCGGAAGGACTAAATTTAAATACCTGGGTGCGTGTGAAAACGTGTGGCCAAGCAACCTGCCAAAACATTTATTTGAAAGAGAGCGAGTTTGTATAAGGTTGTATTTTATAGCGTTTTCAATTACTGTGTAATCCTGCGAGTTTGCTTTATACTTCCTTGGCAAAGTACACAAACACATAAACATGCGTCAACTATAAACACTTGAAGTGATTGATTGATGGGAGAGGTTTACAACGTCTCGTGTTGTAACAGATTGAATGCGCCAATTACACAAGAACTCGAAAGTGGAGAGATGCTGTGAGATTTGAAATGCACCGCAGTGGTCGTGGTTTATTAGGTATTGGTCTTGTAAAACAAGGCTCCTGTATTCGAGGTTCGAATACTCCAGCCAAGTTACGTTTATTAATCTTTATATAATTATGGTCTCACATAGTCTCAACTATCATCATTGCCAAAATACGAGACATAAAGCTATAGATATTATAACTAGGAAAACGCTCTGTTTGACGCGTTGATAAGCGAGCGCGTCCATATCTACGAACGTTCTGGCGAAAAGATCTCAAAGCTAATAAAAACAACAATTAAAAACAATTCAAGAACACGCGTTGCAAAATTTTTCCTAATTTCCATAGCTATTATACTACCCGATATTGTTGAATGCAGTGCAATGTGCGTTGCTAAGAAAAGCTTTCGCGCTTCTCTATTGAGAATACATTGTGTATTCACTAATGTTTTCTTTTAACATCGAATTCTAGTCCTTTGCATAACGAGAATGACGGTATAAAATTTGGGTCAAAGGATGACATATATCAAATCAAAGCTTAAGACGAGTACTTTTCAAAAAACCATGATATACCTCTGGCAAATCCAGCTTTCTATGTCAAAACTAGGGTCAAAGGTCAAATTTGTAATTTTTTAAGTAATTTTTAATTAAATAATAAAAAATGTTTGCAAGTTTAATCATACACTTTTAGTAAGGTAAATGTATTATGTTTCTTTAAAAAAAATTAAATTACCCATTTAGCCTTTTTTAACCTTAATTGAGGTCAATTTCCTCAAAATAGGTTATTTTTTAAATTTTCTTCGATTTATTGACCAATATTCATTTTATCAACGTACTTAGGCCTACTCATAAATACGTTAAAATGAATAGTTCTTATTGTTATTACATTGTTTTCACGGTATTCATTCAAAATGGCGGTCAAAGGTCAATAGGTAAGTATCGTCAAACTAGGTCTAGTAACTAAAATATTACTTGTGGGTACTCTAAAGACGCAGAATGTTAACTGCAATTACAATAACGAATAATAATATCATGTTTTAATCGTAAGAGAATGTAATTATCATATAACTTATAAACAACTTAAGATTGTTACTGAATTTCTAATTAATGTCCTCAGACATCAGGGTATTCTTAAATGGGTGTGCAACTGCAACAAAATACATTTTTAGAAAAGAGCATGACCATGCTGAGATACGTGATATGATAGTATGATATGATATCTGTCCTAGCAGTCACTGTCTAGTCGGCAAATTAATCAAAATTGAAGTCAAAATCACTCAAAATTGAAGTCGTCAGATTAATCACCTTCTGATTCACTGGAGTTCTCATGCTGGGTACCAATATTTGGACAGTCCTTCAGCTTACAAGCGTGGGTACACTTCAGCTGATTGGCCAAACACTCATAGATCGGCATCTTGCAAACACGGCAACAGTTACAGGCTAGGAGATCCATAACGGTCAAAGGTACTGGAGTTCCAATCATCCACTCGTTGCTCAGATCTCCTTCTGCCGTGGTTTTCCATCCATAGCCACACAGATCAGGAACATCAGGGTTGGCTTCCAAGCAACGTATCAATAGATCGTGTTTGGTTGATAACTCACAGTCGCAGGATATGAAGCAGTAAGCAATCGTTACAAGGTGGTAGCTGATTAGACTTCATATCATCACACTTGTAAAAAGCTCGTAGCGCAGTAGGTTGACGCATGACAGAGTCGTGGTCAAAGAGCAGAGTTTACAGACAAACTCTTCGAGTTTTTTTGATGAAATCAATAGAAACTCTCGAGTCCTGACCCATCTTGCTTAGCTTGACACAGAAATGCGAGTTTTTTCTCATGATATTCAAAGTTCTCTTTTTCCCTTTACCACTGAATGAGCTCACTCAGGTTGGAACTCATAGTCGTCCCCTGCACCTATAGATGCGCCCATTGTTAACAAGGTAACAGTTTCATACATGTCATTTCCCATATAGAAAACATATCCATAGCAACATTGGGTGCCTCTAGGTGAAGTGGCCGACTATGAATTCCAACCTTTGTCACAACCAGTGCATGGAGGTCAGGGAGGGTATTACATACTTCGAATCCCAACGAATTCGCTAGTTTTTACACATCTTCGAAGTGTGTTTGATTTTTGGAGTCATAGCGTCAATCAGCTGCCCTACGAGCTTTTTAAAAGTAAATGTGATGATATTAAGTCTAATCAGCTACCACCTTGAAACTATTGTCTACTGCTTCAAATCCTGCGGCTGCGAGCTAACCATCAAACAGCGGTCTGGATACGTTGTTTGGACGCCAACCCTGATGTTCCTGATCCGCGTGGCTATAAATGGGAAACCACGGCAGAAGGAGATCTGAGCAACGAGTGGATGATTGGAACTCCAGTACCTTTGACCGTTATGGATCTCCTAGCCTGTAACTGTTGCCGTGTTTGCCAGATGCCGACATGTGAGTGTTTTGCCAATCAATAAGTGTACCCACGCTTGTAAGCTGAAGGATTGTACAAATACCAGTACCAGTTCTAGTAGCCAGCATGAGAATTCCAGTGAGTCAGAAGGTGATTAATCTGACACCTTAGACAGTGACTGCTAAGGTAGATATAACATAATACTAGTATCATATCACGTATCTCAGCATGGTCATGCTCTTTTCTAAAAATGTATTTTGTTGCAGTTGCACACCCACTTAAGAATACCCTGATGTCTGAGGACATTAATTAGAAATTCAGTAACAATCTTAAGTTGTTTATAAGTTATATGATGATTACATTCTCTTACGATTAAAACATGATATTATTATTCGTTATTGTAATTGCAGTTAAAATTCTGCGTCTTTAGAGTACCCACAAGTAATATTTTAGTTACTAGACCTAGTTTGACGATACTTACCTATTGACCTTTGACCGCCATTTTGAATGAATACCGTGAAAACAATGTAATAACAATAAGAACTATTCATTTTAACGTATTTATGAGTAAGTACGTTGATATAATGAATATTGGCCAATAAATCGAAGAAAATGTTAGAAATTACCCATTTTGAGGAAATTGACCCCAATCAAGGTCAAAAAAGGTAAGTAGGTAATTTGATTTTTTTATTAATAAACTTTATACATTTATCTTACTTAAAAATTATTTTTAAACTTGCAAACATTTTTCGTTATTTAATTAAAAATTATTTAAAAAATTACAAATGTGACCTTTGACCTTGGTTTTGACATAGAAAGCTGGATTTGCCAGAAGTATATCATGGTTTTTTGAAAAGTACTCGTTTCAAGCTTTCATTTGATATATGTCATCCTTTGACCCAAATTTTATACCGACCAGGCCTTTTTCGAGCGTTATGCAAAGGACTATTCTAGCAAATTGGTAATGTAGTTTTATCGTACAACCAACAACATCCATAGCGTATCCACTCACTAGCCTGAACTGCTCCAATTGGCACCATTGTTGAAATAACAGGTTCATGCCCCCATTATTGGTTGATCTAATAAATATTACATTATCCTTGTTTGTAACTGCGTGGGTATAAACTCGATTTTACTGTCTGAACTTTATTGAAAAGTTCGGAATCCGTATATGCGATGCACGACACAAATTAAATTGTTCATTTTACCGGGCGAGCATTGATTTAGAAGCTCTCGCTATCTCTTTCAGGCCAGACATCCTCACAACTAGTGCGTCATACACGCTCCTGGCGGGAAAACGGGCAAGTGCATGTTCATAGTTTCCCGTTGCATTATTCGTGTTATAACGGGATTCACTACAGCCCAGGGGGCAACTTTCGAGCGGATACGAGTTAGCTCGCATGCAGAATGATGGTTTTAATTACCTATTTTCGATAGTTTTTGGCAATTTGGTATTACAATTTAGTATAATTTGATATATATTTTATTAATTTGGTATAATTTGGCATAATTGTCTATATATGGTATCGAAAATAAATAACTAAAACCGACCGTCATTCCGCACGCGAGTTGACTTGTATCCGCTCGAGTATTCCCTCCCCTCACCCCCCTCGCCCCACTTGTCGCTCGGACATCAAACCAGAAAACCCGGTTCTAAGCTCTACACATACTTTGTACATCCACTGACTATGTTCTCAAGTTGTTATCAAAACGGTAATTAAAATTAAACATTAGTTTGTTTAGTGTTCTATGAATTTCCATGAAATGTGTGTCAGTGTATGGAATGTTGAGCGAACAAGTCGAACCAATAATCCGCACAAATAGGGATTTTCAAAACCACGGAAATCTAAGCACAACGTCGATATTTCGGTAGATCGGTCTAGTTTGATGTTTGGGCGACTACGACTGTACATTATTTCATAATCATATAATTGCATACATAATCAAAGTAATATTTGAAACACACGTCATAAAGACGCTGGATATTTTGATTGAAAGGATTACTTTCAATAAAACGCCAATAAATAAGAATTCTATCCCTGACCGGTACATATAAACCATGCCTTTCACACCACTTAAAAATAATTTTAATGATATTTATGATAATAATACTAATAATTGGGAGATAATAATCGAAAAGTCCGTGTTCGATACCCGATTGGGACAGTGTAATTACTCAATTTTTGTCAGCAAAATAGACACTTTCTAAAAATCATGAATAACAACGACAACAAGAATAATAATGAAATGTGGTTAATATAGTGTTTCCTCAAATTGAACGTTAAGCCCAAATACTATTCACAATCGCTATCTAAATTAATCTCCTACACTGTCGGCGTTAAACCGTTATTATCTAATTATTTTCGTCGACCATGTGTTTGACACACAAATAAGTTCAAGTTGTGGTTTAATAATTTCACAAGCAACTCTGGCTTTATGTCTGTAACCAGACTGAAATGAATTAGTAAAATGTACTTCGGTATGGTAATGACAGGCGATTTGTACGTGATTTTAATTTAAATCCATAGATTTTTCACTCCAGAAAAACTGTAGTAAAAAAGCCATATGATTTATGAAATCTATCATAAGAAATATTATCCTCTAATTATAAATACCCACAGGATATGAACTGATCAAAGTCGACGTACATACAAAAACATCCAAAAACGTCCCAAACATGTTTATAAAACAGTTATTTTCAATGTACATCGTTTGATGTTTGATGATCAGAATAGAAAGCTACACAAATTATATTTCTTGTTTAACTATTCCATTGTCATTGTGAATTAGCAGCTTTTGTAATAGTTAATTGAAGCTTATAAAAGCTATATGTGATATAATTCGTGTAGCTAATTGAAGCTTTTATAAGCTCTCAATTTGTGCTACATATACATCTGAAACATAACGTGTATTATAATTAACTTTATAATGAACTACATTTTCATGTTAATTAATAAGTTTCTGAATTATATAAAATATTTAAGTTTTTGAGAAGTCCCAATTTGCTCAATTTGCTGCAGAAACTGAAAACGTTATTGTTAAGTCGACACTTTTATTTGATAACTACTATATCTCCAAACAAATTATATCCCGTGTTTTATAATAAGTTATTCATTTGTTACGCTTGGTTTGTGAAAAGTTATTAATGTTACATAACGCTAATTAGAGTCTAAGTGAATTGTTATTGAAGACGCTGAGCGCGGGTGTGGCATACATTCTAACAATAAAATATATCCATCAGGGAGAAGACAAATTGTATTTTATGGATCGTTAACAAAATTTATCTGCAAGTTGACTGAAACGACTTTTGAATGGCATTATTTTTTGAATATTTTCGAGCCGCTCTACACAGGAATTTATAACAGTTCAAGATCATATGTGAATAATAATAACTCAACAATAACGTGATATCAATTACATTTGACGTTCTGCAAGAGCACGATTCGTAAGAACTCTTTCAAATAAAATTATACGTATTTAAAAATTATTTGCCTTCAACACAACAATTTATTATTGCGTGGCCTCATTTCTATAACCATTAATTGTACTAGCAAAGGAAAGAAGACTTAAAACGACTTTGCAGACGATCAGTAAGAAGATGACATTTCACTGCGAAACATATGATCATACATCGTGCCGATACTCTGTCTTCTTCTAATTCTCTTTGAAGTGAAAAGGAATCGGGCAGATATGATTTAGACTGAATATTGGTGGTATACATTAAATAAAGAGAACAAAAGGAATAAAGAGCGTTCTATATATTAGGTTCTTGTCATTTTAATACCACTCACCAAGTCTTTTTCAATGCTTGTCAATGTATGGCATTCAATCTCTCTCTCAGTTAAAATGAGCAGCAAAGGTTTTAATTTAAGATATTTCGAAGGGGCAACTTCGTTTCTTCTACGGGTTTCCTTTGATATACCAGCTATTTGTAAACTGGAGATGTACTATTCACCTGACGGATAAGTTTCCTTTCTTAATAAACCAGACTACAAAGTGAAACATAGTCGTTATATGTTCGTACGCAATAATGATTCATATAATATGACAAAAACAACTTTCTCTGGGTTGCCCGTGAGCTCTTATAAGAAGCTTTGTTGTGTGTAGTTTGATGTGGAAATAAAGAAAACGAAACAAAATAAATACATTTAGCTGGTAAGTTACTAAAGCTGAAAACAAAGCTTTTTGACCAGTGATCTAACAAGAAAAACGCATAACCCGGCACCTCCACCATAGGAATATATATTTACATCAAGGAGTGCGTGTATTGGTTGATTAGAGAGAACACAGCGGGCTGAATTCACAGATATGCCCTAACTCATAATTTGTCTTACTAAAGCAATTCTAGCAAAGTATATAATCGCTGGGTCTTTTATTTACATTCACAAATCAATTATTATGTTTTATCACTTCTTCTTTATTATATTTAATGTTAATGAGTTTGCAAAACGACATGGGCATGATTTATTTCAATAAGATTTGACAATTACTTATAAGTTGGCCCGCATCTTTGTGAATCCAGGCCCAGACTAGACTGTGAATCTCCCGTTAGCTCTACCCGGCACCTCCACCAGCTGCAGAACTATTTTTGAAACTCGAACACAACGTACAAGTTACAAGAGCTGTTACGAATTTCTTTCTAAACTTTCAACATTTTCTTCAAAATCAGTTTTTTTAAACATCCGTAGAGAAATTCAAAACCTCAAACGGTACCCTGACGTATATTAGAACACACGGTGGTTTTAAGTGCTGTTTCATTTTGGCTATAACAAGTAGTGTTTTTAAGATCTTATCAGTCATATTTTAATAATACCTTTTATCTTCAAGTTCCACAATATGTGCGTAATCAACTAGTGACATTGTTTTAAAGAGGAGGATCATCGGACAAACTGTATTACCGACTGAAATACTGTTCAAAATAAATACTCTAATTTCGTTTACTAATAGCTTACTTTAAAATGTAATAACATTTTTTGCATCTATCCGCAACGGTAAAAAAAAACTTGTTTACAAAATAATGTGAAAAGACATTTTCATTTTTTGTGGATCTATTTGGCCTTATCGTGAAAATTTCAAACACATGTAGCACTTGTTTAAACAAGATTGAATAGATGAGAGGGTTCTTATATTATATCTCTTGTTTATCGGCGTACTAGAAAATATGTCCTGTGAGATATGCATTATGTTTGACAAGACAACTAACAATATACATCCTATACTGTTTTATTAACGAACGAGGAGGTTGAAGATATTATGGACGATATCTTATCTATGTTTCACTTGCCCATTTATAATTTACAAAATAATGTTTCAGATAGGTTTGCATAACAGTCAAGGAAGTTCCCGGCGACCTTGAATCTTTCATCTCGACGGTGAAGTTTCCGAGAAAAGAACGTCTGTTTCTGAAGAGTAAACAATTTTAAATAGTAATATTCATGTTTTATTTCTTAAGTGTATCTTTCGGCAACAATATTGTAGAATAATGTAAGACGCCAAGCTGGAGATTTTAATTTGTTTTCCATTAATGTTTTCAAAATGAGCTTAGAGTAAAACGAATGCTGGCGGAAATACCGAGGAGGTAAAACTAATTGGAAAGGAATAAAAAAAACTCGCCGCCGTTTTGTTATAAAAAACTCTTTCACGTTTTACAGCTTAATGGAAGTGAAATTTTAAAATCAGTTTCACTACACAATTTAAAATTTAATAGAGAAACCTTGGTTATCAAATTAAATTATAACACGTTACAAAACACAACATAATGTGCTTGATATAATTTACTAACTTTCCCCTTTCAACTGAGAACGTCAAACTCCAAAAACTTTTGTCTGCGCGGCATATTATGAGAATGGTGTAAATTTAATCACCGAAAGTGAGAGATATACCAGACACAATTAGATTTATATTCCTCATGTTAATCTGCAATGGTGCTGTGCTGATGTACTATCCAAACAGCTGAACATCTGCATGCTTAATCTCGTCAGGCTGGTGAAGTTCAATCAAAATCCGATTGAATGACAAAGTTCCATTCAAAAGCCTTTTTATCAGAACCTAGCGTGAGTGACATAATGGTTCTTGGAAGGAAATAGACAAAGTCCGCACGAATCCCAAAGTATATATTCCCGTGGTCATTTGTGGGCGTATATCATGGCATGCAGTACGGAATAGGTATATAGCCCTATAAAAAATAATCGATTTGGGGATAAAAAATTAATTTGAATATCATTTTACATCGTATACTTCCCAGTTAATAAGGTTAGCCTATTTCTAGTCATCTTTTAAATTAATATATAAATATTATTACAGTGTGAGCGTAGCGCATTGCTTAAAAAATGCTCATTCACAATTCAAATATATTTGCTGTTCATACTAGCTAGACACATGGCAAAACCAAAATGAATTGTAGAAAATTATTTCGTGTTCACGTCCCAATATCTATTATTCATGAAACTATTGACCCAGCCCGGAATGGTATTCGCGACCTTCCGCTCTAGAACGTTAGAAATAACCCCTCAAGGTTAACGAGCCGCACGTGGTGTTTCTTTGTTGTCTGTTGAGACAAACCCTTCACCGCTTGACCTTGAAACCGGGGATTCACGTCCTCGCAGCGCTCAAGTGCGTCGAGACATTCGTTTGTCGTATTACGACGCGAAGTAGTTCAAACATTCTAAAGCATTCTAGTTTGAGTTTGTCATGCTAAACCCTATAATGGGGCCGTAATAAAATTAAAAAAGTTAGTTAATTCACATTTTCTCCCCACTCAGCAACAAGACTGATTTTCAGTGTGGAACTTTAATTTCAAGCGACTAAACAAACCCTGTAGTCTCCGGACACCGTCGAGGAGTCAGCTATAACCAACCCAAGATAGATATTTGAAATATGATATATATGAATCAGTCATTAGACAGTGCGAACACCTGCCAATAAATGCCAAAATCAACAAGGTCGATTTAGAACAACTTTGAATTTCTTGAGTCGTCTCATAATTTCTAAAACGGTATATTTTTACGGCTGGATTATGTAGGTGCATTCTACTCTTGTTTTAAAACCCATCAAATAATGTTTGATGTTTTCATTGATTGACTATAAAATATCATCTAATCATACCGTTTGTGTTGTATGTCTGAAACGTCCCACGTTGATAGTCTATAAAATATTCTCTTATCATGTTTGCCAATGAAAATTGTTCTTTAATAACTTGCCACTCTGACATTTCCTGTCTAAACATCCCTATTGACCGGCTCGTTCTACCCCCAACGATCTCATATCATCTCACAGACTGGGCGACAAACAAAGCTTCGATACCGACCGATCTAGAGCGCAGCACGTGTGACTTTTATTACTAGACCGTCCGTCTTGGTCGACGTCATCGACTAGGAAGTGTTTGGCTCGACCCCTTCTCTTTGCGTGACTTAAAACGATCCGCAATGAAGTATACATTTCCTGACATTTGCAGCAATCCCGGTCGGCGACGCCCGTGGTTAGCGGCGTCCAGACGAGGGGGGGAGGGGGGGGGGGGGGGGGGGGGGCGGGCCAATCAATCTGGCCACGTCCTTCACACGCGACAGCTGATACTTGAATTACTTTGCGAGGATCGGTCCTATATGGGCGTGTCTAGTATCTGCGTGTGGCCTTGTAAAGTTGGCTCATGCTTACGAAAGAGCCAACCCCAATAGTACGTCAATCAGCCTTGAGAACCACAGTAGATGAATGCAGTTGGTCTGCAGGGCGCAGGCTGCAGGCACATGGTATACAGGCGCCTTGAGTTAAAGTGGTAGATCTAAGTTCAATGCTGTGTTGGGGGATGTTCTTTAATTTTTGCCATTTACTATTTCACATATGTGCTGGTTTGTTCTTTTCAGGTATATTACACTTCACATGTCAAGCCATGTCGATCGATATGAAATCCCCCACAGTTACTATTTACTTTTACAACCGCTGACGTCCCGAGTTTTATGCTTAGAGTGGAAGAAGGAAACCTTGAATTTATTAAATATTAATTTAATGCACTTCTTCCACGATGAACTCTTATTTCTTTTCACACGTGCCCCTGTTTCACGCCACGCCAACCTACAACGAAACTCAAGAAATACTAGGAGATGCTGATTTTTTTTTTAAGTAAACTCATTATTGTTTGTTTAGAGAAACATGATTGAAAACTTGTTATATATATGCGGGTTTAATGAACAGTAGTGGTCAGTTCCCAAAGGTACGTTGCCACTGTGCTTTGCGTGAGATTACCATGTTTACACATGATAGAACAACGCGTAATTTGAACAATAACACTACATTAAATAAACACACTACACAAATAAAACAACAACACGCAGCTGTAGAATCCAACATCCGTCTATTATTAGCTATGATGTGTTTCCTCAACTGTAACAAACAATATAATCGTACAGGGTAAATTTTAAGAAAAATGTGGAACTGCGCAAATTTACAATAAGGGGAAACGCCAGGAAACGCCAGGGTGGGGAAGAGAGGGGCGCTACCCCCCTCATATAGCCCAGCAGGGATTTTTTCTTTACGGTTTTTGTCAAGACGAACACGTAGTGAGTTCATTAAATCTATTGACGTGCTTTACTTTACAGTTTGAATGTTTTCACGATGCGAGATCGTTTCATAAGTACGTGTTTGGAATGAACTGAATTGCACAATAAATATTTGAGTAAGACTTTATTATTATTTTCTATCAATAAGACAATTAGACGATTATTAGCATTTGAAGTAATTAAATATTAAAAATAAGAAGGTATAGTTCAAAAGAAGGAAAAAGATATATGTTTTCAGTTTTCCCTTTTAGATTTCCTTCTTGGGAGCTGGACCTTGGGATTGACTTGCCGCTTAGTAATCTACGTGACATGTTCAGCTTACTTCTTACTGACATTTAAAAGTAGTACAAACAAATGATTAATTAATAATTTGTGTTTCTAATTTAATTTAATAGAATACGTCGCCAGATACAAAAATTATAACTTTCCCCATTGAAACACAAACTAGCTGTGCAAGTTAAAATATTCAACTGCTCAAATGACTTCTCCAACTGCTCACTAAAATATACCACGTAACAATTACATTTCCTAACATTTTGAAGCTCAACTTCATTCAACATATCGCACACTGTGCAATATTCATTGCACATAAGTGAGATGCGATGTGCACTCAACATAAATATTTAACGTCAAGTTGCTCCCTGACAACCATATTATAATGTACACTCCGGCTCGTACCCTACAGCAAACAAGAGTTATTATTAATACTTCGAGAATAGTCTAAATTAAACCTTATGTACTGTATAAGAATGGGTCATATTACTTATTCATCCCCTCTGGAGAGCAGGCGAGAGTATTCGCAGTCAGGTATAAAGTTGCATATTAAGTAAGGCGAGAGACAGACGAACAAAGCGTTGTGCAAATACACGACCGTGTGCTAAACAAGTCAAGTCAAGTACTGGCTGGAGACCGTTGACAATTGACGCCGTGTCATGTTAATTTCGTCTGGCGCCCTGAGGCGGTCAGCGCTGCACGTGAAGGCCTGATGAACTATGAGCCGCTGGGAGTAGAGTAGAGGCGTTGACTGAGTAATATAGGGCAGAGGCGCAACGCAATTGGCAGTTTGCGTCTACCGCCTTTTACTGCCCAACATACTTTAGTCGGGTAGTAGGATTTCGCCAAGCGACGCGATGCCGGAGCTTTCGGCTGTCTTCGCATATCTTCGGCGAAGTAGCCGACCAATCAGGCTCCGTCATCGCTACGCTTGGCGAAATCCTACTACCCGACTAAAGTATGTTGGGCAGTAAAGGGCGGTAGACAATCTGCCGATTGCGCTGCGAATCTACTCTATATTACTTACTCAACAGTACAGGGTCGTGACATGGTTATCAAAGATGAGTGGTGTACTAGTCCAAGTAACTATAGTATCATACCAACCTCAGATCCTGATCTACTACTGACACTTTCATGCACATTGTTTTGATGAATATCAACACATTCCCGGCGTTCTTTTACACATAAGTAAATATAGTGTTCCGCTAATAATAAAGTGCACAAGCCTCATTAATCACGCTAGCTGTACTACGAGTTTCCAGGTATTCAACCCAAGTTCGTAAATAACCTCTTTCAAGTACGGTAGATGGTAGGAATTAGAGATGTAAAAAAGTTGGTACCAGAGAACTCTTCGTAAGTTACGTTTGGGTAACTTTATGAGGTAGTAAAAGTAGACATTGAAACAGAAGTTCCAGAACAGGTAGTGTATCGTTTCATATAAAACTACTGTAACGGATGGCGGGGTGGGGTGGGTAGACGTTTACCAACATGAGTAGATGAAGCTTGAAGACCGAAGTAGTCTACAATACACCTTGACGTACGGATGAGTCCAGTAAGTAGAAGAAGGAAGTACAAGAAGGATAAGAAGCGTATAGATAAGAAGGATAAGAACAGGAAAGGAATAGCTTGAAGACGATGTAGTCTAGCATTTTTTTGGTAACAAATTATCCAACGTTAGGGAAGCGGGGGGGGGGGGGGGGATACTTATCGTACCGATCATAGTTGTCGAGTTCGTCGCTAAACCACCAAATAATAAAATAAATGGAAATGAGTTGAGTAGACTTACCGACAGGATTAGATGAAGCTTGAAGACTGATGTAGTCTACAGTCGCGGCGCTCATGTTACCAGCGTCGATTCCCTCATGACTTTAGGTGACATCAGATCACGGGATGGTGCTCATCTTCAATTCCTGCAAAAAATCAAGTTCATTTATTAGTCCCTTTGATCAAATGCTAATTATTTCTTTGATAGTTTAGCATCTTTAATTCCTAGAACAAATCAACTACATGATTAGTCTTAACACTTTTTTTTTTATTTAATACTAGTTTTCGAGATAGGCGTCTTTAATTTCTACAGTTCAAAATTAATTACATAGCGAAAATTCTTTCATCTATAGCTATACCATACTCAATTACTGTTCTTTACTTTTAAAAATTGGAGCTACACCTTTCCATTCTCGATTCTCAGGTGTGATAGAAGAAGTAAAATTAATAATCTCACAAAATGGAATGCATTATCCGACTCACATTGCAATCGACAAAAGTTTGAAATAGATTCTCTTATTAAAGAATAATATTCAAGTCAATGTTCAACGTCATTCGTAAATAGGTAAATTCATCTGATATTATTCGCATAAAGTGTTCCCCTTTCAGACCCTGTAGTAAAATTATAGATATTATACGACGATATTCTTGTAGAGGCGACAGATAACGCGCGTAACGTTCGCGAAAAGTTCTACTTTCACGTCTTATCACGCAAAGTTGTTCTGCCAATATTAGTTTGGGGCTATCTATAGAAATTTTGCAGTTATAATATAATATATTGGCCCGCCGAGAGGCGCAATATCACATTGGATACGAGGACGATGCCATTCTATATTATTCCAAGTTAAATAGTTGCTTGTGAAAATAAATCATATAACGATTTCAACATGATCGAGTCCAATAAAGCTAATATGTAATTGAAAAGTTTCCCTGCTGACATCGATCGATAATCGATATTTTGACCATGAAATGTAATGAAATATCATCGGTTATTATTATCACTCTTGTAAGGACTCACTTTCTCTGCTGAAACTGCAACTGTGACGTCGTTCTTGTCATCACCATTAAACAACCTCATTCTTTAGACAGAATTACTCCGTGTTATTAACGGTAATGGGTATAAAAACTAGGGCTGCCCAACGATATCGATAATTCGATACGATATCGATAATAGAAAAATAATTCGATATCGATATAGAATTAATATATCGTACGTTTCGCGATATCGATCAAGTGTCAACTATCCTAAACAAAAAAAAGTTTGGCGGTGTTGTGCTTCTGCATCTTTGTGATACATACACTGCAACATTCGCGTTGGTACCTACTCGCCCTCATCGCCCGCCGGCCGGGAGTCTGTTGCGCCCGCGCTCGTTCTGCCAGTCTGTCACACTCACGTCACGTTACGCCAATCACAACATCGCTGTTTTGCGGATACATTTTAAATAATACAACACACAAATTGACGCACATAGTAAAATATTTCGACGTTAAATTATTCATATTAAAAATTGTTTATAATGAATGGTCTCTGGCTGGTTTGAAAAAAAAAATTACGATATCGGCGATATCGATACAGAGTTTTTAAAAATTCGATATCGCGATACGATATCGATAATTTCATCCGGGATATCGATATAAATTTTTTTATCGTTGGGCAGCCCTAATAAAAACCGCGCAAAATTAATGTTTTTTATTATATCATGAGAACGCTTCCAAATATTGAAAAAGTGATTCTAATCCTGTCTTTGGTTTTGTATCAGCTACACAATGGGTATAAAGAGTTTAAAAAAATTTATACATATTTTTACGATCGTTATTTTATTTCTTTGGTTATTATTAATTTTTAAAAAATTAAAAATAAAACAACAATGGCAACGATAGCAAACTGAGAATGTTTTTAAATCCATTGTTAAGCTGATACAAAACCAAAGACAGGATCAGAATCACTTTTTCAATATGTGGAAGCGTTCTCATGACATAAAAAAAAAACTTAATTTTGAGCGGTTTTAATACCCATTCACCTACGTGAGTTGCACATGTGCTCTTCGCAATAATCCATTAGGAGACGCAATGTTACTACAAATAGCCGAGCACTCAGCCATTATGTAATAAGCTTTAAATAGAGGTAACGACGATGCGAATTGTAAACGTTAATGGTTTTTATTCGGCTCAATTTGACTAACTCTTTCTACAAATGACATATATATATATATATATATATATATATATAACAATGCAATTTTACACATTGTCGAAGTTAAGAAATATCTTTAGTGGACGAAACCTGAGTTTTTAATTAATGTATGGTTTAGGGATGTGACGTTTAAACGTTTGAACGTTTAAACGTGGGAGTGACTTTAAACTTGTATAAATTTTACGATTCCATAATCGCATTATATATTAATGCAAATATGTTACAAAAATTAAAGGAATTGCATACATTATATTACCTTTTCGGGTGAACAGGAAAATTGTCAGTCAATCAATATATAATTACAAAAGAAAACGTGCATATACATTGTGCTACTATTTTCATTTTGGAGAGAGGGCTGTGACTAAAACGTTAAAACGCAAATTTTAAAAGAGATTAAACGTTAAGGCTTTCAACGTGTTTGGTCATCCCTAGTATGGTTTTCTGAAAACACCCAAGGCACATAATCAATTGTATAACATCCCCCCACACCAAAAAACAGTTTTCTTGGTTAAGGTAATGTATGTATATAATTGGTTTGCATAATATAATTAAATTACATTAGCCAAGTATATCGACATCTCTTCATTAAAACAACGCATTACGGTGCTATGGTCGAAAGAACAGAACATCATGGAACTGAATAACTCAAGCAGACCAGCGGTAAGTTCAGGTCTAAAAAGTAAACTTAAACATGTAGACAGAAAGTGTAAAAACATGTTTTAATTTACATAATTAGCACAGCCGCGTGGTGGTTCAAAAGCATGCCAGGGTTCAGCCGAGCTCTGGCAGCCGCATTATGTCACCAACTGACGATCATTGATTTTACGTCACATTCGACCTTGAAAATAAGAAACTAATCTCGACGTTTTACTTCACCTCATTCGTATATAAAATCGTAAATCGATAATCCCAGATATATTTGGAACGTTCGTTCTGCCATCCTGACTACAATAAATAGACCTGAACTCTCGCATGCATGATTATCATTCAAACGGAAGGCAATGTATTATGGAATTGGCAAATTTTCCTATATTAATATAACTCGATTTTAAATTATAATATATGATAGTCCAACATTATTATAGTTGGGAATAAATAACACACGGAGCTTGATGGGAATAATTGTATTGTGTGACAAAAAATGTGTATTCTTCAATCAAAGCCGTTTATTTACATCCGCAAACTGCCGAAGCGAGAAGTTCTGCACAACACGTAGAAGTGTCGTGTTTTCAGATCTCATAGAGCACTGTGGTCGTGACGAGATTCGACAAGTACTGCATGACTTCTCATTTTTATGGCGGGGTTGACCTTTCGAGGGTGGCGAAGTTAACGATACCCTTGGATTTCTGAATTGAATTCTGCGGCATGCACATCCTAAACAGCCATCTATAAGATCGACGTCACATGACCTAGTCTAGTTGTCGGGCACATCGTAAAACACAAAGTAATAATACATAGTTTTATATCAACATGAAATAAGCCAAGTAAAGAAACCTCCATATCTCCTTCCGAATAAATACAGAAATCTGATGGCACATTTTTATGTCAGAAGTATATATAGCCTCTTTGGCAGTTGTTATCTTACACTAATGTTCACATTACAACAGTACTATACCGACTCGGTCAATACGCCAGCATGCATTGATTGAACAAGTGTAGACAAAAGAATAACCTGTGTACCTATAGTTACACCATAATTGAATATTATCTCTGTCAGCTTGTGTGTCCTAATCTTAACAAATATGCTATGCGTTTCACAAATAATGGGAGTGGAAAACATACTCACTCTACTCCAACATTATAATGTATGCAGGCTAAGCATGTAAGACGTATTATTCTAGATCTAGGTGACGCGTGGACAGCTGTGGAGATAATTTCACATAGAAGGTATTGAAACCGCCGAAAATGAATGTTTTTTATTAAATCATGAGAACGCTTCCAAATATTGAAAAGTGATTCTGATAATGTCTTTCGTTTGTATCAGCTAAAGCTAAACAATGGATTTGAAAACATTCACAGTTTGTTATCGTCACGATTGTTATTTTAATTATAATTTAATAATTAATGATTACGAAAGAAATAAAATAACGATCTTTTTTTTTTTTACCCTTTGTGTAGCTGATACAAAACCAAAGGCAAAAATCAGAATTTCTATAATACAAGTGTTAATTTTTCAATAATTGGAAACGTTCTTATGACATATTAGAAAACATTAGTTTTGTGAGGTTTTAATACCCATTTCCGTTAAGCTGGCACGATTCAATAGTCTCTACGCGGAGTTTGACAGACAAAAACTACATAAATCTGTCACCATATTCAGTACATAATTGAACAAAGAACTACTTTTTTAGCCTTCAATTTAACGTACATAAAAATAAAGTGGTTCGGTTACAAATATAATGGCTATATGCACTCAAGTATTAGTTTGCATGAAGTCACTAGTATTGCCTAAGTTCTGAAATAAATGGTGTTTTTTTTTAAATCTGGGCACGGGTACGGTGTATGTGAGGCATCTTAGGCGTTCTTTGAGTAAGTACTTCGTAAAGTTCCTTCAATAACAGCTAGTAAACCACTTGAAACAGTCCTTGATATGATGTTGTCTTTGTACGCTAGCGCATGCGGACAAGAATCGTATTTAGATCCACGTGAACGAGTTTATTTATAGAAAAGTTTTCTGGCAGCCAAATCTGATGTCAGTATGGTAGTCCTACACCCTGACCTAATTAATATGTGTACTTATAGTTGTTCGTTAAGTGTTTTGCTACCAAAATAGCGAAGCAATATTGGGATTGCTGTTCATAGTAAATCCTTGAATTAAATTGAAGTCAAAATTGGCAAGTTGCTTAAAAAAACAAAATAATATAGACTAGGCCTACAAGTACGTTTATTCTTATTTCGACCAACATTTGTTTGCACGTGGAAAACTTTAAATTAAAACACGATCATATTATTTAAAAACGTCCCTTCACTTCACACATCACTCATTTAGACAGTCAACAAACCACGTGCTTAGTGCGACGCTAGTCATTTAGACAGTCAACAAACCACGTGCTTAGTGCGACGCTAGTCATTTAGACAGTCAACAAACCACGTGCTTAGTGTGACGCTAGTCATTTAGACAGTCAACAAACCACGTGCTTAGCGCGACCCTAGTCATTTAGACAGTCAACAAACCACGTGCTTAGTGCGACGCTAGTCATTTAGACAGTCAACAAACCACGTGCTCAGTGCGACGCTAGTCATTTAGACAGTCAACAAACCACGTGCTTAGCGCGACGCTAGTCATTAAGACAGTCAACAAACCACGTGCTTAGTGCGATGCTAGTCATTAAGACAACAACAAACCACGTACTTAGCGCGACGCTAAACTTCGAGCGACGTACTGTACATTTTTATAACGTTTGAACATATCACAGTCCATGTGCACCAATCTTCTTTCATTTCACCTTATTTAGCAACTTAAACGCCAGCTAAAATAGACTGGCATTACACAAGAAGTGTCAGCAATGCATTGTGAGCTGACAATTGTGACGAGTCAACTAAGAGCAACGAACTAAATACCCATTAATCTGCACCTACGTTGACATCAGTTACATTGATGCATACCATTCACTAAACAATGCTAAAGCTTTATGAATGTGGTATATATTGCCGTTTAACCATTAATGTAGAAACTCCATTGTTTTAAAATATGCATAGTAGGCTAGGGTACAAATTAATAAATCAAACGTAAATAAAACGACCACATATTAAATACGAGCTAAATTGACGTAATGCACATACCCAACAAACGTTGATTGCAATAGGTACACATAGTTCCAATCTCACGTCTATATGCACATAAATAAACGAGTAACCGTGAGGTTATATCACAACTGAACGCGATATATTCACACGGCGAACTTGTATGGGAGAACACGACTATGTGTTTGCACACTGCGAGGAGCGATACGCACGGGTTACGACCCTAGCAACCCTAGTGTTCACACGCCACGCATCACTATGGATGTCTGTTGCTAGAAACTGTCTAGGATTGACACACGCCGCGCATCACTATGGATGTCTGTCGCTAGGAACTGTCTAGGATTGACACACGCCGCGCATCACTATGGATGTCTGTCGCTAGGAACTGTCTAGGATTGACACACGCCGCGCATCACTATGGATGTCTGTCGCTAGGAACTGTCTAGGATTGACACACGCCGCGCATCACTATGGATGTCTGTCGCTAGGAACTGTCTAGGATTGACACACGCCGCGCATCACTATGGGATGTCTGTCGCTAGGAACTGTCTAGGATTGACACACGCCGCGCATCACTATGGATGTCTGTCGCTAGGAACTGTCTAGGATTGACACACGCCGCGCATCACTATGGGATGTCTGTCGCTAGGAACTGTCTAGGATTGACAGAAACCACGCATCACTATAAGATGTCTGTCACTAGAAACTGTCTAGGATTGACTGTTGCTCTGACGGAAAGTCTCGGTATACTAAGCCAGTCAGTGTTGACACCCCCCTTGCTGGCAGGGGGACAAGTGAGGACAGAAATAGGGCCCACGGTTACATGCAGACGTGCTAGGCTGGGAGGAACAGCCAATAGCATCAATGAACAGCGACGAGGAGGGGAAATATTGATATTTATATATTATTTCATTGGCCTTCTTTCATACATTCATGTCCGTACACAAAAATAGTAGACAAGTTTTAGATCACCGTCAAGAAGTATCCCTTATATTAATCCTCCTTGGGTGCAAACCAACAATAACCCAGTGCAGTGTTTCTCTATCTATCAAAGAAAATAATTCACTTATTGAATGATTAGTAATGGTATTTATACTAATATGGCTCATATAGTTTGACCGGAAAGCTATCAACATCACACAATCCTCATGTGGTGACAGTACTGACAGTTCCTTTAGTTTTTCTAAACTTGTCTCGAAACAGCCAATTGTCATACACGAGGGATTCGTTTCCAATCAGCAAACCCCAATTTCAAACACTGCTCGCTGATTGGTCACGATTCACTCGTCTATGATGCACGCATTGGTAAAGTTGTTTCGGGACAAGTTTAAATAATCGTACATGAGTATGGTTGGTTGGTGAGGTTGTTCCTATAGGTCATTTTACGCGCCCTTATATTCGAGAAGGCTGTGTTATTAAAGTATGGTGGAAAGACGGCTGGAATTTCAAAGATGGCGAAAATGTTGCAAAAACTGCTCATCCTCCCAACACAAACACCAATACCTTGCTTTGAACATACCAGATCAACCATTCACATGTGTTTCATTAGATTCCTCCCCTATCCTGTCTGGCTGTCGCCATCTATAGAGACAGTAGAGCAAACACCGAACAAACATGTGCCCCAGTTCAAGTTGACTTAACTTTTCTGTTTTGATGGAAAGCGGTAACACGTTGAGTTACCCCTTCTACAACTTTGTCTCCGAGTTGGTTGCACGATGGTTAAATTGTGCGCAGCAAACAGAAAACCAATTCGAGGCGAGAGCTTGGGATTTCCATTCGTTCGCAGAAGAGGATTTTAATTTGTTTTCAACATTTACTTCGGATGCTTTTGAACATAGAAGTTTATGAAGTAATTCTCGTTGAGTATAAAGAAATATAATTCGAATGACCTAGATATTTGCTCGTAAAATCTCGGAAGAGGACTTTGCGCGAAAGATGAAAGGCGCTGTTCTTTACGGCTCCACTCAACACGCACTAAATACAAGGGAGAAGCCGTTATTGCGTAAACACTCTTTGCTTCACACACTCAAGTACCCGAGTGTTGTGAGGATCAACATTCAGCATGGTGTATGAGAGAAACTGACGCTGCCGAGCTGGTTTAGAAAGCGAGAGCCTCGTAAATCTTGGGCCGCAAGGGAGGCGAACTGATTCCGCTCTCGAGTCGTTAATGGAGCAAAGCCAATGTTGACGACGAGCACAGAATAATGGTATTATCTAAACTATTATGACGTTCTATACCTTAAGAGACTTAAGAGCGTTCGGAAGTTGTCATTTTACCGCTGAAACATCCGTTAAACTTACACTACTCACGCCTTAACCGATAACAGGATTTCTCTTTTACGTCCTAGTATAAAAAGTGTCAAATTGGTGACTTTCATTACGAAAACACAAGAAATTAATTTTGATAGAATATATACAAATATATAAAGCATATATATATATTTGCACACATTGGAACTACATTGTGTACAAATTTAAATATTTGATAATTTTTTACATGGAGTTTGCGTAATGGGAGACATCAATTTGACACTTTTATACTATGACAAAATTAGAGAGAAATCCTATTATCGTTTTAGGCGTGAGGAGTGTAAGTTTAGATGCATATTATAGCTCTAAAATAACTACTTCCGAACGCTCTTAACTATTCCGTTAAATTCAAGTACGTTAAACACAGCAACGTGACACTCAAGAGACCATTACGCCTACCTGCACAAAGCCCTTAACCTACGGTTAAGAGTTAATAAAAAGAGTTAAGAGAAAACTCCTCGTGTTTTTATTGGCGACATCATTTGTGATAGCGACCCTAGCGGTGAGGCTTTAATCTCATTGTGGGTAGGCCTAGTGGTTGCGACAACACAGTCTAAAATCCTTGAATGCAAGGTCTACTTGATCTCCGCCTAGCGGAGGCTCGTCGAACTCCCAAGTTAGGTCGTCGCAAGGGAACCAAAATCGCCATGTTGTATACCACTAAAAAACTGTTATAATAATTAAATATCCGTTGTAGATCATGTAACACTATACTTAAAACACGTAAAAGAGCCATTTTGATAGATGACAATGATTCAGGATTATAAAATATGATGATTTTTTCCTTTTTAGGAGGTAATTCTATGTGACAGATCACTTCATTTGTTTTCTTTCACGTTTCTCCCATTTGAATAACATGTGATTTTTAACATTGTGGAACGGACTGCGATGACCTAAGTTGGGAGTTCGACGAGCCTCCGCCAGGCGGAGATCAAGTAGACCTTGCTTGAATGCTGATTCAGATCTACCAGGCTGTGAATCAACTTTAACTAGAGCCTCTTCGCGTGGCAGCGCTGTTTTGATGTTCCCTCATTGTGCAGCTTCCTGTCACGCTGAAGGATTTTTTGCTGGGTATGCGTATCGATGGGATAGTTTATGGCAGTAGGTAGTGGGGGAAAGAAAGAAGGGGTTGTTGCGGATCGATGGAAGAGTTTATGACAAAAGGTATAGTGGGGGAAAGAAAGAAGGTGTGGGTATTTAGATACGAGAGCAGGGTTCTCTGACAAAATGTATATTACATACGTACGTATAGAGAAGACATCAATTTTATAGATGAAACGTGAACACTAAGGGCGTGTCTTAAATCTCTATTTTGACGCTAATTGCCTGACCTAGTAAACTAACGCAACAATTAACAGTTGTTGTAATTAATTGTCACTAATTTTTGTGTTAGTCTGCCAGCTCGTCGACTAGAGCCAAAGTTGAGATTTGATTTGAGCCACGCCCTAGTTGCTAACTGTGCGTTGACTGCTAACTCCATTCAACTAACATGCATCCAAATGAGAAAATATTATACATGAAATCGTGAAAATATTGCTGAATGATGCGACGCAATTAAGTGTATACGCGAGCGCGCACTCTCAGCTATTCAACTTACTTTATTTCAGAACTGTTATTTCTTAGTTAGAATAAATTAAATAATAAATACAATACCCTTTTTGCAGAGGACCCATCAGTTGGAGGTCATCATTTTCATAAAACAATACGTGAAGTGAAGGGGGCGGTAGGGGGGGGGGGGAGATAGGTAGCTAATAGGAGACACAATCATGGGCCAAACAAGTAAACGGTTTGCCTTCACACACGGTTGCCTTCACACATTCCCAATTTTAGAAGAAATGTATTTTTAAAAAAACAGATTGTGGCCCATATTAATATCTGGCCCCTAACCAATTAGCAAACCATCGTCGCTACAGACTTGTGTTAAATCCATATAGAAACAGTGTTTGTTGGTACGTATAGCCTACATGGGTGGTCTATGAATACGAACCAGAGTCAAAGAAGTGCTTTGGAAACGCACCGACGCCTTTGAATCCGCTTTGTACTCGAGAGCTTTGGGCCGCACCATTCAGACAACTTCACACGGAATGCGCAGTCATGGTCGAATAGACATTGATCTACACCGGGACGCATTCCTTGTATTTTCTGCAAAGTTATTATTGCCCAGCTTCGAAACCGTATCTTGTATTTTTTGTGTCATTTGCGGATGCCGTTGTACAGCCTGGTATACAGCATAATAAATACAATACAACACAAAATAGATTTGTATTTATTTATTGTCTGCCCGCTAAGGAACAAGCACTGATTTTCAGTGGTGGATATAACACGTTTGCCAATTATTATTTGATATACGCATAAGAATGACGTCCAAACGTCTGCATTCAATGTAGATTCATATAATTTTATTAGGAAGAACTCCACTAATAAGAAAACGAAAAAAGTAGAGTTACAATACAACTGCATTAGTGAAGAAGAATTGTAATCGAAACAACAATATCATTGTTTTTCATATTTTTGGCTTTCACGGCCTTGAATAATAATATTGCATGCGGCACGCATAGGCACTAGAGTGCTTTCAACACGTGTGGCGATATTTTATTAAGACATTCTTTTGTTTTGCGCATGGGGAATCCGCATCTCCAACCCTTACATCACAGACGTCGAGGGAGACGATGCTTCACAAGATTGATGGGCCGGCTGGACAAGAACATAAAATAATATCGGAGACGTCAAACGCGCCGAGCTACATAACTATTTAGAACCCGAAGATATCAGTCCATTTATCAGATTGTGACCTCGTCTGTCAGGATCTCAACACTGACCCCTAGGCCTTGACCCTTCGACCTTCCCACCCTTGACTTAGGTGCGCGTGAAGGCGGGTCACACACTTTCGTGAGGATGATGGGTGGCTAGAAATCGAACTGGAAATATAATATACGCAGAAACTGTTTGACGCAGAATAAAATGATCAAACAACCACACGAATATTCTAAAACTGTAACCGTCACTTCTTTAAAAAGTGGTGGATTTTCGGAGTGTACTTTCTGCACCTTCCTCAGACCGAGGACAACAGACTGCAACGTGCCGTAGACCTCGTGCTTCAAGAAGTCGGGCCTCACTTTGACTGTGGCGCCCTCTGTTGTTATTGACTGCAACGAGACGATGTTGCTGACCGCAGCGGCAGCGTTTTCTGTTGGCCATTTCCTGCTTTAATTGAGGGTCCAAGGGACGTGTCTGGATACCATTCTTGTTTTTATTCTTGTTCTTATTCTTATTCTTAGTTTTGTTCTTGGTCTTGTTCTTATTCTCGCTCCAGTTGCAACGTTTGCAACAATCTCCTTCGAGATTTGACAATATTATCCAATTTTATCCATGAAAAATCAATCGTCAATGTCATCTTTTTGCAACAAGTCGTCCTGCGGTTTGATGCTAAATACCAGAACGAGCATAATAACACATTTTCTTCCAGTTTAGTACAACAATCCGAAATCCAAGGGTTCACGATGCCGGGAGGGGGGTGTACTTTACACGTCCAGATTGCGAAAGCGTTTGCGCCCCCAACTGGCATACTCGCCCCTGAACCGCCTCCTCTAATGCAACATCCTAGCGTCGCCACTGGTCGCACGTATATTCGGACGAGAGCCGGACATAACTTGATTTAAGTAGGGTTAGGGTCGTAACGCGTCATCAGATCCAAATTTTTTTTAAATCGATATGTATAACCAAAATGTAAGATCAAATATGCATTGTATTTAATAATAATTACATTGTAGTAAATTTTAAAGGCCACAGGCTTTAAATACTTAACAATTAACCTGAGACATGTTCTGATCCATCGTCCGCCATTTCCGGAATGAAATCTAGTGTGCACTTTCAATTCTAGTTCTTATTCTTATTCTTATGACGTAGTCATGCCGCGTGACAGTGTTCGGATAGTACTAGGTACGTCACGGATGTTTGATGACGTAAAATCAAGAATGAGAATAAGAATGAACGTCGTTTTGTTACAATTCGGACACGTCCCAAGACTTTGGATTAGGTATAACTTGGCTTGGCTAATGGAAGTTGTCATAGTTACGTCGGCATAACCAAGGATTCCTCATTTAACTCTTAGCGCCGTATGCACAGTCAAGTATCAAGTGAAGTATATGATTTGTTGCTATGGTATTGTTTTATTTCATGTTATTTTCCATAGGAAGAACAAACTCCATAGCAACCATAAACAAATCACATAACTCGACTGTGCAATGAATGTGTGTTCATATGTGCAGTGAGCTTTAGGTATAGTGACATAGTGAGTGACACGGCTGACTACTAAGAACTAACTAACTACTACTATTTAACGGTAACTAATTTTAACTTCTAGTCTGATACTTATCCAGATTCTAGTATATGTCTATCCAATAAGAAACTAGATGTCTTTTTGGAGAACCATCAGATGAATGCTAATGTAAAAATCTACTTTCTGTATGTAAATATTTTGAAACCACTGCATACTATTAAAACAGTGACTCATAATGATGAAAATAATATATTGAAGAAACGTGTTAATTATTTTTTTAGGTATTTCGACCACCGTTTTACCACTATTACCATATTTACCATATTTTACCTTTCTTTATTTTAGCATAATTTTACCACTTCTAACTCATCGGTCTTGAAAGAGAGGTTTATCGCAGTACTGTAATCATATTAAGCATGCAGAGCAGACGTACATGCCTACACAATATGTGAATCGATATGCCAATATGGAGACAAAACAATTGCATTGACGGATCTATTTTTAGAACCGAAAACTCGAGGATTCTATTTTATAAAGCCGTATGTCTCGTTAAAATCCTCTCCTCCAGCGTGTGTCCAACGCAGACAATTGAATTACTCTACTAGGCACACAAAAGAATGGAAGACGCTTTTTCTGTGATGAGCATAATATTGCGGCAGTATAAGAATATTTGTTTTCAATCTCGCACAGCAAGTATAGCATTTATTTCACTAGAATTTCTATTTCATTCGACTTTAAGTCCCGACTCCCGAGATTAGCCATTAGCAGATATTTGCTCTTCATAAACATGCGTCTGCTAGAATACTACTACATGTGTATTTTGAATGAAATAACCAATCCGAAATGATTATGTCGGAGATTAACAAAGTTTGTTGAATGCGTACATAATTGTACTTCGTGTTTTAGAAGTGTTATTTCATAGATTTTAATTAAAACTATTTCATAAACATCTTCAAGTCTGTCGGTATATTATTGTTGTCTTCAGTTGTCGTAAAAAAATACAGTGATCGGAAAAACCCTTGAGCAAAAATGCTGTGATTACATCAAATATTGCCGAGTATATTTCACGCGTAGTAATTTAACTACACTGACGAATCCGTACAAAAATCAGGCATCAGCTCATACTAGGTACTTCAAATAAAAAAAAAGTATTTGATTTTAATTTAGAAATCTGTGATATAGTGGCGGTATGTTCACTATGCATGCACCACAAATAAATTGGATTGTGAATGTAGGGTTTTAATTAGTTTTGATATTGGTTCGTTTCTCTTGTTACAACTCCGAACAATAGGCAGGACATAGAAGGAAGCCACAGTTGATCAGGGTTGTTGTAGTAGCTCTTTTATAGATATGTACGTCAGGCGACAGAGCAAGGGTATTGCAGATACCTTCTATACTCTAACAGCTCTTGTGAACATATCTATTCAACAATCAACGTGGCTTCTGATTGTACTTAGTTATCTACGAAGTGACATCATGATTCACGAATTGGATCGAATGCTGATAGCACAATACATTTTTAAAGTAATTAAGAATTCTGTTCTATTCGTATTTTTTGTCTGTTGGCAGAGTATTTTCCCTTTAAATCAAATCGTTTTTTAGCACTGCAAAATTATGTGATTACGATTCACAAAACGGGGGAAAACACGTATATGTAAATGTGTTTTACAAATTGAATATTGAATTGTATTGAATGCATAAGCTAGTTACCAACAAATCATGTTCTATCCTCTATAACTGTCGTTTTTCCCACAATCAATTACTAGAATGCCTCGCTGTTAGTGTGGAATATTATATTTGCCAATATTGGAATGAGTTGCATGTAAAGGGTTATTATTACATTAATAATAAATAATTCTATCATGGGATTTAATCGGTCCCATCTTTTCACAGAGATATATGATACAAACACACATACTTTTCTACCGCACACATTAATACGAACATAACTTATAAACTGAAGAATGATGTAACTTTGTTGTAAATTCTTCACATATTGCTTTAGGGATTCTACTGCAATCTCGTCTCCACGGATCCATAATCCGATAACCCGAGCATGAATAATCCCTGATCCTCTTAGTTTCATTGTCAGCATACTTCTCGTACGGAAGTATAGCACAGCAAACGCACTTAAGACCGATACTCGACACCCAATATGGTTATGTGTACCGCATGTTGATACGGATCATAGTGCAAAGTACACACCAACTAGTAATCATGCTCCATTACATGACTTATGCTTGAGCTATAGGCCAAGAGGACACCTGCGTTTAATGAATCTTAAAATCACTTATTTTCCCTCACCAACAAAAAAGGTTTCTCTCTGTACACGTATAATTTTCTTTCTGTCTTGTTTTTTAAATGAAAGTAAACAAAATGTGTTGAGAGTGGAAATGTCTAGAACTTTATAGTGATGAGTTTCTGTATAAAAGCGCACGCTATTGCAAAATGAACCGTTGACTTCAGATATCACCGAAACTGATAATAGTTTCGTAATTATTTTTACACAGCGCGTATTGCTCAGGGCCGGTCTTACAATATCCTAATAAGAAAGTCAAGAGTTTTGGTTGGTCGTTGCTATGGAGACAACAAGCTATTCGACGAAAAAATAGCTGTTATTGGGACATTGTAAGACTTTACCTAAGTTTCATTCAGCCTTTTGTGTAAGATATAGCCTCGAGATAAATTATTAATAATCATAATAATGTTTAAATTACATTAGTATGTCTATAAGTATTGTCGTGTCGCTTTTTTATAATCATAATTATGCTGTGTACAGTACTGTTCTATTTTTATTGCATCCTTGTGTACTTATAGGTATACAATGAGACAGTTTCTATGAGCGATTTTCTGTGAGGATGTTCTAAAGAAGTTTTCCGTATAGCGATTTTGGTTCTATCCGTTGGTACAAATTTACTCGCCATAGCGAACGAAGCCATAAATAAAGTTTGTATATAGAGAAAACCTACCACCCACAAAGCAGATAAAAGGGTGGATATATTGGTGGTATATGCTCTGGTTGAAATAAAATAGTTGTTACACATTTTTAAGTCTATAAGTGAATGCATTTTCACTTTTCAGCTGTTTACTACTTGCATTTTATTATGGATAAACAGAACGATGCTAACATGACAATGTTTCACATTGGGAATCACAAACCTTGAGCGTACAATAATTATTTCTATAAATATCCATTTAACATGTTTGTAATGGGCCTACATTTCTTATATAACATTTTCAAATGTGTGAAGCAAAATTCAAATCAAATCATAAAACAGCTAGTATTTCTACCTCTACGTACTATAATAGAGATGGCGTATTGTAACGTGTCTAACTACAGGAAACTTACTGGTTGTATCTCGCTACCAACAATCTCGACTGCATGTTTTCTAAGCCACACGGTGAAGGTTGTAATTGAGTATTTCAAAATGATATTCAACGTTCCTTTCTTTTCAAACCATCCGTATGTGGTAAAATTTGACACGGAACAGTCAGAAAGCAGATATATTACATTTTACAATCTGATGTTGCTCTATATTTGGTTCCAACCTAAGGAACACCCTGCCAATAAATAACCTCAAAGGAAGACGATGGTATTGTGGAGATCATAAATGTCAATCATCCCCATTATTCAGCAAAGCACTCACCTTCTACTGACTGAATGTGAAGAATGTTGCCTCGACTCGACTACGGACGGGTATCTCCCCTTTTTGTAACTGCGTGTCAACCCCGTTGACTACCGCTTGAGATTTTAGACAAGATTGACACTTACAACTGTCAACAAAGGAGGCGAAGGCCTAGTCCCTCTTTGTGTGTAGTGATTGGCAGTGTGCTTCTTAGGTTGGCATGCACTGTAGACTGTGAAATCACCCTGTGAGTTGAGTTGGTGCACTAATAGTTTAACGACGCACAAAACAACTAGGTCATCCAGCGTCGGCCGAATCACATCCCTCACACATCACCGCGCGGTCTTCATATAGAGTTCAGGGGGGTGATACTGATGAGTAGGGGGTGAGGATGTAGGGGCGTGGGAGGTTGACGGGCGATCTCAAACAGGGCCGGCAAGTATGAACAACAGTAGAGTAGGAAGAGGAAATATGATTATGAAGGATTGATGGTCATATTCATATGAGATGAATACAAAAATGGCAAAAGATATGCACGAGAGCCCTCTTTGCGGCACCAATCACCAAGTTGAGGAACCCACCAGGACAGGATTAACCATCTAAAGTGTTTAAGTAAATCAATGAGTTCAACGTGTTTCAGTATGTGGCTTCCCTAATGACAACCACAATAATTGCTTTGAAATTTTGTTAATCCAGTTTTTAATTATTACAAAATCACATCCTCCTAATATATTGTAACTTTTTCCATCTTGTATAGCATTCTCAAAATGTAAATGAAACGCGTTAATTTGGCGCTGTTTTAACAGTGAGACTACTCTTCCGCCTTAAGTTAACCAATAAGTTACGTGTTTAAGAGCGAAGGAATTTTCATTTTTTTGTTATATCTCAAGAATGCTACTCAAGATCGAAAATCCGAGTCAACAGAGAACTGTGTTTTGGTAAGCCCTACATACTGAATGAAATATTGTAACCATTAACGTTGTTATTTTAATTATAAAGACGATAATAATAATAAAATAAATTAAACATTATTATAAACCATACTGATTATAACGTAACACACATTTCGAGCATTCAGTATGTAGGGCTCACCAAACCACAGTGTGCTGTTGATACAGGTTTTCAATTTCGAAGTCCATTCTTGAAATATGATTTAAAAATAAAAATGTTGTGCGGTTTTTGACGTAGAAGTATCCTTCGCTCTAAGTATGTGAAACCATTACATCACTTATCTTTTAAGTGCGTCAATGTACGAGTGTAACATGCTTTGACACGTGATACAACGAGGCTATCAAATCAATCAGTGAGTGTACGAACGAATGTAACATGTTGTTGCGATACGCGAAGCCATCAAATCAATGTGTATTATGGTCTCGGCGTCACTTTAGCAAATCCTGATGAATGAGTCTGGAAGATATTGAATTTCCTTCTGAACTCGTTTCTTCACATGGCTGCGTGTGACAGTTAATCGATTCGAAAAATCTTCGTTTCTCGCAAAAGTCACTGCATGGAACATGAGTTTTCACGTGAGTTCTGTATAGAATGGCCACAAACTAACGATGCCATCTTAACAGGGTTGTCCCACCTCATATATCCTATGATATCCTTGTGATTTATTGACATACTGCTATAGGTAGAGGTGTTTGGAAATAGTTTTATTTTTTCCAAAATTTAGCTCAATGATTTTGAAATTTCGATGTTATTTTTTCAGCCCATTTTGCTTTCATAGAAAACATTAAGTTGCAAATTTTAAAAGGTAAATTAATAAATAACTGATCTGTTTATAATTATGTGATATGTATGTGACATCACATCATTTATTATTGAAAGAACTGAGATTATACATGCACATACACATGCATACATACATACAAGTTGTTGTTCAACAAAATACTAACAACCTTTTAAATTACTTGAAAATTACTTATATAAAGCACAATTTGGCCCAATCAAGGTACATTCGTCTTTATTTCGCAAATACGCAGAAATTTCGCTGTTGACGTAAATTTCGACTTTCTTTCGCAGACAGATTCGAAACCTCTATCTATACCCCAACTCATAAAACCTCCGAAGTTTTTTTTTTCAAAAGAAACAATAGTTTATTATTTCGCTTTATCGCTTTTTGCGAAAAACAAACACCTCTAGCTGTAGGCAATTGTACTTGTGTGTATTTTGCTTTTAATTTAACCGCATTTTTTTGCAAACACAAAGTATTTTGAGTATAGTTGAGTACGCAAGTGCTAGCAAGAAGTAATATGAGAGCAACTATCTTACTTGCTTATTCAATTGTCTGTTCGCTTGTGAATTATTTGTTTAGTCGTCGTCCATGGAAAATACTTTATGGCAGTTCTGAACTAAAAGTGGCCGGTGAACAGAAATACAAATTATCAATAATTATGTATTCAACAGTACGACATAGACAACTGTACAGGGCCGTAACTAGGGGTTGGTAACTCGGGTAAACACCCGGGTAAAAAATCTGAGTAGACCATTTTGAGTTGCTAATACCACCGTTAATATCACACCAGTCACCAGTAACAAACATACAAAAAATGCCTTAAGCTCGTTAAAAACTCTAATCACACTATAAGAATTAAACAAATTTCCGGAGAGCACAGCCTCGGAGCCGCATTGGCTGGGGGTCTCCCCCAGACCCTCCGTTGTACTTCGCCCAATCATACCCGGTGATTTTTATTCCCTATAGTAACGGCACTGCAACTGTACGACTGCTGTAGTACAACTGTAGAGAATATGCTGACAATATGATGTTATTTGGGTTTTACGACTCATATTTTGGGAACAATACTAATCGAGACGATGACAACGAAAACAATTAATTTCCCATCCATTTCCTTTTGGAGACTTTGATAATAATTATTAATTATTGAAAATATTATTATTAATAATAATTTGAAGACTTCGATAAGTAGACTTCAATAATATATCTAGCTCAACATTCTTCAAAAATGTTGATATTGATTATAAATTTAAATATAAAAAAAAAAAAAAAAAAAAAACTCTCACGCTTCAAGGGGTTCGACTCTACAGCCAGGAACATCAGGGTCGAGAATTGAATCCACCGGTACAAAAGTACGTCTGTCGGGGATTATTCTTATCACACGGAAGCGCGTTGACTTGACTTACACAAACTTCGTGACTGAAATATTGAGACTGCTTCACATCCCGTCGTGTATCATCTCAATGAATATTAGAAGGTGTTGAGCAGCGCTATACGCTATGTTCATATAGACATTGAGAACGACTGTCTCCATACTTGAGACTTTCTTAGTTTGACGTTCCCCTCCCATGCTGCTCCCCTCCATCTCTATGTGACCCCCCTTCCCACAGTGGCAACCTGACAAAATCTTATCGTATTTTTCCATATAATATTATATTATTTATAATCAGTCATATTTGTTGTGTTATGTTGTTATATTTGTTATGGTGGTCACATAATTAGGGGGTAGAGCTTGAAACTATGTCAAGCAAAAATATCTGCACTCTAGCTGCATGCCTTACCAACAGGTGCCCAGCGATCTTTGGATTCAAATACTACGATTTGGATTTTAAAATGTTGTTAAAGATACGAGTTTGTTGCACACTTTCTGGCTGAAAGTCTTGTCTAAGAGGCAGCTATGCAGCAGCGCAATGTAACATCTCACATGTTAACGATTGAGGTGGCTCAGCGGTAAGACGCGAGACTCTAATTCGGGAGGTCGCCGGTTTGATTCGGGCCACTGCCAGTCCTGACTGAAGATTTTTCCCGAGGTTTTCCTCAGTCGTAAAGGCGAATGCTGCGATTGAGTCCTACAAATGGCCCTCGGACATTCTTTCCCAGCTATCCAAACACCCTAAGAACCTAGTTAGTCACCTGAAGAGGGACACATCAGGTAAAGCTGGTGTGAACCCTATAACGGGTATTCCTACGACAAAAAATCTCACATGTTCATTATGGCAATCGTAAACAAGTATTCTATTGGTACGTTTACAGCTACGCGTTGCAAGCGAAGCGAGGGCGCGAGCTCCAATCAGCGGCCGAGTTTGCCACTGATTGGAGCTCGCGCCTTCGCTTCGCTCGCAACGCGTAGCTGTAAATCGACTATATGTTTGTTATTGTTGTCAGTTGTTTGAAAAGGTCGCACGGCTGTTTGGGACAAGCGTTCACCGGAGAGGAGAATAACGAACAGCTGGAGTATTTCAGAGAATCATTATAATACAACGATTTGCATCCGTGGATTGGAATCTGTTTGTGATTGACAATTTGATTATGTAAAAATACAGCCATTATTGATCTGCAACTTTCAAGTCGAACTTTCAAACCAGGCGCGTATAACATTTTAAAGTATGTACATATCTTGATTATTATTTTAAAACGGAATGGCTAAAATGTGTATTATGTTAAACGATGTTTGTCAGTAATATTTTTAACATAAATATCAGACGCTAAGCTTATCTATAAGCCAGACTAAACGAACTGATATCATCAAAACAAAAATCTGAACAACGGTCTTAAACCAATACAAATACTAGATCGGGTATGGACAAACAATGCATCACCAACCAAAGATAATAAATACCCACGCACACGCACACGCACACGCACACGCACACGCACACGCACACGCACACGCACACGCACACGCACACGCACACGCACACGCACACGCACACGCACACGCACACGCACACGCACACGCACACGCACACGCACACGCACACGCACACGCACACGCACACGCACACGCACACGCACACGCACACGCACACGCACACGCACACGCACACGCACACGCACACGCACACGCACACGCACACGCACACGCACACGCACACGCACACGCACACGCACACGCACACGCACACGCACACGCACACGCACACGCACACGCACACGCACACGCACACGCACACGCACACGCACACGCACACGCACACGCACACGCACACGCACACGCACACGCACACGCACACGCACACGCACACGCACACGCACACGCACACGCACACGCACACGCACACGCACACGCACACGCACACGCACACGCACACGCACACGCACACGCACACGCACACGCACACGCACACGCACACGCACACGCACACGCACACGCACACGCACACGCACACGCACACGCACACGCACACGCACACGCACACGCACACGCACACGCACACGCACACGCACACGCACACGCACACGCACACGCACACACACACGCACACGCACACGCACACGCACGTATTTGATAGCACCCTAATATCGCATTGCAATCAGCTAACTTTACAAAGGGAATTAACTTCATTACGCCTTGTCTGTCTAGAGCAACGTTTCCAAGACACATTTCTACAGAGTAAGAAACTTCAGCGCCCGGATTGAAAAGCTCGTGGTCGATTAAACATCTCGGTACGACGCATTCAACTGCACAAATTATCGAACAAAGAAGCCTCGAGAGAAATTACTTTGTTCAGTGAGTAACAATCAAATGAATCTTTTCCAAGTTCTTGTACAACTGATAAATCAACTTTTATAGATCAATACGAACGTCGAACTTTTTGTACCATGACGCCTACTTAATTAACTAATGTATACCACTCTTCAAAAACAATGGTGATAATTTAAGTAAATGGTCTTTACTTATCAAAGTACAATCGATTGATGGCAATTTCAAGGCATGTATGTCTAGTTAATATGTAAGTGTGAGTTGAGTAATGTGTAAGTAATGTGAATTGAGATATTCAAGATGAATTCATCTAAGTTTGTAGCATCAACGAAGTTCTATCGCGCTGGCTTTTGTTATAATTCAAAGATTAATAAACAGAATAACAGTTTTACACAGGAATATTTTACAATGGTATGTATATATTATCTTGGTGAACGTCTAACTGCTAGACTGTCATTTTTAAGGATTTCAGGCCTCCCCTTTTCAAGGCTATTGGTTGTTAACAGTGTTTACAAGTTACAATTGCATGTTTACATAGCATAAACAAAAGGGGAGGCCTGAAATTCTTAAAAATTATACGCTAGCAGTTAGACGTTCCCAAGATAATATAAATTTCACTGTAAAAAAATTCCTCTGGAAAACTGTTATTCTGTTTATTAATCTGTGAATTAAAACAAAAGCCAGCGCGATAGAACTTCGTTGAAGAAATCATCTTGAAAATCGCAAATCACAGACATGCTGGACATTGGTTTATTTACTCTATTTTCAACTAGTAATTACTGCGTTTATATTTATGTGTCTAGTTACTGTCTAGAGCAATAAAGTTGCACAAACGGTTCAAGAGGGCGAACAGAATACTTGACATGGAAGCAGAAGCTGAATGCTATTTATGTGGTAAAGATAGAACATTAACTTTGCTAATTACATCAATGCAGGGTCAATGAGGGTAACTAACCATAACGTATTACACTGTAATACACTGGCTGCCTAGCTTGCGTGTGGCAGACTTGTGGTGCGGCTGTGAATTATTGGTCAGCAATATACATGTATAGACCATCATGATTTAGCGATATACATGCATTATTTACGAGAATTAGGGCGAATGTAGTGTCCTATTCACACATTCGATTGAACTACATAACATCAACATCGTATTATATTTAGTGACACGGATCTTAAACATATGTCTTCTACTGAAATACTTAAATTCTCTCTCTTAGGGCGAAATGCAGAATCGAGTTATGTGATTTGTTTATGTTTGCTATGGAGTTTTTTCTTCTTATGGAAAATAGAATGTAATAAAACAATTCCATGTAGCAACAAATCCTGTATTTAACTTGAGAGTTGTCTGTGCATATCGCCCTTACTTTCAGAAGTATGGGCTAGGCCTACTTAGTTTTACTATAGGCTTACACTACCTACCTACTTTATAGTTTCACTATCATATTTAACTCTTGGCTTTACACAACCCCCTAGATGGATTTAGATTTGCTTCTCGCTATAATATTTAAATTCTGCCCCGTTCTCTCATGTAAATTTTATTAGGTTAAATATTTGAGAGCGCTATAAAGTAGGAGAACCTACCTTCAAATGTGCAAATCCGACGTTTAGTTCGGGCTGAGTGTGCTATAGCTATGACGTCAGCACTGCCTTGTATGATATATTATAACAGAAGGCACAGGCGTCGATTTACCCCGAGCTATCCGTAAAAACTGGAAATATTATACATACCGCATTGCTTTTTACGTAAATATGCCACCATTGCCAATGACATGTGTACACCTTATCAATAGGACAAGAAAGTAATAAAGAATGGGCGTTTTTAAACGATTTGTTTCGTATTTATCAGAATTTGAACTTTAATTGATCACTTTTATCACGTTTTCAAAAAGAGGTATTTTAAGATGATCAAACCATGGATTTATAATAGTACCTACGGTACTGGATGTCTAGCTCTGTAGTAAGCGGTGATCGTATAAAGTGCAGTGAGATTTGCAATGCATTATGGGTGGCAGGCATTTTGTTCCTGATTGTCAATGTCAAGGACAGCTGTTAATTGTTGTTTCGTTATTGTTTGAGTTAATTGTTACGCCTAGTTACATGTTTACAAATATCAAATCGTTACGTTTTTGTTTTCTTTGGTGTTTGATTAAAGAAATACGATATTAAAATTAAGTTAAACTATAGGCTTAGGCCTAGGAGGCCCTATAGACCTAGGGCCTAGGCTTAGGAGGCCCTATAGGACTAGGCCCTAGGCCTAGGAGGCCCTATAGGCCTAAGCCTAGGAGGCCTAGGGCCTAGCACTTCAGTTGAAGTCTATGAGCCTACATTAAGTTTGTATTTTTTAAAATTCGAGTGCAAAAATCTAAACGTTATTACCCGTAGAATAATAATTGCTTGACGGTCGCGTGAAAAACCACCACCTGCGACCATAGAAAAATAACCGGTCTAGCGACTACGATGCTAATTTCGTCACCAGTTTTGACAGATCACAGCCTTGGATGAGTCAATAATAGTTGATCAATCAGAGTCTACCTCAAACTCATCCAGAAGGCTGTAATTTAAGGAACAAAATGGCGTCAGCCGCTCGTCGGCCGGATGTACCTCAACGAAACAGGAAGTTCCATTGAAGCTAGACCTCCTGAAGATACAACTCCATGATCAAACTCTACTATGAATTCAAAACATTATGATCAAGATGTCAGAGTACTTGAAACAGGCACAGAACTACCTACGAAAAGCTTTTAAAAAAATCGAAATCACAATTTAAAAAATCTTTTAATGTGAATGTTAGAAAGTGGTGTAGCTTTATTTTAAACAAATAAACCGACAAAATAGGTCGACAAAAGATAACAGTGGTCTATATTATTCACAGAGCTCGATGTACTATAATATTATATACTCTATTTGTAGGATTGCCCACTGATATCGATAATGTAATAAAAAAAATATAAATTGATAACGAAATTATTTTATAAATACATATATTTATATATATATATATAGTATATATCGTTGGTCATCCCCACCTATACGTTTCTTCACCCGTAGACCACAAAGGAACCGAATCATTATCTTATTACGAACACCTCAGAAACTGTCTGACCGATTGCGAGTCTGCCTACAATAGCCGTACCTTGTCCACCACCCAATCTCCGGAACCAGAGGTGTATTTCCCATGGGGGTGCGTGAGCCCCCCCCCCCCCCCCCCTTCATCGCTTCCACGCCGCCAAACACGGCGACATCGAGACATTGAACTGTTCGCTCAAGGTTCGCGACCACTCTCGCACTAGAGCCAAGACCAAGACCAAGATGGCGATAGAAAGGTGGAGAGAAGCAATTGGAATCCGAAAAAACGTCAAGGTCCAGCCAAACACACAAAAAGATTTTCATCTTCATTGGGAACATCCCCACAGCGGCAGCCGCGCCCAAGTCTAACCCAGCAATCATTGAGCTAGACAGAAAACAATAGGGATGGGCATTGATTCCAAATATGGGTATCGATAATCTAAGGACAATTATCGTTATCGATAAAAAAATTGAAAAATATTTTGAAATGTCGTAAGTTGGATTTAAGCAAAAATTCCATTTCAAATGTGTTTTTTCTTTAAATAGTCGCAAGAGAGATCTTTTATAGGCCGAATTCGTAAGTTCTCAGCGTTATTCTTGTTAAAAAAAGTCTGAGACTGAGAGAGATTCATTCTCAATGATTCTCAAATTTCGATACTTTCAGTACTTAAATTAATATCGATAATGTGAATATTTTCCAATTTCGAATATCTATCGATAAAATCGATATTTTTACCCATCTCTAGTAAAAAATTGAATGATGTATTTGGGAACATTAAATGTATGATAAATAATAGCTTAAATTCATACTGTTGAGTATCAAATAAATTGTAAATAATTTTGAAATACTAATTAACCCGTGTATCCAATGAGGATTATTTTGTTTTTATTATTATTTTTTAAAATTTATTTAAGGGTTTCTATAAGGCATTACAAGATTATGATATTATTTTTACTATTTACATGTAAAATGCTTGATGCCCGTGTGAGTAAACTATACGTTTTAAGTTGCGGGTGCGGGTTGATGACCATCGGAATTTATCACTATATTCCAAAATGTTCAATATTTTTCATTATTCAGTAGTTTTCTGAAAATAAAAGTATGATCATGAATTAATATAAACATATTAAGTGCTAACATGAATACAAATTCATTCGAAGCTTGTCATATACTCACATTTAGACATAAAGTTACTGAATCCCAAGATAATATTGTGGGTTGACAGTGCTGGTTGCTGGTGCGTGTTGGGTTTTATCTTGGCGGTTGCGCAAAACATATGTCCGACCCGCGCAGGTCTCAAGCCATTGCGCCGAGCAAGGAAGAAGAATGATGATGATGGGGGAAACGAATTATGAAAATGTATCACAAGCTTCTTGTCTAATTAAGAACGAGGTATGGACGTGTTCGTGTCTTTAATGTGGGGGTCTTACTGAAACAAAACTAATAATAAAAGAGCAGCACCGAGGTTGATAACCTTATGGTTCTCGTCTAATAGTCACTTACCATGCTATACAGTCTATTAGTCAAGATGGATTTGTTCTTATTTGACCACCCACCGAGAAATTGTTTTCTGTACAAAACATTACTTTCAAATTTGCGATGTCTATATTTGTTGCTAAAAATATATTCGATTATAGGTTTGAGGTACAACTTTTATGACAAGAATTACTTTGATAGATGGTCACCAGAAATAGAATTACCGATTTTCTTGTCTGTATGAAGACATGATTTATAAGCGTAGTACTTTACCTATACGGCCTTTCTAAATGATTGCGTTTGGGATTTTCTCTCAGGAGTGGTGAATATACTATTGAAAGTCAAATTATCTAGACAAATAAAATATTGGTTTAATATCTTAATCGAGCAATGATAATTTGGTGCCCTTGTAATTTGGTGCCTCAATTCTGATAAGGCAGCCTGTTCAGCATAAATTGATATTGGAAACACAGAGAGTTTGAGAGTTTTTATTAGATAAGATGATCTCAAAAACCACTGGACCGATTTTTAATTGCTGGCTGGAGTACTACAGACTATGTACCAAGCTGTATCACCAGGGGTTTTAGCAGTGAACAAAAATGTCAAGAGAGGAAACTAAATTTGAATATAGAGATCGGTTTCTCTGATAAATGTGACAGTAAAATTCTGTTGTTAAATGCAATAGTAAGACTGAAAATTCCATGTTGTTTAAATGTAAATCCATTCTTGGGGGGTTATCAATTTTTGTCTTAAAAAAACATATTTTTTTAAGGAAGTCGCGAGAACAGCTATAGTAGTAATACGTATTCCACTGGTTGGAGTAATCCACGAAGTTAATATTGATCAATATTATGAGACAGCAAAACTTAAGTGACGGCTCAATATTGTGATCGTTAGGTAGTTTATATCCAAACAGTGCAATGCACACTGCAAACACAAACCCTTCATAGAAAATATAGTTTTAGGTAAATTTGTATAAAGTATATTTAATATTTTTTTATACAATGTTTATTTTAAATACAATACTACAGTGACGTGTTTAGATATTTCTTTATTGCAAGAAAATGCATCTGACAGTTGACTATAATGTTCAAATACATTAAAAACGTAGAAATATATTGTTTGCATATGACAAGAGAGAATCACAATTTACTTGTCGGCTGTCCAACATACATTAGGGGACCACAGCCTACCTAACTTAGAAACATTTTGAGGAAAATACTTATTATATACAAAGAATTTTAAGTGATTAATAAATAAATTAAATTACATATTTAATTAAATTTTAAATGTTTATACTTTTTACATGTTCACATTTAACTTGCTGCATGTTGCTGCATACAACGGAAGTATTCCATGTGGTCTCGTTTACACCACAATGGATTGTTTACAAAGTTGAGCCGCCCGCCTCCCGTACTAACTCAGAAACATTGCTGGAGCGCTTCTGCGTGGTTGCTCTGATCTACACCACGTAGCAAACGTAGAAAGGTGGTGAGCAGAGCAAACTTGTTGATCTCCACCGAAGCGGACTCGAACAAGCACTCAACTTTCTCTTAATGCCGTCTGTCTGGAAAACCTCCAGGCAATTTATTCAAACGGAAAATTCGCATTACCTGACAGTAAAACATATTAGATCACACAAAACAGCTTCGAATCTGTGAAAGGTTTACTTGCCTCAAAACGAGCTTCACATCTTTACACGTAATATTGTAGCATTTCTTTTTTTAAGAATTATTTCATGTTTACAATCGTACAACCACTTCCAACCTTAGCATTGGTAAACGGGATTAACCCTAGAGTAGACGAAAAGTAGACGAAAAGTCGACCATAATAATATTATGTAGAAGTTCCTCGAAAAAGGTGTAATTTGTGGTCATTATGGTTGATATTGGCAATAAGACCCCATAGAACGGTATAAGAATTCTATACTAATAATAATCAACCCAACATTATTTATTATTAAATATTTTTGTATTTGTGCATATTATGTTTCCTTGTATAATCATTGAAAATTCAGTTATTGTGGCAGCGTTTTCAAAATCGAAATGATAAAAGTTTATTATACTTTTCAAGGTGCATGGCTCTGTGTAGATTTTATGTAGTTAAAAACACGAATAAACTCAGTGCCATAAGTGAACTGAGATGAAAACCGGTGCATTTCCTGTATCACTTCATGGAATCCATCAATGCTTTGTGATTTTTCTACTTTGGCGTTTCCAAGAGCTAAATCATTTTCTAAAGGTTGTCCCACATTCACTGCATCATTATTTCTGTTATATTATTACTTTTGTACATGAACGGGGATTGGTTCAATTCCGCTTACTATTCGTTTTTAATCAAACCTAGTGCGTTGTACGTTGCTTGCTATTGCCACACTTCCTACTGCGCACACTTCACATCGGAAATTGAAAGTTTATTTAGGTCCTGGCGTCGAACACATTTTCAAAGCCGTCTCTACATCAAGTTTATTGTTTGGGTAAATACGTTTTGCACAGAAATGTTGAATGTTAACGACTGGCGACACAAAACAAGAAGAAACTAATTTGCCAATGCAAGCAGCCGGAAATAAGCTTCCATGTTTGTACCACGTTGTGCCACGTTGTGTTGAGCACAGAAAATAATAACATGCATAATGAAGGTAAGTTTTTTCGTTTATTTTTTTAATTTTAACGTAAGTCTTCCCGCATTTTATGTTATTAGAACGATGGCTACAGGTGGGGGCTCTCTTTAGTCTCTTCTTTTATAATGTTTTACAATGTATCAGACTAATGTTTACAAAAGCGTAGCGTACGCTCACAGAAATATGTAAAATATAGAAAATAATCTTACTGTGCAGAAAACTAATCTACACAAATTCAAGAACAGAGAGATTTCATGGAATAAGGTATATTATAGTTCGTTCAGGTTTCGTTGTAAGTCACACTCAAAGTTTTTGACATTTAATAACATTCATTGATGGTGTGGTGAGAAAGGGGGTATTTAATGTTGGTTTTCTTCAGTCCAACATGACAGGGTTGCATCGTGACTAAAAATCATTTAAATTGGAATAATAAAACAAATTGAAGCAGTTATAGCTGGTTTATACGGTCGAAGGTATGTTCGAAGAGCCGAAGACCAGATAGTAGGTAACATTGTGAGCTAGACGTATCCCTATTGATTGGGTTGGTGCTTGGGTTTACAGGACGGGTTTGGCGGTTGGCGGTGAATCGGAAGCGGAAGCACCACAGACGCCAGAGGTGGTTGAAGGGGGGGGGGGGAGCCTGGAGGTTCTTATAAGACCACACCAGACAGTGATGATGATATTTGGGGTTTTACGTCCCATAGTTTTGCAACGAGGCTAATCAGGAAGACGATGAGTGGGTGATTATGAGGATGCAAAAACACCACATGACATCCATGCCCAAACCAGGTTTCGAACCTGGAACGCAGAGACCGCGGTTTACAAGACAAACGCCTATTCGACCTCAACCAACTGCGCCGGCTACCAGACAGTCATTTAATTGTATTTTTCAAATTTTAATAATGAATGAAATAAATTTGTTATTATAGTCGCTATACCTACCCAGTTATGCAAGAACTAATTTTCAGTGGGGGACATTTGTATGTGCTTCGTGCTATGACGGCTCAAAAGTCACAGTTTACCTATATCCAACAGATCAATTAAAATCAAGTTCCAAAGTTAAAATCTCAAGCCCAAACCGGGAATCGAACCGATTATAATACGATATACTTCAGAAATATTATTGTTTACAAGGAGTAACTTTTTTAAATGCATTTCTTGTATACTAACAATCAAAATATCAACCTTACAATTCAGGCAAAATGTGCATTCATTTCATTTAAAATTAATTCCAATGCTGGTATAATCACACATATTATATTTGTTAAAAGTTCAATCTAGACAATGCAAAAATTTAACTCTACCCAAGATGGTTATCCATAGCAGCTCAAATTGAACGAAGCGTACAGAATATAGCGGAACTTACTTTTAAAATATGTCAGCGTATTTTTATTTTTGATTAAAGAGAATTTTAGATTAGTAGGGAGAAAAAATGAAATAGAAACGAGCTTAATTAAAGTTAACCCTATTTGTAATGCATATCCAATTTCCATGCTAAAATGCGTAAGCTCCCTTGACCCTAATTTATGTACACTCGCTGTATCGGGAAGAATTTTAATGACGGTCTGTTTATTTTAACGCCACGACTCTGATGCACGACTTAGTAGGCCTACCGTCACGGGCGTATGTTGTCGTCGTCGTCGTCGTCGTCGTTGTCGTTGTCGTTGTCGTTGTCGTTGTCGTTGTCGTTGTCGTTGTCGTTGTCGTTGTCGTTGTCGTTGTCGTTGTCGTTGTCGTTGTCGTTGTCGTTGACGTTGTCGTTGTCGTTGTCGTTGTCGTTGTCGTTGTCGTTGTCGTTGTCGTTGTCGTTGTCGTTGTCGTTGTCGTTGTCGTTGTCGTTGTCGTTGTCGTTGTCGTTGTCGATGTCGTTGTCGTTGTCGTTGTCGTTGTCGTTGTCGTTGTCGCTGTCGTTGTCGTTGTCGTTGTCGTTGTTGTTGTTGTTTTTGTTGTTGTTGTTGTTGTTGGTGGTGGTGGTGGTGGTGGTGGTGGTGGTGGTGTTGTTGGTGTTACTGCGTCGTTCTAATTTATTCAGTTTGATATTTGGGTTTTACGTCCCATATTTTTGCAACTTGGCTAATCGAGACGACCAGTCTATTCAGAGTCTAGGCGACGTATTAATAATAGTAGGCGCATATTTTCTCGGGCCTGGACCCCTATTCTATAAAACTCCCGAAATGGATTCGGGCCGAAATGGAAACAATTGAGAAATAATAACAATACTAATTGGAAATTATTGTGTCAGTTATATTGTTGTGGAACTGCAATTGTTTCCATTTCGGCCAAAATTGTTGTAATTTCCGACCGAATCCGTTTCGGTGGAGTTATAGAATAAGGGTCCAGTACACTTCAATAAGCTCTTTGCTTTAGACAGTGTTGTAAACAGCGTCTAGTAAGGGGAAGGACCGAGCGTGGGGGTTGCTACAAAGCATTGCAAGGCGGTGTTTTGACGCAGAAGCGAGCTCTCCTTTTCATGCCACGTGTGAAATCTCACTGTGCACTTCGGTATAGGGCTACGCAGACGTCAATACTAACCTCATTTGGAATTGTATTTACTTGAAATGTTGTTTGTCAAATAACAGAATGTATATTTGCCAGCTTCATGCAAATAACTAGCTTAATTACTATTACTGTATTGTAATAATTATTGGATGTTGTTGCTCATAAAATATCAAATAAACTCTAACAATAACTATACAGGCCTAAAATGTATTACGAAGGTGCTACCGAATGTAATTTATGTGTAATAAATCCAAATTCACCATCTATTGGTCAAAATTATGCAATTGTGCCAAGTTTGTTTTGTTTGAATGCTCCTCCACGTTTAAATCATCATACTGTTCTCTTCAAGCCACCAAGAGGTCGTGTTGATGCCTCAAAGTTTGTTTTTTGTACGAGAGTACAAAATTTGTACAATAATTTTGTTGAAAGGCATCAATATGTGGACATTTTTAACTCTTCTTTTCATCAATTTCGAACTCATGTGTTGAAAGCTCTATATTAGCTCTTTTATCTGCTTTTTTATTAAGAATATATGCTGTATAATTTTATATACTTATGTTTGTGGTGTCTTGTTCACTTTATTATATTTAGTGTCTTGGTTTTTTAACTGTTCCTAAATAAATATATACTTATGCTGCTAATACTTACTTTGTCAATTAACGTCTTGTTTTTAGTAAAAATAACGTATTTTTGACACTAATTAGTAAAAATCGGAAAGTAACACTCATTGGATACATATAACATACACAATTGCATTTAAAAAAACTAAATTTCACTTTACCTTTATAGCATTAACTTCCGTTGGATTAAAACCCTCTATTGATCTTTGTCTTCCACTTACCGTCCAATTTACTACATCTAAATTAATTATCCATCATCAATTAAGCCTCAATAACACTCAAGTTAATGTGCGAATGGATTTAACGATAAAGGTATCTCCTACGACGTCCCGCGCCTCACTGCACTTAACATTCAGGGTCAAAGTTGGCAAGACAGGCCCGCCTAAATTAATTCATAAGACACTCATCAAAGACGTCAGCCTGTCGGCTTGTACCTTGCACGAGCTTCGGAGGTGTTCGCGACCCTCTTCGGCAATGTAGACAGAAACGGCTGCAGGACAGATCAATAGTAACAACAAAGGCTTAGGAATAAGTAAACGGTGACTTTGGAGCCGTCCTAGCAACGAAGCACTCAATAAATTCAAAGTTGTTCTGAATCGGCCTTGTTGATTCTGGCATTTGTCCGCAGGTGTTCGCACTGTCCAATCACTGATTCATATGTTGCGTATTTGAAATATCGATCTTTGATTGGTTATCGCTCACTCGTCGATGTTGTTCGAAGCCTGCAGGGTTGGTTTAGTCACTTTCAATTAAAGTTCCCCACTGCAAATCAGTTTAGTTACTGAGTAGGTAGACTCTAAATGTGAATTTATTTATTTATTTATTTATCAACTTGGTGAAAAGTTTGTAGAAAGGGGATATCGCTTCGTGTTCAGCATGCTAACATTGGAGTTTTAAAATTCAACCGTAGAAATGTTTTATTAGCCTAAGGCAGCATTTATTGTAGGACTACCCTGACCCTATTACTTTTGTTTTCCTGTAACAACTGTGTTCCGAACTCACCAAACTTTGTTAATCTACAATTTAATTATCTCGGATTCGTTACCATGGTTTCAACAAACATTACAATCATAATGCATGGTAGCTTCTACCAGGTGCCATTTCGTTAGGAGAAAATCTCCGAGAAACGGATAATATCGGATCAAACGTTTGGTGTAACCGGGCCAATAAAATAAGCCTACCTTTATTTTACAACTTGATTGTTTTTTATTTTAATCTCGACTGATTGATTGATTCATTTACTTTATTATCAATCTTACCTTGGTAAAGGCTGGTCCACACAGATTTTTAAGACATAATGCATAAGGTTTTAAGACGTTGTTTTAAAAACAACTATGAAAACAACGTCTTAAAACTAAAACTTTGTGTGAACGCCAGTACGTGTTTCCTATGATCCAACTTTACGACTACGCGTTAAACCTTAAATCGTATGTCTTAAAAATCTGTGTAGACCAGCCCTGACGAATATAATATATAAGTAACGTTTCCTTTTAATTCTATCAAATCAAAATTTGTTTTATAATCGGTTTAAGATAAATACATCTTAGGGAAAGGAAAACTTTCTATTCAGGAAAATAAAAGTAATCAAATTACGCCTTTCTAAATCATATTACGTTCATTGAAATAAAATTATGTTTAAGCTGGAGAACGCGCCACGCCATTGTGGTTTAAACCAGAGTTGCTCAGCGGTTTTATATTTCTGCCAGCCTTATTTAAAAACATCTAGCTTAGAGAAACTCGAATCAAATCTAATTTACTCTGTTCCTTACTGCATAGCCTACGAACATCTTCTTGGCGTAGTAACGCAAGACCCAATAATATGCATTCACAATATCGTCTCCTTTCCGGTTTTGTGTTGGCTTATGACATCCAACTACTTGCAGCAATTGCCAAGGAAGTTATGTAAAATAACTACAGGTGTTGTACAGCCCCTATACACTCACCGATAGAGGTGGCTCAGCGGTAAGATGCGGGACTCTAATTCGGGAGGTCGCCGGTTAGATTCCGGCCACCGGCAGTCCTGACTGAAGTTTTTTCCGAGCTTTTCCTCAGTCGTAAAGGCGAATGCTGGGATTGAGTCTTACTAACAGCCCTCGGACATTCCTCTTCAGCTATCCAAACACCCTAATATACCTAGTTAGTCTTCTGAAGAGGGACACATCGGGTAAAGCTGGTGTGCACCCTATAACAGAGATTCCCCATGGGGATTCCCACGAAACAAATTATACACTCAACCACGGGTGCAGCTATGAAAATGTCCAGTACAAAACTTGTCTTGAGAAATGTTATGAAACAAAATACGGTCTGAATTCTCTTTCTGATCTATATCGTTTTTAAAATAGTATCGATGTGCCAAGTACGTGCTAATTACTCCCAGTGAAACATGTTTAAAACAATATCACGAGACATAATAAAACACTATGAAGCATACAATATTTCAAATCACCCCAAAGGGAAATCTAGAATCCGAATTATCCCCGTTATTATTTCGGCAGGCCTCGTATTGTGTTTGGCCCACGTGACCGCCTCGCTCATCAATCAACATTACAGCGGTGTGATTGATGCGATGACAGACAGGACAAGTACAACACGGCCTGTGACGTCATTGTTCGCTGTGATATCATTATACGGTCTGTGACGTCACGTAATTTGGGCGCCGCGTCCAGCGATGAGGTTAATTCGTTGGAGAACTGCTGTGTGCGGTAGGCGTGAACGCAGGCAAGACTTAGTGGTTACAAACCATACTATATTCGTACTCGACGAGTTTATAACATATATTGAGGCAGATTTTAAAGTAAGATAAAAAATGAATCATAGATAAGAGGAAAATGTGCAACTTTGGTGCGTTTGAAGTAGCCCTATAGAAATAGAGATTCGAAGAGTTTGGTAAAAAATCACTTGATTACATGATTAATAATATAATTACAAAATATATTCACGATCTACTGAATAAATAAACAACTAAAATAAAATGGTTTGACATGACAAGTTCTGATTTGTAATTAATTAATTAATTGAAAGTAAATTATGACTAAAACGTTAAATAATATAATTTTAGTAATTTTAATTTTAATAAGGTTTAATTATTATATTTTATTAAATTAAATTTTATTTTATTAATAAATTGAATATTGCTTTAATATCCAATTAATATACGCAAAATCCTCTCATTACAATAGATTTATTTCGCAAATAGAATTTAACTCAAAAGATTGTATAGGCCTATATACAAGCACTATAATATCACCTTTGGATTTAAACTATATAAACCGCAAGCCATCACGCAGCACTCGACATGGGAAAGTTTCCAAACACCACTGATAATATTTCCCACCCCGTAGTTAATTTAAAAGTTTTGGCAGCACAAACTTGAACTCCAAGACATTGCTGACAACAACAACTAAATCTAAACTGTCAGCAAGGCAAGAAAACAAAGACTCTAAAACACAGCGATCTACAAAAGCAATTTGGATTCTGTATGGGTGGGTATTTTTATTTTATAATGACAAATTGTCGAAAATAAAAACGTTAAAGTAGCCATTTAAAATAATCATTTGCCAAATCGCCTACTGTCAGGTTAACAATGTTATGTTCCTCCTAAGTACAATCATGCATAATGAAACGTTTGTGGTTACAAATAAATATCATTATATCAAAATTTGCAATCACAATCTACTTATACTTTCATTGGAGTACATCAATGTATTATGTGCTTCAATGCTATAACGCCACGAAAGTCCAAAATGACCGTTTATATACTATTCACGTATGTTAGTATAATTTAGTAAGACAAAAAAAAAACCCTGCCTGAAATGGGAATTGAATCCAAAATCTTTTTCATTGACAGCAGAAAAGTTACGAAAAGTTACTCAGTATTGCCTACCACGTATTCAACACATCGAATGGGTGCGAAAATGGAATCTATTCTTTGGGTCGTTGTGAGACGAAGCCAGGCAGGCTCTGAACTGGGTCACCACGCTCGAGAATTGAAAACTTTTTGTGTTCTCTCGTCATTTCACATTATCTTTTCCTCCCCCCCCCCCCCCCCATTCACACGCGCACCTCCCGCTTTTGCCACATTCTCACATTTTCCTCGGAAGAAAATGAATTCTTTGAACTGAGAGAGGCAACAGTGTTTATTTCCTTCGAGAAGCCTCGTCAAAAAGGCATTAAATGCGATCAGCAACTAGGATAATTGTTGAAATAATAATGTAATTACCAAAGTAATTGATAAGGTTATTCTGTGTCGAACTAGGCCGAGATCTCGAGCACGAACCATCATAGGTTGAGAGATGTCTGCTCATGGCTCATCTATTTTGCATGCAAGGCCCGACTTCAATCGATCACTTTTATGTTCGCTCACCATCTCTACCAAGATACCATTTGGACGCGATTGTCTATTTCTATACCTGGTGCTTTCGTTTCACCTTCGGAATAAAAGAAATTCGGCCTAGTGACGTCACAGTCAAGACGGACGAGGGCGCTTTCGTTTTACCTTCGGAATAAAACATATTCGGTCGAATGACGTCACAGCACAGTCAAGACGGCCGAGTGACGTCACAGTCAAGACGGACGAAGACCAACAGAGACACCGGTTTTGTTACTGATGTATCGCCCTCTTGATACAATAGAGAAATGCATGAGTTATGAAGAAACAAACAATACAACAAGAAACAAATAACAATACACACAGTACATACTTTGATAGAGAACCAACACAGATTGAGGGGTGTGTACAGTAAAGTCTATAGCTTGTCCGAAACAGTTAATGATGTCTAAACGGTTTTTACTATTAGATGCAACACGTGTCTAATTATTTATCTCTGGCAGTTTCCACAAACAACGTAACATGTCTCATGGTTACGAAATAACAGAGTCCGCAAAAGTAGGAAATTAATTTTGTACTTCTCTTGGTTCCTACCATCTACTTGAAACAGGTCAATTAAAATTATATATTTTATAAGTTTATAATATTGAACAATATATAGGAGACAATGGAAAATCTATACCTTGAAGGTATAGCGTATTAATAATAATAATAAGGTCAAGCATAATATGGTAAATTATTGATAGTCTTGGATTCTTGTTTAGTTATATACTACAATATCTTATTTTTAGTTTGTAATTAATATTATTTAATATACTATCCACTCGGAGAAGCTATATCTGTATCATATGATCAATATGAAATAAAGAATTATTATGAAAGTGAATTAAGTCACTCCTCTATAACTCGACATCGTTGTCACGTTCTTCATATTTGGCTCTCTTTACAATGAGACAGCGTTCTTTCACAATACAAAAAAATTAAAGTACCTTTCCGATCTACTTTTTCCAAAATTTTGAATTGAAAATTTTCAAAATCCCTATCCTTTAACATTGGAAAGTAGAGAAATCATACATTTTATCACGTTCACATAGATATAAAGGAGCCAAAAAACGTTGCTACGTAAACAGATTTAGTATCAAAATAAAGCTAAGTTCTCAAGGAATACACACAAACCAGAAAAAATGAGTATATCCGTACTACTTTTTGCGTTATTTGAGCCTAAAGTTGCATGTACGCTCAGAAACTTGGCAACAATGCAGAGTCGACTGCTCCAACTTGTCACTCCCCCCGCCGCCCGCGATTGCTAGACCCGGCTGTCCACACTTGCCTGACGCAGACCTACGTTCATATTAACCGAATAACTTTTTCTTTTATGATTTGTATGAGTTCTTATGTCGTGATTGGTCTTTGAATACTTGTATTCTGCAACATGAGCCTTTTGTAGGCCAGTACTCAATATTTTAAATCTAGAATTCTAAGCTTTTGATTGATTCAGTTCTTTATTTTGTTGGTACATAATACACAATATCTGTACTTGATCCTTGAAGTTAACTGTGCATTGTAATATTTTGTCTACGTTCTATTTATGATGTTTATAGCGGACATTGACGTGCCCCGGGCCAGCGCCTAGGCACTCGCGCTGCGCTTTGTTTACATTGAAAGATTTCGTTCTTTCGTCGTCAACAATGTCGTGATTATCATCTAATATTAGGCCTACCTTGTATAGAATCCAAGGGCCAGCCTAGGACAACAGCCTTGGTCTACCCTTCGTACCATAAATGTTTATCTGGAATAAAGTCATTGTTTGCATTTCGCAATCGGTAGCTAGGGGGTATGGATGGAGATTGGTGTGGGCCAAGAATGTACTAAATTTAACAGTAGAGTCCTAGAAGCAAACTGCAGTGGGCCCTACCCTTAGGCCTGTATCGATTCATTTTTGTGAAGGCCTGGTCTAGGCTAGGCTAGAGAGAGCCTAGATAAGGTAGGCCTAGCCAATGTCAGCATTCTCTTCCGTATGAAATTGAGTCCTAGGCTAGCTAGGCCTACGCCTCACTCCAGACATTGGCTTTACGGCTCAAATGTTAAATTAATTACATTTTTATGTGCACACACCACCTAATCTGCTAGCTACCTATGCCATCGCATTTTAGTTGTGTCCCACAAGACTTTCGTTTTCAACAGCCGTCACAAACAACACAAACAATGTGTTGTCAATTGTTTTTGTTTTGAATTTTGATATGCACTTTTTGCACACGCAACGCGCGATAAAGTTAAATCTGGCACAGCTAATCACAACAGATCGCGTCGCTCCAAACTGATCATCTGATTTTAGCGTTTCAGTCGCGTCGCATCAAGCGCGTTTTAGTAAACGCAGTATGAAAACGTCCCTTTTTACTGCGCGCGAAAGAAGCTGACATCTTCACATGGCATGTGGTTGATTGTTGGGAAGGTTGCGATCACGTTGCGATGTTGCCAAGCGTATTTTAAGGTTGGCAATAGACTACATGGCCAAATATTACGTGTTCCACTTCATATATCACTTCTAAATCAAAGCAACCATACACAAGTGTTTATTTTATGTTATTATCAATCTAATATACGGGACATTATTTCAATCAAACAGATATCAAATTAGTGTTATTCTTGCTATTATTTTGTTTCCACTATATGGCTGCACTGATTTTGAGCGGCAACTACTGCGCCGTGTTTTAGTCAGTTGACAGACTAGCACTTCCGACAATGCAAATAAATTAACAGTTTAGTTAAAATAACATATTTATGTAGGGAAAGATTTACAAACAATATTTAAAATACACACTTCTATTTAAAAACTAAAAACATTTTGTTTTAATTGCATTGTTCAGCTGACTTTGATCATTAGTTATAGTTGACTCTGACTAGAGAGTACACTTAGAGGAGTGACTTTAAAGCTATAATTTTGTTTCAGAGAATCTAAATATAACGTCATAGAGAGCGCCAGCAAAAGTGTGGCTAGACGTTTAGCCTCGACCACAGAGATTCTACGTTCGGAGCGCAGGTGCATTTAGAACTTAAATTAAACAATTGCAATTCGCGGTACAGTAATTGGATTGAATGTGGCCCGCAATGATCGATAGTACAGTCCATGGCATGTAAATATCTGTCTCCGCACTAAGACTGGGTCTTGATCGAGTTCATGGACGTTTCGCGACCCGTCGCGCGGGTAATTATTGAAATGGGTTTTTTTATCTGGGAGATAACAAGCATGCATTATACTATTACAGGTTGTCACTTTGTAACAACCGAGGGCGCTTTTAGAGCAAGAGGTTAAAATAAATGTAAGCCTAAATCTATGGGTAATTGTCCAGTCCAAAATAACAAGTTTATTATTCAATGAAGAACCATTAAAAAAGCTAAACAATTTTAAAATGAAACAATAGAAAAACACTGACAACAATGTAAAAATGAACGTTACTTTAAAACAAACTACCATGTAAACGAGAACATGTTCAGAAAATGTATCGTTTAAACAGAAGCAATTATTACCGACGTAAATTTAAAATTATATAATAAATAAAAGAGTATATCTAAATTTTTCAGTACGGAACGTCTTGCCATAGAAGTAGCATCTTATTTCGGAAACTGTGAACGGCTTTATTTTCTGTGATACATTACGGGTGCGTGAAATTGTAACTCTAGGTCACTCTATGTATACTCACTGGAAATAATATATACAGGGAATATTGAAACACGAGGAAACGATTATTGATTCTGTGAATGTATAATTATTAGCTGACTTAATGAGAACATCGATGGCGTAATGGGTGTACATTAAATTCACTAAATAAATGAGGAACCCCGAGCAAAACCCGACATGTCCCCCCCCCCCCCCCACCCAGCCCCCGCCCCAATCCTGTATCGTAGCGTTCGTCGTAGCATACCGTAGCACCAACATACCTTACAGTCACACACATATTTAAAAAAATGTCAGCTAGAATTTAAGATCCAAATCTAACCATAAATACAAACAAATTTTACTGAACATCCTTTTTTCGTCTAGTATTTACGGTCTTCATTTCTAAAAATTACAAATTTGACTCAACATACCTTTTTTCGTCTAGTATTTATACCTTTTTTCGTCTAGTATTTATCACTTTTATTTTCCCCAAATTATCGGGACACAGCTCAATTCGAAACATCGTCGAATGCTCCGGAGTGGGGGGGGGGGGGGAGGGCGTGGTCATATCACTGTCTACCACGTGTCTCACAAGTTTCACATCTTTGAAATGTAAATTCTTGGGTATAGTGTGAAATTGTTGGGTAGTAGAATATGCCGGGTATTCGCGAGCGGTTTACACGTGCATGCAGTAACGAGTGCATTCAAGTACAGAGTTTCAGGAACTAACAACTAAGAGCTAGATCTCGCTCGATACTATGCACATGTAAGTTGTCTAACTTAGCCGAAGTTAGCAGACAAACATGTGTATTACGGGGAATTTATCGTTGAAGTGTCAGAAACTTTAACTGGTTACACGTACATGGACAGAACCAAGGGGAAATCGAAGTATAATAATGGTGAGATAAACCAATGACTTCAAATTTAATCTCACTAAGTAGGTGGGGGGAAGACGAGTTAAAAATAATCATGATTTATGACGAAGTGATATAAACGTAATTAGGTTTGGAAAGGAGATAATATTATGTTAAACTGAAACTAGAACTAGAAATCTTGCTTGTAAGAACTTCGAGCAATGACATAGAAATAGAACGTTATAGACAGTAGACACCCAAACGTTAATTCTACTGTGCTAGCTATGTCGTACCAATTTGAAGGACATTGTGCTGACCTGCATTTTACCAAAGAATACACATTAGTGTGTAACTAGTCCAAGAAACGATATTACATCTGACTCAAAATTAATCGGCACAGAATTTTTTTCTGACATATTATTGCAAAGAAACTTGACCACTGTCGCAGGGCACCCCAACTGGTGTAAATAATTAAAATGTTATGAGTAGTTCTTATTAATATTTGCGTTAGTTGCAAAGATTTCCAAAAATGTATTTTTAAATAGACTTGTTTAAATATCTCTTTTATTAAGAAAAATTACACATACTTATTTTAAAATATAACAAAACTAAGTGAATCCAGAAATAAAGTACACGGCGATACCATACGACGCCCAATTAAACATGGATACAATTGCTTCTAAATGGTGCGGGTCCCACTGCCAAAATCGGGTTCTAGACTTTTTTTAGTTTAGTTTTTAGTTCCATGTCGTTGATCAATACGAGTGATCACCACAGTGTGTACTTTACTTGAATTGATCTGCCATTAGCTGGAACTTTATAATTACATAATCGATTCTTGTTGGCTAGACTAAGGCCTATCTCAGAATTAGTGACATGAAATTGGTACAACTTGTTGAAACTTAAATCTCAAACCTTAAGAAGTTATATAAGCGAAGCTCCATACCTTGATTGTCTTATAATTTGACTAAAAGTATGCAATCTGCGCTAAGCTGTAATTAATACAAGCAGAACATAGCATTTATAAGTGATACGCATACAAATTATTGTAGGTAGGGCTAAATAATAGACAAATGGTAAAGGAAGGATAGTCAAATGTAAATTCAATGTACGCGAAACTAAATGTGTATTAAACCTGTGTTTTAGTGCATTGCGCAATTGAAATTATAATATATATAATCTAACCTTTGCATATTATTATAGCTCTCTGTATGACATACTCAACAGCAATGCACAACATATTTTATCTGATAGCAATAATACGATATAGTTATGTTTTATAGTGATTCTGCGCTGGACGTTACCTATATTTCAGAGCTACATGATTAGTACAAAAGTTGCGTTATTGCTCTGGTATTTGGGCCTAACATTGAGTCAATTCTTTTCCACTTTGCCTCACGAATTATTTTCCTCCAGCAAGGGGTGACACAATCAATACGGACATTTGCGGAGCGGAGCACAAACACTCGCGTACAATTCCCCTTACTAACTCTATGACAATTCTGGTTAGGGGCAGTGCTTATTATTGTGGGATATTGTTGGAGGACCTATAACAATACATTTTTCGTAGGAATCCCTGTTATAGGGTGCACACCAGCTTTACCTGATGTGCCCCTCTTCAGGCGACTAACTATAGGCACAGATAAGGCATATTAGGGTGCTTGGATAGTTGGGAAGGAATGTCCGAGGGCTGATAGTATGACTCAGTCAGTCCCAGCATTTGCTTTTATGACTGAGGAAAACCTCGGAAAGAACCTTCAGTCCGAACTGCCGGTGGCCGGAATCGAACCGGCGACCTCCCGAATTAGAGTCTAAGGTCTTACCGCTCAGCCACTTCTATCGGTGAGGGCCTATAGAGACTATTGTGCGTTCAAGAGTTGTAGTACTATAATGAGGAGGAAGAGAAGGAAGCAAGAGGAGGAGTAGGAGAAGAAACATTAGAAGTTGTGGTGGTGGTGGTGGTAGTGGTGGTTGTGTAGTAGTAGTACTTCTACTACTGGTAGATGCAGTAGCGGTAGTACTACCACAGATAACGGATTGTAGAATTTGTTATCTGTGGTACTACTTTAGTATCTATGGAAATGTATCATATTCAGGAATTATATGATTATAACAAAGTAATATTAGTCGTACTTATTGTGCCATTTAAGTGCACATAGGCCTTATTGTAGACAATCTTTTCGTCGTGGATTGAGTGAAATTCGTGGCGCTGTAATGAAAGAGTTGCTGTAATGTGCCACGAATGCTGGATAGGAAATGTAATTTATCTTGCTTGCTTCAGCGCCCGCTTCCAGCCGAAAACAAAGCAAGCACAGATCGAGCGGTCGCAGGGTAAAATCGATAAACAGAAAACCCGTCGCCCGTGAATTGGCATCATGGAGTAATTTGTCATTAAGTAATGCGACTAAGGCAAAAGGTGGGTTTATCACAATGTACGGTATTGTTCACAAGTGTCTGAGGTTTGTTGGAGAAGCTGGGAACAATACCTGCGAGTGACAAAGATGACGTAAGTCCCAGACTGAACTAATCCTGGTAGACACGCGAGATCTACTTATCTACTCTAGGCTGTTAAAAGCAGACAGAGCGATTGTTTAGCACAACAATATCCCACGCCTTGTAGAAAAGACGTAACTTAACCTATTCATCTTCAGTGCTTTGATTTTTTTCATCTATACAAAAGCCTAATTATAGATTCCTCTAGTTTTGTGTAAAACGAAACTTCTCGTTCGTTAATTTGTTTTACAGTTTTCTTTTCTTCTTTCAATGATTTTTTGAACTAGACGATATCAACTTGGATAAAGGCTTATTTTTAGGCGCCTAACGAGGTAGGCGGGGGGTTGCGTGTACTTGCCAAGGTACGAACCTTGCTGATAAAGATTTTTTCACTTCCACCAGCACACAGCTCATCACTAAATTAGAAAAACTTGAGTTTCACACGAACATGCAACGTTTTCCATGATATAGTGCAGTAATCACTATAAGAGGATATTTTCTATGTGATTGTGATAACGCCACTGAAAGTTACTTTATGTAACCGACCCATCAGTCAATGTTTCAATATTCAGAACCAGCTCTGAATAATCTATAACTTATAATGCCAGGTGTAGCACTGAAGAGGAAAGTAACTACTCTAAAGTTCGAGCGATATATATGTAGCACCACATTTATAATTCAAAGACTTCGTAACTTTTTATGTTCGCTGAGTGTTGAGTGCTTGTGTTACCTTGAATCTATTTATGGTTTCAATGAAACTAGAGATGGTGTTGAAAATACTTTTAGTATGCATTACATTCGTTCGTGACCATCAAACATGTAGGCTAGAACATTCCCCTTCAAATGGAGGTTAAGGTTTCCTCGTAATGAAAACGGTGAAATTAGAAATGCAGCACTGGTAAACAAAAGTATTAGGTTGAGTTTTTACTACACTAAGTTTGTCATTAAAATCTTATGTTAACAGCTTGGTGATAATTTAACTAAAATGGTATATAATAGACAAACAATAATAGTGTTTATATCACAATAGCATAAACGTGGAAATGACATCATCGACAGGGCAGCTATATATACACAATGTCGTGCTTAGTACAATGCCTGTAATCGTTGACTGCCCACTTAATTATTATATTTTGTTATTTAAATAACATAGATCTGATTTAAAAAATTGAAATATAGATTTCAGTAATTTGAATCAAAATTCAAAATCGATTATTAATAGAAGCTATGTAATATGTCGTTGGGCAACGTTAATATAATCACAATTTTACGTTTATAAGCACAAGCCATGTGATTGTGAGCTGAGAAGTTTGGTGCATTATACAGGCTCTGACAATATTCAATTGTTTAGCTCTAGGCAGTGTTCAAACTTCGTAATTAACTGTTGTGCTAGACTATTAAATTCGTAACTTGGAACTACATAATTTACTGCCAAACTCTCGAGGCCCGTAGAATCACATTAGCACTGTCGATGTGTTCTATACGTAAACAGCTTTACCCTAAATGAGTTTAATCGACCAAAAACCAGTATGTGCTATAATAAGTAGTCACAAGTCACACGTCTTGGGATGAGCACAGACTTTCACATTAATTTTGGTATCTTAATAAAGGACGGTGTGAACGATGGCATAGCCAGGATTTGCGTGTAGATACATTTAAAAGGGCAACGAATCCTACCAAAACAAATGCTTGTTAACACATTTCAAATTTAGATGACATATTTATACTGAAATTCACTGTGCATACAACACACAACGGCAACGTACACTAATGCGTGTCTCTCCAAGCAATGTGTCGGTCTATAATGATGGGCATTTGTTTTTATTTGTCTTGAAGTCTAATAATACACCCCCCCCCCCCTCCCCCCCCCCCCCCCCCCCCCCCTATGGCCGATTGCCTTTCAGATGGTATGCTTTTCTATGTACTCCGCTGGTGAAGTCATTGATCAAATGACTCATTTGGGAAGCAGATAGAACAATAACAACAAATAAGTAATTCATGGGCCGCTCTACAATAAAAGAACGGGAAAACTTGTTATAACAGAATTTATCCTAATAGAACAATGGAAATATATATACTTTTCGCAGATACAAAAATTACCAAGGCCTTGTTTGTGATAATGATATATCGGTTTAGATACTCGCGTCAATATTTGCATCCGACTAATAACATAACTATATTAAATGTAATACAATTTGTACAAAACATAAACTACAGAGACTCCTGAGTAAGCAAACATAGCTCGAAACTTTAACATAATGTAGGTAATAACATTAATAAATATGAGGATGAGAATACAGTACGTTGAGGGCAACACAAAGTTCTGCAAACCACTGGGAGATATTAATAATAATATTTTTCAGGTGACTAACTAGGTATGTTATGGTTGTTGGATAGTTCGGAAGGAATGTCCAAGGGCTATTAGTAGGACTAAATCCCAGTTTTCGCTTTTACGACTGAGGAAAACCTCGGAAAAACCTTCAGTCAGGATTGCCGGTGGCCGGAATCGGACCGGCGACCTCCCGTATTAGAGTCTCGCATCTTACCACTGAGGTACCTCTATCGATACTGGAAGATAGAGATAGTCTAGAATATTCTTACAACTTACATTGTAAGTATGTCGCGGAGTATCTGACTAATCAGCATAACATCACTCCAACTTGAGAGCACTATGGAGTGTACATCCTCATACGTGAGTGTGCTAGACTCTCGAACTCTCGACACAGGAGCACCCTCACGTTAACCTTGTTACTTCAATGTCAAGCTCCTCATGGAACTCACAACAAGTATAGAAGACATCGAGGCGACAATGTTGCATTGCATCAACATTTGCATGAATCTTGTGACTTTGTTAGAACATTCATTACGTGAATTCTGTAATTACACAGCAGACCAGATAACAAATAATATGTTCCATTCTTCATTACCTACTTAGCTTTTAAAACTTGTACGTGCCTTTTTGAATTCACCCTTCTTTTGATGTGTGCAATAATATAGGATCACTATTTGAAAACATGCAGCTTTCAGTAAGCTACAAACATCATAAAATAATTAGACAAAAATGATCTATTTTCAGATAGATTAATGCTTCTTAGGACCAAAGTAAGGATGGTTTTAAATGTAAGATATGGTTATTGCCGGTATTAGCTTCTATGTTCATAATGTACATACGCTGTATGCATTATGCAATCACATGTTGTTTATTTTCAGATATGCATGCACATGACGAGTTTTAATATGTTGTAAATAAAGGAGTTATTATAAGTTGTCTCGTCTGTATCGTAATGTATCGGAACGCAGTGTCACCAGCAGAGACTCCATAGTGAAATTGCTCCTTGTCGGATACGGTTCAGTTATAATGTGCAATAACTCAGCACTAGCGATGTAAGAAATATCAACATCCATTGCTTAGTTTGTTTATATTGTACAATGTCACCAACGATGCAATAGACATAGCCGCTTTTTCACGAAGTTACATACAATAAGCTATACAATATTCTGTGGACTAGATTCTATTATTTTCTATATAAAGAAAATATATCGTCCGTATTGAGATAGTTCATAATACGTTGAGCACAAACGATGAAATAGATGCCGCCGCTTCTTTACCAAGAAAATAAAGCACCATATACAATATATGTTATTATATAAGGAACGAAAGAAATGGTTCACAATGTGAACAGACGAAGACACATTGCATTGCATCGACTGATCGCAGTAGTATGAATATGTTGTAGACCTACCTCTAACATGCACCAATGAATAATAAGTTATTATTTTTCATGTAGGGTGATGTGACACTATTTGGTGACACTATCTTTGGTGACACTATCTTTGTCCTAATCATTTAACATATTGTACGTATAGTTACAAACTAGACACATTATTTATACTGTGCACTAGCTCAGATTTAAGTGATTAAAAAAGTAAACCATTTATTGTCACTTATATGCACTACTTATAATAACAAATTATTTCTTTAAAATGTGAAATATTTATAACCTGAATTTATGTTGATATAATCTGTAATGCCGTTTATAATGTGCATTAGTTTTAGCAACAACACTGTAATTCAGCGCACTTTATCATCTTAATGGACGCAATGGTAATTGACCCTAAAGCCTCGCTTCGGTGTGCTTGAAACAGTGCCAAACATTTGCAACTTATCTCACGTTATACGCACCCATGTGGCGTCTGTCTGTCTGGAGCATTACTACATTTAGATTTGTATGTCAAGTACGGTGTGTCGATCATGGGTTGCGTTTACTGCAAACACATTTCCACCTGCGGAACCCTTTTGTTTTCATTGATGTCGGTTTAAATCGCTTAAAAATGTTAAATTAATAAAATAAATAAATTCAGATTTAGAGTCTACCCACTCTGTAACGAAACTGATTTTTAGTGGAGGACTTTGATTAAAGCGCCTGAACCAACCCTGTAGGCTCCGAACACCGTCGACGAGTGAGCGATAACCAATCAAAGATCAATATTTCAAATACGAACCATATGAATCAGTGATTGGACAGTGCGAACACCTGTGGACAAATGTCAAAATCAACAAGGCCGATTCAGAACAACTTTTAATTTATTGAGTGATTCGTTGCTAGAACGGCTCCAAAGTCACCGTTTACTTATTCCTAAGACAAGGCATATTGTCTTTCAATATTGTCCAAAAGTAGATCAAAATATATATATCCTGGAGAATGTTGTTATTATTTTGTGTTTATAACAATGTACTCGACAACTGTAGGTTATATGAGATGGTTTGTCGTATCTTTCCCCTAGGGGCGCTCGTTGTGAACATGCATGAAGCGGTTACCTGGCAACAACGGACGCCCCTAAGGGTAGGGGACGGTTATGAATTCCAGCAAAGTAGGATAACTAATTGTGCTAATTGGAATTAATTCTGGAGGAGAGAGGGGAGATCTCCTTTTGTCGCCTTTTACGACAGGCAGAGTCACATTGGGCCAAATTTTATCCCGAATTCGGAAGGTCTACAGAATTTACTCATATTCCTTATGGATGTTTCTTTGCTCCTATAAATACTCCCGTTTTTCAAATGTTCTTATATAAATTTTGCAATGTTTGTTGCAACACATCTTTCACACCAAATAAAACGTTTAAAAACATCGTTCATACAAATAAGAATGCATAGGGTGTAGACGACATGAACTGGATTAGTGTTTTACATGCGAGAAAGAATTGTTTGCTTAGTTTTCGTGTATTAGTATCGTAGAATGTTCGTAAAAAGCGAAGAGAGGATGACTGAATGACGGTGTGACAAAACAATGTAACTCGCTTTCACGCGTCACGATTACATGATAAAAGAACAAAACACATTATATCGTATTTACATTACACCAGAGACACGAGTATATAGTACAATGTTTGTTTTGATGTTTTCGTGACAGTTGTGAAAACCAGACACATTTATTGTATACACATCGTATTGTATATTGTATGTCACATCAAACGTGCCAACGAAGGGAACTCGTCATAGGCGGTCAGTCATTTCAGTATTTTCAAAAAATTGTCTCCTTAAACATATATTTTTCAAAACGAAATCCCTATATTTTCAGAAATCATAAACACAAATGTTATGTATTTGACAATACTAATTTATTTTGGAAACCAAAAATCAAATTGTGGAATATGTTTTTTTGCCTGTACAATATACTGCACTTAATTCCAACCAATCGGGTTATGAAAATACGTATAAATTATTCACTTAGAAATAGATATTTCTTCATAACTTGGTCACTTATTGAATATCTATTCCTGAGTTATCTCGCCATACAAACGGGAAGGATATTTTTATACCAAGTGACATCTAGCTATTTTTTCCCAAAATTGTTCTAATTATTATCACAGTTTAATTAACAATTCAAATACTATAAACAACATTACATGTATAAAATAACTGCGTCCAAACAACTCGTTCCGACTGTGAAACTTTCGCAGAAACCACGAACTTCATGTGTTGGCAGTTGGCAACACTTGTTTTAACGCAAATGGCCGTCCACACAACAGATGATTGACATATCAAACACGGCCAATTAATATCTCATACCAACGTTATCCAGTCAAAGTTACTAACACGGAATATTAGTTGAATTACGTCGACCTACGCTGAAATACCGCGGTTCAAGTAATTCATAATGCACCTGTCAGCTACAGCACAGCACAGCGCTGCAGGCGCTTTGTGATAGGATATCTACAACATGGAAACAAATTGTATTTCGGAATTATTTTGCTGATTTGAGCCGGGAACATGCGTATGTATTACGGTACATTGCACAAGCAGAACAATGGACATGAAAAACAAATTAAACTATGTTTGATCCTCGAGAGAAAACATCTGTGTACTTGAATACTATATTATCCTCCTTAAATCATTATCATTATTTATATATATATACGAATAATAATAATTAATATAGTAAAATTATTATACTGTTTCCTTAAAAACAATTGGTCTTGAACCGAACGTATGCATTGGGTGCAAACAACAATAATGTTAAACACCTGTAGGATTATACGAAAATGTTTAAAAAGAAGAAAAAGAAGACTTCAAGACATTCTCTACATCCTGCAGATGGTGGATTTCGTGGGTTTCCACCATACGAAGAGCTAATGCTAGAATGAACAAAACAAATCCGCCACGGTGTTGGGGAAAGAAATATGAAAAATTATATTCAAAGTTAAATAAAGTAAGCACATGAAAATACTTGACAAAAATTGTATGTTCGTACAACAAGTTCACATTGGTTTTGACCAAATGTGTATGTATTATAAGTACAACAATACAAATAATAATAAACTTAATATACCACCGAAAATAACACTTTCACTTTCAAGATTATACCCGTTTACATAAGTTTTTTGACTGAAATAGATATTTTTAATGTGTACGGCTTCGACATGAAGTCGGGGCACAAATTGTATTACAACATGGCACAACGCTGGTTGAAGCTTCACACGTAGAATGCAGCATTATAATATCATTTTTACGTAAGGATTTACACCACATTATCTTTGACGGGGCACTTTCAGTTTGATAAACTCGTACTTTGGTATTCCTGAATCTGTTCCGTTTCTAAGCCGACAAACATTCCTGAAAGCTACATCGGAGCAGGGTCGCACATTCTCGGCAGATACAGTGAATGCGATGCTTACTTGGCAGTTTATTACAGTAGACGGCTCCTATGAGAAGAGCAAGCGCCAGAACCCAAATATCACCATAGATCACGTGTCGATATCAATACTGACTGCAAACTAAAGCTCCGTCCTCAATTTACAATCTACACTCACCAATGTCTTATTTCGTTGGCTGGTTGTGACAAATTTCTGGCCTTGCTTTGACCAAAAAATGTAACAATCAATTTCTAGTAAAGTAAACCACCTAGGGACCACATGAATTCGAACTCCGAATGCTTTTTGATTTTCCATCATCCATCACCCCTTCATCGTCTCTAATAGGTGATCAAAACAACAGAGAAAGAATAATCGCATTTAAAAACCTATGTGAACGTCAGTACGCGGGAAATACACTCTGTGCACAGAGCAATAAAATCATGTTTAAATGTTATTGGTTTCTTCTTGATAGAGGAGTGAATAGTGAATATCAATAGACGTACTCAATGGCGTACCCAGAAACCCACAATGGAGGTGGGATCTAGAACATCCTGAACAGGTAAAGGGGTGGGGGGTTGAATGAGAGCCCCGATTGCGTCGGATGCCATTTCGTCGCAGACGGTTTTGTTCATTTTTACACTTTAAAATGTTTCAAAATCAGATTCTTGACGTTACCGACAACCACAAACTGTATTCTTAATCATTTATCACCATTGGGAAGAAACATCATAAATGAGATATGTACAAATTGCAGTTTCTTCCCTCGTTCTTTGTCCTTTCTTCCCTACCTTCTCTCCCACTCAATTGTTTTTAGGGCATGGGGGGAAGTTAACCCCCTTCCCTTTTTGAACGCGCCCCTGGATTCATTGGATTCCTCGAGGAAGACCCCAAAACGTACGTCGAAACACTACCGCAAAGTGGCCAGCTAAAGCCTCGCTACTCGCAGGAGAAATCCGACTATCGAATCGAACAGAAAGTGTGGACGAAGGGGTTTCTGCTTACTCACCGCGACTATACGACAACATCGTGTTGTGCTTTTATCGATCCGCGCTGGTGCAACGTGCAAGCAGATGTCATAAGAGGTACATTACTATATCGGTAGAGGTTCTCAGTCTTATCAGGCTATAGGTCGCAGGTTAGTTTTAAGCTAAGGCCATCGTGACGGCTTTTTCAGATGTATTTCTTAAACATAATGTTAAATTATTTAACATTTCATTTGTAGACCACATATTATACATTACCGGTACATCGGTCACTACAAAACTGAACACAGATGTCAGCCAGATATTACCAATTTACCAGTCCATCAATAATATAGCCATAACTAATACTAATTCGTTTATTAATAAATGCTGGGATTGAGTGATACCAACAGCTTTCGGACATTATTTCCCAACGTTTCAAATTATTACCTAATACATACTTAGTCATGCACACGAAGTTGAGCACATACTACAAAACGGTGGTGTGCGCCAAAGTCCCGATATGAAATGTAGTCAGTATAAGAATGCCTTGATGATAGCTTGGTATAGTAGCCCTAACATAACTATACCGACCTCAGATTCTTACCATGCATGCTGATTCAACGAAAACCAACCTATTCCTGGCATTCTTTTACACATTCGTATTCTCCACAAGCCTCAATAGTCACGGCCGCTTATTAGGAATTTACAGATAACCAAACCAAGGTCATAAATTATCCCTATTGAACCTGTTTCAAGTAGATGGTAGGAACTGGAGAAGTAAAAAATTAGGTTGGTACTGCTGGACTCGGCTACTTCGTCAGCATGAGACTTCTTATGTTGGCACCCCCTAACCCTCTTAGGCAACCTCTCTACACTTGGGTCATCGATCAAGCCATGGGTGTTGACACATCAGTTTTTTGAAAATAAAAACTGAGACAGTGTAAAGCTCTTGAGCGTGTAAATACTTTCGATTTGGTGACAGTTGACAGCGTGTAAAGTCTTTGCCGCGTTTAACCCCCCAGTTCCCTTGACATTTAGCTGATGCTTCAAAAGACAACTTTGCTGTCTCTCGCGGGTTGCTGAGATGAAAGGTGTGGTCGGAGAGCAATAATTACTACAGCCTTGGTAGACTTGTGGTTGCTTCAAGATTGTCAAGGGTTGAGGAAAGCTTCACTTCGGTATAATATCACGTTATAGCTAATCAGACTGTTACCCTAGTGATGTTCATAGAAGCAGCCATCCGTACTGAGGGATACGTGAAACTTAAATTACCTCCAACTTTACTAACTATGGTAACACAAATACTTTCTGCTCAAGAGTTGTGTATGTATGTACTCATATGAAGAACTGTATGTGTGTGTAAGAACTCGTAAGAAGAATCATGTATGAAGAAGCACCAATTTATATAGGAGTAAAGTTATGGAATAAACTACCAAATGACCTAAAACAAATATTTAAGAAGAAAAGCAGTTTTAAACCCAAACTTAAAGATTACATAATAAAGAGAACATTGTACTCCATAGATCAAAATATGTAGAATCAAGACATATTGTAATGAATGATAAAGGGGAGAAAAGCAACACAACATGTAATAAGCTAGATATTGGTAACAGAGGCTTATTATACTTGTAGTATCAAGTGAGTCTATTTTGTTAATGTATGTGAACTATGCTTTATATATTTGTATAGTTAGTAGTTACCTTAGTTTTATAATTAGAACATTAGATTACATCTTATAAATTAACGTACAATATCATCTAGATCTAGAATGAATGCAACTGTACGTGACGAAAAAAAATATCCTGAACAACCCCCGATTTCTTTCGGTTACAATTTCTCATAAATTGTCAAAAAGTGAACAAAAATATGTCATCCCTCGAAAATGTAATGTTTCTTCTGTTGTGTGTTTCTTTGTTCAAATAAATGTTTCCGTTATACACATGTTCATATTTCACTTTTGTAATGTGTTACACCTAAATATGAACATATGAGAAACGGAAACATGTATTGGATCAAAGAAACGCTCATAAGAAAGAGCACTAAATTTTTGTAGGTGATGATGAATTTTGATTTACTTTTTGAGAATTTTAAAGTATTTTAAATCAATTTTAACCGCTAGATATCGGGATTCCGTATGGGCACTTTCATTTTGCTAAAGGGTATTGAAGAGTTGAACTGTGGGAAAATTTAAAAATTTAAATACACTACTTGACTAACAAACAATATATCACTACTTACCCTAATTCATATGTGTCCTCACTTCAAACCCACTGTTTTCACTTCAATGTAGCAAGATTGCATACATACATACACGCATGTCAACGTATACTTTCTCACCTTGTCACCACTATTTCGATAGATTCCTGTCAAGATGAAGCAATAATATAATACAACCTTGAAAACAGTCTGGAAAATACCCCCAGTTACACGATGACCTTCTATGAACTTCACACATAAAACCCGTATTTTAGATAACGTTATCTAGAAAAGTGCATTTCAATTTTACAAACACAGATTCGTTGTCGATCTAATAACGCACACACGCACGCACGCACTTCCACACGCACTCTCAACGCGCCACGCAACGAAGTACGTCAATCTTGTCCACACGCACACGCACACGCGTTCAATGTTCGCGTGTAGCGGGAGAGAGCTTCTACGACACAACATCCGCGAACCTCGGCGGTAATTTGATTGAGAACCAAAAATAATCAAAGAGAGACTATGAAGAGCCGAGTGTATCTATCAACACAAGGTTTCGCGCGACGTCGACCTCCATAGATCACTGTTCCACCTGCTTCTTGACATTCGCTGTCAATCATAGGCGCGTTAGTGCGCGCTTCTGCCACGCGGAGCGCGACCAACAGACACAAATAAACTCACTCGCCCTTCTTGTTTTGTCAATATCGCCATTCATGAGAAAGAAACTCGTGATGTTGTTTGTAAACATTTTGGTGAGTGACGTGCACGTGCTTGTTTCAGATGGCTGAATATCAATGCAGCACGTGTGGATATAAAAGATGTATACGTTTCACCGTCCGTCACAAATAAGGTTGTACATCGAGTTGTACATAAAACTAGGAACAAACCGCGTTGGTAGATAATGTCATGTGTTGTCTTCTTTACAATTTCCCCTAGTATGATTTATTTAATAGTCTATCCATATTTTCATCACGATACTAAATGAGGGATTGTTTACACTGATTAATAATCCCGCCTGGTCCCGGAGTAGAATTGGCCCACGGTGACTCTACCAATCGTAAGAGGCGATGAAATCTCCTCCGGGGTCATAATAACCAAGGTAATAATAATTCCCAAAATAATTGATGGAAAATAACGTTTTAAATAAAAAAAATCACATTTAGAGTCTACCCCATCAGTAACAAGACTGATTTTCAGTGGGGGCCTTTAATTTAAAGTTAATAAACCAACCCTGTATAGGCTCCGAACACCATCGACGAGTGAGCGATAACTAATCAAAGATCGAGATGTCAAATATGAAACATATGAGTCAGTGAATGGACAGTGCGAACACCTGCGGACAAATGGCAGAATCAACAAGGCCGATTCAGAACAACTTTGAATTTATTGAGTACTTCGGTGCTAGGACGGCTCCAAAGTCACCGTTTACTTATTCCTAAGACAAGAAGTGATGGAATTGAATCCATATTAGAAGTTAAAAAAACTTCTGCCTGAAGCGAGTACAATACAGTTAAACCATTTGTTAATTGTTTCAAATAACACGCCTTTTATATAAACACTTTTGTAAGATACCTACCACATTTATCGCGTGCACTGGAAATCTCTGCCACAACAAAGATCACAGTGTGTCCTGGCCGCCATCTTACACAACCTAACGCACTGTCTGGAGAGCGTCCAACATATATCAGTCTAGTTCCATCGAGGACAAAGGCTATAGACTGTCGAGTTACCGACCGATGTGGGACACGTTGGCAATTACTTAATCTGTGACGTGGGACAGCCACTATTATCGAGATTTATTGCGATGAGCTGTGTCAACTTTGTCTTGGCTGTTTTGTGTGTAAAACGGCTTAGGTACGTTTTTGTCATTGAGTTCGTTATTTGGTAGTAGAAAAAAGAGAAAATCAGGTATAAAAATAATGAAACTGGAAGAACAAGTTATTGGTATAAATAATAGGACTTTATACTGTTCTTACTTAAATATATATTTTTTTTGCAAGAACAGTGTAAAGTCCTACAGTAATTATAAGTTATACCGGACCAAGTCTGAAAATGCTATCTTAAGATGAAAAAATACCAAAAATGCAATGTTTTAGAGAACAATCTTTTTTTATAATTATACACTGAAACTATTCGTGATTGATAAAAGAGAACATTAGAATAATGATTTAACGATACAAATTCGCAAACTTTCAACGAGGTAATCAGATGTTTTTTTAACTTTAATGTATTGTTGTGCTACGTTTGCTATACTCGGTGAGTGGGTCATCCCACTACTACAATTGCTATTGTCATCGTTTCCACAAATATGGAATATTTCAAGTATTACACGAATGAAATCATTGAAACGTGTATTCCAACCTGGGCAGGCCAGCAACTAACGAACACTTCACCCTGCTGACCTTAAAGCTGCGATGGCTGTGAAGGCTGTTCAATATACCGATCTCTGCGGAAATATTGCTCGGCAAAAAAAGCAAACGCTCGAGGTTTTACGATTGAATGGGTCTCGAAATTTCTGATCCATGTCAAGCGACCTTGGCGTTAATGAATTATTCGTAGCATTTTTCATCGAAAATAGTTCAACTTAAATTGAATATGACCTTCAAGGATTTACACCTCAACTGAAATAAAAACCTGAAATTATCACAGGTTCAAAATTGATAAAGAATAAACCACAATTATAAATAGTTCTTATAATATTTCGAGACAAAACGATGAAATGTGCCTACGGATGTATTAAAATGTACTTCGAGCCAAGTGTCTAGCTCTAAGAAACTAGATGAAGTAAGTTTTCAAACTCTTGTTTACAGCTGTGTAAAAAAGGAGAACACTGTACTATGAAAGGCCTCAAAAAACAGATTACAGTAATGAGTAATTACCAGTGGCGTAGCGGAAGGCCCCGCGAAGCGGGGGCCCCCGATGATATAGATCGTATATTATGAAAATTTCAAATAAGACAACAAATCAATTAAAATTTATTTTAAATAAAATTACAAAATTTTCAAAATTTTCGGGATCGTTCACGATTTTATACCGGATGTATGGGTTAGCGAAATGCACTTGTGTTGTAAAACTAACAGTCTGATGTCACCGAAAATGCCAATGAACCTTAAATTTTACCCTTACCCCCACTAACAATAAACTTTGTTTTGTAGCTAGTTTCCACCCTTTACACAAAATTATTTCAGAGGTCAGTTTTCTCTCGGACTCCCTCACTGATAGAGGCATATCTCAGCGTGGGAGTGAGACTGTAGGTGATGCGATTAATAAAGTGGTGTCAAATATGGTGCTGGATCGGATGTGTTGATAACAGTGCGCAAAGTTTACATTCTTATTGTGAATTGAGTGAAATCGTAGTAGTTTTGTGAATATGTGTTGAATGTTCTCTTCTGTGTGGAGTCACGAAGTGTTATGTTAGTGTTTCTATTTTATTATTCTGTTACTATGTTATTTGTTAATATATATATTATTAACAATGAGTGGTAGAACTTATAAAAGTGCCCGTGACTGCAGCGGGTGCCGAAAGATCTTTTTCTAAATTAAAATTAATTAAAAACTATTTGCGAAGCTCAATGAGTGAGAATCGACTCAGTGGTTTGGCATTGCTTAGTATCGAGGGTGAAAGAACACGAAAGTTAAACATAGATACATTGTTCGACGAGTTCGCGGACGCTAACGCACGCCGAAAAGCTCGATTTGCCAGACAATAATACACTTAAAGCCTAAACGGCTAGGAAACGTTCCAGAATTGCAGTTGGAGGATCAAAACGTAGGTTATTTCATTTATCAGTACTTAAAACTTATCATACTTGTTGTTGTTGTTGTTGTTGATGATATAATAATATGTTATTATGGTTTTTAGTAGATAAATGTATACATTATTATTACGTCGCGTGGAAGTGGTGGATATGGGAGGGGGGGGGGGGGGTGGGGTTGAAAATAAGATCAAACGTTAAATTGTTGCAATGTATGCTGTGAATTGTAACTCGACATGACGACAAAACAAATTGACGCACACAAACTACATTGTCTCGGTATTACATTCAGCCCACCACTTTTTCCTAAAACGCACCAAATGCACTCTAAAAACGTGCTTTCAAAATTTTCGCCTGCGGCGCTTTTCATGGGCTCCGCCCCCCATACCCCCCGTGCTTGATCCTACCATGTCCAATGGCCAATGTCGCGGCGGGGCCCCCGACTTCTGTGCTACGCCACTGGTAATTACAGTAAAATCTTGCACGGATTCTACAAACAAGTTTACTAATTATCCCAGATGAGTATAAGTGATGACAGAAATAATAATTATTATCTGTTACAGCTGTTTTACCAAATTATTTACGTTCGTTGAAATTTTACATCATAATGGAGGAGGGTGTAAGCATGTTAACAAACTGTTGCTAGATAAGGGTAGGTGCTTACTAAGTGACCACTTTCAGTTAATACTGCATACAAGAATACTTTGAACGCATATACATTGTTCTGGTTTAATAGACCCAAAACAATCATACATAATATGTTTCCCTCATAGACAAATAGTTTGTGGCCAACCAGCGAGTCCCAATTTCAAACAGCGATCGCTGATTGGCCACGAGTGACCCGTCTATGACCAACACGTCGGTAAGCTTGTTTCGGGACAAGTATATTGTATTCGATATAACTGCGAGTGTAGCACTGGTGATGGCGCAGAAAGTGTGGGGATGATACTAGTTAGCTACATACTGGTCATGTTTTCAGTGCACGTAGTTGCTAGTTGTCTATAGCTAAACTAAAATCCCACTTCTGATGCTCAATGCAGTTTCTTTACTTGATAACGGTTGCACGCATTTGTTGAAAGGTTGACAGAATGAGAGAGAGAGAGAGAGAGATTTGATTTGATATTTATTGGCTTGAAGACGTGCTACGTAGGGCTATAAAGCCCCTTAGAGTGTAGCCAACCTCTAGATAACAGATAATATACAGACAGCTAAACATATGAACATTAAATATATGAAACAGAATGTGAGAGAGTGAAAGTGGGAGAGAGAGAGAGAGAGAGAGAGAGAGAGAGAGAGAGAGAGAGAGAGAGAGAGAGAGAGAGAGAGAGAGAGAGAGAGAGAGAGAGAGAGAGAGAGAGAGAGAGAGAGAGAGAGAGAGAGAGAGAGAGAGAGAGAGAGAGAGAGAGAGAGAGAGAGAGAGAGAGAGAGAGAGAGAGAGAGAGAGAGAGAGAGAGAGAGAGAGAGAGAGAGAGAGAGAGAAATTTGCGGCGAAACCAGCTTTGAAATCTTTTTGTGTCAGAACAAATAAAAACAATTGCATGTTTTGATGATGTTGGGAGTGAAAATAGAAAATCCTATACGGATTATTCCAACGGGTTTTCATCACCGTTTCTCAAATGTTTACTCACAAAAGAAAACATAACATTTCTCTGTGAGTTTCCTTGTGATATGTGTCGTTTTAAAAGCGATAATATGTTTTATCGTATTGATTTACTAAACCACACTTCTGTTCCCTTGTAGCGCAACTAACTGGAAGTGCCAACAACTTTCAAGCAACCGATCAACAGAGAACACGTTATATTATTTTGAATTGAAAATCGGTGGATTAGTTCAAGTTAAATTACTGAAGCGTTATTTTCCAATATGTACGATAATCGAATTCTTTTCAATGTTCGATGATTCATTCAACCAGCTCCCACAAAATACGGGAGCGAGTCAAAAGTAGGATTTAATCTCACATGCATATTACCATACAACAGGCTATAACACAGTATTCAGACAGGAATTGGAATGCCAAATAATGGGATATTTATTTTTAGATTTTTGAAATAAATTAAACAGATCTCTATCGTGAGTATTGAATCCGATTACATAAAACACAAGTTGAAAATAAACGATTTACTTTTTCAAATCAATCCCATCTTACTTCTATCATTTGACGTGGCTATATTATGTGTTTCGTAAAAGTAGTGCAGGAGCTAGTTTTAATATTCACTGACATTTCTTGTGTTTTTGTTGTATCTAAAAATGTCACCCGTTTTACAGATGCAATCTATTTAGCTAAGGAATGTTTCAAGATGATGAATGAAGCATAATTTCTGCATACTTTAACTATTTGTACCGGCATAGCTAACACTTCAGAAAGAATTTCTCGAGGTAAATAAAACATTACACGAACAAGCCAGGCCGGCTTGTTCGTTTATTCACGTAGATTTGTCTAAACAAAATACTGCAAAAACAAAAATAAAAACACAAGAAAACAGCTAATTGGCCCACTTTGTTCGCTCGGAATCTCTAAACAAAACTGAAATCCCACTTCTGAAAATGCTGTCCCTGTTTGAGGTCAGCCATGAGGTTACACGCGCTTCTGCCACTAACGGGGCCACGTGCGCCGGAAACGTGATTTTGAATAGAGATTTATCTTCCCGACCAATTTTGAATGTCGACTGCGGTGCGACGCTTTGGTTGGCCTATGCGATCTGTTAGTCTCTATAATGAAGGCGCTTGGCTGGAGCGCAGCCCAATCAGTCTCGCGCACACTTAGAGCGGGGCTGACAACTTCTTGCAACGGTGATTATATATTTCTGATGATTGAAGAACATGTGTTAAACTCGTTATACGTTTTATCCTTGTATTTTAATAAGATAACGTGATTGGAATATACGCTGTTCATTCATTGTCAAAAGTAATAAAGCTCTTTATTTATAACCTTTGACAATGAACAGTGACGTTTTCTCATAATGACACACGTCTGTTCTACTGTTACGATTTGTCTTGAAGTTTCGACAATTTTCATTATCACACTTCAGTATAGTACCTAATTAAAACGGAAACAGTAGAACAGTTAAAACGTTATAAGAACCTAGTAATAGGACTGTACACTGTTCCTTGTAACTACATAAAATTAAAAACGCAATATTTCGAACCCTGATCAGAGCTCTTCAACAGGCGAAACCACACGTATCCGCACGTTTCGCCTGTTGAAGAGCTCTGATCAGGGTTCGAAACATTGCGTTTTTAATTTTATGTTGTGACAAGAAACAGTGTACAGTCCCATTACTAGGTTCTTAATATACGAGTACCAACGCAACTAGTCTCATACCGTCCTTGGACCCTATCTACCGCCCCTTTCTTGCACGCTATTGCAATGAAAATCAACTGATTCCTGGCGTTCCCTCACACATTCGTAAAGGAAGTCTTCCGCTTAGTAGAGTGCAAAAGCGTTATTAGTCACGCCCACTAGCTGTGTTAAGTATGTTCAGGTATCCAACCTATGGGTCGTTAATGATCCCTAATGAACCTGTTTCGAGTAGATAGTAGGAACTAGAGAAGTTAAAAAGTAAGTTGTTACTATATTGGACTCGGCTATTTCGAAGCATGAGACATAAGGCCATATCACATTAGGTTCCGAACTGACAATTGCAATCGTAGATTCGAGCTTACGATTGGCGGCGCATGCGCAGTAGCTCAGTTCGGCCAGTCTACGGTTGCAATCTTTTTATAGACCGAGCTCTAAAATAAGATTGTGAATCGTAGATCCGAGTCACGTGAACCAATCAGGAAGGAGAACGGTTAAATACGTATTGAGCACTGTCACAACATAACCTCAAGCAACAACTACTTTAATGGAAACAAAGAGCCAATAACTTTAATTATATATTTGTTTGTGATTAAGGCTTGTCTTATTAGTTATTATTATTGAGTTTATTTCCTAGTAGAACGATTTTAGGATTGTCAGCTGGTCAAGTGTGATTGGATAATTGTAGATTGCGATTGCAATTGGCGACTCCAGTCTACGATTCCTGGTAGTGTGATATGGGCTATAGTAAGTTACGTTGGGCAACTTGATTAGCAATGGCGTCTAGAAACAGATAGAAGTCAGTTCCAGGCACAATAACACGGGTTCCGAAATGTAATTTGCCAACAAGTGTAGTATAAGAAAACAAGGGAGCATTCGTGCGCTCGCATCGCTTAATTCCCTATAGGGGTGAAGCGAAAATACAAGACCAGTAAAACAGCGGCTAGACTCCCTTGGAGGTAATTGACAACGATGCGCAGGTAATGTTGATAAACATGGCTTGCATTCGAGCACTTTCTCTGCTTTGTTTTAGGACGGGGGGGGGGGGGGGAGACTCCGGGGTGCATCAGAAAACGCTGCGCTGCACAGGCCGTGCCCTAACCGTGCAACCACCGAGTGTTCCCAACAAAGAGGAAAGGAAAGAAGAGGGTTATTGATCCTACTCCTCCCCACCTCCGTAAGGAGACATGAGCGACGAGAAAGCGATGAGAACATTACCAGAGTTTCGAGAGCCGATCGGCTGTACAAGACGCGCTAATTTAACACTGAAGAGCCCTCGAGGAGATGCTTCAAGTCTTAACAGCAGAACGCCCTTCTTACAAACTTTGAACAGTGTTTTGTCGCTTCGTATCTCATGGCAACGAATCAGTGTTACAGGCCATACTTATATTAGTCTCAATTCAAATCCATATGCCTATTCATAGTTCCCACGTGACGTCACAGCGGCCATGATTGCGACACAATTGATGCGGACCAATCCTAGATGTGGGCGCAAATACTATTGAAATTTAATAAATAAGCCTTATTTAGAACTTAAAAGGTAAACATAAGTAATAAACAAATAAAATATTAACACACATACGGTACCAATTTTATCTCAAAAACAGACTGAATTTAAAAGAACTAAGAATTTCTGTGTTCTACCACAACAGCCTTCAATTGTTTCCTCATGGTAACGTCAAAGTTTGATCACAAAATATGTGGCCGCTACGCGCAAAGATGTGACGTACGTGCAACCTATGAATTGAATCGAATAAAGATATACACTGTATACGTCCATTGAAGATTGAAAATATTGAGATAGTTCTTTCTAACAGAAAACAGCTGTTATAATATAAAATAACAAAGTAAGATTGCTACAGTAAAAGCTCAAGTACTTCGCGCAAAGGAACATCCAAATCCATAATATTTTAAGCACTTTTCCTGCACAATTAATTTTAATTTTTTTTCGCGACGGCGGCGACTTCAAAATTGTTTGTGTATAGTGTTCTTCATACAATTCTTGAACTAATGTAACCATATTGTAATTTCGCGTGTTTTGAAACATCGGTACTAACCTTTTGTCACAGATAACAAACTTTGATTTCGCCATAAATTCCATTGGGTTCATTTTCACGTATCTATTTATTCTTGTTTTTATCAGCTTTAGGCACTGTCACTATAGAGAACAAACACTCCCTTTTTGACCTAAATGTCCCAACATGAAACGATATAAACGAACGCACACAACAATATTTACAAACACTCTAGAAATGTATGCACATAATAAGTAGGAAAATGCAAAAAACTCCGTTCAACCGATTGGGTTATGCAGTGTTGTTTGTTATACGGAATCTACACGGGAACATTGTCTAGATAATAGAAACTCGTTCACTATTACGATGTAACTAGGACGAATTCTATAAAATGGATTACTTTTCCTGATAATACAGAGCAAAAAATGGTTTTATTTGTAGGTCAATTCTTTCAAGCGGATTCTTTAAGTGACATATTTCAAATTGCGTTTAAAATTCACAACTACTGACATAGAATTTCATTTGCATGGCAACAATGTACCGTATTCGTGGCAGATATGTTGCAAGTTCATGTTTCGAAGGAAATAATTCATGCAGTAAGCATGGCAACACTGCAAGCTTCGAGTAGACAGTGTTGCAACGTACGAGAGGTGACAGCAACGTGATTAAAACGCAAACTAATCAGAAACGAAAATAAACGAAAGAAACTAAATAGAGAATGCTGATAACTATTTATTTTTGTTATTATAAGTTCAGAAGTTATGCAATTAAGAAGTTCGGACACTATCACTATATGGAAATGTTCATTTAGGAATTGCTGCTGCTGACAAACTGTATCCCTCTAAGGTCCGAATTCACCAAACTTTTAAATCGGCCGATTTACTCATCTCGGATTGGTTACCATAGTTTCAACAAACATTACATACAAAATCCACGGTGGCTTCTACCAAGCGCCATTTTTGATCTATACGATTAACAGAAATCGCGGGATTAAAGTTCGATGATACTGGCCCTACATTATACGTTATTAATAAATTGAAATGTTGAACTTGCTTCATGATTCATCTGTCTATTTTACATGTTCAACGGGACAAAAAAAAATACAAAAGTATGTTTCAATACCCTAAAATTATGTTTATTGTTTACTATACCCTAGAAACACGCGAGAGAAACGGAAAAACACTTCAATGTTCACTCTCTAGTGGTGTCCCATCGTAGTGAAATATAATATTTTGAACTTTGTTTTTTAAAAGTATCAGATTTTATTTCTTCTAAAATATGAAACGTATTTTCAAACATAATTAATGGCTATTTTCAGAACGTGCTACTATTTCCCATACATTAAAACCCGATCTTTGTTTATAAGTAGGCCAGCCTACTTATTAAAGCAAATCTGCCCTGGATCAGAAAGCTGCTGTGACATTGCTGATATCTATCAGAGTCTTCACTGGACAAACCCCACGTTCTCTTTCCTGTCATAACTGAATTATATCACGTCCAACCCGAGCGATCCCGGCACCGAAGACAGACGTGAGAGAAGCGTCGATACGACAAACAACTCACCCACATCCAACCTAGAAGATAACACGATAGAAAGTTACTAGATATTTCAGTCTGTTCATATTGTATATGTACGGCCAAGTAAAATTCGCGTTACGAAATTAAACGAAACTGAAGTTATACCCTTTAAAATGATAATTGTGGACGAGACGTATCGTGTCAGCAAGCATGCTAATTATGCACACTTCGAATCGCGAAATAACGCAATTTATGCATGGAGCTTTAAACACGAAATCCACGTGATATCTGTGTATTCGCGAAATAAGGCCGAAATAACGAAAATGTGTCGAATATTGGCCAAAAATAAGTGTTTGCGTAAGAAAAAAAGCACAAAAGAATTCAAAATATAAAGTAAATGGATTGGAAGTAGTTTATTCACAGGAATGACTCGTCTTTGAGTGATATTTCTAAATTGATTATAACTTCTTTCTTTTGCTTGTTGTGTACCTTAGAAAAATAACACCGCCAAAATGCGAAATTAACATTTTTAAAAACAAAATTTGGGGAAAATAAAACTATTTCTGTAGAGCTCTATGTATGTGATATAACTTTTCAGGACAGTCATTTCTAGTATTTGGTGTTTCGCGTCGTCTGTAAATAATATATATGTATCTAAAATGTTGCATAGTTCTTAAGAGTGTGAACAAATAAAGGCTCCGATACAAGTGCATTTAAAACAATTGTATCATAATAAAGAAACTATACAAAATAATTACCGTTATTATAACGTCAAACAAAGTTTTTTGAATTCTGAAAAACCTCCTTTTTATAATTGTTTTCTCAAGTCAACATGATGTGTAAATTTTTTGTGAGCAAAACCCACCCCTAAAAATCAAAAGCGCCCTGAGAAGCTCTACAAGCCTTGTTTGAAACTTAGACCCGGTTTTTCAATCGGTCATTAACGGGGCCGTTAGCTGACGGTCCGTTGTCTGCATATGGTTTGTTGGTTTACAGATTACGGATCGTCAGCTAACGGTTCCGCTAACGACCCGTTAACCGATTGAAAAACCGGGCCCGAGACAAATAATATCCCTTGATTCTAAATGACGCTACCGAGACAACAATGGATGCACATTTCCCCCCAACATCAGACTGTCTCGAAGTCTAATGAGCCACAAAGTATTTTTGTGGCCGCTTAAACAAAGCCACGAAACCAATCTTAATAAAAAGTACTTTTAACTTTGTGCAAAGCAAACAAAGTTTATCTAAAGTTGTTGAGGTAATAACATCCCCCAGCGCTTAACTTGGAAACAATGTTTAGCTGCCTTCGTGTATCGATTCACATTGTTCAGACTTAACGAGAAACACGTTTACTTAACCATTGTAGTAAATATAATCAATATCTGAACATGAGATACAGACTTCAATGTTCTGAAACGTGAAATTTTAAACGTATATGTAAATTTAATAATCGAAAGCACATTCAAAAATAATATTGAAACCACAACTATGGGAGCCTTTTTAGCACTTTGCATTATTACGTGAAATGAAACTAGACAGTAAATCTTTTGCTTCCTCGATTTATCTCGAAAAAAGTAAGATTCGTCTTTTATCACCAGACTTGCGAGGCTGGAGTTTATCGACCCCAGACTTTTCGATTTATGAGTAGATAATGTAACAGCAAAGCGTAGGTGTTGCTACTGCCGTGTGAAGCTAATGATGATGGATGAAAATGCAAACGACGCGAAAGCGAACAGAAACATCCGTGATCAAACGGGAACAAATGAAGACACATTGGTCTTGTAAGCAGCTCGGGACAATCTCGTAGAAACAGAAACGAATTTGACTGATTCAATTCGGAGCAAGGTTTAGATGAAAAGTCATGAGCACGCCTTTACTCACGTAGCAATATTGTTACTTCTGAAGGGATATATGTGGACTTTGTCTAACTAAAGAAAACCAACTGGGCCAATGATAGATGCTAAGCGCATCAATGAATGTGGCAACGAAATACTACTGCAATATATCATGACATACTATCCCCCACGTAACGTTTCTCATACTGACATCAGATCCTTATCTATATTGCCCCTTTGGTGCACGCTGTCTTAAATCAACAGCATCCTGGCGTTCTTTCACATCTTCGTAAAGGCGCTCTTCCGCGCTCAGGAGAGTTCGCAAGTATCGTTAGTTACGCCCTCTGTGTTAGGAATGTCCAGGTATCCAACCCAGGTCTCAAATGATCCCTAATGGACCTGTATCAAGTAGAAGGTAGGAAGTAGAGTAGTAGAAAATTAAGTTGGTTTTATTGGACTCAACTATTTCGTAAGCAATAGAATTCAGTTAAGTTGGGGCAACTTTACACTTAGAATTATGGTGAACACCGAGATAATTGGATAATTAGCATAAATCACACTTATTATAGGTTTGAAACAGTTTTTAAGCAGAGTCATCGATCGTTTTATCAGTTTTGAGTGGAGTTGACCGTTCTTCGTTTCGTAGGTTGAGTTAAAAACTATAGTGAGCTGCTATCATACACAATTAACATATACTTTTTCACTGTTTATTAAAATTGCAAATCCTGTCTTATTTTCCCATAATGGATAGAAAACGTTTGTCGTAAACCAAAGAAATGGAAATGAGATTTATCAGTTGTAAATACAAATACGTATACGAGGTATTGTCAATATTGAATGTCCTGTTTTACATATTTTAAAGAAGACACGTGTAAACTATTTTGTCACGTTTACTTTATGCCAGTCTGATATTACCAGGTCACTCACATCAACAGTTGCAACCTTTTGTAACAACTCTTTTCTTATTGTTATAGGTTCCACTCTTACCTAATGGTCCCTTGAAACTGTCTACCCGATATGTCTATACGACCCATAGCATGTCGTGTGATGCAAGGAGAGCAGTACTAGCGAACAGAATGGTCCAAACGACCCAGAACTTTGCAACTTGTTTTTATTATTCTTGGCCAAAGACCAGTTCAAGCCAGTAGACTAACAAAAAGCCCCTGCTGCAGTTGTTGCCATCGCATCGTCCGTTGCTCTCCGTCTTTTCCGTGATGGATAGTATTTCTAGGACACTTGCACAAGTGGCACTTAAACTGCTCGAAATCCATACCAGTGAATGGAGTTGTGCTCTTCTTCTTTTAAAACTCTGCGATAAAGTTACCTTCAAGAAATATTAAAGTGTTTCGCACCTTTCAAGCTTCTTCGATATAAAATGTATACTGAACTATAGAAATGAATGGAAATATTAAATAAATGTGTATTCATGATTGTCTATACACTCAATTTACTATTGCTTGTACACACGCTAAAATAAAAGAGTAAACGCTAGTCAAATAAAGTGCAAATCGATTGGATTTTCACTCATTTTGAGCTTAAGTTTGCTCTTTTAGAGAGTACACGAAACATTTTTAAAGAACAGTTTTTATTACACACCCCGGAAAGTGTGTATTGCATAACCACGTACTTTTCTCAATTTGCACGTTTTAAAGCAAAATATACGCAATTGTATGTACTAATTTCGTAGGCTTCATTTTATAATCTTAATATTCATTCATGTCAATTAGACAACCTTTATATATAATTGGATTATGAATTTTTTCTCTTAAAAAAAAGTTAATTCAAATGTAATCAAAGTTATTCTTCTTGCCGACGCCGACACCGACGCCATCTGCTTTGCATGATAAGCGTCGCGACGCCTCTCAACGCTTCAACGAAAGACAGTCTCGAGTGCTGTACTAATGCCGCCTTGTTAAAATGCAAGCCAGGCCACCGGGAGACGTCTTCAATTACTCAAGGTCGGTGGTAAACAGCGAAAGGTCAAAAGTGGTCTCATGGGGCGACTGCATCAAGACGTAGACTTTTAAATGCGTCAACAGCTAAGTTAATTGAAGGCACATTACTTCTTATAACTTGGAGATAATGAGGCATGACCTGGATTCACAAGAGGTTATAGAGAGAGAAGTTATATTTTCAGAAGTTTAAAGAGATTATATTTTCAATTTTGTGTATTAACAGGCAAGGCAAGTATTTAATGGACAATTCCAGTTGTATAGTTTAACGTGGTTTAAACAAGGACTTATTATATAGTAACTTGTAACGAAGTTACTCCATGGTTCCATGATTTAACAGTCGTTTTATCAAATAAGCCGAGATAAAAAAAACAACAAAAAAACAGTAGCACATAAAACGAGATCCATCTCTATCTATCACCTCGTCATTATAATGAGAAATAAAAAATCATAAAAATCTATCACCTCGTCATTATAATGAGAAATAAAAAAATCATAAAAATCTATCACCTCGTCATTATAATGAGAAATAAAAAAATCATAAAACACAGTAGTAAATTTAGATCAGGTTGGCAAGTTCCGAAGAAAATTTAAACGAAGATAGAGGCATTTCCCTTAAGCGCTCCCCTACATGTTCTAAAGAAAGCCGGATAGAAACGAGCAAAATTGGTTTATTTCCAAATCGCAGCTTGATCATAATTTATTGATAAACACAGAACGTATACACAACGTTGAATTTTCAATGAAAGCCCCCATTTAAAGGGGTGACAACCGCAACAGATGAAAGAGTGAGGCAGAATACTTTCACTCACTGAGACAAAAGACCGTCGTAAGAGTATCGGCTTTTACTCGATCTTCGTTCTCAGTTCATTTTGAATGTCGAGTAAACCGGCTTGTTTCTTAATGGAAACGTTTAAACATAATGGTACCATAATGAATGTTTAGTTTCAATTAAAAATGAATCTAAAATAAAAATTGCAACAAAAGAATATCATGTTTCTTTATTCGCGACTTAAATGGGCCCCCAACATTTAGATATTGCAACGTATGTAAATATAGTTACGCACACTGGGGGGGGATGGGGGGGGGGGGAATGTCAAATGTTGTACACGGTGCTTCAAAAAACTATTAACCGATGGTAATAAAAAGTAGCAGCAAACCGAAGCTACCACCACCACTAGGCAAGAAAACGGTCAGAGCCAGTGAAGGTTTTTTATACTCTACGCTGTAATTGATTCCCTATGACAACATGATAACATGGTACACTGGCCCGGTCTTATACGACAGCTCGCTAAATATTTAGTAGGCCTACGGGAGTAATAGTGAGAGTATAGTTTAGTCCGTTCTATTATCGAGCCTTGGAAACTTAAATATGATACCGAAGAATGATGATAACATTGTCAGTAATACATACATGAATAATAACTTAAATTGACATAAATTAATCTTTTACATAGATAATTAAACTTTTGAGTCGAACAATTTGAAATTAATGCCGCTAAGTTTGTGAATTTACGATCTATTCTACTTAGTTTCCAAAGTATAGCTTAAGAAAATCACTGACATTTTCCGAGGGAAACTTGTTCCCAACTTCTTCACTTCACGTTACATAAATATGAAAATTCATAATCGCTTACGATGAGAATTCCATTCAGAAGTTGAAAATTTGCCGATAGTAAAGTCACAGTAGCATTTCGTTTCCGGTTAGACATTGAATGTATAAGTTATCAATGGTTGAATTGACGTTTAAAAACGGCAATTTATGTTATATTGTATTGTCCACAAAACTTAAAATTTTTGGTTTAGAAACAGGTTAATTGAAAAAAGGATATTTTTTCTCTAGACCATACGGCGACATACAAAATGTATAGCCAGTATTTTAAACATGGACTTATAACAGTAACTGGACAGTAACTGGACTGACGTACTGGACCTAAGCCTGTTGATAAATAATCAAACTACTAAACTTTCTCCAGAAGTCGGCTGTGGGCTGCCCTTATTGCACTTTGTATACGGATTCAGATTTTATTTGAACATTGTTGGTACCGGGAATAAGAATCGTAGACGCGATCTCCAACAATGTTGCAAGTATATTTTTTAATATACAACCATGATTTAGTACAAACCCAACCCGAGTTTTCTTTAATAATACTTATATTTCATGAAACAATACAATGCCATACACACTTGAAAAATATTTATAATCCCGTTGACCCATTGAAAACCCAACAAAGAACCCCGTTTTACTTCTCAAGGGTTGCCAGTACCGAGTACACATAACAGAGAAGAGAAGCTGTAATAATGACGTCTCTATTGTCCGTGTTATCTGCAACTGATGCAGCCGTATCACATAACGAGCGCAACGAACACAATCACGAATGCAAAAGCTCGTCTCTAAGGAGACACGTTCACAATTTACCTTCTACAGCAGCGCGGAGAGAATCCGTCCACGAGCGACCTTACATACAAACTACAAACACTCGAACAAACTAACGACATCGTCGAAAACATTCTCTACTCTAGATTCAGTGAATATAGTCTTCACAGAGTTCCAGCAAGACATTGAGTTTCCAATGTCAATGGTACCGTTTTTACGCTAGATCGTTTCGATTAGCCAAGTTGCAAAAATATGAGACGTAAAGTCCAAATATCAATCCGAAAGTGTACACTAAAAATCAGATGTGGTGACTTTTGGTTCGTTAAATATTCCACCAGTAATGAATTAAAGTGGTATTATTATTATTATTATTATCGTATGTATTTGCATTGGACGATTGATAACACATAAGAGATGGCGTGTCCAAAGCTGTTTCCGTCTAGTGTGTAGCAGGTAGCAGGTAGCAGCTAGTGCAAATAGGCTAGCAGGCTATAATCACATGGGTTCGCACCCTGAATGTTTGGAGAGAAACAACTTTGGGGTAAAACCATGGGGATCGTTTTGTCTTGGTTGCCATGGTAACACGTCACGCCTTCCTTGGTTCTCACGGGGTAAAATACACACTACACAGAGAATCCCTTCGATAGGGGTCGATCATTGAGTGGATTGGCCTTGGTATACGATCATGACGTAACAGCCCTTTCTGACCTTCCCGCCGTAGTTACGTAACCATCACATGTAGTGTTAGTCATTATCAGGAGAACAACAGAATATACAACTAAACGTTATACGAGTACACAAGAATGAAAACATACTCGAGTAAATGATTCTTGTCTATTTACGTCAGTGTTATTGAAATCATGCTATTCGAGACGGTGAGGGGTGATAGATAAAGATGAAGGACACAATATGAAATATACCCATGCCTTATGCGGGATTCGAACTCACGTCCCTAGGTGACATACGCTTAGAGCATGACTGTGCACAGCCGCATGGGACGGCTACAAAAAACGATGTATAATATGATAAAAAGATATCAAGTTAAACAAGCTTAGGAAATTGAAAAACGAATAGAATTATTCATTGGAGACAAAAGGATTTTTTCGAATTTCCAAGTGAAGGTAATCTATAAAACGCAAGATTATAATAGTCAGCCCAACGTCTTCCCATGTTTAACTGTCGCATACATATTAGCACGTCCTAATTCCACGTTTTAGCCAATGAACACTCAATTCATTTTTCCCCCTCATAAAATATTATTTATAAACGTCTATGCCACACGACAGTTGAAAATTTATTCGCTGTACTAAATTCCCAGCCAAGTCACGATTTTTAGCTATATTAGATTAAAAATAGACAGCAAGTGTTATTGGCGACACGTGGCTATAAAACGTGCCTAAGCTCCGTCTTCACTGTTCACGCGCAGTCGGTGAGCTGGGAGTATAATTCAAACTAAAAGACAAACAGTACAATTAACGACTGATTCTCTACAAGATTTATTACAGATATATGTGGTTCCGTACACCCTTTAACTGTCACACGAATCCTTGTACCGACTGGCATCGAACCTTGGTTTTACAGCACGCCATAAGAATTGAATGGTCGATTTTCACATGATTATAATTAATAAGCATTTACGTTAAAGTAATATCGAAAACAAAGTGGTTTTTAATAACATGGTCTAGGAATTGTTGCTATAGTGATTAATTTGCAAGGAATACCCAACATAACCGAAAACATGCATTCAGTATAAGAATTTCTAGATAAAGATTTAAAGAACAATCTTAGTCCATATTATAGAAACTTTGAATTAATCATTCACAAATCATCGTACAATAGTAAATTATAGTATAAACAGGAGATAATAGAGGTAGAGAGTAGAGACATTACATTTGCCCTTTTCCGCACAATCATGTAAAAACATGCATGATGAGTGATGACAAACTGGTATCAAAGCAGTCAATACATGACTCGTGCGAAGCGTATTTTAGAAAACGTAATCACTTGGTAAGCATTTTTCCTCTCATTCGCGTGCAACGAGGCCAATAGAGACGACAAGAGATGAAGGAAGATAACGACGCCAGATCCATCTCGGTGCAGAACGGCTTTACCCTGCCGACCTCAAAATCCCCACCCTGCTTTATTTTCCAATTTTATTTCTTTCTTTTCATCTTTCGCGACGGTAAACCAGGGTGAAAAAGGAATTTTACGCTTGCAGAAGTAAATGCATGAAAAATGTTATACGGAGATAGAAAAACAAATTGCAGGGTAGCTTGCTCTCCTTTCGCGAGCGGTCCCCACGTGGCAACTTGCACTTCAACATCAACCAATCTCACGCTGCCAGTAAGAAGCTTGACTCGATGTTTCACGGAAACGAGAATTCCCGTCAGTTGAAACCGTAGACGGTTTTGTATCGACGGGATGACTTCCGTGTGATTTGGGTACATTCAATTCAGGGTTAGGAAACCAGAGCCCTAGTATACTTTGGCATATATAATAATGTAATTTATGTTTTAAATTACTCTATTATAGCATTACCTTACCTGGAAAAACGTGTTATCAATTACAAAAGACGCCGCCATATGTATGTTTCCACTTTCACACGGTTTCAATTCTAACTCGTTTCAAATCGTCGAAAATCGTGTGGAATTGGACAAATCCGTTCCGTCCAACCGTCTAGCCGAGATAATGTTTTATCCGAGGGGTTGGTCACAAGGGAAACAAAACTTCTAAACTTCAATTAAGATAACAATAACAATTAAGTTTTAACCATATCACAAACAAGAGACCGGACCTCGTCTCGACTAAATCCAGTCCCTAGTCCACGGTAAGTGAACTTTAGTAGTGATTAGAGATTTAACTGAAACACGCTGCCAGAATGTAGTTTGTAACTCTATTACCGGCTTTAACGCAATTTGTCAAATAATGCGCCTCCTCATATATAGAGGCTTCAAGCTGATGTGGTGAATGGTGATGAGGGTATATACTGAATTAAGCCTACAACATATAGTTACCTCGAGCTATCTTGCAAGGTGGTATCGTCATAATCAAGTGACGTCATTTGACAATACCAACGTTAATCTAGTTGCAGCTCGTTCTCGGTATCCAGTATTGTGGTTCAGTGCTCAATTGTTGGCAGACTTAACTAAAGTATAACTTAAATGGATCGTCTGAATTCCGTGCTTACACACAATCAATAACATGCTTGATTATTAAGCTACTCTTAGCTTAATAAAAGTGTACCTGTCAGATTGTTTGCAAATTTTGCTATCAAAACGCGAGATCTTGTCGAAAAAGGTAGCCGTTGTTATACTTAACTATAAGCTCTGCATGTGTATCTTAAGTATACTATGCCCATCTGTATAGACTTTATTTTATTGTCATAATTCATATTCAAAAGATACTGAGAAGTTGTATAGCAGCAGGGCTAATATATTATTGTCAACTTCAGTATATCCCAACTAAATTTCCCAACTATCTTTCTATCCTTCCCAACTATATTTCATATTCAAAGAATACAGATAAGTTGTATAGCAGGGCTAATATATTATTGCCAACTTCAGTGTATCCCAACTAAATTTCCCAACTACCCTTCTATCCTTCCCAACTATATTTCATATTCAAAAGATACAGAGAAGTTATATAGCAGGACTGATATATTATTGCCATCTTCAGTATAAGTGAGGGAAATGTATTGAGAAGGAATGCCCGATGGTTGTCCGTAAGACTCGTTTATATGACTGGAGAAAACCTCGGAACGCGATTGCTCTGTCAGGATTGCCTGTGGTATGAATCGAATGGCCGTTGCGTGCGTGTTACCCCTGAGCCACGTCTACCGGTATTGCATAGATAACGACTTGGCTGCATTATAATAACACGAACACGGGAGAAACCCGCGAACTTTGGTGCATGGGCTCGATTCTGTTCACTATGTCCTGACAAAAGAGGTTTCTGAGCTGAATGTTGGCAATGATACAGCCTGTCAACCTTCTATAGTGGACCCAAGATTACTTTAGACCTGCTCTCGTCACACCTGGGGCAGTCGTAGCCAACCAGCGAGCCGCCCGAGACACATACGGGCCAATACCGATCGCTGATTGGCTACAAACCAGTCGCCTGTGACGAAAGCATGTGTAAGGTAGTCTTGGGACAACTATATAAAGCTGTTCCAACGTAACTATACTATCATGCTTAAGAAATAGGCGAGTCCAATTGTACCAGCTTAATTTTCTACTTCACTATAATTTCTACCGTCTACTTTGTAGGATCCTTTAGGGATAATTTACTACCTTGGGTTGAGAACCTGCAAATAGCTAACAAGGCCAGCGTGGCTAATGAGGCTTGTACACTCTACTAAGTGGAAGACTGGATTTACAGATGTGTGAAAGAACGCCAGGAATCTGTTGATTTTCGTTAAAACAGCGTGCGTGAACAAGGTCGTTAAAACAGCGTGCGTGAACGAGGTCGTTTAAACAGCGTGCGTGAACAAGGTCGTTTAAACAGCGTGCGTGAACAAGGTAGTAGATATACAAATCTGATGTTGGTATGATACTCGTTAAGTGGGGGTTAGTATATCAGAGTCAACTGAGTGCTCGAGGGTGCAGCTGTAGGGGTACTTACACTCCACTACATCACTCTTAATCCCCATTAAAGTGCAAGCACTAACACAAACTAGGTAGATACAAGAGAGAAATGTAAAATTTACCTTACGGATATGAGAACGGCGTTGTTATTAGATTAAGGTGCCACATTTCTCGGTAAAATTAATATCCTCGAGTCATAATGCTACACGCTCTGAAACGAAGCCTACGACGCACGGATACTCCAGTAAACAAACTCATTAGATGCGGATTAAGTTAATGTAATTATTGCAGGCTTGCTGCAAACGGGATTTTTAACCAATCACAGATGTGTTGTGGAGTCAGCAGGAAACCATGTCATGTGCTGAGAGTCCTAATGAGGGAGTGGTGCAGATATTCCCTTGCGATGTCAACGAGACGCCCACTTAATCCGGTGTCCAATTCAGTCTAATGGACCAATCCTCCTCGCTAGACTCCCACGATAAGACCTATACCATCACGCGAGACAATAATACAGCTGTGTTATCGAGCTGGGTCAATTGGAGGCGTAAAACCCTCAATGGATGCGGGGGACCCCCCAGTTTGAAGGTTGCGTGTCCACCTCGCTAGACTCCCACGATAAGACCTTCACCATCACACGAGACAATAATACAGCTGTGTTATCGAGCTGGGTCAATTGGAGGCGTAAAACCCTCAATGGATGCGGGGAACCCCCAGTTTGAAGGTTGCGTGTCCACCTCGCTAGACTCCCACGATAAGACCTATACAATCACACGAGACAATAATACAGCTGGGTTATCGAGCTAGGGTCAATTGGAGGCGTAAAACCCTCAATGGATGCGGGGAACCCCCAGTTTGAAGGTTGCGTGTCCACCTCGCTAGACTCCCACGATAAGACCTATACAATCACACGAGACAATAATACAGCTGGGTTATCGAGCTAGGGTCAATTGGAGGCGTAAAACCCTCAATGGATGCGGGGAACCCCCAGTTTGAAGGTTGCGTGTCCACCTCGCTAGACTCCCACGATAAGACCTATACAATCACACGAGACAATAATACAGCTGGGTTATCGAGCTAGGGTCAATTGGAGGCGTAAAACCCTCAATGGATGCGGGGAACCCCCAGTTTGAAGGTTGCGTGTCCACATACCCTGCGGAATACCCGATTTCTATCGGGTAAAATTGTCAAAAGTAAACCAAAATAAGTAATCTCATAAAGAGAATTTAGTGCTCTTTCTCATGAAAGTATTTTGTTCCAATTCATAGTTCCCACGTGACGTCACAGCGGCCATGATTGCTACACAATGGATGAGGACCAATCCTAGATCATTGGCGAATACTATTCAAATTTATTAAATGAGCCCAAGCTAGAATTTAAAATTAAACATAAGTAATACAAACACAAAAAATTACCACAAATACCAATAAAAAAAAAAAAGACTGGATTTTAAAGAACTAAGAATGTATGTGGTCTACCACAACAGTCTTCAATTGTTTCTCCATGGCAACGTCAAAGTTTGATCACAAATGTGGCCGCTACGCGCAAAGATGTGACGTACGTGCAACCTATGAATTAATATTTCCGTTTATCAAATGTTCTTATATTTAGTTGTGACAGGTGTGTGGGCCACACCACATTGCAACAGTTTAATAAGAACATTTGAAAAACGTAAATGTGTATTGGCACAGAGGAACATTCGTGAGGAAGAGAACCAAATTATGCAGTGGATGTCATGTTTTGGTTTACTTTTTGACTACTTGAAAACACTTTCAAGTTATTTTAACTGAATGAAATCGGGGTTCCACAAAAATACACTTATATGTATATCAGGCGTTCAAAACAAAAATCTAACAACTAACGATGCATTGTAAAGTCAAATTGTGTTGTTATAATTTCTGGAATAAAAAACAAAGTGTAAAAGCGTTTTTTTTTAAATATGGTGTTAGCACACCTTGATTTCTATTAATCAGTTGGTAAAAAATGTATCTGCTATTATTTTTACTGTACGAACTTGTTTCTCCACCGGTACAGACCATATAATATGACATTCCGAACACATACATATCACACAGTGATGAGTTTAGAGACAGATCGTCTGAGTGGGTAAAACTCTCCAAAACTAATAATAAAACACCTTTCCTGTCCCAAGGCCATCACCTCAACTCAAGGCTCTGGCCTTGTGCGACGTAGGCCTATATGAATAGAATCACGGACACATGCCTAGGAATACAGCCATGCTATAATATATCCCTTATAAAGCTGTAAAGTGTGCGGATTATTAGTGACGTCAAAACGCTATTTAAGGACGCAGCATAATCCTGTTCTAAACTCTACCAGCATCTTGCAGTTTCAATTTCCGTCCATCATAAACAAATAACTATAATGTAAAGCCCCTTATAGCGAGCTTAGGCTCTTTGGGAGCTGCTGTAACAGGAATTTGTTAAATGTCAATAAAGAACCTTCATTATCATCCCACCTAAATTACGGTGTTACTTCAGAATTAAATAAAATCTATTTCCAAAGATTTTTTTTTTTTAAATACAGAATCTAGGACGTGGCCTTTTATAGAATCGTTAGTATTCTGTTACCAATAGCATTTGACATTTCTGAAATGAATTACGCATTACCAGTGATGAACTAAGATCATAGTTTATAGGTGCCTAAAAAATACAAAAAAATACATCAACAAAAATAATAACCAAAATCAAGCTTTAAAGTCTTAATTAGTACGAGTACGAGCGAGACCTTTACTAACACAACCCTTATAATAAATTATGCAAGTTTTTAATCAAGTTTTGTTCACTTTTCTCTTCTAGTCTGTCATGGCGGTGTATAAAGTTGTATACCAACCCCAATGTAACTAGTCTCGTACCGACCACATACCCTTATCTGCTGTCTCTTTCATGCACTCTGTTTCAGCGAAAATTAATAGATTCTTGGCTTTCTACATCCGTAAAGGCGGTCTCCCACTTAGTAGAGTGCACAAGCCCCACTATTTACGACCACTGTGTTTGGAATTTACAGGTTACTAATATACGACCGTTAATTATCCCTAATGAACCTTTTTCAAGTAAATTATAGGAACTAGAGAAGTATAACATAAAGTTAAGTAGAAATAATTAGAAAGTTATGTAAGCATGAGAAAAGTTACGGTAGGACAACTTTAACTTCAGTGCGTCTTAATTTAAAGAAGACGGTAAACCACAATACGACTCATACAAGTTTCGTGAGCACCACTTCCAACCACCATAAAATATTTAAGAAGGGATAGTGAGGATGGGGAAGAACAGGCGGCTAGAACCAAGGCAGAAAGAGAAAAAAAGAAGAATGAAGAAATGACCACTAAAGAAAGTCTAGACTCATTCTGGTGGCCAGAAAATAAACTATTATGAGGAGAAGTTAAGCTGTCAATTCTACATTGTTGTTTTATTGTTAAATCATTAATGTTGGTATAAGGAGGTTGTTTAGCAGCACTACCTAAGTGTTATTTTGTGTCCTTATCTTCATTTTGATACTCAAAGGAAAAGGTTCCATGTTTTGTGTTACGCTATTATGTATCTGTAACTCTTTATATTAAAGGTGTGCCAAACACATTTAGTCGCCAAAATGTGTTGCAAAATAACACAATATGATCGTATCAAGGCCCATCCACAATGAAAATTAACAGTAACAGTAAGGTTTAAGCCAATCCCATTGGCTGATGAGAACCCAAGGTCACTGCTTACTGCAGCAGTAGCAATAGCACGGAAGTTTGGAAACTCCGTAAACATGTGGGCAAATCAAATCACTTGAAATACAATACACATGTTCATATAACGTCCTATCATTCTATTCGAATATTTACTAGATTTATTTTGTAAAGGGAACATATTATGGTTTGTTACTGTTACTGTTACTACTAATTTTCATTGTGGATGGGCCTTTAAATAAAAAAGCGTATGAACGATAACAATTTAGAAAGGCCACATCTATTGTCCTAGGGGGCGTAGTTCACATTATACATAAACCACGACTCTTGGTTTCCATTTCAATATATGAACACAGATTTAAATTAGTCTTCCGCTCAGTGTTGACACAATAATTAATATCAGCACTTGGGGCGTTATTCGTTCGTTAACCCCGGTCTGCCCGACGCTAATAACTTGCGCCAACAATAGCGCGCAACTCGTAAACGTGTATAATTCAGTGTGAGCCGAGAGCGGCACAGTTGACTTTGATGGACCGATGAGCATCAAGGCTGCAACTGACATCAACCTTCATTCACATCATAGAGAGCATCGCTTCACTAATCACTACCACACAGGAGGAACTTTGTGAGAACGGTGAACGAGTTACGCCCACTTTGGAACTTGTCTTAGACATGAATTAAACGGGATTGTTTAGCTGAGTTGTGCATTGTAAGCAATAACAAGAATCTTGGGCCTGGATTCACAAGATTCCTAGCTCGATGCTATCGTAAGTTAGGCAAATCCTAGCTACATAAATAAAGATAAATAATATCTGGGTATTACTACACACTCACAAGTAAAATATTATTATTTACGTTGTAATATTTTACTATATTTTATCTTTATGATATTGCAGAACAACATATCCGTGATTTATATCACTAAGATTTGCCTAAACTATGACGTATTATCACTTAAGCACCTTTGTGAATCTGGGCCCTCCTTTTTAACAACAATAAATCAACCAAGACGAAGAGAGCATCAACTTGATTAGCAAGAAACGAAATTAAATGCATTCAACGTATTTGATCGTTAATTAAGTTACAGTTTATGGATGAATTGATAATTAATTCGAAACGAAAACAGGCTATACCGTAAATTGAACAGAAAAATTCCCGAGCATGCAATGTGAATTCGAATTTCAAGCTCTAATGTTTTTGGGATAAAGTTTAATTTTTGTACGAGATGTTTATTGGTAACACGAAACCAATGTGTATGCGTTGGGTAATTACAGTTACATTTATTTAACAAAACAAGTTTTTATAACTAAGCGAGTAACATACAACAAATCCATGTATGAATCTTTCTTTTTGTTATCTCTCTTTGTTATACAAAATATGTTAAAATTAAAATAATAATAATAAGCTCCTAATGAAATGCATTATTATTTCGATGAGTATTTTTTTCCAAATGGGTAACATGTTCTACCAAAACTGAAACATTAATATGTCGGATTCGGAGAAGGTATAGGAAGCTAAGCGAAGGGTAGTCTCTACGTCATAAACCGCAGACAATTTTCATTATTTAATTATATCTCAAGATTGCAACAAAAATCGAAAATCTAAATCAACAGCACACTTTGTTTTGGTAAGCTCTACAGACTGAATAAAATAACCATAAGCGTAATTTTTTATTATTAATTCAATATAAGTAGTAAAATTAATTAAACATAAAGAAACACAATGATAATGATGAGACACAACTTAGAGCATTCGGTGTGTAGGGCTTACTAAACCACAGTGCGCTGTTGATTCAGATTTCGATTTCGAATCCCATTCTTGTGATATAATTTAAAAATGAAAACGTTGTGCGGTTTTTGACGTAGAAGTACCATTCCCTGTTAATCCCAAGAGAGAGGGATTGTCCAAGTATGTGGTCGATGTGTGGGAAGCGATGCATGCATGTTTGGATATGAGTGCCTGAAAACGATAAAAAAGATATGATTACCGCAACTCTATAAAAAAAAAAATGTTGTTCTTGTTGAATTATTTATCATAAGTTCTTTTGTATTCCATAACTAAAAAAAATAATTTAATGCAAATGATCAACACACATGCAAGGTTTCGTATTACGATATTATTTTTATACCCGTACATTGTCCGTTATAATATGTAAATATGAAACAGCCCACACTTATTACTGTCACGTCATGGAATATTACGGCCACGGGCATACATGAGGTTTTTGGAATTTCACTTTTTAGTTAGTTATCCAAGTTAAATACTATAAACTAAACAATACCTTATGTCATATCTTCTGTTATGCATATAAAATGATGAACATGCGTGTCTTATTAAGTTATTTCACTGTTTTACATTACCTATAGACATACACGTTGGCATAGCTTCATGCCATGCATATCATGGGTATGTACCAAATTACAGTATGATTCCTGGTAGAAAAATAATTATTACGGTTTAGATCGGCCATAGTCAAATGGTTGTTTCGAATTGACCTGCACCTAGACCTACGTTTATAGAATCGTAACAAGAATCAAAACTATTCATATGTAACATGAGCTCCAACCTTATTCAAAATACAGATGCTGCTGAAGGCATTTCTATCGTTGAGTGAGTAATATAGGGTAGAGTAGCAACGCAATCGGCAGTTTGTCTACCGCCTTATGCTGCCAAACATACTTAAGTCGGGTAGTAGAAGTTCGCCAAGCGACGCGATGACGGAGTTTTCGGCTCTCTTCGTATATCTTTGGTGAAGTAGCCGACCAATCAGGCTCCGTCACCGCGTCGCTTGGCGAACTTCTAATACCCGACTAAAGTATTTTGGGCAGTAAAAGGCGGTAGACAAACTGCCGATGGCGTTGGGCCTCTACCCTATATTACTCACTCAACGTTTCTATGTTGATGAAGTACAAACCACCCTTCTTCATTACCTGGACTAGTGGATCTTGTAGTTCAATATATGATAGAATGTATTGAAACATTGAGATTCATGTATATTTTAACAACAATATTCGGCTTATACTTGACATTTTGTGTAAGCACGCTAATATAATAGAAAAGCTCTGCATTTGTTCATCGATATTCCTGTTGTAAATACTTTTAATCGAAGAAAGTGACCGCGTTATAACTATTACGCAATGTAACTGCCTCTACCTCTAATAAGGTACGAACATGAAAGTATTGCAATAAAAAATAAATAACAAATAACTACCTTCTCAAGAGAAATGTAAATAAAAAATAAATAACAAAATAACTACCTTGGATGTTCTCAAGAGAAATGTCAATAACAAATAAATAACAAATAACTGCCTCGGATTTCTCAAGAGAAATGTAAATAAAAAATAAATAACAAAATAACTACCTTGGATGTTCTCAAGAGAAATGTCAATAACAAATAAATAACAAATAACTGCCTCGGATTTCTCAAGAGAAATGTAAATAAAAAATAAATAAAAATAACTACCTCGGATGTTCTCAAGAAAAATGTAAATAAAAAATAAATAACAAATAACTACCTTGGATGTTCTCAAGAGAAATGTAAATAACAAATAAATAACAAATAACTGCCTCGGATTTCTCAAGAGAATTGCAAATAAAAAATAAATAAAAAATAACTACCTCGGATGTTCTCAAGAAAAATGTAAATACAAAATAAATAACAAATAACTACCTCGGATGTTCTCAAGAGAAATGTAAATAACTGTAATTTTAATCGGGAGACAACGTGATTTACATTTCCGGAATAATCTTTGCACAAGACAGCCCGTTATGTAGTTGATGTATATATGCTTAGCGTTATGTATGCACACAGATACTTGGAGCCATATTTGCACAGCAATGGCGTCGTTAGCCGGGAGAGAAACACATTCTGAATACGAATAAGCAACGGAACAATTCCAGACTAAAATGTGATTCGTTTATTGTGCACAGAATAATATTTATCCTCGCACGATAAAATCTCGCATTACCTGTGTAATGGCGGCTGTGATACCGTGGCAAATTGTTACGAGGTCGATGACGTCAAACAGACCCAACCCAACCAGCATGTTTGTGTTATTTCTGGATACATTTTTGACATTGCACGAGCATCTTTTTCAGCGTGGCAACACATTAAGATAAAGCAGTGTCTAGCCCCCCCCCCCCCCCCTTTCACCACCGCCCCCGCGCCCCCTTCCCTCCCTGGGCGGCGTGTCGCCACCATTACTCCCACCTCCCCCGGGGACAGATACATCGGGGGTGGTTTGGTCCTCGAATTGTATTTAGGTGTGGCACGATAACTTGTCCTTAGTTCCCAACGTTAAACATAGAGTCTATGGGTGTGGCATGGTAACTTGTCCTTAGTGGCCAAGGTCAGCCATAGAGTTTATAGGTGTGGCATGGTAACTTGTCCTTAGTGGCCAAGGTCAGCCAGAGTTTATAGGTGTGGCATGGTAACTTGTCTTAGTGGCCAAGGTTATAGCCATAAGAGTATAAAGGTGTGGCACGGTAACTTGTCCTCAGTGGCCAAGGTCAACCACAGTCTATAGGTGTGGCATGGTAACTTATCCTTGGTGGTCAAGGTCACTGATCGGACGAAATTAGCGCCTTTGCCCTTAGGATACATTTTAGCCGACACGGGTCATTCGGGGTTAACGATCATATCGTTTCATTTCTTTTTTAATAGAATTATGTAATCGTCGACATTTACATTTTTAAACAATTACGGCATACATAGAGTCGTTGCATAAATATGAGCTCTAAACCAACTTAATAACAATAAGTACGCAAGAGTAGAAGGAACACTTGACTTTTATATATTTTATTTTTAATTAAGTAATTTCTTTGCTTGACTTCAGCTTGGATAAAAACTGCGAGTACAGATGCAGTTGTGTTATTGTTCTAAGGCGTTGTTCCCGTCGCTAATTAGTCAGCCACCCTTAGCTCAGTTGAGACTTCATACAATGGAACGTCGCCAAGTGGCGGAAGTCGTTTTTAAAAGTTTTCCGTCACAAAAGCAGTTATCACATAATTATGAAAGAATTACTACAATTACTACACAGAAGTTTACTCGAGAACACAATAAAAGAACAAAACTAATATCTACTTTAATTTATATTGAATTCTGAAGCATTTCGAAATGGCTGCGATGGATAGTAACTTTGAAACAGCCAATACACGAAGGTATTGTCGTTTAGTAATGTGACACCCATTTCAAGTGCCCCAAACTTATTATACGTGTCTACATTACTTTCACTTGGCACACAAATGTAAACATAGACTGATGGTACCTTGTTCCCGACTTCATATGACTTAGCTCCAGTATCTCGTTAAACACTAAATAATAATAGTAGCTTGTTAGGTCGTGCTTTTTTCAAGTTGCCTGACAAGTGAGGGTCACTCGGAGGTGAGGGTGAATGGTTTTATATCACATATTTTATTACTTTAGTGAAATATTTCAAACACTTTAACCAACTTAAGCATTGAAAGCCATTTCTGTAATTTTCTTACTACTTTTGAGTAAAACATTTACAGATGTCGTGCAGACTTACAATAAAGTTTGGAACTTTGGTGATCTTGAAACTTTCCCATGTTCGTTATGAAGAATAAAAAATAGTTACGCCAACAAATACCGAGCACTTAAGTTTAGCTTCTATACAATGTCACCCGACTTTTTGCCTTGCGGTATAGAAAATGTTGGAAACTTGCAGCTTGGTATGGCGTGACGGTGTTTTTACACGATGCAGCTTGCTTCGCTCCAACATTATTAATTATTGTTGATGGTGGGGTGACATGTCGCCTCGTGTAAACACGGATACTTACCGAGACGACGAGAGTATATCGCACTCAATAGATGGTGAAGACAGTCAAACAATGCGAAAAGTAGGACACCGATGTTGCTTTTTGTGTAAGTACTTCAAAGCAAGTGCCACTTTCAAAGACTTGTGTTGTGGGATATGACGCTGCATGAGTTCGTAGGGTACAATATCAAAGTGATAAATAATAAATTGTTAATTAGTAGAACAATGTTCATGTGCATTAAATTTGTATGAACTAATTACAATTCAATTGTAACTTTAACTGTAAACCGCCAACTAGATTCCCCTTATGACGACCCCCGTCATTAAATTCACCTACAGAGTGTGCTGGCATCATGACTCCATTTTCTAGTCTAGTTCCCATTTCTACGGCATTTGACGGTTTCCAATATATTGTATTGCAAATATACATTAAAATCATACACAGAGGGCGCTGGTGTCATGACTCCATTCGTTAGTTCCCGTTTTACCGCTTGATTGTTTATTGCAACTTTTAACTACGACATTATGACCTTGAAGTTGTTTAGGTGAATGGGTATTAAAACCGCCCAAAATTTTTTATTATATAATGAGAACGCAAATACTGAAAAATTGATTCTAATCAGGTCTTTGGCTTTGTATCAGCTAAACAATTGATTTAAAAACATTCACAGTTTGTTACCGTTACGATTATTTTATTTATAATTTAATAATTAATAATTACCAAAGAGATAAAATAACGATAGTAAAAATATACATATATATATATTGTTTACTTTTTCAACCCATTGTGTAGCTGATACAAAACCAAAAGCAGGATCAGAATCACTTTTTTAAAATTTGGAAGCGTTCTCATGGTATAATAAAAAACAATGATTTTTGACGATTTAAATACCCATTCCCGTTAAGTGCGTCGTTGAACAAAACATGCTTACCGAATACTTTCATTATACTCTTGCCACTTAACAATTGGAGAGTAATACTATAATGTGGTTTTCCTGATAATTCTAATTCGTGGTGACCAACACATGAATTTAGTAATTAACAAACAAACTACTGATGAAACAAGGTCGCTTTTAAACTAGAAGCCATTTCTATAACCACAGCAGCAGATTGTCACATTATTATCTAGAAAATATAATCACAATTGGCTATGCTTCATAAAGGTTTCAAACTGTTTTAGTATTTGTTCAATGAAACACAATTGTGTAATGATCTCAAACTAGATAGAGCAAACGACGCAAAGCTGTAAAATAAATGTTGTATCCCGGGTATTGATTAAACTATTATAACCGTGTGTTGCCACACATTCAGTGTATGTATACGAAACAAACAGAGATTACCTTAGCAAGGCTTCACTTCGCAATGAGGGTACTATACGTGTAATGCACAGAGACTGAGGAAGCCAGACGATATTTTAAAATCTTATATCTCAACAGATTTCTAGCCAGATTTACACAGTAACGATTTTTGTTCCTTGTCCTTAATCTAGTTTATCCCGTTGTCGCCCAAATAATAAAAGTTTTCGAATAATTTCTGTTTCGTTTTGCTGCTGGATTTAAAATATAGCTCCCCAACTCGGCCATCCAAGGAGCTTCTCGTAAAAGAAAAGTTTGTTGGGTTGGAATCTAATGGCGACCTTATAACACTTCGACCCGACCTGAGCAGTTGCATGCGATGTGGTCGGTCTGTTTCCATGTTATCTCTTCGTCTCCGTATCATCAAAGATTGGGGACAGACAATCAAGATGTGGGTCACCTCGAAACGGATGAACAGATTACAGATGGATGATAGATTATTGACTCACATTGTTATGTACAGTATGTAACTTAAATAAATCAACAGCGATCACGTATTTACCCTTCTGCAATCATGTTTTATCCGATATGTTTACCGATCGTTATTTTTCATCAAGATTATTGATACAAAATTAAATTGAGCCAAAAACATAAAGGAGTGGGTGCAGGAGAGCGATTGGAGTGAATAAATATCCTGTCTGACCCTGGATTTACTTATGTATGTGAATGTTCGTCTGTGCTGTACCCAAGTAATGCCTATTGTGATTAGGAACGTATAACTTGGATATTAATTCATTAAAAGGTGATTTTAACTTAATTTAAATACATTTGTAGATATGAGAAAATGTTACATATTTCTAGTTAAATACGTAAAAACGAATTAACCAAAAAAAAACAATTTTGAGTTATTGGTACGACTAGATTTATTCTTCAAAACACGCTCAAGTCCACAAGTTTAAAAATGTATACCGTTTCTAAACACCACCATGTCCGTATCGTATATCACACAACTAGAACAGTAATAGTGTTTCCACTCTCTAGGGTGGAGTAGTTGTTGGAAATGAGGTGAAGTGTAAATAGACAACTGCGATAATGGGTGCGATGATAAAAGCTGCCACTGAGTTTTTTCGTGTTGATAAAAACGTCCATTATTCAAAATGTGTTATCATACTCATTTTCTATTAGACACTACCTTAATGAAAACAGATATTCTCTAGTTATTAAAGCCATGCAGAAGTATTCATTGCGCTCTTATACTATACATACATACTTGACCTATCATAATATAAACTTAATTAATTATTTTTCAGTAAGAAAACCAATGCACACAAATGGGTTTGTTTTTTACGATAACCAAATAAACATTACACAGCTATGTACGTAGAAGATAATATTTTTGTTTTGTCGCACATGTAAATAGGTGGGGGTGTGGTTTAAGCCCGAATCCATCCCAAGTAAGAAAAAAAAATGTTGAAGAAAACCATTTGAAAAAAGTATTTTTGAAAAAACTTTTTGGACATGTTTTTTTCGGAAATAAGAAATGACGCATCAATAAAAAAACTAACCTGCTAGACAGCGTTTAACATATTTATCTTGCTCACTACTTAATGAAAACTAGATTTATTTGAAACTTGGATTATTTACTGATAGGATTTCCGGAAAACTGTTTTAACTATTTTTATACACACAGCTTGGGATCTAAGCTCACGGTAACGGAAGCCTTATCATTGCTGGCTTGGAATAGGTATAGGATTACCCGTAATAGCTGCAGCACAGGGATTTAATGACACGGTATGGATGCACTTAAATAGCCTACATCAACAAATTGTAGGTCATCCTAACTAAACATAGTTAGATAAGATGCCATCCATTTCTATAAATAACTTACTTTGATTTTAAAATATACCAAGAAAGAAGATGTATGTATGTATGACAAGGGTAAGAGATATTGTACCTCATGTTAGTGAATTAGTAATAGTAGTTGATCATTACAGTGAATAATAAGCTTGGGCCGTTAGTTTGTAAGAAATAACTAGCTTGGTGGAGGTGCCGGGTCAGAGGGTGTAGACAATAGAACAGCTTCGTGGTGCAATAGAACACTTTCGTGCTGCAATAGAACACTTTCGTGGTGCAATAGAACACTTTCCTGCTGCAATAGAACACTTTCGTGGTGCAATAGAACACTTTCGTGCTGCAATAGAACACTTTCGTGCTGCAATAGAACACTTTCGTGCTGCAATAGAACACTTTCGTGCTGCAATAGAACACTTTCGTGCTGCAATAGAACACTTTGGTTCTGCAATAGAACATTTTCGTGCTGCAATTGAACACTTTCGTGCTGCAATAGAACAGCTTCGTGCTGCAGCTCGATGCCACAGTATTATATATTCTTGGGCACGAGTCGGTATTAATGAAGCATATTCTTGTATATAACTATACAGAATAATTCCATTCCAAGCTTAGAGTGACTTATGAATGCTTATAAGCCGACGTAATTGGCCGTGGTCCATTACACGAAACCACAGTTCTTGCATTACAGGTTCGAATCCTGACTTTGTGATGGATGTCCTGTGGTATTTCCTCATCATCATATCATCCACTCATCGTCTCGATTAGCATCGTTGTCAAAGTATAAGAAGTAAAGTCCAAATACCATATTATTACAAATGCGTATAAGGTATATACTAAGTGGGTTTGAATTTGAACTATCTCATATACAAAATTATCCCAGGTAACAAATCATCTTATTAATAATCAAATCATCTTTAGATCTGCGCAGATGATCTATTCTGTGTAGAACTGATCACCCCAGCGATTCGTATGACATCTTTTGATTAAATTTGACCTGAGGTTTAGCTGAATGTGTTTCCGTGAAAAGTAAATTATGTTAGGTTGGCAGGTCCTAGTCTAATCTATGATTGAGTGGCCCCCCCAAGTAAAGCCTAAGTCTGAGTAAAGCTGGACTTACTTAGGAAATGTGCCTCCGCCTTATGGCTTAAGTAGGCCTATATAATTAATTGGTACACACGGACCAAGTCACGCAACAGTTCGTTGCGTCTATCATAATTAAGGCAGTAAACTGAGGTAGAGGAAATAAGTTAATTTATCTTACAAAATATATATGTATTTACTAGCTTCCTGCAGATATTTGGAATACGCTTGTCCACTGTGTATGTAAGTGGTAATTTAGTACAGTCTATTCACATTTTTTGTATTTTAAGTGTGAATAGTGTTATTGGCACTTATCATGGTATACGAAGAAAGTTGTAATCCAACTCGTATCGATTAAAGCTAACGTTCCAATTCATGCATAAATAAGTACCAAGCAATTTGACCTCTACCAAGAAGTCTACTGTTGAAGGGGTGCTCCCTTAGGGATCAAATATTTGTACATTGATGGTAAACTATACTGTACTTGTCAAGGTTTTCTAGTGGATGAATCTCCTTTTGATAGAGAGAACAAGTTATAAATTGCAGTATTTCTAATGCGAAATTAATTCAGTTCGGCAAAAAGTGTTACAACCGCTTTAGAGACATGAAACGTGTATGATATGCACGTGGTTTGCAAAAAAATCGTCAGAAATTCACTAGGGTAATAATAATTTGAACATGAACAATCATCGTAAATATAATTGATATTCTCAATCAAGGCTTACTATAGCCATTTTCGCTTTAAAAACATTCAATCTTTCTAAAATAACTATTGTTTACGTGCAAAGTATATTGGTCAAAATTAATATAAAATACAATTTTAATTCAATTACTTAGCCTCCTAATAGATCTGACTACATGTATCATTTATTTAATATTGGGGATGTTGATTGAAATAATATTTCACTAATTACTGAAGGCCATAAAATTGATTCCGTAACGGAAAACAATTGTCAAAAAAAGCAGATCTTAACACTATAATTCACCATTGTTTCTCCTACTTCCTCCAGTGAATGAAATAATCATGCTTTATAATCCGTAGCCCGGTATAATCACTGCACTAAAGAGTTAGTTGTAACAGTTTACTCACACTTAACTGAACAATAAAACACTAATCGTGAAAGATAAGTGGGGTAAATAATTGTTCCAAGCTTGGCAATTTTAATTATTATTATTATTAGTATTAGTATTATTATTGTGGTTTTACGATGTACTTGACACCTAGGTTCTATGATGTCGGACGAATCAGCTCCATTACACATCGCCAAGGTCCTCATAAAGGGAGTCCGGTCAGAGAGTTGGGGGGGGAGGGAGGGGTGAGATTAGGTCGCATAGAGAGCCGACATGATTGAGAAAGAGACGAGAGACAGAGAAGAAAAAAGGGAGGAGTTGAGTAAGTAATCATGAATGAGAAAAGATATTCGCGGTAGCCCTCTTTGCGGAAACCGGTTACCACTAGGAGGAACCCACCCCGACCGGTCGACACTTGTGATTCGATAACTAAATTACTCATTCATTTAAAGGGGTTCTCACCCGCTAGATTTATTTTTTACCATATGATCTACTCCACCACACCAATCGATAATGAACCATTACAACTCGTAAGTTGAAACCTGTGAATTGTTATTAATTAATGAAATTTCTGGTTAACTGCCGCGGCGACTGTTGGTGTCAGCCGGCTTTTGGTGCGAGTGTACTCGAAGCGATATCTAGACGGCCTTGGTGTACTCCATTCGACACCGCATACAGACCGCGTTCATTGTGCATGCGTTGACTATTTCCCCTCCCAATACTACTCTCTCTCTCTCTCTCTCTCTCGCTTGGCTTACTTGACACCAACTCGACAGTCGACACCCGCCGACTCGACGTGCACAGCAACGCACAACAACGCTCAAAACGAAATGGAGCACCCGATTACACATCTTTATTTTGTACCTGAACGGAAGCTCCGATTACAAAACCAAAATATAGGAAATACGCAGAAAAGAAAGACGCAGCGAAAAGTATTACATCATTTTTTTTTTGGAGCAGAATCCTCCAAGGTCCCAAGGCATACAGGTCGTCCCAATGCTATTTCTTATGGGAGATTTTCGCCGATGGGACCTAGCTCGAAAATCACTAACTTTGATATTTTTTTCCCGGGTTATGGTGAACCCGATTTTTTGTCTTTTAGTCGCTAATTTCATAGCTAATTAGCCTTAGTTAAACATATTTTTTTGGTGTAGCGGGTGAGAACCCCTTTAAACGTCGTCCCATAATTAAAAAATTGTGTTTACTGATGACTAATTAAAATATACTTCCGAAGTTTGAACTAATTCGTCCCCGTCCAACCAAACTCATTAGCCTAATTTATTGAAATTCGTGACAAGTTATCATTCTTAAATACATATCCGCAACTGTCAATATTCACACACCAAATAATAGATTATTAAAAAGTGACTTGATACAGATTATAGATATTCCTCCCCCTACATTACGACGCTTAAATCTTTAATTACTTTCCCAGCCCTTCCCATGTTCCATTAGGATGTGACTACGGACAGCGGGATATTTCTAGTACACTAATAAAAAAACGGATGGCTCATTTGATGAGTGCTGTTTTTATAGTAGATCCTAAGTTGACCTTTCAACATTCTTCCCAACGTTGTGAAACGTGTCAGTTATATCTGTGTCTGCTTGTCAGTCAGAAAAAGGCCGCAAAATAAGCCGTCCACAAAACAATTGAATAAATCCATGCATAATTCCGTACAAGTCTTGGTTCTGTCAAATTAATTATTCATGAAAACATATTTTACACCTAAGTTATAATACGCAAACGTATGAGATGAATATGAATCACAGATTTAAGTGATATAAGTTTTTAAAATAAGAGATTTCATTTTTGTATAAAAGTATTTAAAAGGCGAATATACATATTAACAGCTATAGTCAATAGGAATTCATAATAAGGTTCGTGTCAGGAAATACTGTTAGAATTAGACACGTGAAGAAATAACGATTCACTCTGTAGGTGTGCGATATTTAACCCGCTGATTATGTGGGAGCCCTTCTCGAAACACCCTCTATAGAAACATTCCCTACCTACGAGCGAGGGGTGGAGGGGGGGGGGGGGGCCTGATGGAGCTTTCAGAAGGGGACAGAACGGAACGGCTGCAGAGCAGACAAAGACTAAAGCCGGATAAACCGAGGCTGAATTCGGAAGTAGAGCACAGAGAATTATTTATTTTAAATAACTTCATCAAAGAAGTAATACTATTTCAACTTAACTAGGATATAAATTGGGCTTTATGTCTCATTAATCGAGATAGTGCGTACGATATACAAGATGGAAAACTCCTCGTAGCATCATAAAATGCATTGCATGCCCAAGCCAGGATTCAAACTGACCACTATTATTGTTGAAATGTATTGTTAATACTCCGTTTAATACGTAAAAATGATACAAATGACTATAGTGCTAGTGATAACTATGCAGTATTCCTGTCGCCCGTCCGTACATTCCCATACTGTGTTGTCTCATAGCAACATATTCTATTTTAACTATAAGTGTATGGACTAACGGAACCAAAATATAAATCAAATTTATAAAAAGAATGATAATTAAGCTACGCATTTTATTTATGTTAAAACCACTACACGAGATTAAAACTGTAACCAAGATCATTCATTTGAACAATACTTGTGAATTTTCGAAGTACCCTTCCTCCTCTTTCCTCAGATCTAGAACAACCGTCCTCACAACAGTCCTGTCTTTTGTCCTCGGTCTGAGAAAGAAGTAGGAATCTGATACTCTGAAAACACACCACAGTAACCACCTCGCCCTACCTTCTTCACCTTGATTACAATGTTATATTCGCGAGGTGGTTTGAACATTTTATTCCGTGTCAAATATTTTCGGCGTGTGTTCCAACATTTTATACGTTACATATTTTTAAAATCGAATACATTTTTAAAATGTAAAGTATTTATATAAAATGTCGTCTTTCTATTTAACCATGACATTATTTCCCAAGGGTTGTAAAACAACATAGACATCATTTAAGAGCAAAGTATTTATATTATAACATTTACTATTTTCATTGAATCATGACATTATTTCCCAAGGGTTGCAAAACAGTTTACGTGTGTTACAACATTTTACATAGACATAATTTAAGAATACAATTTTTATATTATAACATCTAGTATTTGCATTGAGCCATGCCATTATTTCCCAAGGGTTGTAAACCAATGTATGCGTGTGTAACAACATATTACATCTAGAACATTTTAAGAATCGAAAAAATTAGAAAAATTTAAAATAAAACTTATATCTCGTATTTTTATTGCACCATAACATTATTTCCCAAGGATTGTAATAAATGTGTTTGTGACTCACCGTGCCGGCGCGATGTTGCGTGGCCTGCGTGCGTGTGTGGTGCGTGCGTGGGTGCGGCGAGACGTCCAGCCTTGATCGAGTGTCGGAGAAGACTGCCCGTATCGTATGGGGTTGCATCTGTCAGTCCCCTCACTACGGTCATGCGCTCTAGCGGCCGTGATCGATAGTACGCGACGCGACGTCAGTCAAACATTGGGGCAGGGGAGACAGTGACCTTCCGAATACACGACCTTATTGCAATGCAGAGTATAGTAGAGATTTGTATATTCAGTAATGAGCGAGTACCTACAATCAATATATTATTGTAATGTAATGTAATGTAATGTACTTTATTTATTAGCTTAACAGCTATTTTGGCATCCTACATATATTTATTTTGTCTTCACCATCCACTCTCTACATTTAATTTTAAACAAACCAACACTATTAATTTCCTTAATTTCTATTGGTAACAGATTATACTGTCTTAATCCTAAATAAAAAATTGATTTATACAATTTATTTGAATTACAATTAGTCAAATACTCATTTCTGTTGATTGCACTTCTTGTACCTATACTGTGCACCGTATTAACATAGTCAAACTTATCCGCTAGATAACTAGGCGACAATTGCCCTTTATTATTTTGAACAAAAACACCATAGCCAGTAACATATACATAAGAGATATTTAAACAATAAGGATAAGATAATGTATATTCACCAGCAGCCAGTGGCGTAACTCGCTATAGAGCAAAGTATGCGGTGCTTACGGGCCCCGCGACCTAGGAACCCCTTCGACAACCACCGATTTGTAAGAAATGTTTGTATAAGAACGTATTCACATATTTCGCGTGTGATCTTTCCATTGGCTGTTGTCAACAAGAGCTGTTGTAAAGCCCTGAAGTGTGATTGAGCCTGTCTGGCTTTGACTTTTGTTCAGAGCCGTTTGGTAGGGGTGAGAGTGTAGTCCCTTTACCCATTTTATACAAAATAGGTTTAGGAATAGGAAAAAATACAATCTTATAACTTACACAACTAACAGACAACGTGACAAACGAAAGTAATCGGGCGCCAGAAATAATTACTGTTCTATTATAATTACAGCATTACATTTTAGTTTTCAATCCCCAAAAACCCAACTTGTATAATGGCACCTTCATTTTCAGTTACGCCACTGCCAGAAGACATTGTACTTGATACAAATATTGGTTTCTCAAGGTCTAATAAATAGCTACTATTGTAAGGTGGGCTATGGTTTCGTGGCCCGGATTAATGTTAATAAAATTTACAAATTTTAAATTCATAAACATATAATGATTATAGGGGGTTTAAAGCTACTAAATCCAGCTTTACGGATAATGTATGGAGATAAAACTATTGTTACAGTCGTCGTTTAAATACAACATAAAACGATTTGCGGGTATGCAGTCTCCTGTTCTCCTGTTCGATCGATTATCAGTTGGAGCAAACTTGTATTACAGTTACTATATCTGCACATATACATATATATTTATTAAAATATACCAGACCAATTAGATATTCAAACAATTGGACTTTCGTGGCCCGAATTAATTAAAGCCCCGGTCGCGTTGTTTTGCCACGGCGTTGATCTCTTGTCGACCTGTTTAAACCGGTATGGGTCCTGTGAACAAGGTTTAGTTTTACTATGCCTTGTATGAAACAAATAAACAATGCATAGCATGCTTTCAGAAAACAAAACCTACAATTGTGTTTAGTTAAGGTGTTTGAATATTCTGACCCCACCGTTAAATAAGTATGTAGATGGCTATTCAATATACTTCATAGAATTAATACAAACGGTCATCAATCGATATAGCAGTTCTCAATTGAATTTGTCTTGGCTGGGCTGTGGATAAAGCGATTTGTGTTTATTGTCTCTGATTGTAAGTTCCTGTGAGAATAAAATGTAGAATTTATTAAATATTAGGCTACTTGAGCATGTGTATTTGTGAGTAGCGTGTAACGAAGCATACTGACGAGAATTTCCTTTCTTTTCCACATTATAATCATCGTCATGTTTCTTTGTGAACTAATATTCAACATTGCGTCACTACGTTTGGAAAAAGATGGTGTTTCTATATGACATATTTTCTTTACAATCATAAATAAATTTAAACATTTTGAAAGCAGCATCTCTAAATAGCATCAGACCTTGCAAGAGAAAATCTTTGTTCAAATATTATAAAGATCAATTTTTTTATGCGTCGAATACTGCACTTGTATAGATACGGAATTCAAATGTATTCAGAGTTTGCTAAAATTTTGCATGTCAATGACATTGAGCAAAAAGCGGTCGGAAAATGTGGCAGATATTTCTATGGTTTATTAGAATGGGCGTCTATACTTATTCAGAGCCTCGCCGTTCCTAAGTTTCAAATTAATGAGAAAGTTCTATAAAGGCTTCTCTTCTGTTCATAAAAGTCTTTCAATTACTTACTACTTTTAGTTATACAGAGAAATTCTTGAAATTACATCTATTTATTATACGTATTCATAGGTTGCACGTACGTCACATCTGTGCGAGGTTGGGGAAAAAACTGAAACCTGTTGTGGTAAAATACAGACATTCTTAATTTTTTAATCCAGCCTTTTTTTAAATGTAATTAGTATGTGTGGTAATTTCTGTTCTTTTTATTACTAACCAATACTTTTGAAACACTTATTTTTGCTTTCTAGGATAGTTCCTCATCAATTGTGTCGCAATCATGGCCGCTGTGACGTCACGTGGGCAGAGTGTGTATTTCTGATTCGCCGAGTTGTAATTGAATGAAAGATTAAATCAATCTTGTTTCCTCCAATATTCTCACACACGATTTTCCGATACTAGATAACGCTCATATTTTTTTTCTCGTCTCCCACAAAACATAGATACTTAACTATAAAGTTGGAGTTGTTATGTGAGACTGTATGACCATGGTAGGACTGCTTAATCTTACCGGCGTGCAGAGTGTGGTTGACTGTTATTCCATCAACCGTTGTACTAAGTTTCACTTGTTTTTTTAATTAAGTCATGTGCTAAGTGCTAAGTATGTCTTTAATCAAACTTACTGTAAATAATCTATTAGCCATGATAAGATTTGGAGCACTTAACTGAAGTAAACTGAACGTCATCGTTCACAGAGCACTCTACCTGTTATACGGTCTCCCATTACTAACTTGCTTAAAATATGGGGGTGTTTTTTATTTCTCCCCGCATTACTACCCAGTATACCAACCAATTAAAAAATTAAGGAATAAAAAAGAAGTATCATTTCTTCTTCAAAGGGTCAGTATTTAAAGTTTGTTTTGTATGAGGTTTGAAGACAGCTGATGGGGTCTTCTCGCTTGATAAGAGAATTTGGAGACGAGGTAAAGAAAGCATTTAAAGAAAATCTACGATGTAGAAATGAATGTAATCCATTTAAAAATTCTGTTCGTTTCATCAGTATTTACAGACAATAAAAAGCGAGTGATTTATTTCCAAGAATGGAAGAAGACGCCTTTTAGATCTCAACGCATAACGTTCGATTCTTTAGTGAAAAAGCGACATCCAAATTTCGTCTGAATTCTTTCGAGGATTGAGTAGGACACATTTCCTTTGAATTGCTTTTAGAGATTCGGCAGGAAAATGAGAAAATGTGTGCACTTTACACCTGGTTGTGTTTTTTTTTGTTTAGGCCTACAGTACGAAGAAGGAGTTACATCTATTATGTTAGTGTCTGTCAATTCAATTTCAATGGAAAACAGTCCACGTCATTTTTCGTCGATTTTGAAACAACCTTTCAAATTATGTTGAGTTTTGTAGAAGACAGGCGATAAATCTGTCCCTACCAACGTTACAGTCTCATGTTTGTAGAATATCTGAGTTCAATAGTGCCAACTTTTCCTACCATCTATATGAAACAGTTCCATTATATAGTAATTACCGACCCTGCGTTGCTAACTTGAAAACACCAAACACAGCGGGCGTGACTTATGAGGCTTGTGCACTCTGCTAAGCGGAAGACTGCCTTTACGAATTTGTGGAAAAACACCCTTTTCCGTTGAAATGAAACAGCATGCATGAAAAGCAATAGATAACGACTAGTTATTATGTTGGCACTATTGTACATGACATAATGTTGTATTTCCAATTAGTTTCAGCTCGTCTTGCCACAGTATACGCGGAACTGCTACTGGCTTGAACACACGTTATTACAAGAGCTGTGATGAGGTTCGGGGAGTTGTTCAAGGTTGATATGCCCGTATACCCTTGACGCATAGACCAGTCTTCGGAAACATTTAGGCTAACTTCAACAACAGAGCGTTGGGTTGTATAAATTTACGCAATAGTCTCACTTCAAAAATCGCGCCAAATTAAGGTACAGTATTTAGTTATATTTTGATGACGCTACACAATACTGAAGAAGTGAACTGTAGGGAATGTAGTTTTGTAAGAAGTATCACCTGGGAAATATTGTTATCATTACGATTGTCATCATAGGGCAGCCGCTTAATTTTGAATTCTTTAACTGGCTGCCCTATTTACAACCGTAATGATTGCAATCCTTGAAATTTTGCTTGCCCAGTTTTTAGTTCTTAAAAAACAACATTCGCTATACATTGACACTTTTTTAATATTGTGTAGCGTTCTCAAAATACAACTGAAAAACGTTTATTTGGCGGGGTTTTCACAGTGAGACCATAATACTCTTCCGCTATCATAACCGACAACCTTTCAAAACTATTTTTTATTATTTCGGTGTTTATTTATTTATTTATTAATCATTTCCATTTACTACAAAAGTGAATGGGGGTTGGCAGAAAAGAGCACAGCTCCAAACACCAGAGTGACTGCCAACCCATAGTGACTGCCAACCCATAGTGACTGCCAACCCATAGTGACTGCCAACCCATAGTGACTGCCAACCCATATCTACTCAACAGTTCGGTCATATGACGGCGGCTGCGGAAGAGAGGCTTGAATCTACAGTTTCCAATTTAAAATTAAATTCACTTGGGACTTTTACTTATTTCTTGGACAGAGCGATTTCATTATACTATTCCATCAAATAATTGGATTAATATTACTTCGTTGTATCAAATAACGTAATTCGAGAACCACAACTTCATAATACAACCAATTTGACGAGAACGCAATATTCTACGCTACACCAATCGACGATTTTTTCCAATTAGGTAGTGTTTCTAAATCTCAACGGGGTACGGCCAGATTTTCTATGGCCGAGAGGTGGGGGATGTAATTTTATCACATTTTCTTAGGAACCACTTGACGGGATAAAGCTCGCGCGTGTGTAATTGCTTTTCCTTGAGTACTCAGCGAGCTGTAGAACGTCCGACTAGCGACGGATACAAAGTAGACGGACAAAGCACGTGTAGGTGTAGAAGGCTTGACATTGAAAGTAATTAATCCATAAAACCAAAATTTTAATACCCCTTTTCCTCCCCAGACCCGCAATGAACAATTATGTCTATAACTTGAGAGGAACGAAGAATGAAACTAGAACCGCTAGATTATTAATTATCTGCAGATCAGCACATACATTGTTTTCTATATTTTCTGTAATTCTGTGTGCGTATGCTATTATAGTCTGATATATTGTAAAAAAAATACTAAAGAGGGTCCCCATCTATTGGGGGCAGTCTGCACTAGCCGTTTTCCTCCTTACATAATATGTGTACAGAATTTGGTTAGTTATAAATAAATAATAACAAGCGTACTGATTAAAATAACACTTTTTCAATTACTATGTTTTTCTTGCTACTCTAGCTGTAAAAAAATCCCACCGATTTTCTTATTCACTTTCTTCAATGTTGCGTATAGCATTCTTAAGTTGTTAAAAAACAGAACATCAATTTTTACTACCCTTGTGAAATAGTTACTTCCAGATCGAAATATAAATCAATTGGCTTAGCCATACGGTGATTGAACAGTTCACGTGTTCGTGATGTTGGTCTTCGAAGGGTTCTTTGTTAGGATACGCGTATTGGGAAATTGGAATAACTCTTCATGAATATAATAAAAGGAAAGGAAAATTCTACTGGATCTGGTGGTAAGTGAATTAATAATTCAGTACATATTGAACTTTTGAAGTCTTGTTTCAGTTTGGCAGAGGGGATAAAAATCTCCAAGCAAAGTCTTTACATATTACCGATTTCGATTGGTCAGAATATCAGACGAAGGCTGGGCAATGTAAAAAAAATCTTTTCTATTCATTTGCTGTCGCAAAAATAACGATTAATAACCTTTCTCTATTCAGTGATGATCGGGAAAAGAATGTCATACGCTTGGCACTAGTATTAATTAATTAATGGAAATCGAACCCACTCCCTTCAGCCATGTATGAATAACGCATTCGCCGTTCATCAAACGTGGCTCTTTCAACAACTCCACACTCATTCCTTCGTCAGCCACTTCTCCCTTCCGACACTTGTTTTTAGCACTGCAGCCATTTCGCTCTAAGAAATTATACAGTTCTGGCAGTTTAAGAAGCGAAGACTGAGCAACAAACTTTCAATTGATTATTTGGTTATCGTAGTTTGCTATATTCTGTCTGTTTATGGACGATGAAAGGGTCGTTGATCTGCATGCGTGACCGAGCTTGGTCCTAGCGGGAAAACTTGCCCCTACAGTCAAGTAGTACTAACGTAGTGCCAGTTCGTCCTTGAGAGAGCGGTTACTTGTCGGCACCGGTCAACTCCGTTGGTGTGTCAATACAATCACCCCCCCCCCCTCACGATAACTAACAGTATAATGATCTGCTTTTGTGAAGTATCAAATTTTATAAGTAATACTTACCTTCAAAATCTCAAATAGGCATTATATCAATTATTAGCTCATAAAGTCTGTATCACATAAAGAACTACATGCAGCACAATGTAATGCATGGCAATATATATACTAAGGGCCGTATGCACTGAGTCAAGTGTTAAGTTAAGTACAGGATTTGTTGCTATCGAATTGTTTTATTATATGCTATTTTTCATAAGAAGAACGAACATCCATAGCAACAATAAACAAATCACATAACTCGACTCTGTATTCCGCCCTAAGTTTCACGAATTTCCTAATTTCCTAAATACGGTGCACATCAACTTTATATACTCCTCTTCAGGCGGTTAACTGGGTATATTAGGGTTTTTCGTTTGGATAGTGCGTAAGGAATGTCCGAGGAGTCATTCCCACCATTCACTTTGTAACTGAGCAAATACCGAAAGAAATTAATTCATGATTTTCGGCAGACGGAATTGAACCGACGACCTCTCGAATTAGTCTCATGTGCTACCTCTAAGCAACCATTTCAGTGACTGGTGATCACTTCTGTTGATGAATACAGATTTTACTAGCATAACATAACTCTCTACTGGTTTACATCATAACTTTTTTCATTTTTACGGAGCCGGTTCAAAATATAACATGCGTGCAGTGATATTTAAACTAATTGTCTATAAATACCACGTTTTGGTCTCAAAGTGCGTTGACCTTCTATTCAAATGTGAGCTCTCCCTATTCTACTGTTCGATATAGGGTAAAACAATTTTGAAATCGTTTTTTCGCAGTTCATCTAACCACAATAACACGGAAGTGAGGAAATGTTGATTTTGTTGGAGTTAGTTAAAATATACTTTCCATTTTTACGTCTAGGAATATTTTTTTAAGAGAAAGGGCTCTTGTGTAGTTTAAAAGTGAGTATTCAAGAAGGAGAAGAAGATAAGCATTCAAAGGCAGCGAGGGTTATGTATATATGTGTGTGAGACACTTGAAAGAAACCATAACCACGCATAAGCCAACGTACAACAAATCTTGACATATGTATAGTCTAACTAAGCTTGTAAAGATAAGTTTATATTGCTCCACCATTTCTTCACATTTCACTGTAAGTATATTCGTATTACGTTTAGTATACTTCGTTTGTTGGAGCTAGTTAAAATATACTTTCCATTTTTACGGCTAGAAATATTTGTTTAAGAGAGTTTGTCAACAAGAGTGGCTTGGTAGGCAGAGGCTAAATGTAAACACCATAATAAGAGCTTTTACAAGATGTTTGTGTAGTTAGTTTAGAGATGTGTATTCAAGAAGGAGAAGAAGCATTCAAAGGCAGCGAGGACTATGGGGACCGTGTACACTTGGCCACGTAAAACTCGCCCACGATCCTTATCTCCCTAAATACATTCATTCAGTAAACCGGTTAGGGGGTATTGTTCGGTTAACTGTGGGCAAGTTTTCCGTGGGCAAGTTTACGCTGACCCGGACTATGAAGTGTGAACCACTTGTCAGAACCATAGCCGCGCATAAGCCAATGTACAACAACCTTGCCATGTATAGTCTAACTAAGCTTGTAAAGAGTAGTTTATATTGCTCCACCATTTCTTCACGTTTCACTGGAAGTATGTGCGTACTGCCTTTATGTGACCAGAGATACACGTTTCAGAGATTTACATTTAACTGTAAGTATATGCGTATTGCGTTTAGTGTATGTACGTGACCAGAGATACACTAGACGACAACGCATCAAATGGATAACAGACATCCACCCGGCAAGTGGAAGACTATCGACTCCCAGCCCAGTCGAAGCCTGTCTTACAACGTGACGGTTGTGCTATTAGCGAGCACCACGTGACAGCCAGAGGGGGGTGAATGCACGTTGCAAGGCGGCTCACTTACGAATATTGATAACAATATGTGTCTAGACGCCATTATATAACAATGTTGTGTAGGACACCTGATATGCCCCGATTCATTCGCGTACGTCTATCTAATTGCCCCGTCGTAACCATCGCCTGACCCGTCTCAGCCCGGGGTAGAATAGGCCAAGAGTGACTCTGCGTGTCGTAAGAGGCGATGAAAGGAGGCCTTATGCCTTTCCACCCAATTTCCCACTTAAGATTTTACCTCCAGCTTGCATAGCCCTGCCTTCCCTTGCTGGACTCCCCCTTATGACAATCCCCGCGATGTGTAATGGAACTGATTCGGACATGAGTGGCGTTGTTTCATCTTCATCTCCATGTATCACCCACTCATTGTCTCGATTAGCCAAGTTGCAAAAATATGGGACGTAAAACCCAAATATTACCATCATCATCATCATCATCATCATTGTAATTCGCCTTGCCTCCTATGTGCCTCCGCCTAATGCGGGGTTCACATGCTCTGACATCGGCGTAGCGTTAGTCGTTGGCCAATAAGGCAACGGAACGTCGTACATGACTCCTCCCCTTTTCAAATAGGATTCGTTTCTTTTTCCCCATGAGACGAACGCTTTACGCCGTTGGACCATGAGAACCTAGTGTATAAGAAATAACAATTGTTCTGTATTACTGTTAAAATTTCCTGTCGTTCTTTCACACATTTGTAAAGGCGGTTTTCAGCTTAGTAGAGTGCACGAGCCTCATTAGTCACGCCCTCTGTGTTAGCAATTTCTAAGTAACCAACAGACGGTCGTGAATTATCCCTAATGGATCTGTTTCAAGAAGATGGCAGGAACTAGCTAGCAAAGTACAAAATTAAGTTTGTACTATTCCTATGAGCTGCGAGCTGCAGTCTTTCATTTGTAGTTTTATAGCAATTGTAAAAATTTTCCCTGACTGGTGATCGAACCCGGAACAGAAGCTTTAAATTATGTTCGGTCCTCCGGGCCGGATATGAACCATTGACCTATGGATTTCGTTGAAAAAGTGTGTATAGAAGGCGCAGTAGATAAGATAACATCGGTTTGCGAGCTGCAGTCTTTCATTTGTAGTTTGATAGCAACTGTCGTAAAAATGTTTCCTGACTGGGGATCGAACCCAGAACAGAAGCTTTCAATTAGCAACCTGTGTCTTGTTATGACAACCGTGTGAAACGTATACCTTCAACTTGAACACACTTGATTATATAAACGGGTGACGCACAGTTTGATAGAACCCAACTTAGTTATAAGTTACCCGCCGCTGTAGTTAAGCTAAGCGGTTGCGTCTAAGTTGAGCAACATCGGGGTAAGTTGGGGACGATTCTTCTCTCCTACAAGTTATACACCGTCGTCCCTATGCTAACTTAACTAACAATGTAAACTCACGGGAAGTTGTTGTATAGTTTGGCTATCATAATGATTGTCAATCACCCCGTTATTCTACAAAGCACTGGACTTTCTATAACTTATATAATATGTATAAAGTTTGGTGAATGAGGATTCTCATTCATTTTACACAATTACTAGTAGACAAACAAGATCTATGCTAAACAATGAATCGCAGAGCATAAACTAATTTTTGTTTTGTTTTGAAACAGCTAAGTGTATTTGAGGTTTACATTCACACATTTATACAGGATGCAAAATGTGGTAGTAGGAACAACTTTCACATAATGTCTTCGGTGTGCGCTAAAAGGACTTAATCTAGTATACGAATGCATGATAATTAAGCGAGCGAAGCGAGCGTCTCCACGAGACTCTTATGGCACTTCGTTCTGTTTTTTTTTTTTTTTTTTGTACTAGACTCTTATGGCACTTCATTCTGTTTGTGTTTGTTTTGTTTTTATGTCTGTCAATAGCGGTCGAACGGAAAGTCCGATCAACTTGAAATTTGGACCGTCCACAAGCCTCGATGTGGATTGAAGGTGTATAGTTTTGAGGCAAAATCGTTCGAAAAGTTACAAAGTTACACTCAATAACTGTTAGTAACGGTGGCGGACCGCCGCGAAAACACTAGACAGAATGACAACGAAAATTCTTAGCAACGCAAATTGCACTGCATTCAACAATATCGGGAAGTATTATAGCTATGGAAATTAGAAAAAATTTTGAAATGCACATTCTTGAATTGTTGTTAATTGTTGTTTTTATTAGCTTTGAGATCTTTTCGCCAGAATGTTCGTAGATATGGACGCGCTCGCTTATCAACGCGTCAAACAGAGCGTTTTCCTAGTAATTATAAAAGTCAGTGTGATCAACGATGTTGGCCTACACAGAAAATTCAGCCAGGATACTTTAATTTAACCGGACACGTGTGATGCGTCTGTAGAAATAGTCAATCTAGATTAGAGGTTTACAACAAAATGATAAATGACACTAAGTGTTTATTTAAATATTATTTTTGAACATTATGTTTCAATAAAAAGCGTGTTTACATAGAGGAATGTCCTAGGGGTGTGCTTACGCAAATCCCCATGTACCGTAAGCAGCGCATTGTAAATTCCAATATTATATTTTGTGCGTTGAACGGTTACATTAGTCTCCAGCATCTATACATATTTATCAGAGAACACCCTTGGGGAGCAGTTATTAGAATTATACATAAAATATATAGTGGTGCATAGATTACTCGAAATCACGGTGGCTCACGCGGTTGGGGCGTAGGTGTTTGGCATACGGCACCTGCGGATGTGAGTTCGAATCCCGCATAAGGCAATAGCTTCATCTTCATCTCCATCACCCCTCATCGTCTCGAATATCACGATTTCAATAAAATACGTAAATATGCAAGAATGATCTAAAAACACGGACGATACATCCAACACATTCCCAACGCAAGACATTCATATCAAATATTGAAAGAGAAAGTCGCACTTCTACTCGTCAATGGTACAAGCAGAATATTCAACCAAGTCAACTCAACCTGAGGCGGATCGTGCTGTAGAGTAGTCCCTAGAGATTTCCTGGAGAGACTCGAGTATTCTGGCATGTTGATATAGCATCCTAGTTGAAAACCAGAGTGGCTCGTATGCCGATCTGTATTCAAGATGGCTCACAAATACGTTTCAGGTATCTGATTACGGACGATTTTCATCTTCCGGTCCAGAAAGCTGTATGACCCACTTCATTTGTCTTTTGGGGGCGTTTCTTCTCTTCAAATGGAGAAGGTTCCAGTCTTTGGAACTCACAAGTCTGTAGTTACGGTTGAAATGCTGACTGCATCAATAAGAGTCATACTATAGACATTTCCGACTGAAAAGCTATGATTATGGGTGTAATAGTAAAGACTGGTCCATACAGATTTTTAAGACCTACGATTTAAGGTTTAACGCGTAGTCGTAAAGTTGGATCATAGGAAACACGTACTGGCGTTCACACAAAGTTTTTGTTTTAAGACGTTGTTTTCATTGTTGTTTTTAAAACAACGTCTTAAAACCTCATGCATTATGTCTTCAAAATCTGTGTGGACCAGCCTTTAAACAACTGATTGTTGATATCCGTACGCGATTTATAATTGGATGACGACGTTAATAATAATATACAAAATTAAAAGAACGTGTACACAATTACTAAACGTAATCATACTTCAGAATAATGCGGTTAAATAATTTGAACAGAATATTTTGAATCCCAAGTAGCAACGCACAGATTTTCTTATCACGCGTCTTCAAAATGTTGTTAACGGGCCCATTAGGTGGTCAGTTGCGACATGGTCAGACTGATTTGTAATTTAAATTACCATTAAAAAATAGGCTAGGTGCTATTCGGCAAAAAATCACATTTTGTTAACAAACTTTAACCGCTTTATTCGGAACTATGATTACTATTAGTTAAGTAATGTTTTTCGCATTTGTATACCAACATACACATCCGGTATTTATAAAAATTGTTAACCTGACCATCCCTTTAACATATTTTGAACTTGACAAATTCATCATTTATCAAGCATCCTCCATTAATCTGCAAAGTATGTCCACATTAAAAACGAAATTTCTTGACTCTCTGTAACGAACAATGCGTTGATGCACAAACAAGCAATGGAGCGTCCTCGCCATATTCCCTTGAGAGCTAAGCCGCTTACAAGTTACAAGCGCTTAGTGTTCATACAAGGGATGATTGTGCCGGTACTATTAAACTGGAGATTAGCACGTGGATTAGTTTAGAAAGCCATTCATTAATTTGCTATAAACTTGGGATTAGGGTTGGGAATTTGAAGTACTGGATAAGTGTGTTCAGTACCTTTCCGGAGTCTGGACTGTAACACATTTTTGTTAATTGCATATTTTTGTAATAAACGACAGATAAAAACTTAATTGTTTTATCAGTTATTGACAAAAATTCGCGTTCATCGCCAATTAATCATATTTAACAAAGGAATGTGGAACATTAAAGAAGACATGTTCATTCTTTTGTATCATATTAAAAGATATATTAATCATTCGAATGTGTTCATTGTATTATTGCATACGTGTTTGGCTTGGCAGAATAATTCACAAAAAAAGAGGAATTTATTTGTCTAAGTAAAAACAATTGCATAACACATGATCCGGGTGAATAAGTGTAAACTGAGAATCGTGTAAATACTGCTGGCGACAGTGGGGATTCAAATACACAATACCGCAGATAGAGACTTTCTTCAGCTGTGTGATTACAATATTGGTGTTACATAAACGAAGGCAGCATCGCATAATGACAGAGGATTTGAGAAGGTATTTGTATTTACTTTAGAAAATATCAAGTCGGTAACTTTAGAGTGAGTGTGGAGTTTTATTTTAGTCACATACATCGCATAGACTTCCGAGTTCAACGTCTAACTATTATGACAAGTGGAATGCTGGACTTCACAGGGTATTTTGAAACTATATTACTGCATGATAAGATAATAAAACAATCACAAACAGATAAATAAAAGACCTCAGTCAGGGCCCCGTGAAGCTCGCTTTAATACATGTATAGTAAAATATTGCTGTGTGCATAGCCTTGTTCTTGTGTGACATTGTGTTGAATTATTCCAACGCAATAAGTTTAATTTACTGTTCAGGGTTGAAATTTGCACAAATCAATAATAACAGCTATAGTATAACAGTTCTATAATACATGAATTTAATACCCGCTATCAACCATATTATACATACTATTTGTTACAAGCTTAATTTGTTACAATATCAGTTTTTACTAGTAGACACACATTCAACCAAACTCATGAAAATACAGTTTAATAGTGGTTTCTGGAAGTAAATGCGAATCTATACACTCACATTCTGCGACAAATCTACGCATACAAAACAACAGTCGGGCATTGAAAACATAAATACAGCTTGTTTATTTTTAATACGCTCTCCATTTCTGAGAATTATATTCAGCCGTCTCAATTAGACATTTGATATTCTAACTGTTCAGTGCCATTGCCAGTGTCGATTCCATGTAGCTTAGAAGCATATTGAAACATGTGGGTAGAGATATTGTTTACATGAGAAAACATGAAACTACTTCACACGTGAGATATCACACAAAAGTATATTATATAACACAAGACTCTACCCCTTTGAGCGTCAGCATAGCGTTAGCTAAATAAGCGATTAGAGATCGGTATACGTTCCTATATCTGAAAAACTCAACATCATGGTATTATCTATCACATTATATAAAAGAAAAAATGCATACTTTCAAGTATAATACAAAGAAGCTCATAGCTATACATTTCCGGTGATTGATGAGGTTCATACAGGGCCGCAACTAGGGTAACAAATCACCCGGGTATGATTGGACAAAGTATAATAGGAGGGTCTGGAGCGAGGCCCCCAGCCAATGCGGGTCTGGGGCGCACAGCCCATGATTTTTTTTTATTGTTCTAGTGTGATTGGAGTGTTTAACAGTTTTAGGCGTGTTTTCATAACATTTGCTACTGATGACTGGTGTGTTATTAACGATGGTATTATAGCAATTCAAACTACTCCAGATATCGTACCCGGGTATGTATCCGGATTACCAACCCCTAGTTACGGCCCTGTACATAAAGTAGCCTCGACGTTAGCAGTCCAACAGTACCAACTTAATTCTCTACTTTTACACTTCCAACCATCTACTTGTAACAGGTTCATTGGGGCTATTTAAAATCTCGGGTTGGATACCTAAACATTCCTAACAGCGGGCGTGACATGATTATGACACTTGTGGAAGCCTGCCTCCTTTTCAAAATGTATTGAAGAACGCCAGCATTTCCATTGCAACGGCGTGTATGAAAAGGACAGTAGATAAGAATCACGTGGGTACGAAATTAGCTGTTACGTTTGGGCAAGTATATCAATCATAGCAATCCTTGTACGCAGTAAAGTAACGAGATAGGTCAAAACGACATCAAATTTGCATTATAGAAGGAACATTACTCAGGTTACCTGTTATCTCACAAGAAATAATATGAGACACGTCTGGATAGTATTCTTACAAGCCGTCTTTGACACTTTCAGCCTAGGTGATTTAAACCGTGTGACTGTTGACTTTTACAATGGGGTTCATGCCCTCTTGTAGCAAGAGTTATATCACGTCTAACGCCATTGCTATACGCCCATGAGCTGTGTCATGTGGGTTGGGCCTATGTGTACATAGAATAAAATATCGACTCTTCCCAAACACAGAGTTCAATGTAAAGGTGAATATGACAACGTATTACGGCGGGAGATCAACGAGATGATAAAACCCGTTGTAACTGAAGCAAATGTCAGGAGTGTCGAGCGGGAGCGAAGGATAACTCTACGTCAAAAACCGCAGAAAATTTTCATTTTTTAATTATATCTCAAGATTGAAACATTAAATCGAAAATCTGAGAAATAAGAGCGCTGTGATTTAGTCAGCCCTACACACTGAATGATAAATGTATTTAACGTTATAATCAGTATGACTGTGATAACGATTTCCTTAAATTACTAAGGAAATCGTTATCACAGTCATACTGATTAAAACGTTGAATACATTTATAATTCAGTGTGTAGGGCTGACTAAACCACAGTGCTTTGATTTCTCAGATTTTCGATTTTATGTTTCAATCTTGAGATATAATTAAAAAATGAAAATTTTCTGAGGTTTTTGACGAAGAGGTATCCTTCGCTCTTAAAGATGCACAGTGTGACGTCATACGGCCAGCTGGTCGGTGATCGTCAGAGATGTGACGTCACTTGGCTGTGGCTGGACGGCCGTATGACGTCATACGGCCAGCTGGTCGGTGATCGTCAGAGTTGTGACGTCACTTGGCTGTGGCTGGACGGCCGTATGACGTCATACGGCCAGCTGGTCGGTGATCCTCAGAGTAGTGACGTCACTTGGCTGTGGCTGGATGGCCGTATGACGTCATACGGCCAGCTGGTCGGTGATCGTCAGAGTAGTGACGTCACTTGGCTGTGGCTGGACGGCCGTATGACGTCATACGGCCAGCTGGTCGGTGATCGTCAGAGTAGTGACGTCACTTGGCTGTGGCTGGACGGCCGTGTGACGTCATACGACCAGCTGGTCGGTGATCGTCAGAGTAGTGACGTCACTTGGCTGTGGCTGGACGGCCGTATGACGTCATACGGCCAGCTGGTCGGTGATCGTCAGAGTTGTGACGTCACTTGGCTGTGTCTGAATGACCGTATGCATAGAAGTTCCACCCAAACTTCGGAACCCCCGATTTCTGTATGTTACAAAAATTGTCATGTCATCCCTCTTTCTTAAGAACGTTGTATTGTTCTAATAAATATTTCCGTTTCACACTTGTTTTTGAGAGTAATATTTACATACCTGGTATCATGGTGTTCCGCCGAGCCCCATGTCGACATGTCTTGCTGTGTAGGCCTATACGTCGAACCAGTGGCACACTCAGGATTTCATCTGGGAGGGGCTTTGGCGGGTGAATTAATATTAACGAGATTTATATTTTAAGGATATGCGAACAGATAGGATACAAAATAAACACTTAACATATTGACACGAAACAATGAAGAGATTTACTATCTTAACGGCTCAATCACAACTTACGTTATCGTGATTGGAATAGTAATCCGGAATTCGTGACGTGCGTGGTTCTTTTGGTGCTGTTTACAACAAAATCGTAAGGCCGTAATGGATTGGAATGGTAAATCATATTTCTAGAATTGTGATCCCGATTACAATTACGATGCCGTCAATTATGGTTGGGCCTTTACTAATTCATCGACGAGGAGTAAACATATTAATATGTTTACTCCTCGTCGATGAATGTATGGAAAAAAGTTCTGTTTCCTGGGAATGCTATAAGCTTGATTCCGCCTATCTGCATGATAATCCTAGTGCTCAATAGGTTTAAGACTTCTCATATTTCAATCTGAACCAGAGGTGTAAAACATTTACAAGATTTTACAAGACTTAGATCTGAAGATAAGCCGTTCTTGTGAAGATAAATCCTACAAAGATGTCCTGTTAGAAACAAGATAATTGCTAAAGCTATAGCTTAACTAAACTTAAAATTATCTAATCCCCACTTACAAAGTAAGGCAACATCAAACCTTATATACATAAATCAGTCATGCAAAATTATTATCATTTCAATTTGAAACTTCCCTTCTTTAAGTTACGCAAAACAAACACGGATATTATTTACTTTTACCTTAATGGCTCGCATTACAACCCCTTTCAGTTTGTCTTCCTCATTGCATACTCCATGGCTTCTTTCCTCTCCAATCAGACAAAGCCAGAATACTGAAGCAGTCACGGTAAATCAAATCTCCATGTAAACGCACTGTTCCAAAGAATGTGTTTGTTGACTCAACCGTTCACCCTTCTCCCTTCAATAACAAAGTTGCAAACAGAGCTCAATGAACTCCAGGCTGGATGGAGAATCTAGACCGAGAATCATAAATCATGGGAGTAACGATTGTTTGCCAAGAACGACTCCGGACGCGACCCAAACGTCAACCGGGGAATCTCTGACACTGGCGAGTATCTTCAATCCGTAGAGATATTCGTGTTTGAGGAAGAAATATTGACCGTTGTGATGCCTCGGAAAGATGATTGTGTTCACGTTTATACGCTCGAAAGAATTATTTCAGTTTGAGAAAGGTCGACAAAACCCTTGTGTGTTCACGAAATAATACAATACAACTAAGAAATATGAAACATGGACGGACGGAATAGTCAGCCGTGTAAGACGCACAGGTCAAATAATGATAAATTTAATCGGATTGGATTTCCGTGTTTCGTTGTAAATAATAAATATGCACCGTATATTTATTGTATACATCAGTACCGGTAAATACTTTGCCTAGAAGTAAAATATACATTAGGTAGTTTGGTTGGTGGTACTTCACAAACAAAAATTATTCAAAAATTATTAAATTTAGAAATGAAATTATTCAAATTTAGAAAGAAAACAAAAACGATATGTTTCCTCTTCATTTTTTATTTATTTACTTTTTCTTTACTTTTTCACTTTTACCATTTTCCTTTTTCTTTCTTTCTCTTCTTTCTCTTCTCCTTATGCACGTCTCTATATGCACGCTACTTTAACGAAAATCAAGAAATTCCTGGCATTCTGTCACACATCCGTAAAGACAGTCTTGCGCTTTGTAGAGTGTACAAGCCACATTATAGTCACGCCCGCTGTGTTATAAATTTACAGGTATCCAACCCAAGGTTGTAAGTTATTCCTTATAGACCTGTTTCAAGTAAACGGTATCAGAACTAGAAAAGTAGAATATTTAGTTTTTACTATTGGACTCAGCTATTTCTTTTAAGTATTTAAGCATGAGACAACTTACGTTAGGGCAACTGCAACTTTAGCAGTCAGTGGTGGGTAATAGGACGCGTACATGGAGATATGTCATTGCCCTAACACTGATTACAAAACAATCAATCACTTAATATGCACATTCACACTCATACCCACGCCCCAATGATTAGCTTTACACTATTAGTACACACAGCAGATGCACGCAAACACATGTGATCGGATTCTGTTTGCATACGTCAACAGTAATTGTCAGTACCAACATGAGGTGAACGTACGAGGGCTTTATTCAATTACTGAACAATTACGCTTCATCGCCACTCAATTATAAACCATTAACTACTCGTGAGTATCAATCGGCGAGGAATTTTCGTGTAATTATTTCATTACTAAATTATAAATATAATAAAGGTCAATGGATGTTGATGGTGTACTACGGTTTATCCACACTGAAAATTAAGGGTAATGTAATGTAACTACCGTAGCTCTTTCAATCCAGCGTGTTGTAAAATAAGACTTGTAAAACATGACACACAACCTGGACTTAATACTGGAAATCTCCCATGTATAAGTGATGGAATTATGGGAATTAAAAGGCAAGTAGAACGTGAAAAAAGTATGTGTATACCAACATTGGGTTATTTGCTAGAGATAACTCAAGATGTGCAATGTAATGGATATGTTGAAATGAAAAGACTGCTAAAATAACGGGAAAAATTAAGATCAGACGATTCATACGATTCTACGGATTGGTAATGCTCAAGACAAAATATGTGTTATGAGACATTCACATTTTGAGGAATACTTGTTTAACCCAAGATGTGCGATGTAATGGATATGTTGAAATGAAAAGACTGCTAAATAACAGGAAAAATGAAGATCAGACGATTCTACCGATTGGTAATGCTTAAAACAAATATGTGTCATGTGAGACATTCACAGTTTGGAGAATACAATATTGTTTATCTTTGACATATTGTATTCTTGGTATGCAATACAGTAATTTGTTAGTCTACAGCAATGACTTCGTGTACGGGATGGTGGCCGCTATGCCTAGGAACTGCAATACCTCATGTACGGGAATATGGCCGCAATGTGTAGGAGCTGCAATACCTCATGTACGGAAATATGGCCACCATGTGTAGGAACTGCAATACCTCATGTACGGGAATATGGCCACAATGTGTAGGAGCTGCAATACCTCATGTACGGGAATATGGCAGCCAACAATGTCAGTGACGTCACGTGAATATAAAGAATGCGGGTACATTGTTCAGTTAAAACACAACCTCTCGCGCATGAAAACGACAATGTATAGAAGATATCTCTGAAGAACAAAGAAATGAGATGAACATATTATGTTTATTACATCCATCCTCCAGACATGTACAGTTTCCACTCAAACTAAGTGATAATGAAAATTAATCATCCATGCACAGAGAGAGACCTTTAAGTCGAGGCGAGGGCGTTGAATCGAGTCAGCAGACCGTGACGTCATCGACGTCTATATGACCCTAGGCTTGGCCTTGTCTTGATGTATCCGGTGGGCATGTTAGCAAGGTCTCACCTCCCGTATACAACCCGCAGACAGACATGGCTGTAACTAACAAACTAACAATCGTTACACTAAAATATATCTTTATTACCAATAGTATCATTGTTGGGAACTGGAATTTTATGCACGGATCTAAAAAATATTCATCGAAAATTGTGTATAACCGGCAACGGGTATAGCCTCAGTATTGAAATCTTGCAAAATTAATGTTTTTATTATCTTGACAACGCTAATCAAAATATTAATAAAAATAACAAACAGTATTCAACAGTGGAAATTCTGCGTGATGTTGTTCTGTAATTGGATTCATATCACAGCTATAAGCTATCATGTTTCCAATAATGTGTAGCGTTTACCCGGTTTATATAGTGAGACTATACCCAATTCTGCTTTAAACTTATGCCTACTTATGCAGTATTCATTAAATGAATATAAATAATGAATATGAATGAATAAACACCGATTTCAGATACGTTTCTCACAAAAATCCACTTCACGTAGAGCGGAGTGGATGTAGATTATACAAACAGATTAATTGTGTATAGGCCTAAGTAGAGCCGTAGTTGAAAAGTAAAACTTTGCTTTATACTGTATTGCACGGGGTCGTGTTGAATGATTACCAGGAATTCAGGAGCAGGTGTTTCTGCACCATTAGGTTGATAGCTACAACTAAGATTGATAATAAACGATTAACATCATATGAGCCGTCATGTAATGTAACAGCCCCGCGCAAGTCGTTAAGGGTTGGATTACATGTTTCCCTTTCCAAGAATACTACGAATAACAGTCTGCACACTGCCTCTCGTATCAAGTGTGTAAATTTCCATGTACACAGTCGATTAGAATTAGAACAAACAAGTTGGCAGCGGTTTAGCGGTTACTTTGAAAATATCAATACATGACAACGAAAAATATTTATTACCACATGAAGGAATACTAGCTTATTTACATTTGCTCTCATTAAAAGATTATTTTTCCCGTCGAAAAGTAGCATGAAATAGCAAATCACTTCCAAGGTTGGCACTGTCTAGTGCTGCGATCTCTCGGCAAATGCTGCAAGCTTTCAATGAGTGGTGCCGTATTTGTCGGTGTATTGGTGGAGGTGCCGGGTTCGAGACTATGTGCCCACAAAGGTCGATAGAATTCTTCAAACACATTCTTCTGCTGTATCCGTCTCTTACCCACAGCACGATATATTATTCAGAGTATTGTCTTGACTGTAACGGTGATCACCCATAGCTACAAGCGTGGAGTTGTAAATGAGGACTCCTCATTCAACAGCTGATGCTTGGATTCACAAAAATGCCTAACTCTAAGTTGTCCTAAATAAGTCAAATCCTAACTAGATAAATCATCTCTGAGTATTACTATACATTCACAAATAAAGTATTATTAGATAAAATTGTTGATATTTGACTTTATTTTATCTTTATGACACATAGCAGAACGATATATACATGATTTCACTAAGATTTGCCTTAATTAGAATGTCTTAGCACTTAGGCACCTTTGTGAATATTGTTGTTCTAATTTTCCCCCCCCAGGATAAACTACATACAGTCCAAAGAATACTAGATCTAGAATTGTTTATTATGTTTTGTTGTTTTATGACATACTCTACAGTGCTCTACAGGCTACGGTTAGGCCATTATGACATGATGTCGGTCGAATCAGATCCATCGCACATCGCCGAGATCGTCATAAGGGACGTCATAAGGGGATCGTCAAGGGAGGAATATCCTCTAGAGGGTTAAGGGAAATGGGGGCATGGACGGGGGCTTTGGTGAGCGCTCAGGTCGTCAAGAAATCAAACAGGAAGCGGTTTTAAGCACATATATGCGTGAACAAAGGCCATTTTCAATAATATTCTGCTAGCTACTGCACTAAAGCTTTCCATATACATGGGCAGGATATTGGAAATATGGGAAAATATCTAATATCGCGTATTTATTGATTATTGGTAAATGTGAACATGCGGAAGTATTCTCTCATGTAGAAAAAGTAGAACGGCTCAGTCTCAATAATAATAATAATAATAATAATAATAATAATTTTTCGTAGGAATACCCGTTATAGGGTGCACACCAGCTTTACCTGATGGGCCCCTCTTCGACTAACTATAGGTTATTAGGGTGTTTGGATAGTTGGGAAGGAATGTCCGAGGGGTATAAGTATGACTCAATCCCAGCACTCGTCTCTACGACTGAGGAAAACCTCGGAAAGAAACCTTCACTCAGGACTGCCGGATGGCCGGAATCGAACCGGCGACCTCCCGAATTAGAGTCTCGCGTCTTGCCGCTGAGCCACCTCTATCGGTCAGTCCCAATGCGATTTACATAAAAAATGATTGCCAGATGAAATGGGTTAACGTCTTAACCTTTGCGGTACTGAGTGCGAAACTAAATTAACGCTCTAATGTTAGATGGTTAGATGGCACGGCAGAATGTGATGACCTGTTGACTGCCGAATTGAGTGCGTGAGCCCAACGAGTCAAGTTGCTCATAGAAGCAAACGCTCGTTGTCGGGTCACACGTCATTTCACTTAACCCTGGAGTTGACCAGTTTTGGTGTAATGGAGGCCAAGTGGAGTTTTTAGTAAGAGATCCCGAAATGGATAACCTAGTTAAAATCTATGAAACTTGTATTTTGTCGTTGTTACGAGTTTTCAAGGAAAGTTTATATATACATGCGGTATCGCCAGTTAATTGAATCAAAGTCAAGTTGTGTGGCCTTGTAAACAACTTTTGGTTATAAATAGTACTAAGAAATTAGTCACGGTTTTCTGTACACATCACAACGACGTACATACTACCAACATACGGAATTTATTTTAATTTTTAATTTAAGGGTACACAGAACGCTCAGAACGCTTTTGAAGTTTTTTTGTGTGGCTTGTAGGTCGAATGAGTCTATTCCTGCGTCCAATACAGATACGATTCCCGGTTCGAGCTGAGGTTTTTAAACTTTGAAACAAGACTTGAATCCATATATGGGTAATAGCAAAAAGCACAAACTGAATTTTATAAATATCCTCCCCTGAAAAACATTTCTAGTAACTGCGTAACTATAAAGACAAATGTATTTTTCTAAGTTATAGAAATGTATTTCTGCTCTCTGAAGAATTCGACATAGGATCTGAAATGTTTGTCATTGAGGATAAACAGCAGTACCTATAGGCCAATAATTGTTTTTTTATGTAGGCCTACTTGAAAATTAATTCTAAGCAATGATTTTTACTATTTAAAAATCATTAAACTTAACTTATTTCAAAATGCCCAATAACCACAAACTGTTATCTGTTGTTCTTCATAATAAAATATCTTGCTTCCAAAGGTCGGAATGTCAGATCACATCTTCCAGCAGAATCTATAAAAATTGGACTTGCCACATAATAATGGATGAGCAATGGTCCAGGGCAGATTGAAAGTAAAACTCAATCTTCACGAATCACGACCAAACCTATAACCTACCCCTATACTCATTACAGTAAGTGTTATTAAATCGAATCGCTAGCAGAGTGACGATGCGAGATAGCTGATAACTGAGCAAAAAAAAAACTTGCCTAAAACCCAACTTCAACATTTGTGGTTTTCTTTTTCGCCCACCCTTTTCCCTCCCTTACTTGAATGACACCACCTGCATCCCCTCCCACCCACCTTGCTCCAACAGAACACAATATAGGGTGCTGAATGCACAGCTTCAAAAGTATCCCACAATCAACGATTTCTACTGAGAATTAACCATAGTAGTCTTGTATTAATATAAATAAAATTGTTGAATGCTTCAACCCTGGTGGTGCCATTTCCGTTACGAGAAGACATGGACCTGTCACTTCAACAGGAGTATGTTACGTGTTGGCGTCGCAGAGCCACGAGACTGGCCCTAGTTCCGGCAGTCAGGAGAACTCGTTAACACTTACTAGAAACGGAAGAGTTCCGTGTAGTTTAGAGCTGTTTTCTCTTTATACTACAAGAGAATGAGTGCTCTTTGCAGAAGAAATTATTATTATTTCATATGCCCACAATTGATCTATCTGACCATCATGCTGGATCTCGTCAGCCAATAGAGATTCGCCTCCCTGTCGTGAAACTTTATGCCCCCTGGCATAGCGTCATTTTGGGCTCTTAGACCCTCACAAATCTGCAGATGCCTTCTGGTTTGCTCCTCCTTCCCACACAGATCACACACGCCGTGCAGCCAGCCCTATTCTATGGAGGTGCGGCTTTAGGAGGTCATGTCCGGTATTCAGTCGAAATTGGGCAGTTTCCACTTTTCTGTTGGTGTATTTCACTCTCCGAGTGGTTTTTGTTGTGTAATTTTCCCATTTCTTCCCTCTACCTTGTTCCCTCCAGTTCAGCTTGGTTCCTTGTTCTGCTGCCGATTTGATGTGTGATTTGACTGCGTTGTAGGAGAGAGCTTTTTCTTCCTGTTGCAGTTTACTCCCTTGCCTGGCCAAACAAAGGCCAATGCGTCAAGGTCACGGTCCATAATAATCTTCTCACACTCAACTACTTTTTCTTTGGAGAGTCCTCCTGCGTTCCAGAACATAAAAGTTCCTTTATCCTCAGAAGGACAGTTTCTATCTCCATTGGATGGCTTGATAGGCATTTATAATAATAATATAGATTTCATTCATGATCACCAAAAATACAAAAAAACACATTTATATAGTGTGCATTTTGCCCATGTATCTTAATGATCTAGAATAGGATGGACTGTGGGTATAGTAATACATAATACATGAGAATATGTTTTTAGTATTTGTATTGATAGAAAAGTACTACAAGCCAATTTGTTCACACATTATTGAACATGGGCTTAAAAAATACAGATGACAAGTTTCTGTAGCAGATCAAAAGCTCCACTAAAAATGACGTACAAAATATGAATATGTAAGGAAAGGAATTTGAAACAGGCCCACATTTGAACAGGTGACCATTGTACTTAATTGCAATTCCAACAGATTTATGTTATAAATGTGCCCACAACAAAAGTTTCCACATAAATAAAAAGCAATAATAAATGTACCATATGCTATCTGTATTGACTTGACAACCTAATCATTTAGTGATTATTCAAAAGTTGCTAATTGTGAAGGAAGTATTACAATGTATTGCCCAACTGATAAGAAACGAACACTTTATGCTTCAAGATGAAAGTGATTTATTATGTACACATACTGTATCTCCTTTAAATAAACTGTAACTTACATACTGTAGGTAGAAGGTACATATTCGTTATGGGGTGAGCTATATCAATTTATAAGTTGTTTACATCTCAATTGATTTGGGCACTGTCTAGATATAACAAATACAAGTGTGAAATTATTGGTACCTAGTCATAAAATCACCACGCATATTGTATCTCCCCAAATAAGCCTGTTTTCTTTTAATGAGTATACATATAAAAATGACATAAATGAACACTGCTTAGCGCTGACTGGTATCTCGAGAGCGGTACTGAATACCCCGACTCTTCAACTCCCGGGCAAGTCCTGATGGAAGCCGACCAGAAACGGAGATGGCATAGACACCTTTTGTGAAGCGATCTAGAAAGAAAGATAAACTATAAAGCAGTGGGTCAACAAATTGTACTTTGGATAAAAAATATAGCCTACACAGTGTAGGCTACCTCAATGGTAAAATCAGAAAAATGAAAGCAAACTTACTTATCCGCTGCCACTTCGCTACCCAACTGTCTTCTGGGCTCATCACTGATATCATCCTGCAAAATAATATGCCAATCAAAGTTAACATTTAGGAGTATCCACTACTCGTGTGTAAGTGTCCCTACAGTAATAGGTCTATACACAGAAGGTTTGGCCTTTCAAGAATAGGCCTAAAGGAAGTTAAATTAAAGTCCCCCAATGAAAATCAGTCTTGTTACTGAGTGGGTAGACTCCAAATAAGAATTTATTTATTTTATTTACTAACCCATCAAAGTTGGAGCTGGTGCAGTCATACACATTATCTTTGTTGTTTTTCATGCGGAGAAATTCGTCACAATTCTCGCAGCCATCAAATTCAAACTGATCACTGGTCTGTAAAAAAAAAAAAAAACACTAAGGGGCTGCAGAATACAACTCCTGGGACTCCCAACCATGGGTTTAGGACCGGTTTTGGTCCAAAATATAGGCCTAACTAGTATTTCTAATTCTCAACTAGACCTAAAAGACTTAGCTTTCAGACAATTTCTGGCCACTACGGTAGACTATACTGGCGATACCTATCGGAGAAACTGTAAATCGCCTGTGAATAATAGTTTTTGTCTTTTTTTAATTTCTAATGCCAAGATGGCTTTTACAGCCATTCTTTTGTCTAACTAGGTATCCAATATAAAATGGCATCCTTGGCTTGGCTTGGCTTGGCTTGGCTTGGGAGATGTCGCAGCGGTCAATGTGCTTACATAATTTTGAAGAAATTAACCAGCTTTAAGGCAAACATAGTACTGGTACATTGATGAATATTGTATAAAGATACATCCGGACAAACGCTGAATAGGATTTACTGTACCTTTATAATTTGTAGTAACGCTAACATCTAGTAGGTCCTACATAAGTTCATATTAGATGGTGGTGGAGCTGTTATTAATCCACAGAGAATTGTTAACATATTGTACAGAAATGAGATTATGATTAGGGCCTAGGCATAGTAGAATTTATCATGAAGTTTACAAAAGTATCCAGGCCTACATCTGCATGAACTTAAATTTAAATATTTAATACTACTTTAGTACTTGCCATGAAATGACGAATAACGTTTAAAGCAGATGAGACGCTGTCCTGCCAGCCATTTTGAACCCGATCAAAACAAGTGTACACTTTCGAATTGGTACGCCTACTAGGTCCAGTTGCGATTTTAGACCTTGACCTAACGCTTTCGAACACTAAGCGTAGGCCCTAGCAGTAACTAGGCCCTACCTACGTCATCGATGAACTATGACATCATCAATTACGTCAAACCTGGACCTAGACCTGGACTTAGCAACGGTACAGGCTTACAAACACGTCCTAAGGATTGGTCTGTTATACCTTGTAGGCCTAGGCCTAGGCTACTCCATGCACTATACCTGAGATGAGGTACATCACAGCCAAAGCTTTGTAGCCCTATATCTAGCACGTTACAGAGGGTGCTCAAGGCTTCATCCTGAATGAATGGACAATAACATTGCCTTCTTCTGAAACCTTGGCCTAGACCTAGGCCTACTGTAGGCATTATCCCTAGGCCTAGGCCTAGGCCTCCGAGGCGAATAAAGGCACTGGGATCCACAATGGCATGGAAATATGGTAGGCCTAGGCCCTTCCGTTACTAGTTCTTAGCCTACAAAGGGCTGGGCCAATAGTTACATGGAACTAGGCCCTAGGCCTAGGCCTAGGCCTAGACGTAGTTATAATGTTATTATCTTTGGGCCTAGCCTACGCCTAGGCTTAGAATATCCAGCCTTATGAGGTCTAACCTAACCTAGGCCCTAGGCTATGACGTAGCCTACATACATTAAACTAGGCCTAAGTCCAGAGTAAAAAGTAGGCCTAGGCCTATCCTTACCTTAATCAATGCACATACTAAGCAGGCCCTCAAGCCTCTCAGATCTTTCGGAATTGATTCCAAAGACATTTTAAATTAAACTAATAACTGGAACAACTTTGTATTGACAGCAGTACTTTTTTCTTGGCTGCCTCTATTTGCACCCAAGTTGGGTGAGCGCAACATTTAAAATGCTATTTTCCCCCAAGTTCTGCGCATGCGCGGGTGTGTCCAGCATTTAAAATGCTATTTGCACCCAAGTTGTTTTCACCCAAGTTGGGTGTGTCCAACACTTAAAATGCTATTTGCACCCAAGTTATTTTCACCCAAGTTGGGTGTGTCCAACACTTAAAATGCTATTTGCACCCCAGTTGTTTTCACCCAAGTTGGGTGTGTCCAACATTTAAAATGCTATTTGCACCCAAGTGGCTTACACCCAAGTTGGGTGTGTCCAACACTTAAAATGCTATTTGCACCCAAGTTATTTTCAACCAAGCTGGGTGTGTCGAACACTTAAAATTCTATTTGCACCCATGTTGTTTTCACCCAAGTTGGGTGTGCCCAACATTTAAATGCTATTTGCACCCAAGTGAACCCCAACTTGGGTGAAAACAACGTGGGTGCAAATAGCATTTTAAATGTTGGACACTCCCAACTTGGGTGCATTTCAAGTGTTTGACACACCAAACTTGGGTGAAAACAACGTGGGTGCAAATAGAATTTTAAGTGTTCGACACACCCAACTTGGGTGAAAATAACTTGGGTGCAAATAGCATTTTAATTGTTGGACACACCCAACTTGGGTGAAAACAACTTGGGTGCAAATAGCATTTTAAGTGTTGGACACACCCAACTTGGGTGAAAATAACTTGGGTGCAAATAGCATTTTAAGTGTTGGACACACCCAACTTGGGTGTAAGCCACTTGGGTGCAAATAGCATTTTAAATGTTGGACACACCCAACTTGGGTGAAAACAACTTGGGTGCAAATAGCATTTTAAATGTTGGACACACCCAACTTGGGTGAAAACAACTTGGGTGCAAATAGCATTTTAAATGCTGGACAGACCCGCGCATGCGCAGAACTTGGGTAAAAATAGCATATTAAATGTTGCGCTCACCCAACTTGGGTGCAAATAGCCACTCCGTTTTTCTTTCTCTCTTTCTCTACGGTTTGACCAACTGTCACAAGGTAAATACTAAACCTGTAGAATGCCATTCAGTTCAGCCAACATACGTAAGTGAAAGCGAGAAGAAAGGAAGGGCGTGTTTTAAGTTGTTTACAAAAGTTACATTATGGATCTACAAAATAATAATGTTATAAAGTATGACAAGTAAGTTGAACTGCATTAAAAAGAAAGCGTTTAGAACTAGGAATAGGCCTAGCGCCTAGCTTGCTTCTACTTTCTTGGTTCGTACCTTTGTCAGGTTATAAAGGGGCAGCCTAGGGCCTAGGGGGACGATCGATAATGCTCAACAAGTTGCTTATGGAACTGACAGTGCGTCTTGTATGTAGGCCTAGGCCTGGGCTATTCGTATGGTTGAATACATAACAAGCTTGGCTAAGGTGTAGGCCTAAGCTGAAGGTCGGTAACCTACAATTACGATGAAAGAAAGATGATTTGACAGGTTAGGCCTCAGCTAGGCCTATGGTTAGGCTAGGCCTAGCTTAGGGCCTGTGAGTAGGCCTACCTAGGCCTGGTCTAGGTTCTGTTAGGCCTAGACCTTTTTATGTCGCATTAGGCTACCTAGGTTTAGGCATGCGTTTACATCCACGTAACGCTCGTAAATTAACTTACTTGACGTACGCCCACGAGTTGAGCCTGTACAAATCAAATGGCATCGTCAACATTGAAATTAAGCAAATTAACGCTACGTACGCCAAGCCAAGCTGAGGCGAAAGTTCAATCAAATTCAACTTTTTGTTAATTTGGCAAAGTTGGTTAAGTGGTGCATGCGCAGAGCCAATTCTCTCCCCCAGAAATATTCTGATTTGTTGATTGAAGTAAATTTTGCTAATTTCATAGATTGGTTGTAGACAACCATATAAATTTGACGAAGTTTTGAAATTTTCGTATGTTAATTTACGAGCGTTAAGTGGATGTAAATGCGGCTTTAAGGGTGTACTAGGCCTTACGCTACTAATGTTATTGTGTTTAATATGGTCACTGGAAGACGTCCTCACTGGCCTCTTTAAGGCTACTAAGGTCGTTTGTCATGGTCTACTGACAAAAGTTGTAAAGGCTTAACATTGACATCTTCGAAACGTGTAGTATAGGTCTCTCACAGCAAGAAATAAGATAGTATCAGGACCGCCCACATTTAGTTTCCAACTTAACAAGCGCGAATCACTGACGTTTTTCCCGATTATCTAGTACAAAATTTGGTTGCGGTAAGTTTTTTGGCGGTAACGCACAAGAAAACGTGCAAGCAGGTTTCCGTCAAAAATCTTAACGCAACCAAATTTTAGGTAGATGATCAGGAAAAACGTTAGTAATTCGCACTTGCGAAGTTGGAAACTAATTGTGGGCGGTCCTGACTCCCTTGACACTACCGGTATCTTACTTCTTGGTGTGAGAGACCTTTTACATATGATGCAATGTTGGGCCTACTGGTAGGCCCTACATAGCATGATACTGTATCTACACACATGTTTGGAGATAAATTCACCCCTGTTGAAATTCACCTCTGTTGAAATTCACCCCTGTTGATATTTAATCGTGTCGCTTACGTTATCATTATAAGAGTTCTATTTCAACCGTAGACAAGCCCACAGAGAATTTACGGCTGCTATTTTAACCTTGGCTACGGACTTGAAGTGGCTTAGCTACAAAAGATGTAGGCCTATAACTGCAACTTGCATCAGAACTGCGACAACATAACTAAATCTTACATGTCACACTTCGTGCGAAAACTTAACCAGTTCAAGAAAATTGGCTGTACCTCCTTCTCAGTACCTGGCAGAAATAAATCAAATATAAGCATACTGCGCTTCGCGTGAATCTAATCTGCGTTTACAGCAAGAAAATTGAATCTAGGACTGTATTCTGTGGCCTTTTTTGTTTTTTCTTGTGGATCTCTGCCTCCAAAGCTAGCTTAAAGGTATCAGTTGTAAAACATATTGATTGCTGTTTTCAGAGCGTTCGACATGTTCCCTGTGGTTCTCCGACCAATGATGCTTGTTGGACACGAAGGCGAGCTCATTGGTTGGCTGAAGGAGATGGGCTTGTTGCGGGGAGGCATTCGATGTAAAACGCCCGAGTGCAACGGTATATGGACGCATTGGAACAAGGCTCGGTCCGTAGACAAGTATGTGTGGACTTGTCCCCAGTGTCTCACCAAGACTTCGATACGAGATTGCTCGTTCTTCCAGAATATTAAATGTGATTTGAAAGTAATTATGCAGGCAATGATGGGATGGTGCAAGGAAATACCTATCGAACTCTTGTGTGAAACTATAGGTCAGTAGGTACCTGTAATTAATAACAGTTTTAATTCATTACTTAATTAATTAAATTAACTGTGACATAATTAAGATAAAATTTAATCTTTGATTCATTTTGTTTCAGAAGGTACTCTGCTGCTAAAGAAGAATGTTATAAAGCGTGTCTATGATCGTTGCAGCGAAACAGCAAGCTGCTACATGATTGAGCATAGTATGAAGTGGAAGTTGGGTGGCCCTGGCTGTATTGTACTCATTGATGTTTTTCCCGGTGGTTACATCACCCCTCCAAACTCCCCTAGCAGGGTTACACAAGGTGCCACCAAGAAGAAAGTGCGACAGAACATATTGTGTATGGCGGACTTACTGTGCATACCTCCACGAACTTGGTTGCAGATTGTCAAGCACGATTGTCCGGTAAGATGGCTTATAAAAGCTTAGAGTAAGCAGCACTCTCTCATGTGTATTATAACAATCGATCATCGTCACCATCTGTTGCCACGTCCAACTCTGCATTGGGTCGGCATTGAAGATGGGCCTCTCCATCTTCTTCTGTCTTGCCACCACTCTTCCCTTTCCACCAAATTCCAGTTCCCTCCTCGCTGCTCCATATCCTTCTCTACACTATTCTACCACAATTGTCGTGATCTGCCCCAAGTTTTTCCTTGTACCTAGAATTTCCAATTCCGTGACTTTTCACCAACGATATGAAACAAACATCAGCAATGTAAATCAATCATTTCTTGAAAATCAATTTCAGAAATTGCATAATTAGTAATTACCCCATATTCAAATGTTAGGTACATTTAGTGTGGATAAAATTAATTGAAAATAAGAAATTGCAATGTTTTTGAAGTAGAAAATTTATTTCCAAGTTTCAACAACACAACAAACTATTAATATGTACAAAGTACAGATATGTCATATTCATAAGTTACTGTCCCTGTTACAGCCTCATCCGGCAAACAGCAGGATAGCAAGAACCGGCCTGGTAGAGGACGCTCTAAAGCTGGTGCGGAGGCATGTTCTACCGGGCTCGATGCTTGTGGCTAATGAGAAGGCTCGCTGTTGTTCCGTTGAAGCTCTGCAGCAACTCCCAGGCTACGACAGCGTCACCAGTGTCGAGAGTCTCATCGGACTCAACCAGCCCGGAAGCAGACGTTTAGAGGAGAATCTAGGTAAGTCTGCTAAACCTTGTCAGCTGTACAGTGTAAATAAATAAATAAATTCACATTTAGAGTCTACCCACTCAGTAACTAAACTGATTTATAGTGGGGGACTTTAATTTAAAGTGACTAAACCAACCCTGTAGGCTTCGAACACCATCGACGAGTGAGCGATAACCAATCAAAGATCGATATTTCAAATACGAAACATATGAATCAGTGATTGGACAGTGCGAACACCTGCGGACAAATGCCAGAATCAACAAGGCCGATTCAGAACAACTAATGTTTCACTCTAAAATGAAATCAAGAAGATGATGATACTTTAACTTCGCGTCTCATATTTGGTAATGATAACAGCTGTGACGATGAGTTTAGTTTTGCCAATTTATGGCACTCCATCCACTACTAAACAAAAGTGTCTCTGATATGTAGCATGTAATAAGAAACAGGTACAAATATACCAATATCTCTATTAATTTCACTTTTCAGCTTGTGATCATTAATGAGCATACATAATGTGTAGGCTATTGGAACTAAGAAGACTGCACATATATGGCTGGGCTAAGCACATCACTCAGTTGTTTCTGGTTCACCAAAGGCTATGGTTAATTTCTTTCCAAAAGAATCTAGATGCCGTTACTGTCTTACAGTTCCTTTACTTTTACTTACCGTAGCGGAGCCTACTTGAAAGAAATTGTTGTCAGCCATCATCTAGAAGTCTCTGGCTCTGTTGGTGTAATTGTGCTGTTTTAGAGAATATTCCTATCTAGGTACCGGTAGTAGTGTGGAGTGCTGGAAAATCATCAGGGAACCATTTCTAATTGCTGGAGATTTCTAGTATGCAGATTGAAAATGAAATTATGTTTGTTTACAGTAAGCATAGTTGGTGGGAAGGCTAGTGAAAGGTAATGTTTGTCAAAATATATCCCTATAGAATACTGTAGTCTGTTATTTTTTCTAGCACTAAATGTATTTACTTGTGTTGTATGTGGCTATAGTATAGATTACAGTGTATTTGATATTTTATATTGGTTCCTAGCCAATGATAATATTATGTCAATGTAGATAAAGCATGCTAACCACAGCCACAGTAAGTTTTTTTAATTTTAATTTTTGACAAAAAACTAAAAAAACAAAGAAACTAGAAATTGCATTTGATAATTTAGTTTTAGTTAACAGTATACATCTTTGCCCTTTGGTTATTGTAATCAATCTGCACCTTTTTTTAGCATGTACTCTTCATTCCTTTGTCATACACTAAATTAGTTGATCCTCAATACATTCTCCATATTTGAGAGTAAGATGTATTTAAGACTGTTATATATAGTTTACTTAAATCCTTGACTAGTTGTCACTCAATTCATTAGCCGTCACATCGATGGCTAATGAATTAATGAAATTAGCATGGGTAGAAATGACTACGATGACAATGTTATCGCAAAGTAAGGCAACGCTCTTACGTTCACTTTATGTATTCTATTCAGCACTCAGTAATTTGAATTATACTATAAAATGTGTGCCCAATTTGAATCCTTCAATTCTAGTATAAATATGGCATAATACGTACAATTTAGGGATGGGCAAACACGTTAAGTAACCTAAACGTTTAACCTTTTTTTTAAATTCACGTTTAAACGTTTGCCCCCCCCCCCCCCCCCAAAGGAGGCGAGAAGAACGACCAATGCAGTAAATATCACTGAAATGTTCCGAAACTTAGGGTAGGGTAAAATTTAAAATATGTGATGAGCAACTACTCATAGTATGTTAGACAGTTAGAGATATAGTGTAGAGTAGTAAGCTCCATTGTTAAATATATGTCGTTATAATAAAACGTTATAATAAAACGGAGAATCTGTTTAAAAATGGGTACATTATTTTTGACTAGGCTGGTGACAAATGTACTTAATACCGTGCATAGATATAACATTCCTTTACAAATAGGTAAATATTTTTTTTTTTTTTTCCTCTTATGCAATGATGACCTTTCAGCCATTCATTTTTCTCGCTATCCAATACAAATTAGCTTCTTGATCTGGCCTGCTCTGGTTGTCAGGCAGGGAGTCGATATTCGTCTTCATGGCGGCACATCTGTCTTGATGTTCAAATTTACATAATTTACATAATTTTTATTTATAATAATCTTACTATTAGTTTGGGAGTGATTGGTTGACGGCCAATACATCTGTAAACCTCCTGTTAACGCTATTGTTTCCGCTAACAGAAACCATATGGCAGACTGTGGCCGAGGTGTGTGAGTACGCCCAGGACCAAAGCGATCGCGATGCCACGATAGCCTTGCACGAGTACATGTGGAGGCACAGCTTTGCGCAGACGGCTCCGTTTGCGTTCCAGAACATGTGCCACCACATAGCCGAGCAATACTCGTTCAGAGACTGACGAGACGTTTCTTGTAAAGTATGTACTTGGCATATAATATACTCCTTGTTAATAATAAAACTTTTAGCATCTTTCATTATCATTCATAATTAGAGATACGTGAAAATAGCGTTTTATGTATAGATGCTACAAAGCGCTATTTTTCAGTAAAAACTAAGGTTTTTCTGTTCCTATTTTATTGTATTTAACATAGTAATTATACTTTGTTTATGATAAATGCAATTTGGTTGATTTTAATTTTAATAGTATGACATGATTTAAAAATAAAAATTTGAGAAAACTTCAACCTCAAGTTTTTTAATCTTTGCAAAAAAATAGATGCTACAAAACGCTTTAAAATGGCAATTGAAAATGCTATTTTCACGTATCACTATTCATAATACAGTAATATGTATAACAGACATAACTAAAGTCTTCCTCAGAAAACTGTGAAGAAGACACAATATGATGTGGGCTATAAAAGTCTTCAAAACTGTTATAAATGATTTTGAAATACGTGAATAAATTATAGTCCACTTTCTAAAATAGCCTACATACCATAAAATAGCATTGAGCTAAAGAAATATTTACTGTTAAATGTGTAAATCGGCCTAGAGTAAAACCGATGTGGTTGTGCATAACACTCAGAAATACCAGTAATAACTATGCATATTTCTTGCCTTGATGTTAGCAACACTGACTGAATTGGAACTTAAGCCTTAAGGCCCGTCTACATCCACTTAGCGTACGTAACTTCCAGAAATTAGCGAGTTGGCCATATTGAATTTACATGTAACCATGCACATTGAAATTAGGAAAATTAACATACGTTTCACGACGCGAAAAGTTGATTCAACTCCAACTTTTTTCTAATTTCTAGAATTTGGTTAATTGGCGCATGCGCAATAGAGAGCAAACATACCAACAGTTTACATTGTTTCCTTATCGAAGTGTCAAACCAAACCACATCACAACATTTCTATAGGCCTACATTTCTATTTTGAAAATAAATCTTCAAAACAAACAAGAAACATTCAAAACTCTCACAACTTGGTTGCTCATAATTAAAAGTTTTAACTGGTGCGCAGTTAAACTATCGCCATACCTCGTTTTCTTCATAATGTTACAATTTTATTATTTTGACAGCTCCTTGTTTGTTTATCAGTTTGATTCATTTGTTGGCTCTGAACTCAGTTGCAAGTTCCCTATTGGTGGGAAATTCGTGAGCTCTGATTGGTTTAGGTTTACTTAAGAAAATTATCAACATTCGATGGGAACGGCTAACATAATTTCTATAATTTTCACACGTACGCAAAGTGGATGTACACGAGCCTTTACACTCTAAAATTGATTCTATTGATGCCTTCTTACCTGGTTACAAAGATCTATTCCTTCATGATCCAAGTATATAGTGGACCCAAGATTACTTTACACCTGCTTTCGTCACATCCGGGGCAGTCGTAGCCAACCAGCGAACCGCCCGAGACACATCCAGGCCAATACCGATCGCTGATTGGCTACGAACCAGTCGCCTGTGACGAAAGCATGTGTAAGGTAGTCTTGGGACAACTATATCTTGTAGAATATCATCACACTCACGTAACATATATGTATTATTATCTCTTCCGTGAGCTTGGGCACAAACTCCTAAATATTGTGCTATGTGGTTCAAAGAGATTTTGGGAATCTTCACCATGTTGCAGTTCTAATGGCAGATTAAGTTAACTTTATAGTTTAGACCTATAGTATACCCCATGCAAGCTTAATCAGTACTCACAGTAGCCTATGTACTGCTAATTTTTGTTAAAATATGGTAGTAATTAATTATTATTAGTGTTTGTTGCTTTTATCTTTAGTTTATGACTTTATGTACATACACAAAATAATGCCCTTCATAATATCGTAGTACTAGGAAAAAAGGAAGTACCAATTAATATCAAGTGAAGCTGTCCAACAAAGCCAGTACAGTATTCATAACTTGGATGTGCAATAATGTCGATATTGGATACAATTCTATTTTGGGAATTTGATTTTTGGTGTTGTGCTTATGTTCCCCCATGATCCTAGAGATCTGATTTGCATTCTGTATTGTGGCATGCCAAATCAAAATGAAAAAAACTATTTAGCAAAGAGGTACGGGTATTGTAATTTGACCTGTACTTCGAACTGCTGTTTGATCCCAGAGTAGGCACTCATTGATTTGTAATATAAAATATAGGTAATATAATCAACCGTAATTACATGTTGCAGCTACAGTAGAACCCATTTTATAAGTTCAAAGTTCATAAGCTCAGTTCATGTATAATAATTATTGATTACCTAATACAGTGAGTTTTACAAGACTGATGCCTGGATAAGATTTGTAACAAGGCCGACTACTCCACTACTACTAGCTACTAGTAAACTACTATATTTCATACATTAATCAGTTTTCTCTCATAATGTTTGAAATTTGGAATCTGTTGAAAACCTTATTTAAAATGGTTCTAATGCCTACACTCCCACAAGAGAATGACAGAAATTAAGCACAATTATTTATGTAAACTTCTAAAAATATAATGTAGTACTCCATGTTCATTATTGATCAATATTCCTACAGTGGACAGTCCAACTTGCTTGTTTCTTGTTAATCGGAGAAAATAATACAGTACACGTATTTGACATTTTACAGAACACACAACTGTTTTGAAAGATATTGATTCCCTCCAAATTTTGTTATAGACCTATTAACGTTGTAATTATGTTTTTGATCATTTCAGAGAATTTATGTGAGAAATGACTGAGGAAAATTTAGTTTTTTTACTATGTTTTTCATTGTTGAATGTCGTCTGTTCTGTTTCATCAGAGAACCATGTTGCAATATAGTAGCAATATCAAAAGTAAAGTGGCTCTCAAATGTTGATTAAAAATATATTCCTGCAGTGCACACAAACTGCATCAGCACTGTATGCTTACTACTATACAATGTTTTTTGTATGTCAAAAATGACACAAATAGTTAAAGAAATTGTCAATATAACAACAATTATGATTGCAATATTCAAGTAGGTCTTATTCAAAACATATCCAGTTTTGGAATGTAGGGTCTACATTCTACTATAATGGAGGTGATAAGTTTTCTTTTGACATATTATATTATATTATGCAATTTATTATAAATCAAGGAAGAAACTCAAGAAAGTATTGTGTAGAGATAATGCAATGACACAGTTTTAAAGCATTGTGTTAAAAATTAAAATAATTATGTTATGCATGTATAATAGTATTTTGAATATTTCATTATTTGCTCGCCAGTTGGCCCTGTTGCTAGATATAGACCTACAGATACTGTACATAGAATTATATCCTACTATGTACCTAGTTGTAATGTAATATATTATGTAACATGTATGTTTAATTTAGGGTGCCATTTGTACTAGACAATGACAAATGATGTCAGGCTAAAAGTTTTGACAAATTGAATAATTCGTAATTGTTAAAAAAAAATGTGGTACTATATAATTTTAGTTTTACATTATTATATTGTGTAGCTGAACGAATTGCTAACAGACGTAATCAACTATAGATTGACCAACACCACATCTCCCTTGGCCAAAACGGGTGAGTCCAAGTCGACTGGAATGCAGGTGATCGCGCATAAACGCGTGATCCTCGCGCTCGGCGCGTGAACGGTAGCGGCAAAACATGGCTTCACTTACATTGCATTATTTCAAAAACTATTAAAGCTAGAGCAATATAATAAGCGGCACAAGAAAGAGGACAGTTATACCTTGACGACGATAGTTGCATATTTATGACAGGTTTCTTGTGAACCATACAAAATGCAATCGTAAAAAAACGTAGAAATCATCGAAAGGTTTCCACTAACATTGCTCTGCTTTAATGGCATTATTTTAGTAACTATTAATGTTTGACAAATATAGTGCACATCATCGTGTAGAGGAAGGTTAGACAAAAGTATTTATGTGACTCAATGTTTGATGCGCGTATTGGTTATCTTGAAACCATGAGTTGAATATTGGCTGAACGTAGTTTTGCCGTAGCCTGCCGGCTACGGCCGGCCGTATAGCTCTGCCGTAAGCGCGCGGGAGAGATGTGTTCCCGACCGCTGCCGATAGCAACTGACACCTGCTAGCTGCACTTCACTACCGGCCGCCCCTAAAAAACCGAATAGACTCGACCCGGATGCGCGCGCAAGCTTTCGCGCGCGGAGATGTGCTCGTGGTAAATCTATAGAATCAACCAATTGATTATGACAACTCTGAGAGCAGAGCACGTTTGGCAGCTTAGCAGTGGGCAATGACTTTTGCTCCATTTAAGCATAACATCATACTTGGAGAAAACCCCCGGGTTTAGGGGGTGTCCATCCATGCCTTATAGTTGTGCTACAACTGTAAGTTAATTCACATGTCTACAGTAAAGTTTCATAAAAGCGGACCGCATCAAACAATACATGTATGTTAAATTTTCTCACGGGGTACCGATAGTGAAAAGTAACACCTGCACTTGTTTCAATTTTCAAATGCGATTCCAAGATGTCAAATGGTAGCCCTAGTATAATTTCTTTTATATTCACTGTTTGAACTTATATTACTCTGGAGTTTGTTCCTCGGTTACGTGTTCGCCTACTCGTTTACCTAGCTTTATTAGAATTAGTTAGGGTTGCCCATCAAACAGCGACAAATATCGACGTTGAATTGCATTGTATAAGAAATACAAAACATAAACAAAACTGTTTTTCACAGATGGACACATACCTAAGTGCCAGTACTGTCGTTATATTTTAGTTTGGCCCAGGGACAGTTTGTAACTGGGTGTGTTGATTTGAGCATGTAGACAGGGGCACACATGGAGTGAAGCCTTGAAATTGATGTGAAAATAGTGGTATGTGGACGAAACTTGTTTTTCTCACAACAATTTGTACCTATTAAACCAATTAGGAATATGCACAATGTTTTGGAAAATAATTGATGCCGGGAGATTACTTCGAGACATCGATTAATAATCAATCACCCTATGGGCAACCCTATAGTAAATTATATAGCCTACACTTTGTTAATGTACATTTGAAATCATTACTGTATATCACATTTATAAGTTCTATTAGTTTGAGCTGTTGATAATTAAGTAACTACAAGTACAGTAATACTAATACTTATTCCAATAGCTTACCTGAGTTTAGTAGCTTTACACTATGTATGATACCTACCTACTAGTATCAGGAAAGCAATTGGAATGTTGTCTGTTTTTGCCAAATTATTAATCTTGCCTATTTTATTTCCCAACATAAATCATTAATATTTTGTAATGATTTTGCATAGTACAATCTATACTATACTACGTAGTATGAATACACAATGCAATTTAACTTGAGTACTGCATTTAAACATATATGCTACCATGTAAAGTTATTATTATTGTAGAAGTTACGTAGTTAAAAGTGTGCAAAGTAGTCTCGTTTTGACATAGGCCTATATATACTTTCCTATTTCTCATAGCTATACACCTAAAAAGATTTCACTATCTTGTTGTCATTTTAGTTTTACTGTTCATCATCAATATTCAATTTAATAGTGTAATACAAATGCAGCTACCACCTAAATGGTTCACTACTTTGTTTTTCAAACAATTAAATAGAAGTAGGCCTATAAAATATTACAGTATTGTACCTGGTAAGAATGTTAATAGATCCACCGTACACACCACATTTTATTTATTATTGGTCCTCACTTAACACTTAACAGATTAAACATAGTTGCATAGGGTGCTTCAGGGTAATTATGGGACAGTGAAAACTCGGGGCTAAAACAGGACAGTTGAAATTTACTGTAATGAATAGTATACATATTTTTAGAATTTTATAAATGAGTTGGGTATTCTGGGTAATCTGAACCACAAGATAGATAAGAGTGCTGTCTTGATTTAGCCCCTAGTGTGTCCCGTGTTTTAGCCCCATTGGCGGAGCTAAATGGGACACAATAAATATCATATTTCACCCAAATTAATTTTGTGTTAAACAAGGGCAAAGTGTTGAGAATTGTCCTGTTTTAGTCCTGGATCACCCTACTGTTCATAATAATGCTGCGAAACAAATAAATAGCAACCGCACACCGATAAAATATCTACTAAGTCGCGGTAGTTAATTATTTTGCCAACATTCTCAACACAGTTTATGTCAGATAGAAGCCAATGGCAACTAGAATATAGCATATAATCTTTTCTTTTCTATTTGTGATTTAAGTAGATACTATGTAATAGTTTATATAGGGAGGTAATTATGTTTATGGGTCATGCAAAGAAGGAATTATGGCAGCTAAGATGTGTTTAGTGAATCTATTAAATCAAAGATTTGTAGGTGTTCACTGTTCACTGATTTCCTGAGTGGAATTGTTTCACTTGTTCTTTTAGTAATAAATCAGACACAAATGGCATGTGTGGTGTGGTCTGGTAGGTGTTTATGAGATAGTTGTGTATGCACTATGTTTGTATTGTGTATACATACTACATATGCACATACGTCACCTGTATGCCTACATACATACTGTATTCACTGACTGTACTATGTATTGGTACTGTAACGAGTACGTACTAAGCGTACTCGGCACAATGTTGATAAGTGTCCAGTAGTAATAGTGATCGCATGTTGCACGATAGATTGATAAAAATATTTACTATTGTTAGTTTCGAGATGTGCCTCATTGTGTGCATGCATGCAATTGCATTACATGTAATATTAACTAATACAGTGAAACTTCTTTATTACAAACGTCTTTAGGCTATAACAAAATTATCTACTATATATAACAAACTTATTTTGAGGTCCCAAAAGGTTCTTATGCATGTAAAGGTAGGTACCATCTTTATAAAGAAATGTTCTTTGTAACAAAATAATAATCTGGTCCCCAAGAGTTTGTTATAAAGAAGTTTTACTGTAAAACTATTTTATGATTATATATAATATTATAATATATTAAGTTTAAGAATTTATGATCAAGGTGTTATGAATTGCCAAAGTGTCAATGTCATAAAAATAACTACTATATGCATTACTCTTGTCAATCAGAAAATATAACAAATGTTTATTTTTAATAAAATCATTCTACAACAATAAATTATTTATCGTGTACTTTTTTACTACATCTGTTCTCCCACTCAACTAACCTACTTAATAAGTTTGGTGTAGATTACTGTACTTGGGATTTCGGGATAATAATTCTAACGAAACGTTGGTGGGCAACAACCTCTCTAATCTTATGCTTTTTCATCATCTCTACACAGTTTCTTCCAATACTAAAGTACAGTTCATTTATATAACTGTCATTACCTATATTTTTTTAGTACCTATTTAGTACTAACACTTATAAACGCTCTCAAATGCAATAGGGCTCCTACTGCATCCTAGAACAGGATTTCAAAATAATTGTAGGAGATTAAAACGAGGTTAAAATTACTTCCGATTCCAAACTAGTTACCTTTAAAAATATCTTTATTATAAATACAGTACACAGCAACAGCAGGCGTGCAAGACGTGATGTTAGTCCGCCACATTGAACACACGGGCTGTGTTGTCTCCGGCGCAAGCAACCAGTGTGTTCCCATCCCTGTGGAAACAAAGGTGTTCAGTTCAGTTCAGTTTATTAGAATCCTGTAGGGTGACATGTTAATAACATAGGATTTGTCAGGTCAGGTGCACGGATAAGTTAGATGCGGGAGAAAAAAACATGAATATTTGAACTGTGGATAGCTTGTGTAGGTACCGTATTAACCCAAATAGAAGACGACCTCGAATTTAAGACGACCCCCTATTTTCAAGAATTTCAAATTGAAAAAAAATCATATTCATATTCATAATCTTAATACGCGAATTTGAGACGACCCCCGATATTTGAACCATACAAAATTAACCATACATTCAGGTAAATATGGTAGGCTACTTATTAAGTGATTAGAAGTAAATATGTTTGTCCAGGATTTTCCACTTTTCTTTGAATCTTTGTTGAAAATAATGTGTCCATAGGTCAGTCACCTTAAAACATTGTTGCCTGTTGGAGCAACTACTAAATATTTTTTTTATAACGATGTTAATAGTAAATGAAAAGTAAAAATAGGTCCCATTGAATGCATAAACAAGAGCTTCAGCTATGAAGTTCAAATGTTCACCTCCAGAAAGAAAGATTCCCTTCCAAAGCTCATTCTATAAAGAAGACTTCCAACCGTCAAGTGTGCTCCACTTACTGAGACAAGGAGATGTCGTAGAGTTCTCTCTCGAATCCCGACCACTGTTGTTGCAACACGCCGCTCCGCGCGTCGTATCTTCTCACCTTCCCGTCTAGTCCCGCCGTGTAGACCACCGGAGTGTTGCGATCCCACAGCAGCTTCGTGATGCCGCACCCTTGCTTTATGTCGTGGCGACGGACCTGGGTGAAACACAGCGTCGCGTAAGAACGTACAATGGGCCGGATTCACAAACGGTATAATGTAAGACAGTGGTTAATTCAAATTCTGGGTCGCGGCCCAAACTTGGGACACAAACAAAGTTGATTTTGCGTAAAATATATTTTTGTTAAATGCGTTGCACAAATTGTATTATTTTTAAACATATTTATTAACCTACTTTCTGTTATTTACATATATTTAACCAACATGTGGATTTGTACACCCCTAAAATACAAAATACTATAAAAGTGCCCTACCATTTTTGAGATGTCCCATATAATGAGGTTGCCGTCTAAAGAGCCCGTGGCAGCCAGTGAAAGCGCGCTGTCTCGACAGAATCCCACCGCTTCAACACTTTGAGAGCGATTATCTGCCTGAAGATCGAGGAGATTGCAGTCGAGCATCGCTGCCACCTAGAGTAAATACAATAACACAATCAGTAAGCTGATTAGCCAGAGTTGGGTCCAGGGAAATTTTTTTTTTTAACTTGGATAATTTGGCTACCAGTATGTTATAAAATAACTAATAACTGAACTCCAGATAATTCTTTATACGTACCTTTTTTGCACATTTCGTCTTTAAAATGTAATATATGAGCAAATATGGAAGAACACAAATTATGCTTTGGTTGCGCAATGTAATGAATGATGGATTACGCAAGAAATCTTGATTTGCAACTAATCCCCAGCCGACTCTCACAGTCGCATGTGTTTGAAAGCTTTTTACCTTGCCAGACTGTGTTTTAATTAGCGCCACCTTGCCGTCTTCTCCGCTTGCCAGCAGTAGGTTGTTGTCGGGATGGGCGTCCATGCAAGTGAGCGTGGTCACTTCTTCTCGGCCGGGTAGGTTGTGTTCCACCGTCACGTTCTTCAGATCAAATACCTTGAGAGAACCATCCTCGTAGCCTACAGCCGCTCGTTTACCTGGACAAACAGAATACTTCACTTACCTCAGGGACAATACAAGCCAAGTAAAATTTATTGAGAAGAAAATATATCTTTATAGACATACTCAATCAAAATAGAATAGTAGATAAATTTGAATGTTTGTCCAGCAAACTAATGGGATGTCATACTCTTGCATAAAACACTGAAGTAACTCAATGTGAAATACATTTTACATTTACATTTTAGCGAGTTTGAGTTGTATACACCTAATCTTTAACTTTATTTATTGACATGCTCTCTAAAAGTTTTCTTTACTAAATAGGTACCGTATTCATTTATTTTCAAATATTCTTAACCTTTCTCTTGAATACGATTACTGGTAATCCTACAGCTGCTCGTTTACCGTGTATGGTAAATACACATTGAATATGTACTTTAAAGTTGCAATTGTATTGAAAGGGAAAAAATTATAGGAACCAACAGCCCACCTTAAAGAAGTTCGGCAGCCGTGTTGAGATGGAGATTAATACATGTACAGTATTTACAATATTTAAAGACGGAATATTTCGGCTTACACAGCCTTGTTCATCCGTCGGTGTGAGAAACTAACTAACTAACTCACTCAACTAGTTACAAGAATATACAAGGTGCTGTTGGAGGCGGAGGGCCGAGAGTTAACCAGGTAAGGTAGTTCTCTGTTTATCCCCCAGACCCCCAAGATCAGCGCAGGTTGAGATTAGGAGGGACACGAGAGCTCGTAATCATCTGGTGAGCCAGTTCCCACTTTCTGAGCTCTCCCTCGCTGCAGTGGTGTAGTAGAGCTCTGATCATAGGCGCCGACTACGGGGGGGCTTGAGGTCTAGCGCCCCCCCTGAAAAATGTCAGGGGGGGCAGAGCCCCCCTGAGATTCAATGCAACGCATAGAACAAATACGAGACTTTCTCATGTTGATGCGCGAACTTATAACTTTCTTTCGAAACTCACCAAAAAGTGTATCAATCTTCAAGTAATTTCAAGATGACAATTCACAAGCCATTGTGGCAATTTTGCCCAACACAGTGATGGTGTTTCGTACCAAATCGAGTCTTATTATCAAACGATTATAACGTTTTTGCAAGACGTTCACTTGACAGGCCAGGGCGATGGGGCTGGAAAAGCCAATGAATTTCTGTCAAAACTTTTCCAGTTTGAAACGAATTATTTCACGTCGTTGATGCCCCATCTGCACCCGGGAAAGAATAGGCCTAGGGTGACTCTGCCAGTCGTAAGAGGCGACAAAAGGAGACCCGTCTAAGCCCGAGTTGACCCCCAGCCGATTGGGCGCGGTCAAACCCAGCCCGGCGGAGCTTGGGGTAGAATAGGCCCAGAGTGACTCTGCTAGTCGTAAGAGGCGACGAAAGGAGACCCTGTCCCTTCCCCGCCACTGTCCCACTGAAGATTTCTCCTCCCGCATGGCCCTGCCTTCCCTTGCTGGACTCTCCTTATGACGACTACAGTGATATAGATGGACCTGATTCGGGAGACGTCATATGACCTAAACTGTCGAGTACGTTGTTAAACACCACAAATCATCATCATTATCTTCACGTCGTTGATGACCAGTGAAATTCGAAATTTGCAAAGCACTTAGGTACCTCTATTTTTAAATGGCACAATCTACGATCGACACAATTACAACGGCAATCGAGGTAATAGTATTAAATCGTGACGGATATTTAGCGACTTAGGAAAAATCACAGTCGAGCTCACAAGCTTGATATAATAGAGCCAAGTTTTTCAGATAAAGAAAAATGCCACGTCGACTTGACGCTGGCAGTGACGCTCATGATTACCGAACGACATACGTATAAGCACAGGTATAAGTATTCAAGTTTGGAATCAAAATTCTCCAGTTTTCGAAATGGGTTTCAGGAAAAGTAATCAATCATACGGCCAAATCAAAACAATTTGCAACTTCAAAAATGGATGCAGAAGTTTAAACGGTTTTATTTTTTGATATTTCTCTGAACTATAGCACCCCTATAGATTTATCCAAACTTCGTGATGGTGATATTTGGGTTTTAACGTCCCAAATTTTTGCAACGAGGTTATTTGTGACTGGGTGATAATGAGGATGAGAAAACGCCACATGACATCCATGCCCAAGCCAGGATTCGAACCTGGAACGCAGAGACCGCGGTTTACTATAGACCACCCCAACGCCTAATCAAACTCGGCTAACTCCACTGGCTTTAAACTCCGTAACTACTAACTGTGTCTCCAGTGTTTATGCGAGTCATTTTTTTGAGCCCCCCCTGAAATGTTAACAAGTCGGCGCCTATTGCTCTGATGATGCTGGTGTTAAAACAGTCATTGAAGGCCAGGTTGTGAGTGGTTGCGTGTATGTATGACCACTGGTTTCTCACTAGCCAGTATCGTGCCTGTGCCCATTCATTCTTTGTCTAAGGGTGTTGGTGGTTAGGCGCAAGTATTCTGCGGGGCAGTGCAGACACCGTTACATTTGCAATTGGGGATTTTATCTTAAAACTAAATTTTGGATGTGGCATCCCCATTCACATAATATGATACCAAGAAATTATAGCAAATATAGGCCTTATTGAAGCAAATCTGTAGTATGAATTTAATATTTATGTTTTGAATTTAAATTTGATAATAAATTTATAATATGTATTAGGCTAATCTATGTCATAATTATAAATTCTAAATTTATTTAGATCTTTACTATCCTACATTTCTGAACATATTTCAGCACTGTTAACAGGGAAGGCTACCTCTACGTCAAAAACCGCACATTTTCATTTTAAAATTATATCACAAGAATGGGCTTTGAAATCGAAAATCTGAATCAACAGCGCACTGTGGTTTAGTAAGCCCTACACATTGAATGCCCTAAGTTGTAACTGATATTATAATCAGTATGTTTTTTATATAAATAATTAATGTTATTACTAATTAATTATTGAATTATAATCAAAATACTATGCAAATGGTTATAATATTTTATTCAGTATGTAGGGCTTACCAAAGCACAGTGCGCTGCTGATTTAGATTTTTGATTTCTTGTTGCAATCTTGAGATATAATTTAATAATGAACATTTTGTGCGGTTTTTGATGTAGGGACTACCCTTTGCTCTTAAGAGAAAAGCAACTAAACAGAGGTTGCCCTGCAACAACTCATTCTGTAGGCCTACTATGTAGGTGGTGGTTGCATACACTATTCACTCACCATCAGGCATGAAAAGACCACATGAAGACTTCTTCCCATGTCCTGGTAGAACTTTGCAATCCCCACTCGGTACTTTCCACATATATGTGTCTCCGTCCATTGCCCCTCCAAGAAGAACGTTTGTGCCGTGGTGCCACTTCAGCCACTACCGAATCAAATCGAGATGATTAATTAATTTATACACATTACGACAAGTGGACGTGGTGCTCCAGAATTAAGTAGCCAAGACTGCTGAGTAAGCGGCAAGTTCCACTATTAAGTTAGGTTGTTGCCGTTTGATAATCAATACATCGATTGATACGATTATTGTACGAAACAATTGTTAGTCAATTCAGCATTCTCTAATCGATAATCAACCAGCTCGCCCGAAATTTCTAGCTCAACACTCGTTACGTGACTGTCTGGATGTGCACTTTTGGCACCTGATGGCACCAAGCTACATTTGTTCTTAGTATGTGCCCAGAGCTTACCGGTACCAATTTATGTTAGGCTTACTTATGTTATAGAACTAGTTTAAATTCAAATACTATAGTCTAATTCGAAAGTGGCAAAACTTACAGACAAATCTCCTATGCTCGCTTCGAAAATGATTTCCTTTGAAGCTAACTTCCACACTTGAATTACTCCAGCCATGTCACCTGTTGCTACGTACACCCCATCACGGCTGAACTCTGCACATATCACAGAGTCCTGAAAGAATCAGAAGAGCAATGAGATTGGTACACTAGTAGCGTACGACATACTAGCTTACGGTACTGAAGAATTATATTATTAAATGGATGTTTCAAAGGAATTAAAATGCAAAAATGATGAGTTTTAACTAAGTAAGACCTTGTACTAATACTAAAATGGCATTTGGATGGTATTTTAAGAAAAGATGTTTACGATGAATGCAGTGCTAGGTAGGTAGCCACTAGGGCTAAGTTGTGTAAATAATTAAATGTGTACATGCAAAAATATATGTGTACAAATATTCGTGCGTTTAACCGTGTCATACACCCTGCCTGACTAATCCCCCACCCCAGCCTAAAACCTAATGTTACAGTTCTTCGACCAGCTGACGAGACATAGCTTAATGTGTAGAGTCAACAATGGCTGTGGACAGTGGAATACAAAGATGGAGAATATAATCAACAATCAATATAATAAATCACGGCCATGTTATTTCATTGAATATTTTTTCAAGAACATTACAACACATTTGTTTGTTATCATTTTGTGTACAGGAGGGGTTAAGTTAAGTTTAAATGTGAAAAATTCGTAAAAATAAACATTTACAAAATTAAAAGTTTTCTCCCAGACCTAGTAGCCACTTTCCAAGAACACTATAGTAATCTACTACGGTGTATGCAGTAAGACTTTTACGAGTAGCCTACATCAGTAATAGCATTCATTTTATAGAAATAATGCCACACAATGCCAAGACGTATCAATTGTGTCACGATCATGGCTAATGTGATGCTAAATATATAGGAACTATAAAATTGTGGAATCAATTTATAAAAGAACGGGTCAGCAAAAAATATGATTGTGCTATTTTTTGTTTGAAACGTGCAACTACTGAATAATTTAACCTTGCATTTATTTGTCTTTTAAGCCCTTACTAGTACTTGAAACATCGATTTTGTAACTCTATTAGACCTATATTTAAGAAATACAAATCGAGGTTGGAAATTTGTACTGACATTGATCAATTAATCGATGTCGATCACAGCAACCTTAGAAAACACGATAGCGAAGTTGTATGCCAATGATGTAAGTTACAATTAAATGCTAAAAATAAAACTCACCGTGTGACCTTTACATTCTAATACAACGTTGCCAGTATTTGTCTCCCAAACGAACGCCATATCGTCCTCACCACCAGTCACGACTAGAGATCCTGACACAGGTTCCATATGACAGCAGAAAACGGACCCTTCACCAAGAGAAAACACATTTACATTGTATGAAAAGCATGTCTAAATGTAAGGGTTTTGGGTAGGCCTACACCCACACCAATATGTCTAGGCCTATTTTGCTATGCAAACAATTAATTTCTACAACATACGCCTAGACTATTGTTATACACAACACATTTATTTTTAATCATAATTTGGGAATGTAAGCCGATTTACCGGTACTTCCAAGTGGTAAGTGGTGTGAATGACAATGAGCTTTTAGATAAATAGGCTATTTGTTCTATAATGTGCAAATAAACTCTTGACCATTGTCTCAAGTCTACTATCGAATGTATTTTGTATGTAGGTAGGCCTCCTGATTTCATCTTTGCTTGCAGACAGATTTTTAATTATAAATTGCAACTCGTAGACCTATGCTATTGTTACGGATCTTCGAATTTTGATTTCCAAAAGCCAATGAATATGTTGGCGTAGACATCTTCATTTGAAATATTGGAGGAAACAACAGATGTTAGCAGTCCAACGGATGCAATACCTTAAAGACCGCCTACCTACGTGTTTACATCCCTAGAGCAAGACACTAGAAAATACGATATTGTAGGGTTGTGGCTATTACGGAAAAAAAAAGACAATTTTACAACTAAAAGGTACACAGATGGTGACCAAGTAAAAACATGCATGGCAAATACTAACCGTCATGTTTTTTAAAAACATTTACTGAATCATCTTGTACTGGCTCAAGATGAGCACCCGCAATGTCGTCTTCATCATCGTCATCATCATCCTCAAGTCCCGCGACGTCACCACCCATTATCTCCTCCACCTCATCTTCAAATATTAATTCAACTGCATTTTCTGCTTCGGTTTCGTCATACTCCTCCATGATGCTGTATGGTGAGACTGGGGGAGTGTTTTCAACCCCCATTTAACTGCAACACAATTATTTTTGTGAGCAATGTAGACTGATACTTCAAACCTACATGAATTCTACCTAGTAGGCCCTAGCCTAGTAGACAGAGAAATGAAAGAGGGTAGGCGTAGCAGTCCTAGTATTTAAACAGGATGGGGAAGCACATGCTCTAAATTTAAGGTTATGTACGCCCTGTCACAGTGCCCCCTAGGCCTAGGGTTAAATTTACGAAATGATAAATAATATAATAACATGCGTTAATTAACTTAAATGATGTGCATCAAATGTAATAACCTTAAGAGTAAAATTCATTGAATTACCTTACTTAAAATCAAGCAAAAGTAATGTACTCTAGCTCTCTAGACGTCACTCCGCCTCAGCTGAGCTGAGAGACTGAGAAATCAGCTGTAACTTTCCACCGCCTTGCGGAGTTGCGGCTGCAAGACCAATAGTACCAACTGCCAAATTTGACATTTGTGCGCCTTCTAAAACATGCGCTTTGCGCAGTACCAACCAACCAACTACCTTAACATGAAAATGGAAATCTTGTGTGATTAAAAATCTATTTTTTAAGAACTGAACTACAACAGTAGAAAATAACCCAAATTGGTGTTGCATTTCTTCAACCCCAATGGCAAGATTTCAGCATATGGGTAAAGTATATGGTTGAATGTGAAAAGTTTATTTACTGGGTGTATTCACCTCTCTAATTTAGGTTAAAACCGACCACTATGGTCTTTGCAAGACTAAGGTCTTGTTTTCTTTCTTCTATTTCTTCTTCTTGGATACACTATTGTGCCCAGTATCGCTACAAGCAAGTACTAGACTAGGCCTAGGCTCCCTGGCTCTCTAAAAGCCGATGCCTAGGCCTAGCCGTAGGGCTAGCCCTAGCCCTAGGCCTATCCTAGACTTCAAACCCAATGCCCTACGCCACGGCCTAGGTAGGCCTAGGCCTAGATGCTTACACTGTTCCGATGTTGTGGTTGTTGTTGTTATTATTCTCTTTGCTGTTGGCCGTACGCCAGTGGCAAGAGACTTCTTTTATTCCTCCTTCCCCGTCTTTTCCATCTTCCTTCCTTCCTCCAACATCCACTTTACTTTTCCCATTCTTGTCAGGATTCCTTGCTTCCTTCCCCTCCGTCACCCCCTTACCTTCTTCCTTTCCCAGGACCGTCGCCTTTTGCCTTCTCTATCAACCTTGGTTCGTGTTTAGGCTTCAGCCTGTCGGCAAATGCCTTTACCTTCTTTAGCCCTACGGCTTCCCCGTCTAGCCGGTTCCACTCAACGGTCGTCCTTCCCAGGAAGAAGAACTTGTCTACATCTGTCCTCCATATCCTTCTTTCTATCTTCCACTGATGATCCCCCCTTCCCCTGTAACTGGCTCCGTCAACCGCCCTATTTAACTCCCCCCACCCCTCATGCTTCCTTACTACCCTGTACATTTTTTCCAGCCGATCCCTTCGCCTTCTGTCCTCAAGCTAGCTCTCTGACCAATTCCGTTACTCTCTCGTACTCTCTCCTCTTCCTACCATCATCATCCCCCAGCTCTATTTCCACCTATCTATTAGCCCTTCTAAGCACTTCTTGTCGCTCTCTTTTGTACTCCCTTCAGAGCATCTCTCCCCTTACCTTAGCATCATGCGGGTCCCAGACCGCCGCTGCATACTCCAGACCTGGCCTCACCAGTGCCCGGCGTAAGCATGCTCCCTTATTTCCCTGCTTGCTCCTCTCAGCACGTGTAATGTATTTGTACAAACTGTGCTGTGCCTAAGCCCTAGGTCTAGGAAGTCTAGGGTCCTAGAGTTTCGTTCTTAGATAGAACTAGTTTTGCATAAAGCTAGTGACTAAAGTGTTTAGAATTTTATAAATACTGATATTTACCTGATGAGCAAGTATTCTAGACCCAAATCATTGGGTTTGAAGAATGCCCAAATTACAATGTAGGCCTAAATGTTCATTAGCTATTAAATGTTAATTAATACATTTCTAAGTTACGGGTATCCGACCGTAAGATCGATAGGTACCCAAGGAGACATTTTCAGTTTTCACCAATTACCACTGTCCTTACCTGCCCCACTACACCTTCGGCAAAACCGTTCAGTCTACTTCTGTCTTGCATATCAAGGTCAACATCCTTTAAGATTCCCTCTGCCAGATTCCAGGTGATCCCTCCTCCCTATATCACTCGTAATTTTTACTGGATTAGTTAACCCCCCATAACTACTGGTATCTGAATCTTACATGCACTTCTGCGGCAATAACCAGTAATTACAATTTAAATTGTATTTAGATCTACATTCCTTACAAATTAACTCACAAACATTATCTCAACACAAAATGATACGTTTACAGCTACGCGTAGCGAGCAAAGCAAAGGTGCGAGCTCCAATCAGTGGCCGAGTTTGCGTGAAACTATTAACTTCTTTGCTTGAAACTCGGCTGCCGATTGGAGCTCGCAACGCGTAGCTGCAAACGTACCATAACTCATGAAATCATGTGATCAAATGGAACAATGTCATAGTATTGTGGCAATCTTTCCCTCCAACTGTATACAACTTATATCTATATTTTCACTTGCATTTCTCTCAAAACAATGAAGCCCCCTAAGCAATCAATTAGGGTCTGGATTTCTTATGGATTTTTGTCTTTTTCAGTCATACCAGCACTGCAATTACAACCAGAGTGTCAACCATTCCTTCAGTTCGTACGATTTAGGAGGAGGATCAATATTCAGAGACCTGTACACCCACATTATGAGAGAGATAAAGTTATTCATGTTACGAGGCCAATACTTCCCGAGTTAATACGTCAAAACCCTCCAACTCCAGCAATTTTAAATTTAGGCCTGTGTCACAAGCAAATTGAAAATAATCAAAAGAAAGCATCGATTGTAAGTTGCCTTACCAGTACCTCTATTATTGCTATAGGCCTAACATACATGAAGTAAGTTCACTTTTTAATTTTTATTTAAACTTCGATTTCTTTTCAGGATAATCCATTTGAACGAATACTTGCTAAAGATTTACTAAATTGGTTTAACCATTCAAATATGATAGCATTTTTGCATACAAACCCTATGTCAGCTGAAGAAAGGTTTAAGGTGAGTATTTTTACATTTAAAATTCAAAAATATATTGTTCTCTCACAATGTAAAACCATCAAATACAATAACACTGTAATTGATAATATCTGCTACTAGTCCTTACCAGGCTCTTTTGCATTTGGGTGTATTTGCAGATAAAGTGCCAAACTATAAAGTAGTATTCCTAACAATGTGACCACTCTAACTCGGGAATTTGGACATTGACAACTACAAAAATTCCTGCCCCATAAAAAATGTTTATGTGTGTACTATAGGCTTCTGTAGTAAGTTGACATGTTTGAATGTGTGTGTAATACCACTTGATGTTTTCTATTCTCTCAAGGCCAACATCACACTAAAAAAACAAAATATGACATTGAAGACGTATGGACGTAAAACAGCAAAACTGGCTCTTGAGAATACAAAGTATGAAACAGTCCTTGATTTGTTTCAATCGCAAAACTCGATTGTTTTTAGTGTTGAACCTCAAGTGGCTATACTTTTGCGACTTCTCAAGAAAATACCGCAGCTCATTCTCATGGGTTCGTACTTACATACTATCAAATTAATAGGGAACACGCGTATGAATTTTTTAATCAATTTTTAAATACCTTGTCTCTCATGAAATAATTTTGTTTTAGAATTTTGAAAAATGCATTAGTCTATTCCTCAAAATATTTGGTTTAATAACGATAAATAAAAGGGCGCGAAAAACGAGTCGCCGCCATGTTGATGGGATTTGACATCATGGTTTGTCTTTGTGTACACTCACCGCCTTAGCGATTGATCTGTTACGCCTCGTCTACTGAATCATGACGTTAAAGCCACCTCGAGGCATTTCAGATCCCCGAGTTGAAACTTGAGTAAATGCGACAACATTAAACCTATTTAAACATTTCTTTTTTTTTTTGCTTAGGACTTGCATTAATATACTTTTTTTATGTGATACTGTTATACTAAGTGCTTGGTTTAACAAACAAAATCATACGCGTGTTGCCTATTATACCATACAATATCAAAATTTATGGAATTGTGATGTGTACTTTTTGATGACATCGCATTCTCTTTGTAGCGGGAGTTGTAGATGGCCGACTACTGAGTAAAAACGAACTGGTGCGCTACAGTCAACTGTCCGATTTGCAGACTACTCGAGCCCAACTTGTTGCAACTCTCAACATGGCTGCCAATCAAGTTGTACAACACCTAAACCATCATCAAAGCACTCTTCTTGGACACTTACAACAACATGTTGAATTACAGAAAACTGAGTCTGAGACTGAAAACAAAGACTCTGTTTAAATTATTCTATGGGTTTAGTTCTGATAGTGACATGTTTTATTGTGGTTCTGGTATGTAATACCAACTTAAAGTATTTACTTTTAGCTTTTATGTACAAACTTCAATAAAAAAAACTGTCAATTTAAGTGAAATGTGTTTAAATGTTTGAAATAATATAACTTTGCACTACCCAAATTCCCAAGTGGGCCTATGTTAGGTACTCGAAGTTTTTTCAGAAAGTAATAATTCGCCCCGGCACCTCCACCAAACTACTCAATAATTTTTTTTATTAGCTATTTTATGACTCTGCTACAAATATATTCTTCACTCAGTTACTAGTATATTATAAATAATATTCTTCAGTGTGTGGTTACCCGTCGCCCTGTTGTTCATTCTAAACTGTGTTTATTGTTTTTAGATAAATGATTAATTTTTATATTAAATCGACTTATTTCAGTTTGAAAAGATATGTTCGACAATAATTCTGTAATTCATGAAAATATGGTGTTAAATGGATGAAAATAGCATTTTATTACCATTGTCTGAAAATTAAATATAGAAATGTTCAGGAATATAATATTAACGATGATTAATATTACATAACTCAAAAGTAACTATGTTTGTTTAATCAATTAGTCAAGCAACATGAATTCTTTCCGGAACAACTGATATAGTTTTTCTTGTGAAATTACAATATTGCAAGGATCATACTTTGTTTTACTGTTAAAAAATTATTCTCTTAAATATTTACATTAAATGTTACATTTTCTAAAACGTTAAGTCATTCAGATTCGTGAATTGCACAAACGTGCAACAGGCAAACAATAGGCTTATTATATGAAGATAAAGATAAATATATCACTAAATAGTAAATACATACAAAATTATTGCTACTTACGAAAGTCACTTAAAAGTCGACAGTGAATGTTACTTGACTAGATCACTCATCATAACGGCAGCATAATCATGCTGCCAATACAGTTTAAACTGTTTATATGTACAAGTTTACAACATGAGCTAATATGAGTTTTCCTAACATGAGGACATTCTATATTTGCAATAATATTAGTCTACTTATTAATAAACTAAAATCTAAATAACATTTGAAAAGCTATAGAATGAGGTGTTTGTGTTCGATTTACTATACACACATTTATCAATATCAAAAATAGTGGCATCGCCTTCCTTTTGCATTTTACTCAATGCCATACAACTAACATGGTTTGTATCTTCACAAGAAAAAAAAAACTCAATCGCTTTGTCTGCCCTTGTACTTGACGTTCATTTTGTGCTCATAGTCAGTCATTTTGTACTTGTTCGCATCAAACTGGCACACGTGCAACAGGTAAACTGGTGTTGGTATCAACACACAAGTGTTTGGAAGGCGGTGATGTCAGTGTTGTACTCCGGCGAGACGAGTGAGCGCTTCAGCAGCATCGAGCTCCTCCCTATGGTGACCTTGAGACGTCCATGACACGTCCGCCATCTTGGGCAGAGCTTGATCTCCGTCCACTGTAAAGCACAAACACAATTTTAGTTGCGGCTTCTATCTCAATGGCCGAGTTGTGTCTACTGCTCTGCTTGCCGTGGTAAAAACAAGTGTGTCTTATGTAACTGTGTATTGAAATACTGATCCTAAATGTAAAACGTGGATGGAAACAAACAAGGCCACCCACGGAATTTGTTCCGTGTTGGCCCAAAGAACATTTCAACTAAGTAGGCCTGTATACACACTCTTGCATGCACAATTACTCAAACAACAAGTGTATACAGTAACAATAAGAGCAACATATTAGTGATCGGTCGCAGCCAGTGGGTCCTTGTTCCCCCCCTCCTCCCTCCTGTGGGTGCCCACGAAAACGAAATATTATGTACGTACCGGTCTCGTTCTGCCGCTGAGTCTTCTTGGTGATATTGCGAACACGGGGTGGTCGCCACGCGTCCTTTTTAGATACAGTCCAAGGAACGTAACTTTTCGTAGGCTGAAACTTTGCCGCACTCTCCAACCACTTGGACAACACCATCGGTGGACACGTTTCCTTGCTCTTCTTCACTGACCTCCTTTTCTTTTCGTGTCGAGTGTTTCTCTCACCCTCGCAGACGGTAGGTGTACTACTATTGGGTGCCCGTTCGTAGTTTACATTCCCACACTCGCTTTCTTTTGAACGTGGCGCCTTCTTTGGGGCGTCATCTGATTGCGACGGCCCGAGCCTGAGATCTCTGAGGTACTTCTCCATGATGTGGCTCTTGTACTTGCTGGATGCAGGTGGCGTCACCACGTGGTTCTCACTACTCACGCTAGATGCCGCCACTACTGGGTTCTCGCTACTCCCGCTAGGTAGCGGCGTCGCGTGAGCGTCCTCTTCTTCTGTGGTGGTTGACGTCACCTGGAAGCATTGGGGTTGGTTCTCTGACGGTTCCTGAGTGACTGTGACGTCATCGGCAGCGACCTCGCCGCTCTTGGTCTGCACCACGGAGTAGCTGTGATCCATGGCAGTGGTGTCGGTCGCATAGGTCAGTGTGGCCACGTCTTGGTCATCGTCTGCGTCCACTAGACACAATTCACAGAAATCACGTTAACACTTTGTTCTCAGGTACAATTATAATTTCCATTTAGCAAATATCTTAATAGGAAACTCTTCTTTTTTTGAAATTTTTGTGTGGCGATCCTGGCGGTGAGGCTCAAATCTCAGTCCTCCTTTAGCCCTAAAATGGTGGCAATGGCCGCTATACGTTGTGGAACTGGTGGTGGTGACAACCCAGTTATTTAGAGATCCTTAAATGCAAGGTCAACTTAATCTCCGCCTGATGGAGGCTCGTCGAACTCCCTCGACGAGCCTTCGCTAGGACTGGTAAAGAAAGAGCAGACCATGCCTCGAATACTGATTCAAGTAACCTTATCTGAGCCATTGATATTTAACAATCAAATAACAAACAATAGATTGTCAGCTTGCTTTGCATGTAAATAATGTTGACTGTTGTTTGATTGTTGAACCATCAATGGCAGAGATAAGGAGGTTGCTTTGCAGCGCTAGTTCCTTCGGTTCCTTCAGTCTCCAGCTACCTTTTCATAGCCTCGTCGAGTTTACTATTAACGCGGTGTACCTGGCTCGTTGAGGGCCTGCTGCTCCCAGATGCTGTCGTCGGAGCAGATGCTAAACTGCTCCACGTTGCCTTGCGCCTGCGTGTTGTAGCTCTTGATAAGGTGACCCCAGGTCGTGCGTTGTTCGTCGCCGGCGTTCTTCAACTTGCGCCGCCAGTTGGCGAACCAGTTGCATATCTGGCAACAAGTTGTTCGTACAGTGAGAGGGATTGTTTCTATACTTAGCATTGACATCTAGAGAGTTTGAAGTAACACTGAGACAGGGCTACCGGACCCCATCTAATTGCCATGCTATTTATCTAATATTAATATAGGCTATATATTATTTTCGTGTTCATTAAATTAGTACCTACATTAAATGTGTAACTACTCGGAAGGTATGAATACAACAACAGTAATTATCATACAGTATTTTAGTGCTTACTTTGCAAGCACTGTTACAAAAATGAAATGTTAAAAAAGCAACACAAACCGCTTCCAAAATTGATCAACAAATTGAACCCGGCACCTCCACCACATAAGCAGGTAAACGTTTTCAAATTGAATTCCAGTTTGTTATTATTTTATTATTTCTTTATTTTATTACTTAATTTTTATTTTTTACCCATCAATTTTGTTCACTATCTCTTTTCTCTAACAGTTTTGTTGAGTTATGTTTTGATTTCGTTTTGTTCAGCATTTTTCCATTTTTTTTATAGTGTCCTCACTGAATCAATATAATAACTGAATTGGATTGACATAAAATCAATAAATATTAGATTATAATGAAACGGTTTTTCAATCAAATCAGAAGTGCATCGTTAATGTTGAAGAGTTGAGAGAAAAAAATTTGGAAGTCGTATGATATTGCTGCTCTTCTTAACTTGTATACTGTAACTTGTTCGTACTGTTATATCTAAAAGTTACTAACTTGAACTTTAATTGCTTGTGTAACATCTGCCTATTAGATGTTTCATCGGCAATCTTTAAACAAAAAATGTGTTTTTAATGCATTTTTAAACGTGGCATTGCATAGCTGCTAGTTGTGCATGATATTTTGTGTCTTTCAATACGAATGTTAAAAATGTTATAATATTTATATGGAAGCATTAATTATATCCGTTGATCATTACACAATAATCAATGTAATATCAAAGAAATGCTGTTTTACAAAAAAAAAAAAATGGTGAGCACAGTCTCTATGCATTTCATAATTCATTTACACCTTTGCACTAACCTGTATGTAGGTGAGTCCGGTTTGAACTGCTAGACGTTTCTTCTCGTCCCTGTTGGGATAGGGATGGTCCCGGCGCCGCACCAGCCAATCCTTCAGGAACTTCTTGATCTCCGGAGTGAACAATCGCTTTGTATGGCGATGGTCGTCAAACGGCCGCCTAGAATCAATTAATTACATTCATAACACTCTCGAATTGATATTTGTACAGACATTGCGCCATTCTTCGTCGAACAATGATTGTTGGAAGATGCATTAAAATTTACAAAATAAACAAAAATATTAATGCAATAAAAAAATATTGAATTCGTATGATATTACCACAGATAACAGATTGGAGATAATATAACTCTTGTTCATACTGTTATATCTAAAAGTTACTAGCATGAACTTTAATTTCTTGTGTAGCTTCTGCCTATTAGATGTGTTGTCGGTATATATGAATTATGAAATGAATATAGAGCTCGTGCTCACCCTTTTTTGTTTGATAATATATTACATTACATTCGGTTTTTTTGTTTTATGATTAAATCGAATGCTTTCATATCCATTCCCATAAGTAACATATTAAATTGTCATAGCTCAATTTAAAAATGTATAAAACATGCCAATTTATTATTGCCCCTCTCATTTTTTAACAAAGTATACTTTCACTAGTGAACAAATTTTTTTAAAAAATGTGAAATTGTGAAGGTTTAATATTGTCTAAATTTTATATATTTTTAAACGAAGACATTGCATATAGCTGTTAATGATGCACACGACATGTGTACCGCAATGTGAATGTAAATAATATTATTATATTATCCATGCCCGTGTTATGAATGTTATGATAACATTGTTTCAAGATTATTCATCAAGAGTCACGTGGCAGATTTCAACTGCCATGCGTCGTGTCACTTAGATATCGTGCATCGCACATCACATGAATACAGTTTGTCGTCAGGGACAGGAATAGACATGGACTCATTCTTCAACGCATCGCTAGGCAATGCAACTTGCGATCTCGGAGAAAGCCATAACTGTCTTTTCCCAAACTATCAGCTGGCTCGCAGATTTAGACACCGATGTGCATGGTTTACCCTCCCATGTTAAATACATGAACACTAGACTTTGGGCAAGATGAGTTTATCATGTTACATTACCTCCAAACATAAACATATACAACAGTCCGAAATGAGTTCATCCAAAACGTACTAAGTTATAGTTAAAGTAAACATTTTAAAAATAATGTTTTCTTTTCCAAATTAATTTTACAACTGAATATAGGTTGCGCATATATATCAAGGTATCAGGATGAAAATGAAAAATTATAACCGTGGTTCATTTTACGAAAAGACGAACAACTCTACTGCTTATTTTGTTCTAAAGTGTTTGGGAAACTCTTGCCTCATTGAAAAATCTACTTGGCTCGATGTATAAAATAACTAAAAAGAAAAAATATAATATGGATGGTAAATACATGATAGTAATTAAAATGTATTCTGGTATGTTGATAAAATATAATCTGGATTATTTACGTTGTACATCGTAAAAGTTCAAGTAACAATATTTATTAAATCAGAACGTAAACATGAACGTTCTAGTTTCTACCATATGTGATCGACCGAGTTTTTTTTTTTTAAGGAATTTCAAAATTTACACAACGGAAAAAATCCCCGTAGAGTCATCTTTCTTTCAAAGAGAAGTAGCACCACAACATAACTATACTGTGTTTTGTTTTAACTTAGAACACCCACCTATACCGCCTGTTACGCAGCACGCGCCCTCCTTGTTGGGCCCGACTTCCCTGTCGATACAACAGTGACCTGTCTTCGACGTCATTAGTCGCTTCCTGTATCGCTCTGTTGCCATGACGACGTTCCTCCCCGCCAGACAGGTCACGTGGTCCACGACAGGTGTCACGATACTGGTCGCCATGGTGATGGGCCCACGACGGTTCCCCTACGTCACTGCCTCCTTGAGACGAACCATGGAAACGATGACGATATGTCCACGAGTGTTCATCTCTTTTCCGTGGCGCTCCAAGCTCTTTGGTGTGACCGTTACTGCGGCGGTGGGACAACCATCGTCTCTCGACGCGGTGACCTTGTTGAGAGGGATTCACTGGGTGAACGGTGTCTGACCTTGACTTGCTGTCGCTCGCTTCGGCTCCGCTACCGGGGTGGGTGTGTCTATTGGGGTCCCGGCTTGTAGATGGAGTCAACGCTGGGGGTTCCATGTGTGTGTGGACACGAACACTGGGGTAGTAGCGAGTTGTGACTTACTTCATCCTAGACACAGATTACAAGGGCTACTCAATAAATGCAAAGTTGTTCTGAATCGGCCTTGTTGATTCTGGCATTTATCTGCAGGTGTTCGCACTGTCCAATAACTGATTCATACGTTACCCATGTGAAATATCTACCTTTGATTGGTTATCGCTCACTCGTCGATGGTGTTCGGAGCCTGCAAGTTTGGTTTAGTCACTTTAATTAACGTCCCCCACCGTAAATCAGTTTAGTTACTGAGTGGGTAGAATCTAAATGTGAATTTATGTATTGATTTATTTAAGGGCTATGCTTGAAATGAATAACATCAAGTAATGAACATGTAGGACTAAAGGTTAGCTCTTTGCAGGTGACGTCAAAAACTTGGAACTGGTGGAAGTCTACATGGTTACAACTTTTTCTTTCATATATCTGCAACGTTATTTTGTTGATATAACCTGTGGCGTGTGCATAAGTTCAATTAATTTGTTTCATTGTTGTCTTGCTGACTTGCAACTTGCAAGAAGCTTTTTGGCTACTGCAAATAAACTAGATGCAATCTGGTGGCAAGCAAATTAACTTCTATGAGGAGGAGTTTACTCATCGTTGATTTGTTGAAACCATCAATGGCGCAGATAAGGAGGTAGCTAAGCAGCGCTATCTATTGTTAGTTTGAGCCTCCTATACCGTTATTGCATCGAACTGTATTGTTAGTTTGCTAAAAACCTATTTGGCATTTTGTCCGTCTCTGTGCCTATGTTAAAATACGTTATATCTTACTTTATTAATTATTGGTCATGTTTGAAGCACGATTTAAAATGACCACGGGCTGCGTTTGTGTTAGAAATATTGCTGCCAAATACGGAATGAGGACAACACGACAAATTTGAAGTTGTGAAATCCAGAACTAAGAAACCTACCCCTTCTGGATATCGGACCCAGATCTCCCATTTGCCGAGTGGTTGCGTTGACCTCTATATCACCGGGACTGGCAATTTAGTATTAGAGTATATTCTGCAAGTTCTAATTATTGATATCTGCCTAGCGGAGACTGGACGAACTTATTGGTACCTAATTAACGTTTGTAACGTGTTTTCAAATACACTTTTCACACCAAAACAAGAACATTTGAAAAATGGAAATATATATTGCAACAAAGAATCCTTCACAGGAAATAGTAAATGGTCTATAAGTTCTCTATATTATAGAATTGCGTGTTTTGATTTACTTTGTTGTTATTTTATAGCAATTTTAACAAATAGAAATCGAGGGTTCTGAGGGTAGGCATGGTAGGGATGGGCAAATCCGTTTAATAAACCGTTTTTAAAATTTGCGTTTAAATTTTAAACGTTTTTATCGCCCCTTCCCCTGCCGTGAGATGAAAAAAATTACCGATGCAGTAAATAACCGAAAATTTCCAAAACCTAGGGTAAAATTAAAATTCGTGAAAGAAAAAACTGTAATAGTAGACTAGTAGTAGGCTCCGTTGTGAAATATTAGCTTGTTTCTATAATATGTATACAAACATTACTGTACAAACGGTTAAACGTGGCATAAAAAATGAAAATGTTTGGCTACTCCCACGTTTAAACGTTTAGACGTCCCATCTATCCCATCTCCCCCCCCCGGATGTTTGTAGGTGGACATACATCCGGTAAATAAACCGGGTTGACCGAGATTGTATATCATGCATCCAATAAAATAAAAATATCAATACTGCCTGTTGTTACTAAAAAATATGTATGAAACTATAATGTGTACATCATAATTGAAGTTTGTAATTCCTTTATTTGTTATGTTGATCCCATTCCATGTCGTTCACCACCGTATCTGAAGTTTTATCTTCCCCAGGTCGAATGAAAATTCGGGGCCTTAGATTGACAGATAATAATTGTAGCCAACGCGCATTGGCCCCGCCTACGCAGATAATAAATATGAGCCCTTTAAGTTTACACCTCCTCAGCTGTAGGTTTGAGCGAGCGAGCTGTCATCTATGCGGGAGGATTTTTAAAATTAAACAAGAGCTTATTAGTTGGCTAAAATAGAATGAAAGTCAAGAGCGTATTGTTTCGACTCATTGCTATTTGTGTTGTCATACAGCTGGGTTAGCAAAGAAAAGATAACTTTCATCAAGGTCTTACGTCTTGTTTATTGATTTGTTTTGGTGTTTAGTACAATGCAACAATACACCTACTAGTTTTATGAAACCAATTTATATATTAAAAAAAAGAAACACGAGCACATTTCCTAAATATATATTATTATTTAAATATATATTATTTAAATATATATTATGGAAGTAGAGTTTCTTTAGAACGTACTCAAGTTTTAAATATTTAATTTATTTCCTTATTAGATTTTACACAATTTTAACTTTACCTAATATTTCTTCCAATCAGTATTTACGGTTCTTTTTCTTTCTATAATAGATGTTTTTTTAGTTTTGTGATCTTTTGCTATTTTATTTAGTTCAGTGTTTTATCTAATGTAAATCAGTTTCATAACTGTGTGTACAGAAGTTAAGAAGTAAGTGCAATTTATAAGCAATTAAATGCATCAGTTCGACCGGCCGACAAAGCGACGAAAAGAGCACCTTGTGGCCTTGCAAGGTTCAACACCAAACACATTTTTGTAATCCAAAACTCTCATACGAATCATACGGATATATTATGTTCTTGCTCTTTCCTGATTGAATTATAATGTTTCTCACACTCATTCATCGTCACATATCATTATATCGTATAGTAAAATGTAGGTAGATTTAATAATTTTATTGTTCTCTAAATTTACTTGAATATAGATAGATTAAAACATATCTGTGTAAATTGCACAAGCATGTAGTCTAGTGTGTGAATATTTGCTACAAAAACTTGAAAATTAAAAATATAGCCAGATTGTGCAAGTACATGTTAGTCGCGTAGCTAATTCAAATGTGACGGTGCAAATCAAACCAGTGACTTCAAAATACACGCGGACATGATAATCAGAATAGATAAGTCGAAGGTAATTTCAAGTGGTATTTTTAACTTGTCAAGTCCGGAGCAAATTCGCGTTTCGTGTGTCCACTGTTACGATTCAAGGTGAAAGTGTATCTAAATTAGAATTCAAAATGGCGAGTACCCTAGCGTATAATACAATAAATCAGTGGAATCTTTGAATAGGCTTACTCTGTTTCACCGTCTAACCTTAATTCAGGCCAGGAACAAATTAAGCGTAAATCTAAATCATTTGAGCGAGATAATTAATAAGATTATTTTTGTAAACATTCTTGTGATAGAAGTTTCTTCCATTGTCTGTTGCGATCTCATTATCAACGTCACATTAGCAAAGATGGAGAAGGTTCGCAGAAAAATCTTGTTTTACACTCTGTTTAACAACACTTACATACGTTTTGTCGGAAGCACTTCAAAACAAAACACCAAAAATCGTTTAGGTATAATTATGATAAAAACACACAATAAATCCACTGAACAACGCCAAGATTTGCAAAAACATTAACGGCGTCTTCTTTAGGACAGCTAATTTGCCAAGAGGTGCATGAAAGCAATGGCGTGTCCATGTTTCGCTATTAGAGAGTGAACATATTTAAAGAAATTATGTTTTAAGTATGAAAAACATAAAATCGCATGGTTTTTATCTACAAAGAAAAGAAACTTGAAAAAAGTCAAACAAATATTAATACTTGAAATTAGGAAAAAAAATATACTGTCGGAGAAATAATTTTAAAAATTTCTTCATGTGAGTGGTTGTGATAAAGTTGTCTTACCTGAGTGGAGATGGTCCAAGATGGCGAATGTGCGAGTGTGCGGAGAGTCAGCGCCCGACTAACTGTACTATAGAGTAGTAGGCCTACAAGAGCAAGTGGCGCGCGTACTAGTCAGTAGTCACCTAGCGCGCGTTATTTCGGTATACGGCCCCGCGCGGTCTCATCTCCCGCGGTGTATCCGACGCACTTGCGGAGCGGAGCGGAGGATCAGGACATACACTATGGTAACTAATAGCATGGCTTCCATATCACAGGTCCCCTAACACTTGCGGAGCGGAGCGGAGGACCAGGACATACGCTATGGTAACTAATAGCATGGCTTCCATATCACAGGTCCCCTAACACTTGAGGAGCGGAGCGGAGGATCAGGACATACGCTATGGTAACTAATAGCATGGCTTCCATATCACAGGTCCCCTAACACTTGAGGAGCGGAGCGGAGGATCAGGACATACGCTGTGGTAACTAATAGCATGGCTTCCGTATCACAGGTCCCCTAACACTTGAGGAGCGGAGCGGAGGATCAGGACATACGCTGTGGTAACTAATAGCATGGCTTCCGTATCACAGGTCCCCTAACACTTGAGGAGCGGAGCGGAGGATCAGGACATACACTATGGTAACTAATAGCATGGCTTCCGTATCACAGGTCCCCTAACACTTGCGGAGCGGAGCGGAGGATCAGGACATACGCTATGGTAACTAATAGCATGGCTTCCGTATCACAGGTCCCCTAACACTTGCGGAGCGGAGCGGAGGATCAGGACATACGCTATGGTAACTAATAGCATGGCTTCCGTATCACAGGTCCCCTAACACTTGCGGAGCGGAGCGGAGGACCAGGACTTACACTATGGTAACTAATAGCATGGCTTCCATATCACAGGTCCCCTAACACTTGCGGAGCGGAGCGGAGGATCAGGACATACGCTATGGTAACTAATAGCATGGCTTCCGTATCACAGGTCCCCTATCACTTGCGGAGCGGAGCGGAGGATCAGGACATACGCTATGGTAACTAATAGCATGGCTTCCGTATCACAGGTCCCCTATCACTTGCGGAGCGGAGCGGAGGATCAGGACATACACTATGGTAACTAATAGCATGGCTTCCGTATCACAGGTCCCCTAACACTTGCGGAGCGGAGCGGAGGATCAGGACATACACTATGGTAACTAATAGCATGGCTTCCGTATCACAGGTCCCCTATCACTTGCGGAGCGGAGCGGAGGATCAGGACATACACTATGGTAACTAATAGCATGGCTTCCGTATCACAGGTCCCCTAACACTTGCGGAGCGGAGCGGAGGATCAGGACATACACTATGGTAACTAATAGCATGGCTTCCGTATCACAGGTCCCCTATCACTTGCGGAGCGGAGCGGAGGATCAGGACATACACTATGGTAACTAATAGCATGGCTTCCGTATCACAGGTCCCCTAACACTTGCGGAGCGGAGCGGAGGATCAGGACATACACTATGGTAACTAATAGCATGGCTTCCGTATCACAGGTCCCCTAACACTTGCGGAGCGGAGCGGAGGATCAGGACATACACTATGGTAACTAATAGCATGGCTTCCGTATCACAGGTCCCCTAACACTTGCGGAGCGGAGCGGAGGATCAGGACATACACTATGGTAACTAATACCATGGCTTCCGTATCACAGGTCCCCTATCACTTTTGTGTGTGGTTGCTATGAAGTTTGTTCTTCTTATGGAAATTAGCATTGTAATAAAACAATTCAATAGCAACAAATCCTGTACTTAACTTGACATTTGACTGTGTTCTGTGTATACGGCCCATTTAAAATGTGATATCCTCGTTAAAATTATATTAAGCATCTCCCCCTCCTCGAACCCTATATAACCAATAGCAAACATAATTTAATTCCACTATTACTTTACAAGATTGAATATGAAGAGTGAACCACATACAATTAAACATGTAAATATTATATATTTACATCATTGTTTTTTAATTAACTCATTTTTATCGAATTTCGCTGGTTCTTTCTAGCAGGTCCGTGGATCCCCCATGATTCGTTGATCATAGTTTGAGAACTTTGTTCGAGAAATCGGTTTACATTTAGTTGTTCTTTGTATCACAGTTAGTTAGTTTTTTTTTTTTTTTTTTATTTATTCTCAAAGTTTCAAAAACAGCAAATGCCAGTTTATATTGAAACATATAACAACTTACAAAACAAAACAAAACAACACAACACAAGTAACAAGTGACAAAATGTTAGCATGTATTAAGATGTCATGTGACGTTGGCGGAATCAGATCCATTGCACATCGCCGGGGTCGTCATAAAGGAACCCAAAATAATGGGGTATTGGATGGTTGATGGGCGTTTGGATCGTAAAGAGTCATCGTCATACTTGCCGGCTGCAAGTATGACGAAGAAGTGAGAAAATATAAGTATAAGGGCCGATCCATGTTCATAGTATCGGATGGTGATTTTTAGCATTTTGAGTTTCGTATCGTCGTCTGTGTACATTGTAGGTATCTAGGATGTTTCATAATACCTATAAGGATGTTCAAATGAAGTCACCGATGTGATACTGTTTATCAGTACCAAATTACTATATTCTATATCTTCTTGTACTATTTTATCCTTTTATTTACCCTTATTATATGTATTAATTTATTTCATGTTAGCAACATATGGTATACGTTCCTGCCTAAATATTGTGCTTTTCTGCTTTACTATTAATAAGCTATAATATCGTGCAATAATATACCTGGTTAATGCTATATGCTATGCTTATAAATGCTATGTTACAGAGCGGAAGAGCTCAAGTCGTGGTCATGTCTAATAAACTTTAAAAAAATCATAGATCAATAAGAAAACGATTACGGTTATCACGTGCTACGATATTTTTACATGCCAGAAAACAACATTCCTTACAAAATGTTTTAACTATTTAAACAAAATGTATGCCTACACGTATCAAAATTTGTATTTGTATTTTATTTCGACTACAACTACAATCATGCAAAAAACAGTTGCCCATTGCGGTGTTGCATGGCCAGTTCCTCGCCAGTAGTGCGGTTGACATTCCTTGATGTAGACTACACCAATTTCAGCCTGTTTCGATACCGCATACAGGAGAGTGTATTCTCCAGAAAGTCGGTCTTAATGGTGCAACAGTCAAATCTGAGATCTGGGTAACATCTCCGATACTGAAAAAATGGATTGAAGATCTCAAATTCGTATTTAATTAATTGTTTGCTTTGTTTTGGTGTTGTCGTATTTATTAGTTATTATTTTTTAACACCGCATACAGGAGAGATTATTCTCCAGTAAGTCGGTCTTTATTGGTGCAACAGTCAAATCTGACATCTGAGTAACATCTCCGTTACTGAAACATGAATTGAAGATCTCAAATTCGTATTTAATTAATTGTTTGCTGTGTTTTGTTCTTGTCTTATTAGTTATTATTTTTGGGGTTTGTATATTATGCCAATCTCAAAATTTTGCACCCGCACCCCATGTATTCATATTTTTGTGAAGGGCGTACTTAAATCAACAGAAATGTCGCGGTTTTCTATCGAAAGGGGATCGATGGGGAGCTGCATTCTATAAGTCAATCCTATGTCGTATTGACTGATGACTAGGGCTAGGATGTTCAGGACCTTTCAAAGTGAGAAAAAGGCAGGCAAATAGTACCTAAAAACCAGCAAAAAAAGGACCTAAAAAGGACCTATCGAATTTAATCGAATTTTATTGGTTTCATTACTTTCATTATTGTTTTAATTAATTCAGTTACACCAATATATTTTCGTGGAGAGGGGGGGGGGGGGGGGAATAGTTTTGTCGATGTATCAAACACAAGAAGAAAATTATTTTGCGGTTGCAAACTTGTTGCTCTTGTAGATGCGTCGCTGCAGACATCGGCTGGCTCATCTCATTTCTGACTCATCGTTACAGTATTCGACAACAAACAAATCATTGCATATGCTTGGCCCGATGATGTGGCAAGCTCGACACTGCACTCGCACGTTTTGCATCCGTTTTAGCAAATTATATCAAAATAGGAAAATAGTCCCTTAAAAATGGCCAAAAAGGACCTTTTCTCATGAAATGATGTAAATAGGCATTTTAAGGCAAAATAAACTGCATATTTTTGGCATTCCTAACACTTGAAACACACTTAAAACTATTTTCCAGGCGAGTATTTACCAATAGAAAAAAGGAGATGTCCTGAACATCCTGGCCCTACTGATGACTGATGAATGATGATTAAACCCTGACAAATGCCTTAACTGCGCTAATGGTAGGAGACAGTGGTAGTTTTGGTGTTCTACGACGTACTCGACAGTTAGGGCAAGTAACGTCGGCCAAATCAGTTTCATAGCACACTACACTACCACGGTAATTTAAAATAAGAAAATTTAAAAAGGGGTGGGAGTTTGAATCGTGAAGAGGGCTGGCAAGGATGTAAAAGAATGTGTAAATTGGAAGAGGAAGATTATAAAACTTAATTGAGATCATTAAAGAATTGACAACAGATGCACGAGAGCCCTCTTGCGGGCCCCGGTCACCACGATGAGGGACCCACACCTGGCAGGGTGGCGTGTTCATTTCTAGAGTGGTCAATAATTATTATCATGTATTTTTTATTCGATTATTAAATTACATTTTAATATGTAACTTGTAGGCCTACTTGAATTTGTGTGTGACATTAATTTTGGTAAATTTAGGCATCATGACTTTGTACATAACATAATATGAGATGTTGAGAAAAACACATATTTTTCTTTAATATCTATTTTCATTTATCTATATTTCCTAGCCAAAGTGATATAGGCCTACAGCTCATTTACCAGCGAGGTGATATGAATGGCTCAGTGCCAAGTAGGTCCAAGGTGTCAAGAGCATTCAGGAAAGGAATCAAACCAAGTTGTACAACTTCTGGCATTTTGTTGATTACTCAACAGAATACGAGATGTGAACTGTTTCAATGAATAAGCATATCATTGTGCCGTTTTCATTAGATCACTCGATATCATTCGTGGATTAATTCATTCTTTTTTTTATGTATCACCATAAGGTTGAACAATTCTACAAGTTTTGGTACCACATTTCTACTCACACTGTCGTACATGGGTCTACTCCCACCGTGAATAACACCTAGTAGTTAATTGTGATTCGTCTTACTTTGTATCCACTTTTTTAATTATTTTCAAGTTTGAGTTTTGACTCCCGTCGATCGTACATTCTATTTACCATACTTTTTAAATTATTATCAAGTTTGAGTTTTGACTCCCATCGCTGTACATTTTATTTAGCATCCTGCCTCGATGGTGAGTGCGTCATCCTCAACCACACGCACAGTGCGAGTGCGAGTGCGAGTGCGATTCCTAGAAACCAGGTAGTGCTAGTGCTAGTGCGTGCTTTGGGCGCCGTATTTCCTCACAGGTGTTGTACTCGAGATGACGCAACACGAGCCCGCGCTTACTCACCGTACTACGGCGCACGTGAGCGCATGCGTCGACGCCCGCCGCCTTCCCCTCCCGCCCCCCTCGTCCACCCGCGGCAAACAACATCGAACACCCCATTCTCCCTCAGAGCGCGAGCGGAGCAGCTGGTCGAACCGCATTGCCGGCAACCTAGTGTGATAACAACATGACTGTTAAGGATATACCGGTAGACGAGGAGAAAGTCGCCTTGAAGAGGAAGATCACCCTCCCGAATGCCGTGGCGTTGATCGTGGGCACGATCATAGGATCGGGGATCTTCGTGTCGCCGGCCGGCGTGTACGTCTACACGCAAAGCGTGGGTATGTCGTTGATCGTGTGGGTTCTGTCGGGCCTGTTCTCCACGCTAGGCGCGCTGTGCTACGCCGAGCTCGGCACGTGTATTTCGCGCTCGGGGGGTGACTACGCGTACATCATGGAGGCGTTCGGCCCGCTGCCGGCGTTCCTTCGGCTGTGGGTTGCTCTTGTCGTCATCAGGCCCACGACGCAGGCTATCGTCGCGCTTACCTTCGCTGAGTACGCTGCCAAGCCGTTCTTCCCTGAGTGCGATCCACCACCCAACGCTGTCAGACTGCTTGCCGCCGTTTGCTTGTGTAAGTATCTGAAACTACCACCTATACACAAGAGTTGCTTGCTTTGCTTGCTGAAACTACCACCTAGAGACACAAGAGTTGCTTGCTTTGCTTGCTAAAACTACCACCCAACACAAGAGTTGCTTATCTTTCTTGCTGAAACTACCACCTATACACAGGAGTTGCTGGCTTTGCTTGCTGAAACCACCTAGACAGAGGAGTTGCTTGCTTTGCTTGTTAAAAGTTCAAACCACCTAGACCCAAGAGTTGCTTGCTTTGCTGGCTTTGCTTGTTAAAACTACCGTGCCTAGACATAAGACTTGCTTGGTAAATTCACTCATCTACAACTATACTACATTCTTACACGACTTGAACAGACTAGGTGCGGTGGGGACAAAATACGCGGTCTAACGATTCAAATAAATGTAATTTAGCGCCAATTTTGTACGGGGGTTTGGTAGAAACTGAATATGAAAAGGGTAACGTGACTGTGAGGGTAAAACTGCCCACTACACAAGTGCCACAGAAAGTAAAACAATTAAAAGTAGAGTTTTATTTTGCCTTATAGTTTTACTTTTTGAAAAATATGTATTGTAGTGTAGGTGTTGTTATTTAGCTCGGACCTAATGCCTTATTTTACCCATTGCAATGAATAATAATGTATGGAATGTTCAGCTAACTTTTATGAATGAAACTCTTTTCTAAAATATAAGATGTTAACATTTTTGAATTCAAAACGAAGTCTTTCTCCATTAATCTGAATCATTGTTCTTTTTTTCTCACACGAGAATGAACGCACAAACTGATTAATATATTTTGAGTATGTGTCATTGTGGTCAAATGTTGTGTTTAGTACAAACATACAGTATTAATTTAAAAATATGTAAATGTAATATGTGTAACATTTCAGCAGGATCACACATCGTGATCAATCTTTATTCTTAAAGACGTAAACCTATTAAACAAATCTATAAACAGCATGTAACAAATCAAGAAAACTTTGAATGTTTAATTCATTTAAAAACCAAAAATAATAACCACTAACCAGTGATATCGTGTAAGCTGAACGGATTGTTAGAATTTAGAAACATCTTATAAATACCACGTTGAAACTATGCATAATAATAACCTTAAGTCGTAAACATACTATACACTCCTTGGTTTCCATATCATCACTAGTTGATTTCGTCGTTATCTTTGTCGACTTCGACATTGGACAACTATTAAGTACGCAATCACGTACAAACCTGCTTCGTATAATTCTTCGTATATTTCTGTTATGCGGAAATAACGAAGCTCACACGGTATGAAACTACTATCATATACCTCTACTCGTGCTCAATCTCTAGATTTCGTGACTGGATATAACCTTCGTCAAAACTAAGAACTATTTCCCTCAACATTTAAAATCAGAAACAATTATTTTTAAACGCAATGGAACAGTATATACATAGCCTTAGGTTACATTTAATTTCTTCGTTGATAAAATAGTTTTTAGGAAGTATAGCGGCTTTGACTTCAGTTCTTCACTATTATACAACATAAAGTTATTTATATTGTGTTAGCTTAGCGTGGTAGGTTTTACCTTGAAATACAGTCAACACTACGAACTTGCCACTTTCCACTTGGCAATTCAACAAAGAATGTTTGTATTCAGCTTCCGGAATCAAACCCAAGCCTACACGTGTAAATAGAAGTGTTAATAAACTATATTAATAATAGCTATAAAATTACATTCAAATAAGTAATGAGTATAAATCTAATCGGTTATAAACTACTTTAACTATAAATAGCATGAAAGTGACATTGCAACAAATAGAACTTTGCACTACAGTAATCTATAATATGATCTTTGTTTACGAATTTGTGTGAGCAAAGTTACAATAATTACATGATTTATTACTCATATCCAAGAGAATTACAACTTCACTTTACGTAATTCTTCATAACCTCCATGTTTATATTATTCTACAATATTTCAGCCATGTTGTCGAGTTGATGATCCGTGTCGACGATGAGCCGACAAACTTTGTTGAGAGAATGTGATTGATTAATTCTGTAAGCGTGTAATGAGTAATCAACAAGGGGGAATTGGGTTGGTAATATTGACTAACCCATTGGAAGCATTATACAGTCAAAGAGAGGGTTTCAATTTTGTTTTTTAATAATACTTCGGACTTCCATTCAATTTAACTAGCTTTATAATTGAACATTATTCTATGCGGAATGAGGCTTACTATCGCATATGTCAATTGTCAAGGCTCATAATACATGTTAAAGCTTATAATTAGATAAACTCTCGATTGCATTGCAATAAGCGATCGAGGGACAAATAAATACTCGGCTTCTATGAAAGATTACCACCTTTTCAACCGCTCCCAATTTCAATTCTTCGTTATTTGTTTCTGGGCTCCAGCTCCAAGAGTCACTCGTAAATCTGGTAGCTGAGACTGTTTCTCGTATTGAAAGTGGAAAGTTTTACAATAACTTTTGTAATTGTAAATGCACATATACGACATAAAAACACTCTTGTGATCGGCACGTGGTATCATATTTCGAAGACTTCGTGTAGGCCTATTTAGTTTGTCACAGTCGTCACTTGAAGAGCACGTACGGTAAGTTCTGTGTGTGTTCTATGTGTCACAAGAAGTGTTATATACTGGCGACGCCCTAAGAAGCAAGGTGTCCCCTAAAATTCTGAGAAGAGACGTTCGCTCCACACAGTCTATTCAACGGTATTCAACTCGAGATTTCCCGATACCTGCACTGTTATTGTCCACTACAATGACTGCACCAACCGTGAATGGAATGCGACCCCACCACGTCTGACAACATGCTGGTGATATTATCACTACAATACCTGAGGCAAGAGAACGGGATGTAACTAGTTGTCACATGCGTCACTTCACTATTACATAACCTGTGACGACAACACCTTGCAAGTTAATTTCACGAGACTATATTTTAAAGTATACTCTTGTTTACTGGCAGGTCTGCTGACGGCGGTCAACTGCATCAGTGTTCGCTGGGCTATGAGGGTCCAGGGTGTCTTCACCGGGGCTAAACTGTTCGCCCTCGCAGCCATAGTGATCGCTGGCATCATCCACATCGCCAGAGGTAGGTCTACATCCTGAAACACCATATTCAACTCAGTTGCATCAGGTTTCATTCGCACGTTTTCTACAACAGTGTTAACATTAGTTTTAGGCAACTGGTTTGTAAAAACAAACAGTGAGATCCACAAAGCTATAGCAAACTTGTGTGTGGGCATTAACATGCATGATACATTTTATTATTCAGAATTCAAGATGGCGAATGTAATTCTACAGAAAAATGCGTATAATTCAATTCCAATAAAATTATTAAGCGAGCGAAGCGAGCGTTTCCACTTGACTCTTATGGCACTTCATTCTGTTTTTTTTTTGTTTGTTTGTTTGTTTGTTTTTTTTTTTTTTTTTTTTTTTTTTTTTTTATGTCCGTCGATAGCGGTCGAACGGAAAGTCCGATCAACTTGAAATTTGGACCATCCACAAGCCTTGATGTGGATTGAAGGTGTATAGTTTTGAGGCAAAATCGTTCTAAAAGTTACAAAGTTACACCATAGTTACTGCAAAATATTTTTCTGAAACAAAATGGCGGCAAAATGTGAGATAGCCAGATTTTTTTACAGATTTTTCCGGTCACGAATATGTTAATGTAATGGCGATCTGATAAGTATTGGCAAAGTTACACAAAAGTTACTCGAAAATATATTTCTGAAACACAGTAACAGCAAAATGTGAGGTGGCTATCTTATAGTAAATTTTCGTCCGGTTACGAATATACTAATAAAAACGCGATTTGATACATATTAGAGGCAAAAATTACATTTCTATTGCTGTCAATAACTGTTAGTAACGGTGGCGGACCGCGGCGAAAACATGTCAGCGAAAATTCTTAGCAACGCACATTGCACTGCATCCAACAATGTCGGGAAGTATAATAGCTATGGAAATTAGGAAAAATTTTGCAATGCGCATTCTTAAATTGTTGTTAATTGTTGTTTGTATAAGCATTGAAATCTTTTCGCCTGAAAGTTCGTAGATATTGACGCGCTCGCTTATCAACGCGTCAAACAGAGCGTTTTCCTAGTAAAAAATCAACTTCATAAGTAGGATTATCTACTCCGCAGACATTGAACTTTACACTGAAAACGAAAACACCAATATACGTGTTTGTTATACACAAGATATTCACAAGTGATGTTTACAAGATATTTGATCCCTATACAAGATTGATAATAAGTAGAGTAGGAATAAAACGTAACTTGGTGTAACAATTTAAAATAATTATTTACGTCACAAAACCCACATGATAAAAATGGATGTCTGCACCAACGTCGTATTTTGTACTTCGCTAATTACGAATAAGCACACAATAACGGTTGTTACGATGACACATTACTATGTAGTAGGTTCCATGCAAGTTATTACTATTAATTATCGGCGACAGCGAGTGCCGAGTATTGTTCAAACAGTGTCCATTGTTTTCCTAGTGATAAATGTGACTGTTAGAGCATGATAATTCGCACTGCATTCGCTTTACGCGTCGAAGTTCATAACGCTGTTAGCCTTGTATGACGTACGTTACCTGTAATGTACGATCAACTTACCGGTACTTAGGCCTACTTACTTGATACAATAGTTCAGCATTGAACTTTGCTGGAACGCTCTCCCGTGCTGGGCCCTCTAGAGCAGATGAAGGAATACAGAGGTGAAACGCGTAAGCCAGAGAGCTGGGGTGATAAAAACATTGTAGGGATGAATGGGGGTGAACCTACTACAATGGAGTCAGTGTGATCGTTTTTTATCCTCGTCTAAAGCCCCAAACACAATTGTCGATATCGGGATTGCAATCACAATTTGGAAATCGTGAAAAAGTTAACTTACATAGTTCTTATGACGCTGCTCACAATACAATCGTAATGTCGTAATAATTAAGCATGGTAAAATGTACGATTGCGATCCCGATCCCGATTAAGATCACGATTCCGGCAATTGTGGTAGGGACTTAACGCTTCGCACAACTTCATTTAAGGTATGGAGGTGGGAAAAGATGCTTTTCGCACGAAAAATGGAGGTCTAGTCTAAAAAAGTGGGGGTTCTATCGATTTATAATTTTTACAACGAGTTAATATTTTGAGCGACAGTCATATCAATTCGGCTACAAAAAAATGTCACGTGTTTTTATATGCTGTTTCAAACGCTTAGGTAGGATAACTTGCCAGGGTAAATAATTTCCTAGTAAAGAGAACCATATAGAGTGGTTAAGAGCAAAGGGTACCTCTACGTCAAAAACCGCACACATTTTTGTTTTTAAATAATTATATCTCATTAATGGACTTCGAAATCGAAAATCTGAATCAACAGCGCACTGTGGTTTGGTAAGCCCTTCATACTGAATGCTCTAAACTGTGTCTTACATTATAATCAGTATGGTTTTCGTTTCTAATTAATGTTATTACTAATTATCGATTTAATAATCCAAATAACTACGCTAATGGTTATAATATTTCATTCAGTCTGTAGGGCTTGTCAAAACACAGTGTGCTGTTGACTTAGATTTTCCATTGTGTGTAGCATTCTTGAGACAATTAAAAACTGAAAATTTTCTGCGGTTTTTGACGTAGAGGTATCCTTCGCTCTTAAGTTTTTTTTTTTTTTTACTCAAATGCCACCTTGAATACTTGCATAATGTATTCCCTCGCTTTTCATTTCCCCTGAATGCCGAAACCTCTCCTAATTCCCCACTCCCCTCTCCCCGCTCCCCTCTGAGCGTTGCATGCGTCGTCTTCGTTGCACCCTTAACTGATACCGCACACAACACACTGTACAGAGAACTACGGCTTCACAGGACGCTTTAGACCAGGGTTAAGTGGTTTCTGCTCTCGGAAAGAATTTAACGCGTTTGAAATCTGGCATAGCTGTAGTTGAAATAGTACGAGAAATATAAACAACGGTTTCGATACGTATAAATTTTGACTAATGAAATAATTGAACTTTTTTTTAAAAATCATGTGAATAATTATGCTGTCTCATGCCGTTGAAAAAATCCTAGTTGGTGTGTTTTGTGATATGTCAAAGTGTACTCGTATTCAAACTTTATTAATTTTGTACATCCTTTACAAATGCACCATTTTAGATGCGTATGACTAGGTTTGCAGACGACGACACACAATAAACAATGATCGTCCATTTGAAGCAAACACGTAACTATGTAGGCCTACACTTCCGAGAACAAATACCTGGTCTTCAGCTGGCACGTACTTATGGTAGCAATCATTGTTATGTAATACAAATGTTTGCGTAAGTATCAAGTGGATATCAGCAAATACCTTAGTAACCAGCTGCGCTAGAATACAGGACAATCGCGGTGTTTAGCATGTAAGAAGGCGGCGAACGGCGAAAGTAGCGCATTCTGTCGGAGCGGTTCGATGGCTGCGCGACAAATATGAATTTACTATGGCGCTTCCCATAAGAGTCAGCGAAGTAGCATATGGTTTGATTACGTTTGACCTTTGCGTCCACGAGCTCGGCATTTACGTTTTAATTTGGAACATTACAACAAACATTCTCATTGATCCACTACTTAAGAAGACCGAGATAAATATAGGTTAACTAGAAACCACAACAAACTATGTGTATTGCATGAAAGCATAATTTATACGTTCTGTAGGCGGAATGATCATCGACTCATTATTTATTGCTGGTATGTGGACAAGCTATCGGTGAAAGGAGGGGGGTAGGGGGGAGGTTGTGATGATTTGTCAATACAGGCTTTAAAATGTATCTACTTGAATTAACCCTTTATTATTATGAAGGCCACATGCCTCTCAATAGCATCAGCTTCACTCATAATTGCACCTTTCTAATATTCTGTACAAAATCTCAACCCGCGTGCCTGCCCAGGGACTGCTCTTACGACTAGCAGAGTCACTCTGGGCCTAATCTACCCGGGGCCAAATATAGGTTACCGCCATATTAACTTATTATATCAGTCACTTTCTGGAAAGCTTGAAAATTGTGGAAAAGAGAAAAAAAAATTAATTACGAAAAAAAAAATTATCATGTTGAAAAATGTTAAAGTGGATGAACAATTTTCGAGTATGTCTGCGTACATTTCATGTGAAACTGTCGTAGATACTTAGGTAAAGAAAGAAACTTGAAAATTGTGTGATTTTGAAAAATGAAATAAAAAATTAAAGTACAAAAAAAATTAAGTACAAAAAGTACATATACCATGTAAAACTGTCGTGGATACTTAAGTAAAGAGAGAAACTTGAAAATTGTGGGATTCGAATCGCGGACCCATATGGCACTGGACACTTGAACTCAATATACTATGCTACAACATTGGGCAATTTATTCGTTAAGCATCGTGTAACACGGGCGCCTATAAAAAGTCCGGGTTGAGCTTTTTCGGTGAATTAAAGAGCTCGAATATTTAATATTGAATCACGATTTCTAAAAAAGTTAACACAAGGTCTGCAAGTCAAACTTGTCGCCCACAATAAGCCATCAATGACAAAAGTGAGTGTCGAAATTGATTTTCTTCATATTACATCGATGTACACGGCACCCCCCCCCCCCCCCCGTCGTCGTGTTTTGAGCTTTGTTCGATAAATTAAAAACTAAACATTTAATAAAGAATAGGGAAAAGTAATTCCGATGAAAAATTCCGAAAAAATTCATAACAAATTCGTACTTTGGGCGGTCAAAAACAAAAAAGTTGAATTTTGCACGTTCAAAAGCTTCCCGGTACGTCCCGGTACGTGTGACGTCAACAAATTGCACATGTTCTAAAAGGTATTAGAACGCACTTTCATATGATACCAAAACGGGTTGTCCGAGTTCAAAACGGGACATTTGGGGGACGCTCAAAACTGAAAATCAATAAACAAAATTACACAAATATCCAGAGTCGATCAATCATGTCAGAGACGGTACGTGCCGGGTACGTCCGGGTACGTTCAATATGCTGTCAATAGCCTTAAAATTTCATAAAAGTAGTCGAAAAAAATTTAAAAAAACTGCAACATGCTTTTTTAAGACATTGAAAAATTCTCATAGACAAATACCGGCAAAAATACGAGACGGATGAAATCTGTTAAAGCACCATAACTCGGACACCCGTAAAGTCTTATTTTTTAAAGTAACGTTTTCAAATAGATAAATTCCCATTTATTAATACTAAACACAATTATTTGTTATATGACGTATTTATAACACTTTTAATATACAAAAAGAAAACTTTTGTATGCGTGTTGTCTTAAAGCCGTGAAAAATGAGTTGCGCGAACGTCTGTCATTCAGTGTAAAGGTGACTTTTTGAAAATGTGTTTTCATGGCCCTGTACGATAGAGGGTTCAGTATCGGGACAAGGAAAAAAACCCCATTTCGAAAGTACCAACTTGACGCAAAAAAATCAAAACTGAAACCGTGTAGAGAAAATGGAAAAGTGTCCATAACTAAGCATCCGGGACGAAATTCAAAAAATTGACCAGCCATAATCTAGATTAAACTTTGCCCTTAAAAATGAAAAAGTTGAGAAATTTCGAAAATCAAAAATGTGGGAGAAAAGTGTCCCCGCTCCTTTTAAAAAACGCACGCGACCAAATGTACACGATCCGTGTGCCAAACGTTCCGGGACGATTCAACAAATTTCCAAATCCTAGTTACCCAGATAGTAACCGACGGTAACAATACAAAAACGAATGGTACATCTTGTTTGGTTCGACAGGCAGGGCCGTTTAATGTGACGCGTTAAAAACGTACCAAAATCGTCAAATCCAAATTTCGAAAATCTTTCGTCTTTGGGTGCCCGTAACTTTTAAACGGGACCATACAAATTCAAAAAAGACATACCAAAAGATGCGCCATTCAATTGACTTTTGAGCACCAGTATTCGAAAAATTCAAAAAAAACATTTGAATTTTTTACAATTTTTCCCGCAAAACCGGAGCGTCGAAGTCGCACGCAATTCAACATAAAACACGTCGGGAGGGGGTGAAGGGTGGGACTTATAAACTCAAAAAATATACCAACGTGTAGCCAAAGGCCTGGCGCCGAACACTGTAGCGACACATTGTCGAAAAAGTCACGTGCGGGGGGCCAGCAAATTAATTTACTACTGCTTTGAATCCAAGCAATCAATTTCGATCGAACCGCTCCGGTAGTGGCGCTAGTGTCGGCTTTTCGCCACTATTTCACGGCAGTGTCCAGTATTCTAGCGCAGCTAGTTAGTAAGGTATTTGATATCAGGTTAAGAAACGTTGCAGTTATTACTTCAACAAGTCGATGAGGATTGGGTGCGGCCAGAAAACCACTCGGAGCGTCCGACGTGCAGTACTTTCGTACTACTCAAACTACATGCACCAAAATTCACTTTTTCGGTTCTGTTTGGATCAAAATATATACAACTAAACTGTTGTTTTACGTACAAAGAGTTTTTGTAAGATTAATGTACAGATTATTTTTTCTAAGTTCTAAACTTCCCTAAAATTGTTCTTGTTGTCATTTTTAGCCCCTGTTTATAAATTGTTTGTGTTTTGTGTCCGAACTAGATCGAATTTGAACAAAATAGCTTTATACTATACGTATCATTGAGAATATGGGCACAAAATATGAGCGTAATCAAATTAATAATGTATAAATTAATGAGATGAGTAGTACGAATGCTCTGCAAATCACACATTTGGCTCTGGTTTCTATGGTTCTGGTTGCTCAACTCTTAGTTGCTCGTTTGGGAATCCTACTGTATGTATGGAGTAGCCACGCGCTTGTAATGAGCCCGCGCTGGAACAACGCCAGGGTGCGGCACACGTGTTGCAGAACACAGACAAACACCAACACAAACGTCAAATGCTAACGCGCACGGTTGGCAAAGGTCTCTTCAATATCCCTCTCATCGTATCGATTCGCCTCGTTGCATTGCATATTAAGGCTTGGCGCATTAACATTAATGTGTTCACTCCCAACGTGCATCATGTTTCATTCCTCGTCAGTAGTAGCTTACACGAAACTTTCCATTTAATGCAGACATTAGGTTACGAAATCAGAAAATTAAAGAATATAAACCTTCAAAGCAAATACTGTACATTGCAGACAAATATATTTAGGCCTTCTTATTGTTTTAGTACCACCGTCTGTGGAGTATAGTAGTTGAATTTTTATAAAACGGGAGGAGTTCTGTAGATTGATTGATGTGCACTACGTGAGGAGTTCTGTAAACTTTGTTAATCTCCGATTTAATAATCTCGGATTGGTCACCATGGTTTCAACATTCATTACAATATACCGGTCGCCATGTTTGTTTCGGAGGAAATCTCCTTATAACGTAATGTCACGTTTGGTGAAACCAAAGGTCCGAATTCACCAAAATTTTTAATCAGTCCATTTACTAAACTCGGATTGGTTACCATGGTTTCAACAAACATTACATACAAAATGCATTGTTTGGCGCCATTTTTGATCTTCGATTAAGAGAAAATCGTTGGATTAAAGTTTGGTGAAACCGGCCCTTAGGGCCGGTATTTCAATGTCCAGTTTAAGTGTCAAGTAAATTTAACTGTCAGGTAAGCCAAGTTTGGTGTATTTCTATTGGCCGTTGTCATGGTGAAAACAATTTAACTGAAAAGTAAATTTTAACTGGACATTGAAATACCGGCCCTTAGACAAAGGAAGTCATGAAACGTTTGATCGCTATAACGAATCAGTGGCGTAACTAAGGGACCGCCAGGACTGCGGTCACGGGGGGCCCATCGCTTTTGGGGGCCCAAATATTTTGTCTAAGTCATGTATAATGCCATCTAATTGACCGGTTCGCAGATTTGAAATCTCTCAAGAAGGCTCTTCATTGAAGGTAAGCAAAATATGACAAAAATAAGTGGTTGATGGGGAAGGGGGGGGGGGGGGGGGGGGGGAGCATGAATATTTTTGCGAGGGGGGCTCTGGAGTTGTATTTACGCCACTGTAACGAATGTGTTTGTTTACTAGGGAACACATCTAATTTCAACGACCCGTTCAACGGACAGTTCGGCCCTGGCAACATTGCCCTGGCTTTCTACTCCGGCCTCTTCGCTTTCGGCGGCTGGAACTACCTCAACTTCGTCACCGAGGAACTGCAAGACCCCTACAAGTAAGTGCATGCATAATGCAAACTGTATATATCTGTTTTTGCAAAATATGGACCCAAAATGCAAGTAAAAGAAGAATTTAAATACATTTTGTGTATATGTCCTGAAAAATGAGGTTGCTTGAATTCTAAACGATAATCAGTAAAAAAATAATCAAAATATCTTTACCCCACTGATAAAAGTATTTGATATATGTATAGTACATTCTGTTACCAAACCTCAGTGCGCTCCGTGCGGAAGGCGCGCAACCAAAATATGTTTAGCACGGAAACACATAACTATAATTTCGCCGGGCGGTAGACGATAGGAAGAAGGGGGTTTATGGGGAAAGCCGGGGAACATGTTAGGGAAGCCGCACTAACCTGTTAACACTCCATAGAGACGTTCCACGACGCTATGGTTCCACGACACTTGAATGACAGATGTGCTAGGTTTTATCGGTTTTATCGTCCTTATTGTTTCTATTTCGAGTCGCATTCTCGAGATATAATTTAAAAAATGAAAATGTCGTACGATTTTTATACTCTGTACTCTCTGATAATTTGAATCGTGATATTTATGACCAATGCTTACAGCTTTAACCTGATCACCCAATAATGTTTTTGTAATGGTAATATTTCAGTATTTCGCTTGTTTTGCTGATCAACAGTCATTTATACAACCATGTCTATCATCTTGATTAGGTAATAAGACAAAACTGCGATTTCCAATTTAAATTCCAAATATCTCATATCATACCTATGTCTGCTGGGTTCACGGACGTCGATGAACGCCGGATGGACGGCCGTGTCCCAACTGACCAATCAGGATGCAGTAGTGAGCATAGAGACTAAAGTTCGTCTCTATCCAAAATACACGCCGGTAAAGAAGACTCCTCAAAGGGAGGCTTATTTACCGCTCACTGTGCAAGGTAGTAAACGTGAAGCTTGTCACCAGGAAGAATGCACAGTTTAAAAAAATATGACCACCAATGATTTCTATTCAAATAACAAAAACCACCCGGTGGACAATAGCGAAGACGGGGGCTCAGGATTCGGTCCTTTTTCAAAGGGTCGGCCATAATTACATCTTGTTCAAGAAGAATGACCATCACTAATTAATGCAACTGCTATTTTACTACTTTTCTTACAAACCCTTTATGAGAATGGCTAATCCTGAATATTCATGGTCGAAGGTCCAGTGGTTTGAAGCTTTTTTTACTATGTTAGAAGGTACAAGTGGTTTGCCAAATAAAGAGGATGATTGACAGCATTAGGCTCCAACAATAAGAAACAGTTCCGTTTAGTTCGCATTTTCCCCGCGTGTATTTTGAATTGAGATGAACTGTAGAAGCGGGCATGGCTGCAATTGACTTGGATGTTCTAAGCGTTCGACGTCCATGTCGTGAACCCAGCATAATACTCCAGTGCCATCGCGACTGCATGGGTGGCGTTGTTTAATTGCTTCATTGTTCCGTTGACAATTAGCCAGCTGAGCACGATAATGAACCCGCGTTATGTTATAATAAGGTAGTCCAACTGCGCATGCGAAGTCTTGCCGTGTATATCCCTTTCTGACCCAGTGAGTCCAATTGGAATCGTGGAACAAAACGCATTTAAATCGTGTTATGATTTTTTCTTGGTACAAATTAGACAACATTTACTCGTTCTGGACAGATTTGAAAAATATAAACTCTAAAGATAATGAATATTATTTAATTTTTGCTAATTTTCCGGGACATTCAGATACTTACAACAATCCTAATTTAGATGGGATTTTCAATAATTCTTTTTTCATGTAACTCAGTCTGCAATCTCAGTTTTGGAAGTCTGGGACATTTTTGTTAATATTAAAAACTGGAAAAAAATTCACGAAACTTAAAAAATTAAACTAAAATTTTTGGAGAAAAATCGTAAAAAATCTTTTTTTTTAATCAAGAATTGTCTTGGTGTCGTGTAAATAAAATGTTTTTTAAAGACCAGAATTAATTTGGGTCAGAAAGGGATATCCAAACAAAGGTGAAGGGCATGGGATAGATCAACACTATGAAAATTACCCATCCGTTGGGGATTTTAGTAAGGATTGATAAGTACCTATGAATATGAACATTATTTTTTCACGGAAGGATGGTTGTTTTAGGATCTGCCTTGCTACGTTATTACAATTTTCACAAACCTGTGCTTGCGTATAAAACTATAACACAACTATTTCCTTCGTCTTGCCACGGTGTTAAAACAGACTATATTCATTTTATTCTGGATAATATTTATTATAATCCGGAGATTTAGTGAGAAGCCGATGGAAATCAAAGGAACAACTTTCAGCCATGATCGGATAAAAATGCTCTTAAGTGTTTATAGTGTTTTCATGTCCGGTTCTCTCTGCCATATAGCTACATAAGCTTTGTACTGACATAAACTATACTTAGCCAACTTCTTACTTCAATACAGTCTCGGGGGTGTTCCTACTTCAAAACTTGAAATGACTGACTGAAATTTATGCAATATAATATTATCCGACCGTGCAGTGGTGCAAACAGAGAATTTGAGGCGCCAACAAATCAACGTGGATCAGTATGGGCTCTACATTGAGCCGAAGTTCTTCCAATAGTGACTGGATATACAATAAGTATTTCGACAAAGCGCGAGTGAGTGAGTGTGTGTGTGTGTGTGTGTGTGTGAGTGAGTGAGGGAATGAATGAGTGAGTGAGTGAGTGATTGTGCCGTCAGCGATGTATGTATTGTACGCGCTTATAGAAGCAGCTACGGGTGGTTATGTCCTTAGAGAGACAGAAAGGCTTTGTGGACACGGCAAGTCTGGCGTCGACAGCATCTTTTGTCTAAACTAAACCACTTTGAAGCGATGCCTCGAGACGGTCGTGCTCTATTGGCCAGTGGCGGGTATAGACTTCAGTCATGGGAAGGAAGATTATAGAGAAATAATTCTGTAGACTTCTTCTACTTCCACTTGCGCCGTACCCCCCTCCCCAAGAACCCAAGATAATGGATAGCGTAGAAGTTGGACGAGAGAGAAAATAAAATATGTTGGGACGTTTGAGCTTAATATGTGTAATTATATATAGTATGTATGTTAAGTACCTTGTACCATCACTTAAAATTTGTATTAATATTTTATTCAAATGTTGATAAAAAGAGAATGTTGAATTTGAAAGATAACTGAAAAATATTTTTCACAGGTGCCCGCAGAAAATGGAAAGAAAATCATTTAGATTGATCTTTGTAGGTTGATGTTAGCATTTCACTAAAGTTGAAGGTGTGAGGGGGCGAACAGGTCTTACCCCTTTATGTATCAGTACTGTACACAACAGTTGAATGATTCTGGACGTTTGGTCGAACAACTTTGGAGAAGGGGGGGGGTACATTCGCCCCATCTCCGTGTTTGCTCCCCTTGGACGTCGTGTGAACTACGTGCCTGCGTCAGTACGGAGAAGACTGGGGGGGGGGGGGGCGATCGCTCAATTGCCCCCCCCCCCCTGATAATGGCGATGTTTGCGCTCTCCTTACGGTGGCCGTCGTTGCAACTATACGTGCCTGCGTCCGTACGAAGAGACTCAAGCACACTGTGAACCAACCTGTTGCTTAATCAAACCTCGCTTGTGATCGCGACGAGACAGAGTATAATTGAGTTTACTACGCGACGGTTTCTGAGGAGAACGGGTGTTTACATTGATTTTAACAAGTTTCTATGCTGTTCATAATCGTATATTCAAGATGGAGACTCTACAATCATCACCAGTTGTAAATTGTGTGTCTGATTACCTCACATTATTGTATAACATCGCCAATGGCTTGTCGGAACGTAATTTGATACATTAAGTATATTGTTTGTTCCCCAATTAAGAAAGGGACGAAACGTAAAATGTTTTAAATTAAGAAAACAAACAAAAAACATGAAGCTTCGAGATGGAGAAGTGATTAATTTCCGTACAGAAATAGTAAGTTCTCTGCCTTGGTTGCCTTCTCGGTTTAAAATAGTTGAGTTATAAACTTTCCGACCCTTTGTTTCGTACCCACCACGATGAAAACGCCCCCTTCAACATTTTGATCGTCATTTTACTACCCTGCAACAATCGCATACGTAACTCTCTAATCCAGAAAGTAACTGGAGCTCGACTCCCGGAAAATTGAAAGCGAAGAATAAGCAAACAATTTACGATTAACGCAAACCAATCGCCGTTTTCAGTTTTCTAAAATATACGTGATATACACAAGTAATGCTTTGGAGTTAAAACAAGGTCTTGTGAAAGTACCGATATTATTTCCTTCTACATTTTTCAGTGGCTGATGCTATCAATATTACCACTTAAATCCGCTTAATAGTAAAAACCGTTAATAACAAGAAATGCGGGCTTGCGCTTTACAATTTTTATTGAGGTTAAAGAAGATACTTCTCTCTATGGAATGAAGTAGTTTCAGTGTATTATCTTTAACTGTATTTTATTGACCATTGTTTTAATCCCCCGGTACGGCGAGCGCATTTGTACCGGTGGTCGCGTTATTAAAAAAAAAATTGGAAATGAATAACCTATCTTTTTCAAGATCAACTATATATATATAATTACTTGGAGAATGTAACCCTTATAAGGGATGTATTAGCAAGGCAACAACGTTTCTAACCGGACTATACTGTTTTTTATACCCATTTATCTCAGACTTCTTCGATTTCCACTTGTTAGCATCGCCGGCGCTCTCCAGTTTCCACGGCTCATGAAAGTCAACAGGTTGAGAGTAGATTGCTATGTTCTCTGAACGCGTCCATCAACAGAGCACACATTGTGAGCCGAGGAGAAAGATGGCGTCGTACAATGAAGTATATAAAGTAGCCCCAGAGACTCTATAGTCTACGTCACAGCTCGCGGGGGTGGATCACTCAAGAAGAGAGGGTATAATTAAAAGCATTGTTTGGCGGAAAGTCTGCAAACATACTCGAGGTTCTGATCATAGGGTGTGCGGAAATGTAGCACGATAGCTTGCAATATATTTAAACAGGCTAAATTAACGATATTTTATTGATATTTTTAGAACGATCAAGATATGGAAATAGAAGTTCACATGCGGGATTTGGTTTTTTATCATCTGATCAATGAACTAAAAACACTTTTTTAATGTTGTAATTGTTACGATTTTTATTTATGTAATTAATTCAATAGAATTAATTAATTAACTCTATTCTATATATTAATTATTCTATCATTAATTCTAGTTAATTGATATTTAAATGATTATGGATTTACAATAGGAACAATTACTATATTTTGGAGTTTTAAGTAGGAATCACTTTTTAACATCTTGAAGCGTTCTCAAGATATCAATAAAATAGATGTCTACTTTACCGTCTACAGTTCACGCACGGGTCATTAGCCCCCCCCCCCCCCCCCACCTTGACGTCAAGTACAGGGCCGACGACTGTTACTAAAGCTTATCTTATTGTTTCATAAACTGTTATACAAAAATCGATATCATCACGATAGAACGTACAAGAGGTTCGTTTGTTTTACTTACACTAACCTACACTTTACACTAGTGTAGGCTCAATCTCTCTAAAAGGCGTTTGGGTATTAAGTGTAGCCAAGTGTAAGGCGTTTGTTTTACCTCAGTGCTACACAAAGTGTAGCACTTTCTACAACTGCTTTTCGACTCATGCAGCAAGTGTAGTGTAATTAAAAGGCGCCAAACAAATGTGTCAGTTCAAAATAAGGAGATCACTAATCATGAAAAACGCCTTCTATTTCTACTGATGGTAAAACCGCAGCACTTTCATAATAAATTGATAGTAAATGTAAATTAGTTTTTTTTTTTTTACTATACACGGAAATAATGTGAGCATGCACACCATAACCTCAAAACGTAAGTAGGTCAGTGTAAAGCTTAGTGTAAAGTGTAGACAAAAGCGTTTTCTTATTCTGGGTGTCTCGAAGCAAAATCAAGTGTAAAAGACTACAATTGGCCTACACTCACTTACACGTTACACTACACTATGCATGTAAAACAAACAAACCTAATGTATAGCCAGGACGTGGAGGCAGCCAATATAAAGTACAATGTATAGCCAGAACGTGAGGCAGCCAATATACTTCTGTTTTACGAAGCTCGCACAAAGTATCTCTGGAATAGCGTTGTTGTTTATCGTCTTGTGCCTCATGACTATGTATGTGTAGGGCTATCTCTCCGCTCGGACTCAGTGGCAGCTTCGACGATAGTGGATTGGAAAGATCGACGCCTCGTTATTTTCCTTCACTAGTCGGCATTACACCTTCTCTTATTAGCATAGACTGCAATGCCATGAGTTACACTTGCAACTAAAAGAATGTATGCGGAAGGCCAGTAATATCACTATAAAAACTGCGCCAAATTAACGTTTTTAGTAATATCCTATCTTGAGTATACGCTACACAACGTTCAAATTGAAACAGTGATAAATGAGCATCATGAGGTTTTGTAAGAATTAAAAATTGGATTCGAACACTTGAAATGTGTGTTTCGTTGTGGGGAAAATAAGTAATTAATTAATGATTATACATTAACAATAACAATTACGTAATGATTCATCATAATATTATATGAAACCACCCACAAAATTTAATTCTTACGAAAGTATATCTCGTTCATTTAAAGCGTTTTCAATATTTCATTGTGCTCTAAAGATATTCCAGAACAAAACGTTATTTGGCACGGTTTTTAATTTTATTGTCAGACTATCCTTTGTCTGAATTTAATGCAGCGAAGACTTGATATGTTTTCATCGTACACAATTATTACTTCATTTGATGATGTTGCTTTCTCATAAGAAAGGTGCCTCATACTATCAAAAACAAAAATCTCTTTACAGTCTTAGTGCTGGCATTATGGTATTCTAAAGTGGCATGTTGTTGGTTCGACTCCCACGACCGGTAATCACGGCTAAGGGGGTTTTATAAGGTTTCGTTAGTTGTAAGATGAATACTGGGATTAAGTCCTTTCAAGTGCCCTTCCAAACAATCCAAACACCCGTGTATTCCTAGTTAATCCTACTTAATCGCCGGAAGTCGGGTGCGTACTGCATATCCCTTCGGATGCGTCCCTTATACACTGCCGAGTCTTACAATGTCCCAAGAACTACTTATTCATCGAATAGTTTGTTTTCTCTATGGCAACGACCAATCAAACTCTTGAAATCCACCAAATAACTTAATTGCTACAAATAACTTTCCTATTAGGAGATTGTAAGACCGGCCCTAAAAATTCCTGCTCAATTGCACTTTCATTTTTGAAGAACGAATGAACGTGTAATTTCCCTTTACTTATGCAAACAGCACCAAACCAAAAACTCTTTTGAGCTCGCCTTCACATTTTTAGCAAGATTTCAATAAAATACTTGTGATAAAAGGAATAATCAATAAAACAATGTATACAATTTCCAGCGATTGGTTATGCATGTTAAAACGATTACCTACTTCATTATTTTTCTATTATTAATTGTAATTAATTAAATGTATACACATTTATTTATTTTTTCATCTAGCATATTATGCAGTGAGAGATTGAAAGTTCCGAAATGTTATATTTTGATTGTCTGCAGGAATCTTCCTCGAGCTATCTGGATTGCCATGCCGATCGTGACAGGGGTCTACTTTGCCGCCAACCTGGCGTACTTTGCCGTCGTTTCGTCACAGGAAATGCTGTCGTCGGCAGCCGTAGCAGTGGTGAGTACGACTACGACTGTCTGTTAGATTACTCCCGAGGTTACTCCCGAGGTTACTCCGAGGTTACTCCGAGGTTACTCCCGAGTAGCTGTTTACTCAAGCGTCGTGGTTCAAAGGGAGCAATTATTGAGAGCAGGAAATGACTTCAATAAATGTATCACTTGCGTAAATTGTAAACAGCTATTAAAAGCACTTTACTGAATTCTAATTTTACTTATGCAAAACTGGATACTTGCCATCGATGCCAATTGCTCAATTTTGAATAATTATTCTCAAATTAATTATGTAAATCACTTGTAAGCAAATAAGTTTCGTAGATACCGTCTTTACAACGAGACGCACTTATTTTTCACTTTAAATAATATCTTGACGATAACGGACAACAAGAATGGTATCTGTTATATCTTCCTCGTCTTTCATAATACACTTAATTCCCCCTCCCTACCCTACTACAAGGCGTCTGACAGGGAACAAGGTTTCGTATATAATCAAGTTTTTGTTGATATCTATACATGTATTGTATTGTATTGAACTCTTCTGTCAACAATAAACACAATAATACCGATAGAGGTGGCTCATCGGTAAAAGCGAACTCTAATTGGGAAGGTCGCCGGTTCGATACCGGCCACCGGATCGAAGATTTTTTTCTAGGTTTTCCTCGGTCACAAGGCGAGTGCTGCTGGGATTGAGTCATACTATTATCAGCCCACGAACGTTCCTTCCCAACTATTTTCAGAATTGATCTAGAAAGCCGTGATTTGCTCTATCTAAGGGTCCTTGATAGTTATGTTAAGGTGCATTTTTCATTGTTGTGTATTGTTGTCATTGAAGATCTAGAGGGCCGTGATTAGCTCTCTCTAAGGGTCCTAGATCAATTCTGAAAAAGTCATACACCCGAAGAGGGACATGCGTTGTCTTATTCCAAAATATTAACATATTGTGTTAAGCCTAAATTTTCAAGAGCTTGACTCATGGGTTGTTTCCATGCCCATCCAGTCTTTCGGTAACCGCATGTTCGGCGAGATGCGCTGGGCGGTACCAGTGTTCGTCGCGCTCTCCACGTTCGGGGGTGTGAACGGCATCCTCTTCACTTCTGCTCGCCTGTTCGTCGTCGGGTCGCAGCAGGGCCAACTGCCGGCGCTCTTCTCCTTCATCCACGTGCGCAAGTTCACGCCGGTACCCTCGCTCCTGTTCACGGTAAGTGTAGTAGCACCATTTAGATGCACATACACAGGTATAGGCAACCCAAGGTAACCCTCATGCTTTCGTCATAGGCGAGGTCGTAGCCAATCAGCGATCGTTATCTGCGCGCGCTTGTCTCGGGCGGTTCCCTGGTTGGCTACGAGTGCCTCGCCTGTGACGAAAGCATATGTAAGGCAGTCTTGGGTTGCCTATATAGATTTTTTGACAGGCACTTAACAATAGGGAAGGCTCACACATTTTTTTTATTTGCTTACTGGTTACCTCAAGTTAAAATAAACGGGAACTAATTGGTTTCGGCTCGAAAGGTGCATTAACATCGCTTTAACAGCACGTCAAAGATATTGCTGTCAAAACACGCTCAGAAACGGACCTGCGCCATCTTGCTCGTGATTGAAAGGTTCTGACGTCATAACTCTGTAAACAATCATTTTATATCATACAAATAGTACTGAAATCCCACAATTTAGTAGATTATTGATCTCATAAGACTTTAACTTGATCAACGTTTATTTCTAGTTAGTAAATGAACACTGCTCAACATTAATTAACAACAATATGTTAAATAATTGCATTATTGTAAATACGTTTTGGTAAATACTGTATCAAAATGTATTTTCTGAAGAAAACAGTGGTATAAAAGACATTGTTGTAAAGTCACTGCATCCTAGATATTGTAAAATGTCCAACTTAATATCCTTGATATTATTAAGAATACTTCAAGGAGGCAGTTGTTGACAAGAGTTATGACGTCACGAGCCGTTTTTCAATTACGGAGCGGGAAGTTCCAAATTTCAAACTTTAAATGCTAATAGAATTGGAAATATACACTTCTCAGATATAAAAATTATATAGCCCGTATTTTTAGATAATGGCCTTCCATTTTTAGGTACTTTGGGGACTATTTATTTTTCATGAGCCTTCCCTATTATCTAATGATGTGTGTTCTATTTATTATTGCACATTTTAAAAACATTTAATTAACTTATTTGATATTGTTGGATCTTACTTTTTGTTTTTATATAATGGTTCCAGAAAATTAAATATACTAGTTCCAACGTACGACATGACCCTTATCTGTACTGCTCCTTTCATGCACTATGTTTCAACGAAAATAACACAATTTCTGACATTCTTTCACACATTCGTAATGGCGGTATTCCGCTTAGTAGATGAGTGTGCAAGCCTCATGTCACGCTTGCTGTGTTAGGAATTTACAGGTATTTGACCCAAACTCGTAAATAATTATCCCTAATACCTATTTCAAGTATAGATGTTACAGAAACTATTTTACTCCATATTTCGTCACCATGAAATTATAGTTACATTAAGGCTCGAATAATATCATTATAAGAACCTATAGTAATTGGACTGTACTGGACTGTTCCTTGTCACAACATAAAATAAAATTTTGAATAAAATCTCTGTTTTACACCATTACTACACAAAACTATCTTTGGTTCCAGTGCGGCATGTCTCTGGTGATGCTCTGCAGTAGCAACGTCTTCGTGCTCATCAACTACTTCAGCTTGATTCTGTGGCTGTCTGTGGCGGCCAGTATAGCCGGCCTCTTGTATCTACGTCACACCCAGCCCGACTTACCGCGGCCAATCAGAGTGAACACGGCCCTGCCGGTCATCTTCCTCATGTGCTGCGCCTTCTTAGTTACCGTGTCTGCCGTGGCCGCGCCGCTCAATGCAGGTAACATGGTTGCTGGTGGAGGTGCCGGGTTATACAATACAATACACGATGTCGATACAGGATCAGTTAACACGCAGCGGATGCCTACACAGCGAACCTGACGGCTTGAGATGACAAAAACAAACACAGTCACCTAGACTTGTACGATAACATCGAGTCTAGTTAGTTATAGTTAGTTAGTGTCAAAACTGTTAATACTTGTTCGATAGTTGATGCTTCTCACTCACTCTTTTGATTGGCAGCAATCTTTTATATACTTCTTAGATCAGTTAAACCTCAATATGCTACATTTTATGTTTGTTAATTAGGGTCAATTAAATTGGACTCAATTATTAGTTATTAAAACAATACTCCCTTGTATTCCATCTTGATATAATGTCCAATGTATATTCATTTTATGAATAATGCTTCAGGCAAGGTTGCTTATACCAGCTCTTGTAACGTTATTTTACCAATATTGCTGTGTCATTGTATCAATTTTATTATTTTATTGCTTGAACGTGGCTTACTTTCAGAAAAACATAAGTATTCTATTATTGAGCCTTATGCATAACAAAACACCAACACTGTAGAAAATTCAACCCTTGTCCGTCAGAATTTTGTAACGTGTGTTTCTATTATTCTAGCGATGGGCTGCGCCATAACATTGTCTGGGATTCCAATTTACTACCTGTGCATTAAATGGGAAGACAAACCAAATAAATTTGAGGATTTCCATCGTAAGTTCTTTTATTACTACTCCACTACCTGCAATATAAGTTAAAAATTATAAAGCCATGTGTTGTAATTAACTTATTCCTCCGCAGATAAATTAACAACGCTGATCCAGACGATGTTAGAAGTGGTGAGTCCAGAAGAAGAGGACAATATATGAAAATATCCTCAATAGATGCGACGCTTTGTGTGAAGATGATTTGAGGCACGTTGTTGCTACAACATTCCATGCCAGTGCATGACCATGCTTTTCTGAGCAAACTACCTTGACTGTGTTATTATAGACTACGTGCATCAATGCTCTCTATTTAATATTGTGTAAGACGGAAAGCTAAATAATATGTATATAGTACAATATAATATATATATATTAAACGGTGGATATATAACTTTCAATCAAAGTTTTCATTCATCCGTGCATTCACATTGTCTATCGATTATTTTAGTGCAATAATGTGACTCATTTCTGTAACGCAATATTTTCTGTTTTAAGTTTTTCCAAAAAACGTTAATGTAATCCATTGCTAAGAAACATGTAACTACTACAATAGAAATAACGAGAATCGTGTCAGTTAGCACAAGGCATGGGTTACATATACACTTTCAGAACACACTCATACACTCACACTACACTTTTATACACTCTTAGAAAAATGAGTCTTTCTTTTTCTAATATTATCTTAAGTTTAATGTACTTTGAATCTCGGTATGCAGAGTTAATACATAACACTGGACTCTAGCCCTGGAGATGGCCGATTCGATTTTGAACACCGGTAATCCTGACTGAAGGTATTTTTCTAGGTTTTCTCCAGTCACATAAGCTGAATGCTTGGACTGTCCTACTAACAACCCTCGGACATTTGTTCCAAATCATTCATAAACCTTTAATTAATGTAGATACCAGAGGGGCATGATGGGTAAAGATGGTGATCGAGCACCCTACTGGGGAATCCCCTATTCGGAAAATTATTATTACGATTATAAATGTTTTAACAATATTTCAAGGTAAATCTGACTTATCCTTGGGTGCTCAAATAAAGCAGTGTTCATTTTCCATTGTAACAATTGGATAGCAACGTATGGTTTTTAAGTTATTTTTATTGGCCATTGTTATTGTTTATGAAATTGTGATGATGTACATTTCAACAATCAATAAATGAAGAACTATTTATTCAATGTGTTCACAGTATATGCATTTCATCTGAGTGGTTGTCCTTGGGATAGAAATAGAATTGGCTCAGGTAGCTCTGTCATAAAAGGTGACGTCACAGTTAACAAATTGAAGTATTAATTTATTATCTGTGGTGACGTCATGATCTAGAGGTTAAGTACGTCGTTAAGGTTAAACAATAGATTATCTCAAACTGAGTGGTACTAGCAATACCCTGTCCCTATCCCGAGAGAGCGTTGTGTATAACTCAACCTGTGTACCCAGTAAGTAGGTACATTAATAATTATTAATTCGTTTATCATTTTTAAGAGTATACTATAAAGATAATTGTAAAATGTGACTTTGAAATAGTTAATTATCAGAAGAGATTGCAAACAACAACATATCCGTTAAATTAAAAATGCTTTCGATTGCATTGGTAATTTCACAAGAAAAGTATAGGACAATTTCGGAACTTTTGCCTTGTAGAAATAGAATATATTTTTACAAGATGTAAAGGTTTCAAAATTGTTTAACTAAACAATTAAATTGTCGAAATGTAATTAATTTTAAATTAAAAAATCAAGTTTCCGGTGTTTGCAGATGCAGATCAACATATTACTTGCACCAATATGAGGAAATTACTTCACGGAAGAGGTCACAGGTAAAACAATGTAAGTAAACAAACAAGACAAAACAGCCTCAAGGGTCTAACACATATTGAGCATGTATTATCTTTACTACTTATAGATCTCGGTCTGATCTGAAGGAGATTTTAATGGATCCTCAATTAAAGTTATTCTAAATTTGCTCCAGTCATCAGATACAATTTATTTTCAAAAAGTGAAACAGGGCTACAGTACATAAATACAAATGTTTAGATTCAGTTCCGACACAAAGTCAATATGGACTTGAGTGTGGACTATTGAAAGATATTACTGTAAATAAATAACATCAGACAACAAAGTAGAGACCATGGGACGTATTCATAGGTATTTTACAAATTAATACTGTCATAGGTCTAACATTCTAAAACATCACAATACATTTATCATTTAGTAAACTATATTACATTAAGAAAAAAAAAACATTTTACTGTTCATAATACAGTATGCACAAAGTAATTCAAAATTTAAAGTACATAAGGTAAAGAGCATTGGCTATAACATTACAAAAATGGTCTACAAAGAAAATGATTATTTGTAAGGAACATAGGCCATACAATCATGTGATTGCTACATCAATTGCTTATTAAGATGCATTAATAATAACACATATGAGAAGGTACTATTGCATTGCAAGACAGGGTGCTATCAAAGATTACTTGTAACCTTTGGTGCTTTGTTACCAGAAGCGTTTAAATACAACTTATATTCTAGAGTACTATCTGCCAAGAATCAGATCCATGTTAGCTCTATAGTGTTATTTTCCATAAGAAGCACATTCCATAGCCACCGTAAACCAATCTTATACTTAACTCAACTCTGCATTCTGTCCTAAACAAAATGGTGTTTTGTAAGTACTGTAGGCCTAACTAAAGAATAACTCAAAAAAGTACAGAAAATAGTCAAAATACTGAAAAATTAGAAAACATTTTTTTGTAGCCTATAATAGGAGAGGACCAATCTATTATTGAAGATACATTCATGGGGTAACATAGGCCCTACATATAAATAATTAAATACACATTGTTGCCCATGTACAACTACACAATAAAAATAGTTAGGCAGACATTGCAAACCTGATTCTGATTTATTTCATGTCAATCCTATCGGCATGTCATAAAACTGACTTACAACGGAGAACGATTATTTGCATCGTCTACTCATTTGATACATATTGTTTTATATTGTTTGTTATCATGGTTTTTTGTTTGGCAATGTTGCAATTTGTATGGAAAATCCACAGTTAGGTTATGAGTTACAAAATTTCTGTATACACATTTTGTGAAGTAGGTAACAATCATATTGTTATATATCTATAACTTATACACGTACTAAACAATATAACTATAAGTGTAAATACATAGCTATATTCTCTTTTTGTCTTTAGAAATGGTTATTAAAGCCTGATTTAAATTTCAAGGTGTGTTCCAACAAATTAAATAGCCTAAGAGATTCCAAATAACAAAATGTGAAAGTGATCCAATAAAAAAAAAAACGGATGACAATAAAATTTAAGTAGCCTTTAGTTGAAAGGTCAGTAATTTTATAAGTTGCTGGTTTTAAATTTACTGATATTTTAGACACTTTAGACACTGACACTTTTTTGCAATTTTTCCAGTCTTAGCACTCTTGGGCCGGCAAGATCTTCACAAAGATAACTGCTGCCGGAATAATATGCCTGACTAGTGGCAAAACCTGGCAATCTTTACGGTCAGTTATTTGGGTTCTGGACTGGGCTGTAGTATTTCGGCAGTAGTAAAGTTCAAAACTTGTGTTCCAAGTGTAATGCAATTTGCATAATTACTCAATGTAGTGATGGGTAATAAGTTTACAAAAAAACTTTTGCCTGGTTCCAGTAGCGACATTTCCGTAAGTTCTAGTGGCACTGGATTAGGTTGTGGTACCGGTACCGGTACATCTTCAACTTCTGAAGCAATGGTACAAGTGACATTTTTTTTCTTGAGTGGCAACAGCTTTGTATCACATTTTGAGTGACGTTTTTCACAGTGCTCCTTGAGCTTGTCATACCGCATGGTTTTAAAAATACACAAAGGGCAGTTGTACAAGTCAACAGCTGCATCGTGTTTGAGCGCGTGACGACGTAAGTTCTTCGCTTGCGAGAAGGATTGGCCACATATCTCACATTGATAAGGTTTCTCTTTTGTGTGAGTGGCAACGTGGACAGTAAAATTCCTTTTGGACACTGCTTGAAATTTACAACCAGGTTCGGTACATTTGAATGTATGTCCAGTGTGACCAAGTTCATGCGCGTTAAATGTGCTTTTATGAGCAGTGCTGAACCCGCATTGCTCACACAAATGCTTTTTTTCAGTTGTGTGCACAACTAAGTGACTTTGTAAGTTATGTTTCCACTTGAAACCGCGTTGGCAAAGCGAGCAGCAGTAAGGAGTTTTTGTAGAATGCTTTGGCGTGTGAAAGTTAAGTCCTGTTCGGGAAGAAAATCGTTGATTGCAAATAGCGCAGAAAAATGGTTTTGGATGATTATGTAGCTCAATATGCTGTTTTAACATATCAGGAGTGTCACTTTCATGCATACACAGAGAACAAACACTTTCGTTGTGTTCGGCTTCCATCATGTGTTTCAATAGTTCAATCGTTTTACGGCTAGAATATTTACAACTATAACACGTATATAATTTGCCAAGGTGAGTTAATCTGTGCTCTTGCAATTGAGCAGAGTTTGGGAAAGTAATCTCACATTTAGTGCATGTCCGAGGCACGTCCCTTTTAGTAGTTTCTGTCTCGCTTGTATCGGTGCCAATCTCACCCTTCAGTAGCTTCTGCTCCTTACCCATTAGGTCAGGGAAATAAAAACTTTTCGTGGGTGATCTGGAAATTGGCTTAGTACGTCTACGCCTGCGAGGTTTCTCATTAGAAGTGCCAGTATTAGTTCCTATTGGCTTTTGATTTGTGTTTGAGTTCCCACTATTTGGAGGAACATCTGTAACAGGTGTATGGGTAACGGATGTCGCTATAGACCGATCATCAATCTGTTTTGCTAAAGAATGATCATCAATTTGTTTTGCTAAATACTGATCATCACTATATTTTGCTGAAGACTGATCATCAATCTGTTGTGCTAAGGGCTGATCATCTGTCTGTTTAGCTGAAGACTTCTCGTCAATCTGTTTAGTTGCTAAAGACTGGTCATCAATCTTTCCTCCAAATTTTTGGCAAATCAATCCCAGTTCTGATAGCTGTAAACAATCACTTATGGCTTCAACATGGGACAAGTGATCCTTGGGAATTTGGATTTTGCCCTTATACATAAATTTTATTACTCTTGATGCACATGCAGCACAATTGAGGTACTTCTTTTCAGTTTTAGACGTAACTTTATCCACAGGTTTGGGTAAACTTACATCAAATTTCCACGGATTTTTGAAAGACCGGTTTGCCATAAATTTGTTGCTCGTTTCTTCCTTTTCAAAGATTTCAGGGCTAAATATAGCAAACACACTTGAGTGGATAGGGAAACACTCATTTCCAATATTAAGCATAATGTCACAAAACTTCCCGGCTAACCTCTGAGAATTCAGACCCTCGAGAAGTTTATGTTGAACACTTTGGCGAGTAGGAAACATATTTAAAATAAGAAATTAATTATTTCACGTAGAAAGCACATACATTGCCGCCAATAGAGCTGTCAATTCTAACCTGTACACAATCAAACAAGGTCAGCTGGTGGTTGGCCACAGTATAATAGTCGAGTTTTACATCGATCGATCGAAGTGACACAAATAAACCACTGCCTTTTAAATGAAGTTGTTTTTGGAGGAGTATGGATGACAGATGACTTGACTTTTCTATCTGTCATCAGCTGATCGTGTTTGCAAAACGTAATAAACTAGAACTGTCAGTGTATTATTTAGAAAATAATAAAGGGTATGTAGAATACGAGGCATGTTTACAATGTCACATATTTTTTCATTTTACCTAGACGTAGACACACCCCCTAGTATTTGACAGCAGGGTCTTTGGGTTTATTATGGACCTAAAGGTACAGGGTGGGCCTCCGCATACGCGTAGCTAGGCCTAGGCCTAGGCATTGTGTATCTCTTACAGGTAAGGGATTGGATACACAATGGCCTAGGTCTAGGCCTATCCAGCCTTATGGGGCCCCCCCATAAGGCTGGATCCCTATTCTACGGCGTAGGCCTAGCCTAGGCTAAGTCTAGCCTAGCGATGTTGTGTTTTGTTCCTTAAATAACGCAAGTTCTTCTTACATGCATGTACAAATGCCGAATACTCTTGTAGCATAGGCCTAGCATATCTCAAAAGAATATCTTGTTTGCCTTGTGCTGTTTGCATGTAAGAACGAGATACTGACTAGGCCTACATTTACCACGCAAGCCCAGCTCCAGCTCGTAAGCTCGAGCTCAATAGCTCGGTATTCGTTTACCACGAACTTTGAGATCGTACTAAATACTACAGGTCTGGTTCGTGCTGAAAAAGAAGGTGTGGTTAACCGCTTGCTAAACGTACATATGTACACAGTTCAGTCTGCATATGTTTATCACGCAATTTGAGATCGCACGGATCGTGCTGGCTGGGCTTCGTCACCGAGCTGAGCTGGGTTCGAGCTTAGGTGTTTATCAGGCAAATTCAGTTTGCATGATGTCCAGCTCGAGCTTGGCTCACGTGGTCATTTTCAAACCCAATGACGTGGTAAACGTAGTCATTGACTTTTTGTTTTGACAAGCTCTGATATTCACGTGCCTAGGGTACCATCTTGGATGTAATAAAAAGCGCTATTTTAATAATTAAATTCAATTTTACAAAATTGTACAGAATAAAAGTTGCGCTCCTAATAACCTAGCTTTGGCTGCATTATTATTATATTATTATTATATTACTATAAGTTCTTGACAAATCTGATATCAATGTATCGCATAGATCAATAGATGCTAATAAATACAATACAATACAATACAATACTTCTTTTCTTTGTCTGCCTAGGCCTAGGTCACAAGCATGTGTTGATCATCATGAGCCAAGATTTGGATAATCTCGTTCTCGATCCTCTGGAGGATGAAGCCGTCTCACTTCTCGGACAGGGGAAGCTTAGTTTCAATGAAGCCCCGGAGTTGCGGAGCCAAGCTAGTGAACACATAAGTAATTTAATCCATATCCATTTCTTTGAAGTTTTTTGCAACAAACTTAGTGTGGTATTATAACAAACAAACTTAGCAAACTTAGTCGTATTATAGTATTGAGTCAGTTGCAAATTTGATATATCCTTTGGACATCAATTAAGCGATATTTTTGAACGATAATCAATTCTCAGTTTTGTCTCAACGCTGGAAAGTCATAGGTTCATATGGCGATAATAAATAAATATAATTTCTGGGTAAACTCTATAACATAAATTATCTTTGTGTGGCTTCCTCAGCCATTCTTCCTCGCTATCCAATATAAAATGGCTCGTTTTTCTGACCTGCCCATAAGTCAGTAAAAATATAACTCTGTTATCAATATCAACGATAATACTGGTTTGACAAACTAAACTTTCCTTTTCAGTAATAGTCACTAGATTTGTGTTTAAAAATGCAAAACTATGGGGAGGCGTAGCAAGGGCACAGAGAGTGTTGCAAGCGATCCGGCCAACAGTCACTGAATATTGGATACACACAACTTTCAACAATAATTGTACGTTTACAGCTACGCGTTGCGAGCGAAGCAAAGCCGTAAACGTACCATAAGAATTTCCAAGGCATTGAAAAAGTATTTGACTTCTTTGGTATCTATGTATAGGGTACGCACGCACTACACCAAAATACAACAATGAAACAAATGAATTGAACCGATGGACAAACAAGCTGTCAAAAAAAATATGAAGTTCTGAAGTTGGAAAAAACAAACGTTCAGAACGTTTACAAACTTTCAGATAGTTGCTAGCCATTAGGCCTACTGAACATAAATTTTAACTGGCGAGCAGTTACTGTCGTTACAACTAATTGTTTCTCCTCATTATTTGCAAAGATATTACTTTGACAGCTTGTTGTTTGTCCACCAGCTCAATTCATTTAAATTCCATTGTTGTAGTTCAGATGTTACGTCAGTTGCATGTTCTCTAGATTTTTCCAATAATAATTAGTGCACTGTCTTCTAGAGGGGTTTTCGGTGAATTCCAAGGTCTACTTGATCTCCGCCTAGCGGAGGCTCGTCGAACTCCCAAGTTAGGTCGTCGCAGTCCGTTCCACAATGTTAAAAATCACGTGAGAAATGTGAAAGAAAACATATGAAGTGATCTGTCAAATAGAATTACAACCCTACCTCCTAAAAAGGACAAATTAAATTCTCATATTTTATAATCTTCATTCATTACATTCTATCAAAATTTCTCTTTTAGGTGTTTTAAGTATTGTGTTACATGATCTACAATGGATAATTAATTATTATAACAGTTTTTTTAGTGGGATCCAAAATGGCGATTTTGGTTCCCTTGCGACAACCTAACTTTGGAGTTCGACGAGCCTCCGCTAGGCGGAGATCAAGTAGACCTTGGTGAATTCTAGCAGGCAGAGCTTAGTGGTCCGGAATGCTCGAAGCGGTCGTTTGTTGTACGCCACCCCATACACACATGTGGCATTTCAGGCCTATTGCTTTTCAAACCTAGGTGGATATATCTGTAATTTGTGAAATTGATGTGTTTCTTTGTTTCCTTAGAGTCGTGGTCAAAAGTCAAAAGAGGCTTCAGTGTTCCTAATATGAGCTTGACGAACGGTGATGCTGTTTTCAGCCAGGTTCTAAAATTTGAAGTTGTATCTGCTCGTACAGTTGATCTGGAGAATGTGAAAAAACATGTGGTAAATATTTAAAGATAACTTATAACATCTAGTCTTCAAAGAGCTGGTTGCACCGACTTGAAAATAAGCTTAGCTGAGCTGTCGAGCACCTAGCCACGTTTATGAATGTAGGTCTGTTGCACTGCAATATTTGAACCGAGCTTATATTAGGCTAAACCCAACATGAATTTGTTGCACAAACTGTGATTACCGGTACTGATCATTGGTATCACTGCTGCAAAGGGCAGTCTTTACAAATGTCACCTGTACTACATAGTACATACCTTGTATGTTGGATAGTAACATAAGTGCTAGCTCTGTTGACACAAGGCAAAAAAAAATACCTATTGCCTTCTTTAGGCCTAATTATTAACTTAAAGGTTGAAGCCAATGGTGTGAGTTATTTACTCCTTAATAAAATTACGTATTTTGATGTGCCATTAAACCCCCAACAATCTATCTATATCTTAATAAGATTAATTGGAACTCAGAAGAAAATAAACATGTTCTAGTGAGGGAAAAGGTACAGAAGGATGACAGCTTACCTGAGAAAGTAGATAGGTAACTTTGAAAAACATATAGATGAGAAGACAAATAAATATAGGCCTACTAAGACGTTTTGGCCAACTCGTGATCTTGATCACTCAGCGTTAGTAGAGAAACTAGAGTGAATTTACATGATGCAGGCATTGTCGTGATAAGATTAGTTATATCATTATTATTTTGATTAAACAATACACTAATACAGTACTTCTATTTTTTGCTGAAGGTTCATGAATTGAGTAAACTGATGAAAAGTATTTGGTAAATGAATGGACTCAGTGTCACGCTGGTACAGTATTTATTAAAGGCTAGAACTAAAGCTACAGTGATTTATCAAACACAAAAGCTTAAAGGTGTTAGTCTAACACCACTGTTAACACAACACTGAGCTAACAACAACAATACTGTTAAGTGTTAACACTATTATTTCATTTTATCGCCAAGCCAGAAACTTATACCTAATCGATAATTTCGTAAATTATCTACCAACCATAGTACCTTATTTTTTTTCCTCTTGTGCCAAGATGGCTAAATTTCAGCCATTCTTTTGTCTAACTATCCAATATAAAACAGCTTCCTTTTCAGGCCTGCTCATGCCATTGGGCAGGGAATCCTTATTAATGTACTGTATTGATGCAAACAAAGCTTGATAATCTGAGCTATACCGGTACTTGTTTCAAACAGGCCTACACCGTCATGGTGCGCAAGGACGGTGGTTATCACGACTCCAAGCCGGCGGTGATCGAACGTCGCTACTCCGACTTCCTCACGTTGTACGACTCGCTACGTCGAGAGTTTCCCCACCTGATGGGCGGCATCGTCTTTCCCAAAAAGGTATTGGTAGGTAACTTCGGGCCGGGCGTGATCTCCGAGAGAAGCGCCGGATTCGAGGGCCTACTAGAACACATTAGCAACGAACAAAGACTGAAAGACTCGGGTAGTTTCATGACGTTTCTCCAGGGCCCGGAAAAGACGGAGGCTCGTCAGTGCATGGAGGCGCAGCGTTACGACCAGGCCTTACCGTTGTTGGAAAACACGTTCCGACTGCTCAATAAGTTTCACACGGACCGCCATCCGGCCGTGATGATCGCGCTGTGTAATCTAGTCGCGTGCTCCAACTCTAACCCGAAGGCGTTTGCGGCCGAGCGGTACGCGGAACTCGCGTTGAGACGGTTCGAGGCCGTCAGCGACGCCGACCTGCTGCAGTTTTACGTCCCTCTCCTCCAGCTGTGCGTTCACCTGTGGTGGTCGCTCGGCAGGGACAAGCGGCAGCTCGAGGCGCGCTTGGAGGATCTAAAGAGGCGGGGCATTAAGGTCGACGGCGCTCCCACTCTCCTCGATGCCCTGATGGCTTCGGATTGAATGGAAACCAGTATTTTTTTTTATCCAACGAGACTTGTTGTTCTAGTGGAATCGACTACGTTATTTTTATTTACTAGAAAGTGATATATCTATTTGTGTTACTCAATCTTGAGTTAAAAATAAACATGGAATGTATTTACAGACTTTTTTTGTTACAGCCATTGAAATTAAATATTGTTGATTAGTTGGCATGCAGATCATCTAATACAACATAGCCTCGGGCCTACTGCCATTACTTTTGTAGGTAGACATTTGCAAGTCTATTCTTTATGGATAAATTAGATGATCAATATATTTTAGATTGTTGTATTTTAGCATTGTAGGATTCATTTAAAAAATAAGATTTAAATAATTGAAAAGAACAGCTGTTACCATACAGCAAACACCAACCAAACAGTTTTCCTTGAATTGTGTAGTAGTTGGGTTGGGCATCAATATCATGGATATTGATAAATTGATTAGTATTGTTGCCATAATGTGAGACGTTAAGACCGAATATCATCATCGAAAGTGAAATATTGTTGTCGCTCGATTATATCAAAAGCCGAAACATTTTTCAAAAGTTTGTTGTTGCTTTTAGGGATCTTCTTCTTCTTTTCATGTGTCCACATTTTTGGCTTACTGGGCCATCATGGATGACGTTGTATGTATGTATTAATTTGCAGAATTCAAAACCCGTTCCAGCTCTGATGGGATGTATTTTACGTATGTTATTCATCTGTGTGGCAAGGCGCTTGATAAAAATTATTTAACACGTTGAAGTCGAAGCCACTTTGAGCCTAATGCTAACCTACCTTAGACTAAAGAGTTGAGGAAAATATATTATGCTTAAGAATTTAAGAAGGCACTGTCAGCTTTTGTATAAGGCTAAGGACCCAATTCACCAACTTCGTTAAGCTCCGATTTAGTAAGCTGTGTTTGGTAACCATGGTTTAAACAAACATTACATTCAAAATGCCTGGTAGTTGCCATGTTTGTTCTACTGGCTAATCTGGGTTTAAACTGTTGTTGAAACAGGCCCTTCGCCATTTTTCAAAGATGTTGCTCTCGTTTAGGCATACGGTTTTCAGAGTTTATTCAGTGATGGTTGTTCCTGTTGGCAACATTGTATATACTGTATATATATAGGTATGTCTTTCACCTGCCAAAACATGCTCAAAACTTTCAATTAAAATGTGGGCTAAACTCTAAAGATATTGTGCTACATAGGCCTATTGTAGAGTTGATTTAAAAGACTGTGGGAGAATAGAAGCATACTAATACTCCTAGTAAAAGTATTGTTGTCATGGTCTTGTAGGTTGTACTACATAATACTGTATGTAATATTATATTAGAAGTGGGGCAATGAGATGGATTTATTTGTGTGTCATCCATGTAGTGTGTCACAATTTGATATGAACGTTAAATTTTGATACAACATATAAGAATTTAAGAAATCAATTTATTTAATAAGTAGGGTCTATCCCTAACAACTACTTCTGTGTCATAATTTGAAGTTCTTTAGACCTATAGGCTATAAGTTAAACTTTTTTTTAAGTTCAAGTAAGAATAACGGTTAATATTTAGAGTTGTAGTTCAAAATCATTAATACAGCCCTACATAGTTTAAAGCTTATTTCATCATAACTATCAAACTCTTGAGGCACTATTTGCTTTTAGTCTAGCTGTCATAGAAGCATTAATCGGACTTAGCTGGATGCTGCCAGTGGCATATCGAAGGGGGCATGGGTTCAAAGTTCAAACACCCCATTCCCATACCCTAAGAAAACAAACGAGTGAGTGAGTTAGTGAGTGAGTGAGTGAGTGAGTGAGTGAGTGAGTGAGTGAGTGAGTGAGTGAGTGAGTGAGTGAGTGAGTGAGTGAGAGAGTGTGAGAGTGAGAGAGGGAGAGAGAGAGAGAGGGGGGAGGGGAGGCAGTAAACTACAACTTGTACATCATTACATTTAAGAAGTAAAACTCATGGTTGTATATGCTACGTCAAGCAATTCTGTTTTTAAGCGATTGCCCGATACTGAAATGCATCCACGGGTGTTCAAAACGCCAAATATGAAAAAAATACTTTCACGTTTCACCTCTGGGGGCTGGGTTTTTAATTCCAGACCCCTACCTGTGTTGGATGTTTAACCACCCCGGCCCCATTGTGATTTGCTGGGTATGTCACTAGATATAGCTTTGCATGAATTAGATTAACATTAACAGTCATTTATGCTGTCCCTAAATGGCTTGTTTTATATATATCTAAGTACTGACATATTAGATACTATCTTCACTCTGCAGACTACAGTAAGTCTCGCTTTAAGTAGACAGTGGAAAAGGGACAAGTATTTGGTAACACATAGTAAGGCATTGTACCTGTCTCTTTTTCACCCATCTCATTCATTACCTCTTTTTCCCATTCTGCTAAGAGAAATTAACTTATGTTTCAAATTATTTTTACTGATAGATAGTAGGTAGCCTATATTCAACTGTAGGAGTGAATTGTGGGAAAAATAAATTAGTAAAGCTTGTTTATGTGATTTTGTTTTATAGGTCCATCTACAGTAGTTTTTTTTTTTAACTTTAAAACTTGAACATGCATCAGATAATGATCATTCTTAGATTATCTTTAGCAGTAAGGTTACTTCAAGTAAAAGAACTTCTCTTGTTTAGATCTTTTCTACTTTGCTGTGCACAGTTACCGGTTGGTCAGTAGAGCTGCTGATAGGTTCATGTATATATGCAAACTGTTTGTAGAGGAGACAAGCCTACTTGTTCAACTACTTCAACTACATTACTCTAGTGATACAAGTTCTCCAAAGATATTTCAGGACTAATAATATGGTGGGGTATCTGAACTGAAGTTGTAGACAATTTTGATATGTTTTTGTTGTTCTTTTTAATGCCGACCTGGCCGCCAGATATTACATAATAAGTTAGCGGGAAGGCTTCAGAATACATAAAATTCATTTAGAATTATTATGGTAATGCATGGAGGAAAAGGGTCAGTCCACGATGTAAGTTCAGTAGAAAGAGGTGTGGCTAACCGGTAATATAAAAGGGCAGCATAATATTCACCTGCTGCTGATGATGCTAGATACAAAACAAGACAACCGCAAGATTAGTGCTATGTTCTTACGTTAACCAATGCTAAGTTAAATTATATATATGCATGACATCAGCATGGGAACCCTTGAGGATTTCATGTTTTGTCTTCGATATCTGTTTTCCACCAATTTTCCACTATTGGTAAAACTATTCTCTACACCATTATTATTCTATGAAACGCTTCGATATTGGGATTCAAACTTCAAAGCGGTCAATACAACCATATATAACTGTTTTTAAATCTGAAGAGCGGAATTGTGATGGTTCAGTCTTCAGTGATATAAGCCAAAATGTTTTATTTTTATCATATTCATATTATATTTATAGAGTATAGACTGTAGTATAGATATAGTATAGCCTTACCCCTTAAGGGATATTTTCATGAGTGAAGTAGACTTTAAATAATGCATTGATATATTTCTTTTACAAATTTAAAGTATTGAACCAAAATGTTATGTTGTGAGCCTCTATTGTAGTAGTAGGTAATGGTATATTCAATGCCATTTCAGTATTTGCTTGTGTACCTATTATTTTACCTTCCAGTGACGCATGAGTATTCTCTGCATCAGGTTGTGATCCTTGAATATTCAATGCCGTTGTACAAAAGTACAATACTACATTAATTATTACAACTGAAAATAAGAAGAAAATATTTATATTATATACCGAAGTACTAAATAATATGACTTGAGGTCATTGGTGATGAAGGTTAAATATTTTTTGCACCATTGTGGGCATAAAGACACTAAATTATGTGAGTGTTGAGTGAAACGAATTTCAGAGAGAGCAAAAGACTGTTTGTTATACGTACAGTAAAATCCCTCTAACTCGTTTGGGTATTTAACATTGCCTATACTTTACTAAATAAACTCTGCCATAATCTGCAGAAAGCGTATACAGTATATAAATCGTTACAGCGGAATGTACGTAATTATTATTGTGTATTATTTGTATTGGTGAGCTGAATATTTGTATGTTAAACGATCGTAACACTCAAACACACTGTGCTAGGGTGTGCATAATTCAGGTTGTGTGGTAGAAAGGGCCAAACGGCTAGATATCTGCAACTAGAGGGTAAGAATATAAGGAACCCAACAGCTTACCTGGTTGGTGACTGCAGGGGTCTCGTAGATAAAATTAAAGTTTACATATAAAAGAATTCAGACCAAAAACGTCGAAACTGTTTCGGCCCTAACAGGGCCTTGTTCACTCGACGAGTGCAGAGGGATGACATTCTGTCTGAATTCTTTTATATGTAAACTCTAATTTTATCTACGAGACCCCTGCAGTCACCAACCAGGTAAGCTGTTGGGTTCCCTATATTCTAACCCCCTACCTGCATAATTCAGTTGTATACACATGTTTGTTGAATAACTGGCACATTTCTAGTCTACTTGTAAGGGATGCAGAGATAGAAGTTACCCAGTGGAAAATATTGATCTTGCGCGGCGGGATATTCTCCGTATTGATACCGAACGAGGTTACCATTTTTTTTTTTAATTTGAATCGAAAAATCAACATCGTGAGGATGCAGCACCAGGCTTTGTAAATTGTAGGTAATTGTATTGTTGATTGTAGTTTTAATAAATAAAATACCATATGCCTAGCTACTTTACTGGTTATACAGTCCACATGGGTGCTGCGATCTCACATTTTTGTATTATTGTTGTAACATTCTTGAAATACGTACAGTACTAGTATTGAATAACGGTAACTTTACCTAGTTTTGATACTGACTATCCCTCTGCCTTAACTTAACATGAGAAAGGGATTCCCTCGCTCGATTGCTCAGAAGAGTCCCAAACATCATTCCAACATGAACCGTAATGTTTCTCACTGGGATACTGCCTCAGTTTTTCAAAGCTTGAGTTTCTATGATGCTCCGTATAAAAACGTTTTTGAAGGGTTTTACTGTACTGGGCTGTTACTGATCTACAGCTCTGTTATATTTCAACCAAATGTGTTTTAAATTTGTAACAGATTGATGAAACAAACAAAAATAATTTCCCTTTGTGACAGTGGTCTAGTTTTAATTACTTTTTTTTATTTATTGTGGTTATGAATCTGATTAGGACTGACTATATATGTATGTATGTATCTATAAATCCACTCACTACCCTGAAAAGGGCAGGAGAAATATGCCATACCAATTTGATATTGATTCAATATTATAGTTAGGTAGTATCAGGGGTCAAAATTAACTTTTTTTGCCATTAGCCCTTTGGACTACATGCATCATACATACATAAGTTATACAATATGCAGATTCGTGTAGGACTACTGTACATGCCTTTCAAACAGATTTTTTTATATGTATCAATTGAATCGGCAATCTTATGTTGATTATGCTTTGTTTCCAGTATCTTTTAAATTATTATGTGCCACATATTACATACATACTATATTTTATATTTTACGAATTATTTTCTAATGCTGCACGTTTGTGTTGCGTATGTGTATAAATTATAGTGCTGTTTTACAAGAATATTTAACAATAAAGACTTGCATTAAACACATTAGGAATTTATTAATTATTTACTTATAGCGCCATTCACAATCGGTTGTAAGGCTTAGAGTGTGTGGTAATCGTAAGGCGTATGGTTTAATATTGCAATATGTATGTTTCAGTGCAACTGGTCACAACTCACAACGCATCGTAAGACATATGGTGTAAACATTGTTTAACTAACCTCTTACGACTTACACCTTACGCCTTACAACTGATTGTGAATGTTGCTTAACCTGGTTTTTGCTTTTATATAGTAAAAGAAATAAAAATCCTTTTCTCTGGTTGAGTAACAATCTGTGATCACATAAATTAATGGAAGAAATTACATACACACTCACAACAATCCCTGCCTGCAGTATTGTCTACTTCACTAAAAACACTAAATGAATCCACCAACACCATCAAATACCAAACTAAATACAAAAACAATGCGAACAGTATACCGAGTATATACACGAGTAGGGTACTGTGCTACAACATTTAACTCCTTCCTCCTTCAAAAGCATGTCTAAGAGTCAGGGGCGTAGCCAGGATTTTGGTTCGGGGGGGATCAATTCTACCTTTAATGGTTGGGGGGGGGGGGGGGGGCAGGAGTCTTGCTCCTCAATAATCACAGGGTTTTGCATGTCCATATCTTAAAAGTGAACAGCGGGAGCGAGCGCTACCAGTTAGTGGTACTGGTATGTGCCTTGTAGTTGCGCAGACTGTAAAGCCTAGTTTACGTTTGGCGTCAACTTGAATCGTCAACCGGTAATAGATTCACGTTAACGTTTTTGATTCACGATTCGACGGCAACTGAAGCTGCGTCGGTACTCATCGGTGAACTTCGTTGATCTTCGTTATTGCACGGCCATCTCTATACACGTTGTTCCCGTGGTAGTAATGTAGAGCATTCTGTGGTTTTATCTAAACAACAGCTGGTTTGTGGTTGTCATATTATTTGTATGCCAGTGAACATCAACAAAATCAAAAGAAAAAAATGCTTTCTTTGGAAAACGAACAGATACCCCTTTGGAACCTCTTTAGTGACATGTGAATGCGCATACACGAGCGTTAAACGTTAACACCAATCGTCAAAGTTGAAATGAGTTGAACTTTGACGTTGACAGTTCAAGTTGACGGTTGACACATTTCTGCAATCGTGAGTGCTTCCATATGAATATACAGGTTTATCAAGGTGTTGAAGTTGAAGTTAGCGTTGATGCCAATCGTACACTAGACTTAAGGGTTCTGGGGCAAAGCCCCAGCCTCTGGGGGCTAAAATTTTTGAGGCTGCTTTTATCCTCATGACAGCATTTACACAATAATGAACATGTTTATGAGGACAGTCTGTAAACCCGGCCATCAATCACGTTCTATTAGAAGGCGGTGTGGTAAACAGAAGCTTAATAAACATGACGGAGGCTGTTGTAAATATCAAAGAAACCGCTACTTGTCGATGTATAGGGAGAATTCACGTGACGTCACAACGATCATAATGGAGGCCAATATATGTTTACATTTGAGCTGTCAATAGAAGACGAATAATATGATTACCACGAAATATATGTTTTTATACGTATATCCCCGAACAAAGTGTATGAAAATAATAATGTGTGCCATTATTAAAATGTAAACCACAAAAAGAGGGGCCGAGATAAGCGAGTTTCTATATGTTGCTTTGTGTTGTAAATGTCCAATTGTTCTTCATATATCACCCCTCGGCCCTCCTCGTCTTGAATAGCATGATTGCAATATTAGAGGCATCAAGGAAAAAGACTTATCATCAATTGTGTCAGTGTCAGCCTATCACTATCAGGCCAGGTAACGAATCAGTACTGGGTTTGGGTTTATAGTACCCAGTACCAATAGTAGTGGGCTTTCATCTGGCCTTCTTCATCATTAATTTACTTTAAATTGAAAATGTGTTGAAACCCCAATAAGAATAAAATGCATCACATCGGGAGTATGACCGATATGATCGGATCATAATCGGATGTACTGAGTCGAGCCCCCCCCCCCCCCCCCCCCTCATTGAAACAGACGTTGATCACTCGGATCGCTCTTTCCAATTTGATAAAATTGCTCCTATTGTTCTGTTCTGCTGACGTCACCCTCCAAACGACCTCAACGGACGACGCTAGTTAGATCGATGCTTTGATTTGTTCCACATATGCCCAGGATGTGTATCAACATGAAGTTGATATTCCTATTATGTTAGCCTATTTATTTATTTATTTATTTATTTATTTATTTATGTATTTATTTATTTATTTATTTATTTATTTATTTATTTATTTATTTATTTATTTATTTATTTATTTATTTATTTATTTATTTATTTATTTATGTATTTATTTATTTATTTATTTATTTATTTATTTATTTATTTATTTATTTATTTATTTATTCATTTATTTATTTATTTATTTATTTATTTATTTATTTATTTATTTATTTATTTATTTATTTATTTATTTATTTATTTATTTATTTATGCATTTATTTATTTATTTATTTATTTATTTATTTATTTATTTATTTATTTATTTATTTATTTATTTATTTATTTATTTATTTATTTATTTATTTATTTATTTATTTATTTATTTATTTATTTATTTATTTATTTATTTATTTATTTATTTATTATCATAAATTGAAGCATCAGCCAGAATAATGTTGTGACATTTTCTCTTTTTGTCAAAAAGCAAAAAAGTGACTGTTAGGAATTACGCTTAATGTTACTCTATATAGGAATTGTAATCGATGTTCTGATAGCATGTTTTCGTCGGAAAAGAGTATTATTGTGCTTAGTTCGTTATTGTGGGGAATATCACGAAATATATTCCATGGGAAATATTGTTTCACAAAATGCGGGTAGGCCTATGAAATGTGTAACGAAAACACTCACTCTTCCACTACGCGTATAAAACTCCATACTTCAAAAACCACATAAGTTGATATTTTATATTACCGTCATATAATATGTAGAAAGATATTTCTTCGTATTTGTTTGTACAGTTTTCTAATATAGAACGGTTGGTTATCAAATTTGAAAGAAACACCTTAATGAAGTCTTGGTTTGCGTTGTTGGATAATTGTTCTAACTTTTCACATTTACCTTAATTCGTTTGTTTTAAATCTAACTATTTCTCTATTCTAACAGTGAAATCTTACACCTTCGTTATTCGCAGGTTTTGCGACGCACACTCGTCATACGTGACAACTTGTTATGATAATGTGATGGGCCTACCATAATCTGTTATCTTCTAATGCAAATCTATTCATACAAACCATGTTTTGCTGTGTTTTAATGAGACTTCAGTCTTCCAGGTTTTTTGTCAATGTTTTCAATTATTTTTCATTTAATTTTCTCGATACATGCAACATGTAAGCACGTTACTTAAGCCCCACGCAGTTGACAAGAACCCTTCCATGCACGACACGATAGTCATTCAATTTAATTTCTTTGAGTGACCATAGAGCGCAGTTGATGATCTGTCGGGGGTCGCCGCCACGCGCCACCAATTACCCCCTGATTGCTCCCCTCAATTGATCGCCGTGTTTTGTTTCTTTCATCCTGATGAATTAAACGTCTCGCGTGACCTCCGCTACAGGGATTCCCCAATCCGTTGATTTCCTCCGCTCAATCCGCGCCGAGCACTTCCATCAAGGGCTAATTACGACGTTATTAGTGTAGAGAGCACTACTGATGAACGAGGCCCGTAATGATTCTCTCGAGCATGACTTTCGTGATACTTTCATTAACATATGGAAAACAGTTGCCTTTAATGACAAGCAATTATTATGTAATGTAATGTTATGGGGTTTACCTTAGGGAATCGGCCATTGGCGAGACTACGAGACTACTTAGCTTGATAGCAAGTGAGCAGGTTCTATCCAAATAACACGCAGGGATTAGCCAATCAGAAGACGCTAACAGAACGGAAGCAGTAGACTAACATGTGCTTAGGTTTTTACAATCAAAGTGAATAACATGCATGCACGGAGCTAAAGAGAGTAGTTTTACAAATCGTTGTTTCTTGTTTCGTTTACGGTCGTCGCATGATGAGAAGTCGTGTACGTCATCTTCTTGTACCTTTTAATATTCCGGGCTTTTTAATCAAGAAGAAATACATGCAAGGGGGGGGTGGGGGGGGATATTTTAACGAGGGTGAAATGAAAAAACTGCTCCGATCTCTCGCTGTCGATTTCTCGTAGAATATGTTTAGCGCGTCTGGTTGGTCGTCTCGTCTCCCCGCGTACAATTTCAAAACTCAATAATGGTGAAAACTTTGGTCTTAAAAAATATTGAAGATGATCAATTATGGAGGAGGCTGTGGTTGTCTTCCATAGTAAATCACGTTATGAAGGATCGCTTCCCCCCCCCCCTCCCCCCCTCCCCCATGGGCCCAGTGATCCAATAACAGCGCAAGTTATAACCGGGAGTTCACCGGATGGTAAATTAAGGGCTTCGGAGGATATTGGACAACTTTCCAGCTAACATTAGTAGTCTCCCTCGTGAATTGATGAGCATACTTTTCTATTAAATTCAGCTTCGTAAAAAAGACATTTTTTATCGACAAAATAAAAAGAGAGAATAGTTCGTGTGACGCTGATACCAACAGCTTGAGAAGATTGAATTTCCAAATCGATGTTATGATGATCATCATGTCGTGCATTAGCTTTTTTGAAAACACTTTAATCAAAACTTTCGTTGGGAGCAAAGCTTGCTCCTGCTTATATGCTTCTGTGTTTTAATAATGCTAGCGTGTAATGCTGTAGAGATAATCACCTGACCATTGATGGGGTAATTATCTGGACAATTGGTATTTTGAAATAGTGAAGGTCTAACGATATAATAATAATAGAACATGCAAACTGTGTTGTCCATTCGGTTAGGCTTGACTGAACACCGGTCCCCTAATACTATGACTTCAGTTTCGTTTTAATCAGGGAGTGAGGGTAATATTGATATCCGGTTTCGTTCGCTTTGCGATTATTTCTTATTGCGATATTGTTTTTAACACATGTTTCGCCATTATTGTTGCTGGCAATGAAATGTGACCCATGATGGTTTGCCAATGAAATACGAAGGTTCAATCCTCATAGCAACTATATATTCTTGCACTTCTGTGCTCTGGTGAATGAGAGGAAAGTAAGAATAATTTGATAACAATATCATTTCGCCCAATGAAGGACATATTATATGATTTCTTCATTGGAGAGAGAATGGGTAGGAGTAGGTTTTTTGCAAAAGTGATAAAGAGTAGTAAAGAACGAAGAGATTTGGGGCTTAACCCCAGCCGCCCAAACACAAACCATTTTCGTTCTCATGTGCCCAGAAACTATTGATATTGGAATACATAAAACATGCATATGTTGTAGTTGTAGGGGTGAACATGTGGTCATCCATCGAACACTTCTCAAGCTCATTTTGACCCACCAAACTGTTTCGGACACTTCATGTTTGACCTAAACGTGACATGTGTCGGTACTTATTATTCATATTGCGGATAGTAGCTCTTCTCCCGAGCTTATCGAGGCAATTGCGTTGTTTTTTGTTTTTTTACAACGCTTATATTATTAGCTTCATGTGTTTGTCTGTCTGTTTGTCTGGACGGAATCTTATAATCGATATTTCACCTACTTCTAAATGTCCGATCGAGCTGAAATTTTTCACAAATACGTATTTTTAGTGACAATATATGAATAGATTATCAGATTCACTAATTAATCAATTAATTAAACAATTAGCTTCATATGGGAAATTAGTCACAGCTAGGCATCTCTGCTCTAAGGTGATGATGGGCCAACGATGCAGGCATCGGAATTACCGTTGGTTGTTCGGGACTCAAATATCCGTGACGAAAGCATCGGATATGTTTCTATGCAGCAAGAATGTCAACACGCTCCACTTGTAAGTATGGTACAACCCCGTACGGTGAGTCATTCACCATGTACGCATAGGTGCGTTCCATTAGCGTGTGGTTCGACCTCAGAGTTGATCGGATGGAGTTGGTGCTAGCGCAACTGCTGTTATCGATCAAGGTAGGAATTGATTGTTATAATATAATATAATACAATACAATACAATACAATGCAATACAATACAATACAATACAATACAATACAACACAATACAATACATACAATACAATACATACAATACAATACATACAATACATACAACCCAATATACAATGCAATACAATACATACATTACATACAATACATACAATACAATACATAAAATACAATACATTAAATACAATAAATTAAATACAATACATTATATACAATACATAAAATACAATATAATATAATACAATATAATATAATATAATGTAACATAAGTATGCAGTCTTCTGAATTCGGACACGTCCAGTGAGCACATATTCGATTGCAAGATTCTTTAAGACTAAAAAGTATAAAATAATATTACATGAAAAAATAATTTAAAAAAAAAAAAAACGCTTATATTTAAATGCACTAAAAAGTAAAGAATAAATTTTCGCCTCACAAATGTTTGCCTCACTCGGAAAATAAAAGTGTTGGGCCCTGCATAAACAGCAGAATACTGTATGTCAATACCGAAAGCGCCCAACGCTTTTATTTTCCGAGTGAGGCAAAAATTTGTTGGGCGAAAATATATTTCTTACTTTTTAGTGCATTTAAATGTAAGCGTTGTTTTTTCAAAAATTAATTTTTTCATTTAATATTATTATTCTTTTGGTAAACGAGTTATTGGACTTTTAAGGTCTAAGCAAGATTCTAGAAACGGTTACTACCTTGCTAGTACTGTCACAGCACAGATAAAAAATTAACACCATTCATACCATTTTGTATCTGCGACCACAGTAAAGTCAAACTTTCAAGTACACACGTTGAATGTTATAAAGAGGTCTTACATGTTGTGTTTGAAACGAACGCGCCTAGATTAGTTTCATCAAGTTCTCGCAATGGCCGTGGGATCGCGCTGCATGTATCGCTTACCGCAAACGTAGTAATGGGAACATTTCCATTATTAGAATTAATATTGTCATTATTATTCGTCGAAAGTGCATGTAAGCCGTGATAAATGTTAGTTGAAAATGTGAAGGGTACTATGAAGCTGAAATATGAACATGGGAGGTAATGGAAGGTGAGAAGAATAAACATACGCAAGAGACTTCATTTTGGTTCACCATTCACCAGCTTGGAAAATCCAGCATTGTTTACTTTTTAGCTTGGGTTATGGGTACAAAGTTTTAGCTCTAAAAAACGTATTTGAACAATAACCGAACCTTGTTTTTATAACTAATTTTACTACACTCGATTAGAAATTTAGAAAATAGTTAGTGTATTGGACTACTGGAGCCTCAACATATTGTCGACTTCGAAAATTTAGTCTATTTCTTGAAACACAATGATTTTGAGCGGTGTACATATGAACGTAGTTTTAAATTACATAATCCAATATTCTATACTAGCCTTGCTTCACTCTCAGTAGCATTATCACTGAAAGTCGGCCGTCAAAACTTTGAGAAATTGTTGTAGGTAATAATATAATTCTACTCGGGAAAAAATGGATGCATTTTCGAATAAACTATATAATATGTAGGTTGTGTTCTCCATCACGTACAAACACATTTCATACTTCATTACAATGTTATTCAAAATTAATAATATTGCATCCAAATAAAAATAATAGACATGAAAACAACAAGTTCCTAACACAGAAATTGAGTGCTATGAAAGTGGCGTCCAATCTGATATGTAAACCACAAGACATCACTTTATTTGAAAAAGTACTATTGGTCTGGTAGTAAAGAGAGTTTGAATCCAACCAGCCAAAAATTATTGCAATTGAACCAATTGATAATGAAACTTACTAGATTACAATAGTTTAGCTTTGACTTAGGTATAACGCTCTCCCAGACTGGGCCATTTAGAGCAGATGAAGGAATACCGGATTAAAAACGCGTCAGTCCGAGGGCTGGGGTGATAATAGTGAAAGCTGCGTGTGATGAGCATGAATGGGGGTAGAACCTGCTACAGTGGATGATTGACAATTTGAAAAGGTAAGTAGGCCCTATATTGTGTACTGTGGTATATATCCAGTAAATTTAGTATTTTTTAAATTGTTTTCGCACAACTTTCCACGATATTTCCGCCTTTTGTGTAACTGTTAACGATGGAGAATTTTATTTCACCGATAAATGTTTAAAGATGTTTCTCATGCTCGTAATGTACAATTGTCAATTGTAAATTTCGTGTTCCAATTTGTTAAGTTGCCACTTCAAAGTATAAAATTCCATTGTGTGTGATTGTTCCTAAGACATTAGTGACTTTAAATCTCGCCATTATCACTGAGGCATTCATCAGCTGTACACGTTTAACTGAGCACCCAGATTTAACAATGAAGCATTTTAACAAACATTTTGTCGCTGGGGTAATTGCTTTCTACATTGATGACTCTGTGGTGTATAATATTAGGATTAGTCAATGCTTCTTAACTATACACAACAGCACAAGACTCTACAGCAAATATTACTACGAAAAAATAAACAAGCATATTTACCCGTGTCACGGTGGTCACAGTACAGTATTGGTTGCAACTTTCATGATACATATTACTTAATATATACTGTATTTAAATATAATCGAATGACATCATATACCACCATGTAAACGTTGACTTAAGAGCCGTCGTGCTATATGAACTGGAAATAAATGCCTATATATAGGTAGGCCTATAGCGAAGTGGGAAGGCAATAAATGCCCATGTATTTTATTTATTTACTTTATATTCATTTGTAATACTCTATACAAGATCCACGCATCTCATGACAGATCATGTTTCTTATATTATCATATTATGGCAACTTTGAATCGAAATTTGTCTTCCATTCGCTATTGATTATTTAATTAATCATTAATCATGCTGACATCGAACACGCGCTTAAAAGCCTGGTCTGGTATATTCAAGGTAAAAGGTTCTCCTGCCTTTTGCCCTGGTCTTAAAGCTTGAATGTTGTTCTGCTGTTCTTCGGTTCTATTTACAGTGTATACTGAAAAGTATTTTATAAGCAGCCTTATTTGTTCCCCTGACTTGTACACTGATATGATACATACGTTTACTGCAGGAAATCTGTTATTTGTTGGGTTTGTTTTCTTGCTTTGTGCCTATATACATACAATCCGATCTGTCTATCCAACTCAGTTATAAAACTGATTTACAAAGGAAGACAATAAACAAAAAATAAAACAGCAAAAGTAGCACAACAACGAAACAAAGTACTAGAGAAAAGCGAACATGAACACATCATTATCGGTGGAAGAACTAAATTGTGACCTGTATAGATTTAGAATTTCATAATATAAATAAAGACAAATTGACAAATGACACAAGTCCACGCGTGAAAATGAAAGTAAGGTCACTACACAAAAAAAGGGAAACAACGGTAGATTGTGAAACAAAACATTGTAACAAAATGTTGAAGATAAGGTCAATGAAAAGAGAAAAGTATGCATTAAAAGCCAGTGTTCTGATTGACAAGTGTGTTTCCATGCGGTGTAACCTCGGTTGTTCTGTGGAAGCGTAATGGCGCCCCCCCCCCCCCCCCTCCCCCGACACGACAACTCTGTGGTTATTTAAAAAATAAAAAAATGGGCAAATAGAAGATATATGCTTGTAATTTCATGCCAGTATTAACGATTTCAACGAAATGTGCTGTTTTTCATTTGTTTTGTAAATAAAACCTCGTGACCTTATTGGTCGAGCCCAGCCCCGCTGTTCGTTGTTTGCTGTATGGTCACAACACTGCACACGTCGCCATTCAACACGGCTTAACGTATTCAAAATGGTGGCTAAAACCACAGACATCCAAAGAAGCTAAAAAGAAATAAGATGAATCATTGCCAATAGTAGAGGAGCAAAAGGTATCTCGTGCGCCTTTCGTGAAAGAGTATTGCGGTAAACGGTATTCTGTTACGGCATACCACACGAGTATTTTGCACCTACCTGGCACATCCTGGCACGCTGCAGAGGGCGCCAGGAGCGTCGTGACGTCATAGACACGTTTCAATTAATAACGTTTGAACGGTTTATGTCACAGAAAATATCAAGAGGACAATTTTATGATGTCATACAAGACAAGCATTTATAACCTATCTGCCACATTCTGGCGGGCTGCAGAGGGCGCCAGGAGCGTCGTGACGTCATATACACGTTTGAACTAATAACGTTTGAACGGTTCATGTCACAGAAAATATGTAGGCGACAATTCTACTATAAAATACTATACGAGTATTTTGCACCTACCTGGCAAATCCTGGCACGCTGCAGAGGGCGCCAGGAGCGTCATGACGTCATAGACACGTTTTAATTAATAACGTTTGAACGGTTAATGTCACAGAAAATGTTAAGGGCACAATTCTATTACAAAATACTATTTTAGTATTTTGCATCTACTTGTTACATCGTGGCACGCTGCAGAGGGCGCCAGGAGCGTCGTGACGTCATACACTTTTTCATTAATAACTTTTGAACGGTTCATATCACAGAAAATATCAAGATGAAAATATTATAGACAATTTAAATACAAATCGATTGATATGTACCAATAGGGTAATCATGCAATATTTAAGAGAGATATTGCTAACAAATAATAATAATTAGATGTGTATATTAAATGCAGGGCATCCCTCATCGTAATATCTATTTATAACTATTTCGGAGTTATAATTGTATCGCTGTGAAGGACTAAATAATCGTAGTCATCCCAACATATCCATGGATATCTGTTGTTTAACAATTATAATAATTATTATTATTGTGTATTAGTTACTATTCATAGACTGATTAGTAAAACTCACGTTTGTTAGAAGTTCTCTTTATCTTCATCATCATTGTCTTCATCCTCATCTCCCGTGTTGTCGGTATTCAAGCACTCTTGTTCCTCGTCTTCAGTTGAGCAGCCACAAAGCTCGGTGCACCTCATGTTATTTGCTTTGCAGCTGCATCTTGACGCACACCTTGATTTTAAGCAGTTGACGGCAGCCGGTGCAGGTTCGAGGGTTGTCATGACTGCCACATACTCGTTGCTCTCAAGTAGCCATCCGTAGTCTTCGGGTAATAAGTTGATAGGGTTGGCAACCTGGTCATTATGCCACACCCAGCATTGATGGTGAGCACGAAGTATGGCTTGGAGATATGCGGCTTTGCTGGGTGGAAGCTTTTGGTGGGTGCTTGGCAAGACTTTTTGTGAAACATGCGCTATCGAAGGTCAGACACTGAGCTCAGTTTAGTGAATGGACAGTACAGTTTGCAAACAAACTTCTCTAGACCACTTATCACGGAGTCTTTTAGAGCAAAAGTTTAACCTAGTTATTTAAATGCTGAAAATATTTCATAGTCGGATTCTTCCACACACCAGCACTTGTGAGAATCTAGCCAAACTTCTTATAATGCGCATTGACAACAGTTAAAGTGAGTTTTCAGAGGTCCACGTGGTATGGTATTTGATAGATATGACATTCCTGTTTCATTACAATCGGCTACTCGAAAGACCCGGCAAGGAGGAAAAGCTGCTGTAGCTTATCGCATTACAGACAACACGCCCATCGGGCACTTGAGCATGTCGCAACTACTTGGTCACACCAAAACCAAGTATGAGCTAACAGAATATTTTTCACAGAAGATAATTCGAGCCTCACAGGCCATGGAGCGACAAACAGTTGTCGCATGGAGTAACAAGACTATTAGTACAAAAACACTTCTACCACACTTGAATAGTGAACAAGAAGAAACCGATACAAAGATGTTGCTTCATGCAGTAGATGCGACAAAACGAGGAGCTACTCAAACATCTATTTTTTCCCCAGATACAGATGTCCTTATCCTGGCACTGCGACGTTACACCGATCTCTGTAAAAATACTGTGTTCATTACATGTAAAGGACGAAATAATAGAAGGATAGCACTTGGGTCACTATACAACACACTTAGGCACAATCAAGTTTCAGGACTAACTGGATTTCACGCTTTCAGTGGTTCCGACAACACTGGGGGATTTTAAGGAATGTGGAAGCTTTCGTGCTGGAAAGCTTTCAGAGAATCCGACGATGTGCCAAGTAGGTGCAAAATACTCAAATAGTATTTCGTAATAGAATTGTTCCCTTGAAATTTTCTGTTGATTCTGGCATCTGTCTGCAGGTGTTCGCACTGTCCAATCACTGATTCATATGATTGTATTTGAAATATCGATCTTTGATTGGTTATAGCTCACTCGTCGACGGTGTTCGAGGCCTACAGGGTTGGTTTAGTCACTTTAAGTCTCCCACTGCAAATCAGTTTAGTTACTGAGTGGGTAGACTCTATATGTGAATTTATTTATTGTATTCATGAAATATTTTCAGCGTTTAAATAACTAGGTTAAACTGTTGCTCTAAAAGACTCCGTGATAAGTGGTCTAGAGAAGTTTGTTTGCAAACTGTACTGTCCGTTCACTAAACTGAGCTCAGTGTCTGACCTTCGATAGCGCATGTTTCACAAAAAGTCTTGCCAAGCACCCACCAAAAGCTTCCACCCAGCAAAGCCGCATATCTCCAAGCCATACTTCGTGCTCACCATCAATGCTGGGTGTGGCATAATGACCAGGTTGCCAACCCTATCAACTTATTGCCCGAAGACTACGGATGGCTACTTGAGAGCAACGAGTATGTGGCAGTCATGACCACCCTCGAACCTGCACCGGCTGCCGTCAACTGCTTAAAATCAAGGTGTGCGTCAGATGCAGCTGCAAAGCAAATAACATGAGGTGCACCGAGCTTTGTGGCTGCTCAACTGAAGACGAGGAACAAGAGTGCTTGAATACCGACAACACGGGAGATGAGGATGAAGACAATGATGATGAAGATGAAGAGAACTTCTAACAAACGTGAGTTTTACTAATCAGTCAATGAATAGTAACTAATACACAATAATAATAATTATTATAATTGTTAAACAACAGATATCCATGGGTATGTTGGGATGACTACGATTATTAAGTCCTTCACAGCGATACAATTATAACTCCGAAATAGTTATAAATAGATTTTACGATGAGGGATGCCCTGCATTTCATATACACATCTAATTATTATTATTTGTTAGCAATATCTCTCTTAAATATTGCATGATTACCCTATTGGTACATATTAATCGATTTGTATTTAAATTGTCTATAATATTTTCATCTTGATATTTTCTGTAATATGAACCGTTCAAAAGTTATTAATGAAAAAGTGTATGACGTCACGACGCTCCTGGCTCCCTCTGCAGCGTGCCACGATGTGGCAAGTAGGTGCAAAATACTCAAATAGTATTTCGTAATAGAATTGTTTCCTTGACATTTTCTGTGGCATGAACCGTTCAAACGTTATTAATTAAAACGTGTCTATGACGTCATGACGCTCCTGGCGCCCTCTGCAGCGTGCCAGGATTTGCCAGGTAGGTGAAAAATACTCGTATAGTATTTTATAGTAGAATTGTCGCCTACATATTTTCTGTGACATGAACCGTTCAAACGTTATTAGTTCAAACGTGTATATGACGTCACGACGCTCCTGGCGCCCTCTGCAGCCCGCCAGAATGTGGCAGATAGGTTATAAATGCTTGTCTTGTATGACATCATGAAATTGTTCTCTTAATATTTTCTGTGACATAAACCGTTCAAAAGTTATTAATTAAAACGTGTCTATGACGTCACGACGCTCCTGGCGCCCTCTACAGCGTGCCAGGATGTGCCAGGTAGGTGCAAAATACTCGTGTGGTATGCCGTAACAGAATACCGTTTACCGCAATACTCTTTCACGAAAGGCGCACGAGGACTTAAAAGTTACCTTTTGCTCCTCTACTACAATGTGTGGATTGAAATGATCTCCTGTCTGGCTCCCCTTCTTCATAATCCGACACAAATCCAAGTGGTTTGATAACGCTTATTACTAATGTGACGACTTTGAAGGCGTTACTTCTCGTGTATGCACTGAAATCTTGTACGTACGGGTGTAAAATGTGAGATTGCAGCATGAAAAACTGCGTACATGAATGCATGTTGTCAGGATATGCTAAGCGCAAACCTCACCCGCGCTCCAAGACTATTCAAAGGTTGATGAATATTGTTGATACTGTTTCGTATGTTGCTTGTAACACATTGTTTACTGTGGTGTCACGGCGTGTTGAGCAATTTGCAATGCCAGCCACTCTAGTGTGTATGCGCACAGAGGTGGCCCATCAGAACAGCATGCTAGTTAGTAACAAATGAACAAAAAAACTAAAAGTCATTTGTCAAGATTAAATTCATCATGGAAATATGAACTCATGAGCATGTGTGTTTCGGTTATTTAATACGTCAGAGTTTTTGATAATTAACATAAGCGTCAGCGGCGTCTGGGAGGATTAATGGTCGCTCAGTGAGTGAAACTAACGTGGAGCCAGCGGACACGGTAGCGGATAGCACGGGCAGTGTCCTGATGTCTTGAGTCTTGACTCGCCGTTCACTTTGCCGCAGAGAAACAACAAAAACCTCCAGGTGCCTCCGTGGAATCGAGTCCAGTAACACACAACTTGTGGTAAAGAATATTATTACCTGAATGGACCCGGTTTTTAGTAAAGAGTTATGATGAATGAGCGGAAACAATTTGTTTGGATTTGCTTGACACTATCATCAAGGGTATTTTTATATTCGTTACTTCTAATCTTCGTCTTTGTTCTTGCCCCTAATTCCTTCCTGTTGTCGGAGCCTCTGAGCGGCGAGGTTGGTTGATGTGAAGTGAGTGAGCGCCTGTTTCAACGGGACTTCACATTATGCAACGTCAAAGTGAAATTCGTTGCGGAGATGAAGGAAGGGAAGCGAAGAATTCATAACTCATAAAACAGCAGCTGCTGCTACTACTGTCATCATGCACCTTGAGCAGAGCACTAATTGTTTCAAATGCGCCAAATAATAATAAGACTATATCCTTCAGTTTTATTTATTTTTATTTTTACGAGCAATATGATAATTTTATTTTGATTAGGCGGTTTATTATCAAAAGTTACCATCTAAATAATTAGTTGGTATTAATAATTCAAGGCAATTGTCTACCTACACGGTAAATATAGTAAATGAATGCAGATGGTCTGAGCGGAGCTGTAAACGCTAATCGAGGAATCAATGAGTATGTCGTTATCTTCCTCGGGAGTGAAGATAAGACGGACCACAGCGCCCGGTTGTGACAGCATGCGGCCTCGTTGGTCTAGTTACCTTCCAATGCAGAAGGTTCAGGGTTCGATTCCCGGTTCGATCTGAAGTGTTTAACTTTGAAAATTGATTAACACTAACTGTTCGATACTGGAGTATATCGCTAAACGGTGAGTTTGAAGCCGTCATAGCAACGAAGCACATAATTCATTTTCCTCATCCTAAGTCCCCACAAGTATAATGTACCTCCACTGAAAATCAATATTGTAACTGAGTGGGTATAGACAATAAAAATACAAATTTAATTATGTGAGAGAGATATAGATAAAATATACAACTTATGAGGAAGACTGGCCCATAGTCACGGACTACTTACCCGAAAAGTGACGGCTTGTGAGGACTTTGGAGGAAGAAGAAAAAGTTCAATGTCTCTTGTTGTGTGATTAATGATTTTGGTATTATGCAAATACTTACAACCAATTAGTTGGCGAACACACGAAACACATAATGTGTTTTTCAAGTTAGAGATAGCAACTGGTTTTATCAGCAATGCATCTAGCACAAGTACAAGCATATTATGCAATATTCCACCCTACCACGGCGATGAAAAAAACTTATGAAACTTAACGCTCCGGCGAACTATCAAGTCTTCACCTTGCACGAAACTCTGGTGATCATTAATTTACGCCATATTTGTGGCTAACTCTAATCGTTTCTTTTGTGTAATGACTCCTGTCAAGTTAAAAAATATCCTACCTGTTCTTTTTTTAAAACAACGATAGAGATCATTGGCACGTACAGTAGCTACCACACAATACGAATACATACTATATATATACTCATATCCCAAAAGTTAACTTGTGGTTGGTTCTTGGTTGGTAAAACAGGTGACAAGAGTAAATCAATGAAATGATATAACATACCTTCCTTACAGAGCGCTTTATGTGTACATATAATCTTGTAATCCAAAATGGCTGCTGATTGTTATAGATTGCATCGGTATGTAGATAATAACAAGGCAAGAGCACAATACATGTAAGGGGCAAGAAGCTGTATATATATCCTACGCTTTGATTTATATGTCGGTGGCTGTGTATCATACAAGACACTCTAGCACAGATAACATTAACACACTTCTCACACGAAGTGTATTTATATGTTATCTGTGGTTAAAGTGACACATGACATGAAGGTAGCTTGCATATACTTTTATTGTGTTGTCATCAAGTGATAGCTGGTCAAAGCAATATTATTTCATTTGGTCTATATTGGTTAGTACCTGGTCAAAGCTAGTTTTCATAAATTATCTTTATGATTGTTTAAAATCGCTGTCAACTGCCAGCACATACAAGCGTACATTTTGTTAACATGTATTGTAAAACATTATAACTTCAATAGTGCTCACCAATGTTTCAGTGCTGGTCAAAACTACATCGCCTTTCGGGCGTAACACCAAAATGGACTATTGAGGACCAAACTTAGCTATAAAAACGACTTTTCATCATTATACGTGATCTGAAACTTGTGAAAATGTATTATATTCTGTGTGTTATATCCCAAGATGTTTCGGGCAACACCCCAGGAGCTTCATTAGGAGGAAAAAGGAAAGGATACTATGGGAAGGAAGGAAGAAGGATTACGTTAGTTAATACCCCAACTGTGAACCTCCCACGCGCACCTGTGTTCATCCAACTCCCTCAAGGGATGGCCACGAGGCTCAAAGCACAGCAATGAGTAGGTCATGTATGTAGGCAAGTACGGAGGCCATCTTCTGAGCAAACAAGGGCCAATAGGAGTAGCCGCATCCGAGTTGTACTCTACATATACGTGCTCCACGACCCAACAACAATAGACTAGATCATGTATGTCATGTATGTAGGCAAGTACAGAGGCCATCTTCTGAGCAAACAAGGGCCAATAGGAGTAGCCGCATCCGAGTTGTACTCTATATATACGTGCTCCACGACCCAACAACAATAGACTAGATCATGTATGTCATGTATGTAGGCAAGTACGGAGGCCATCTTCTGAGCAAACAAGGGCCAATAGGAGTAGCCGCATCCGAGCTGTACTCTATATATACGTGCTCCACGACCCAACAACAATAGACTAGATCATCGCGGCTATTGTCTCGTACGGACGAATCAGCGTATACGGAGTCCCTGATGTCTATAATCGTCTGGTCGGTCCTCTAATAATGACAAGGCAAGACTAATTGGACAGAGATGAGAACTGTAATCGGAAGGCAGATACCGCCGCGTATAAGAAGCGAAGACGCCCGGTCGGCCGGCTTAGAATTCAATTAACATTTGCAGGACGCTTCCTGGGTTGGCCCAACTCGATGGTTGCTCTATCATTATGTTCCCGACGCGTTTTGCCACCTCCTCTTCCGGAAGAAAAAACAGCAAACGCGACACCTTCCATGTGCCGGGCGATAAGAAGTCGATCTTTACAATCGATTCTACGCGATGCGGTCGACATCACCTGCTGATGATCGACCGACCTCCCATTGTTTGTGCGTGGCCACACAGAAATACTAAGTCCGCGACGAAGAAATTCAATTCTTTGATGGAAATTAATTTCTCAGTAAGGGGTCTGTTTGTGCTAATAGAATGTTTTCAATTATTTAGTCCGGTCGGGGTCGACTTTGCATATTACGTTCATTACGTATGCATTCTATGATACGTTTTGAGACGTTGTAAAACGGACGTTTGTTGGTGATCAAGAATGTTAAGTTTTTTACGTATATCTTACGAAGCTATTAGTCTAAATTACTAGTATTATCATGCAACACGCGGTCCTTTGCGTTGCCGACGTATCGAGGTGTGCCATGAGCTGTCTGTCGTAACACAGGGTTCTCCAGTCGGTGATAAGCCACAACCACTTGATATGGGTGTTTGGCGTCTAATACGTAAACAGGCTTTTATTATTGGTATTCGAAGACAATACTTCTGCAGATCTACCTGTATGTATGTCAGTAAATTATGACTATCATATGCGAATCAACGATGGAATCGGAGACAAGTTTGATGCGAATACCCGCGTTTGGGGTTCGAATCTATACTTTAAATAGCATATTGTGTGTTATATTGATACGCAGTTTGTGGTTTTTAGATTAGAACCAGTTTACATCGCGGTTAGTTTTCGTGGTATCACTAAGGCCTGGTATTATATTGGTGGCCGGTATAAATATTTAGTAATCACCAGCAGAAGCAGAAAACAGGCTAGCGATGGGCTAGATATTTAGCGGCCAGTTATAATAACGGGCCTTGCTGCAAAATATACTATTTTTTAATATATATTAGTGTATACATATATAGACCTCGCAAATACAACTTTAACCATTGCATACAAAAATATAATCTACGTTCTAAACAGTTTTTATTGTTCCTTATTCTATTTGAGAACCTGACCTGAGTAAAAAATGTATCATGCATTTCTTGCAAAACAGTGGGAAAACATGTATATTTTATGTATACAGCATATTTATTTCATTTGTTATGCAATTATTTCTGTTGGTATAAACCCTAAATTGAATATCTGATGTGTCTGTTATCAATATAGCGAAACATGAACCTATATTTCACAATTGGGATCAGTAGAACAATGTCAAGATAACAGTATTTACGTGATTCTTAGTAGAACCATTTCAAAGCTTTTCATTTGTGGTGTGGTTGCCGTGTTGAAACAAGCCTGGGATTCAAAGAATTGCGACGTTAATAATACTGGCCCATATTATAGGTAACATAGTTTCAGAGAGTATTAATTATCATACTTGTTATAGTGTTACATTAAAAAAACCGTTGGCTACTTCGGAGTTCTAATATGGCGGAGAAATCGAGTGTCGATTATATCAAATGTCCACTATTATTTTGAGTAATTATGAAAAATTTTGTTTATAAAATTAGAGGGGCGCCGAAATGACCACACATCCAAACGACGACGATTTTTAGGAGATAATTATTTCACGCTCAATTTAACGCAAATTTGCATATGCTAAAGCAATACGATAAGAGTAGACAATTTCCTATAATTAAGCATACACAAGTAATTTGCACGTTCAAAACAAATAGGTATACACATTACTGTAAAACGACTATCGTACAATACAACTTTCTAAACCTCTATAGGCTATATTTTAGACTAACAGAAGATAATTCTTCGGAGCAATTCTCGCTTAGGCAGGGGTTTAATCCCTTCCCTCTTGGTTCTTCCCTGACCTGAACAGTCCACGCAAAAAGTGTACAACTCTTGTACATATTACTCAGTTAGCTATGAGAGGACTCTCATAAGAGTGCCATGAATAATGAAGCGCGCTTCTTACATATCAGTCTGAAGAGTGTGTGCATCGCAATGCATGACGTGAGGGGGAAGGGGGGGGGAGGGGGGGGGCACGTCAAGCTCATTGCAAATGAAGTGGCGTCTTCTGTTCAACCCGGGTGTTCCAAGTAAGCTAACGTTACCTCTAAATTGAATTAGCGCAGGTTTCTGTAAGGTGCGCGTCAAGTTAGCGATCTCAGGCCGCATCCTCTAGGGAGACTGAACACTTCTACACTGCTGCCGACCCGGCTAATTACGGACCTTGTTTCATTGGGTGCGAGGGTAATGAATGTCGCAATTAACAGTGACGTCACATTTACCACATTGTCTCGACACCCTATTTGTCTGGCTGTCCAAACACTCCTTGAGGCTAGACCGCATCTTGTGGGGGAAGGTGTCTTCAATCTTGTCTTAACTACCTAACTAAGTTCGTAGACTGTTCACCTACCTGGGTTCTTGCTTTGAGGGAACAAATCAACACAGAAATACTACGTTTGTTTTATGGGAAAGAAATAACATACAGAGTTTATACGAAATAATAAACTTTAGGGTATAAATTACAAGCAGTCCTTGCTCATATACTGATTAGTAGAAACTAAGATAAAATAAATGAATGAATGCATTTTCATTGAATAATTTAGAGTGTACAACACTCGTGACAGATTTTTTATTTACATAGTTGCTATGTGTTGGGTGTATAATATAAAAGTAAGACTTATTCAATGTCTATATTTTATTAATATTTTATTAATTTAATTTGCGTTGGAGCAAAATGAAGACTATTATTTATCATAGGGTAGAAGACAGTGTTAAAGTTGGGTTTGTCTGATCTGAGAAATGTACCTATGTGATTCAGTATGTGAAGAAATAATCACGTTAGATAGAATAAACCAACGTAACATCTAGTATGAAAAAGGTGCAATAATTGACGATACAAATTTAAGAATGTGGATTAGTGATAGGCCTACATGCAAATTTAAACGTTGTGTCATTTCCTTGCAGTATGGTTGGATAAAATTATAAATTATCTTCGGTTGTCAGATTTTACTAAATATCAAACTTTTGGCAATATCCCAATGAAGACAGGATATCAAAGTGTAGTATAGATAGATAGTCTATTATGCGATATTCTAGTTTTTTATTTAAAATTTTCACTCTAGAATCACTTTTAATGAAGTTTTAACCTCAACAGTCCTTGAAACTTCACATGACTAATATAATACATAAGCTGCCGGTGTCCGCGGGACTAACGTATTTATTTCACCCTATGTGTCTACGTGCCTAATTTAGCTGGCCCGTTTGATGTGAATGTGATACCTAAGAACAAGAATGCAGAAAATGAGAGAGGGCCGTGCATGCACGGAAGCAATATAATTTGTTTTAGTGGTTTTGTTGAAGAAACATTTTTAAGCGAAACCATAAATTGTGGGATCTTAAATCACCAGCGGAACCTCTACCACCTGGGTTATTGGGATCTTAGATAAGCCCACCGGGACACCTCACAACAACCTAAACATAGTATTTATTCGGGCAGATGTCTTCATCAGAAAAGTGCGTCCCGTCTCGTCCTCAGCTGGCTTGGAGCAAAGCAATCACTACTTCTTCCCAATGATCGACCTCCCAGGATGACGATGAGAAACGTTTTATTGTTAACGTAAAAACCACACAACGATCATGTGTATTCCCATAGAATGATGATCGTGCACTTGGAGGTGACTATCGTGTGGTTATGAGGCGACCCCCGCTGTTCTAGAGGGGTAGACTCAAAACTGCGTTGCGCGCCCGGCAATAACTCGAAAAGTCACGACCTATTTGCGAACTGCACAATAGAGTGTTGTGTATACTTGGAGCACCTTCTTCATTGTGGTCGGAGTCTATTTTGCTCGTGAAGTGTTACTAACAGTTCATTGCCCAGAACAGAACTATACCTACCCCCTCAAGAGGAGAGGGACGACTTTAGTATCACGTGACAATCGTATCGTGATTGAGACGGAGGTCGTGAGAGTTTCGGTGGCTGTTTGTCTGTCTACCCGTGTTCTACACTAGACTCTCCTGTAGATGACGAAGTTTACTTATTATTTACACTTGAAATAGATTCTGGTTTCTAGTTGAAAGAAAATAAAATATTATATGGAGTTTAGCTGTCATTATTTCTAATTGTTTGCATAGCCTAGTTTTATTTAAGGTCTTGATTTGTAAATCAGTTTTTATAACTGAATAGGATAGACATTAAATAAATAAATAAATAAACAAATTGTTCATTGTTGAATTATTGAGTTTGAAATTTCATTAGTGCACGAATTGCTTTCGGGAAAGAAACAAAAGGGACGGGGAGAAGAAGGATATTCAGGCTAAAGCAAATACAATCTATCGGTTGGCTAAAGCCTCCTCCCCCAGATGCTGTTGTACAATTCCACAGTAAAAGAGTTAAATGTTTATACAGTAAGAACTCCGTGGCGTGCAGGGGTGGGGATGATTACCGTGATAAAGCCCCAATCTTCCAACCCCCTCCCGTAGAAGTAATGAAGTATAAGTGACAAGTTTCATGCGAAGCTATTTATTACCTGTTAGTCAAAGCTGCATGCAAAGCAATGTGGTATTTCTAGTCAGGTCCTATCGTATCACCGCACGGAATGGAGGTGCTTATATTATTGTATTGTAAATGAATTAAGTAACACCCTCATCACTATTATGTAAGTAATAAAACATTCAAAATCAGTATAACCAGTAGAGACAATGGGTATTTTTATTTATTGAAATTTACCCGCCCGAGAGCGGGAAGGCCAATGTAGGGCACAAATTGCCCTCTGTAGCCGTATACAGGATAACGAGAGTAAGGACTAAGTACTAACTAATAATATAAAGTGTCAAACAGGGTTTCAAATTGGAAGAACACACTAAAAAGGTTAAACAAACAGTTCAAATTGTAAATAGCTTGAAATGTTAAACGATCTTGAGAACGCTTCAAGATATTCAAGATATTGAAAAAGTGATTCTTACCCGAGATTTGGTTTTGAATCAGATATAAATATTTAATTTTAAAACATTCAAAATTTGACATTTTTATACGTTTGTTTTTGTTATTCTAAATAATGATTGAATGAATGAATTAGACCCGGTTTTTCAATCGGTCATTAATGGGGCCGTTAGCTCACGGTCTGTTATCTACATAGGGTTTGTTGTGTTACAGATTACGGACCGTCAGCTAACGGCCCTGTTAAAGGGATAGTCAGATGAAGAACTAAAAAATCACCAATTAGTCATTAGTCCATGAAATTCAGTTATGTGTAAAATACAATTGATATAGGTTGCTTCAATGCAAGAAAAAAAATAGTGAACAATTAGCTATTCTACAGATTCCCTTCGGCAGCTCTTGCTGCATTTTTCTTTTAAAGCGTAGTGTAACTGTATCGGTTCTGAGGTCGCTGGCGCCTTCCCGATAGACAGAGGACTCATTGTGTTATACGAGACCAGCCCGCGCTCCGCGAAACGCTCGGCGACTGCCGACAGTACCGCTCAAAACAGATTGCAACTTTTCTACACATCATGTCACACAAAAATTAATTGCAGGGTATTTTGTAAAAGTAAACGTTCGTACTAAGAAGCATGTTATCGGTAGAGAAACGATGCACATTAAACCTCCTGTTTGATTTTTGATCAGTGCCCTATTTTAGCGGTGGTTTTACTTTCTCAAGGCAACATTTTTTTTATATGGGAATTACCATGAGAAAAGTTGCTCGGTGCTACTTGGTAGCACCAAACCAAATAATCGCGTTTTCTTTAACTTTTTTAACCACCTGCTTTTAAAGTATGGTATCTTTTAGTCATGTTTTTTATATTTAAAGGTGGACATCTACAAATGGTAGTTCTTTAGTTTTTCACCCGACTATCCCTTTAACGACCCGTTAACCGATTGAAAAACCGGGCCTTAAAGATATAACAATTGTTACAATTACGTTATATTTGAAAGTTTATAAACAATGATCTCGGGTAAAAAATGTGGCCCCCTTTACCGCTTATGATTTAGTTAATGGATTTCCCCTCGTATAAGAAATGCCGTACCTGGTTGTTGTAGCGTCGTGGTCGCACAATGGCCGCGCCCCGCTAGGCCAGGGACCATGGCTGAACCATCCATCACGCGACACGACACGAGACAAGATGGAGATAACGCGAGATGACACTGCCTCTCATCCGACGACACCTGTTGTTGGCAAGATGCTCGATAAGCAATCATACACTATACAACCCGTATTAGTCTGGAGGTCTCAGGTATACGATATCTATAAAACATGCACACGTTTGGAGATTCGAAATTTTGTCAGGCCGTGATAAATCATGGTTTGTAGTAAAAAAAATACCTATATCTCCAGTGTATGTGACAAAGTAATTAAAAATGCATAATTGCGTATTATCGATCCTAAATTATCGAATCTTTATAATGATTTATAATTATTTTTTAAGAATCATGAACAAATCAAATGCCGCACTCTTTTTAGGAATTTGTAACATTCAGACCTGTGAAAAATCATTGTTTCTGTGAAAAAATACATTTTTCTCCAATGTATGTGACAAAGTAATTTAAAATTCATAATGTTATATTATATTGTCGATCCTAAATTATCGAATCTTTATTATGATTCATAATAATTTTTTTTTACGAAGCATAACCAAATCAAATGCCGCACTCTTTTTTAGGTCACAGCTTTCAACACTATTTTTTGGATTTTCTAGAGAGTTTATGTAAACGCATGCTGTTTCAGGGTGCAAAAATGTGAAGTATTTGTGTTGTTGTATACGTGGAAAATTGTGAAAATACCTCATAGTTTAGGATCACCCCTGCAAGCTTTCGAACCCTCCAATCTGCTCTAATAGGCCTACAATTTTAACACTTTTATAGGCAAATATTCTCTAGTAAAAAAAAACAATTATCTTGCAATCACGTTTAAAACAAGAATTGTGTCGCTGTTGAAAACCAACATATAAAAATAAACGCGTCGATTATGTAAACCGCGTTCCAGTACTTATTTATTTAGCACTACGCCACTGTTGGCAATTTATATAAAGTTAGCACGCCACTGATTGACTTGGCCGACTGATCATAAAGACACCGCTTTACCAACACCTCACTATCTTAAACGATTTTACGACCAAAAACGTTTGAATTTATTTCATCGTCACATCACTTTGCAGTTTGAAATGTCAATATTTAAGTGTTTATCTGCTAGACGGGATTCTCAATACTGAAAGGGCTGTAGGTAGGTGTTTTAATAACTTTCTTCCTTGCTGTGGCGATGTACGGAGGCGTTTGAGTGCTTGTTGGTTTCATGGCGGTCGTGGGCTTTGTGTAGGATTACTTTAAATAAACGCGCGTATAAATATGTCATTGCTAACCGAATAACTTCAAAACTTTTTGAGATATGAATATAGAATAGGGTATCTTACTGCAGTACGTGACAGTAGACCCATTAATTAATAATACGCCTTTCGAGGAACCTAATAATTCACTTAGGAATATACCATGGGTGAATTAAGAATTTTGAGTTGTTTTTATATTGTTGTCTTCTTTATTGAAGAGATCTCGTCTGACGAATCATAATGTTGCGAAACAAATTGTTTTTCTTAACTGACTTGAAAGAATTCTTTTAATGCAGTTAGTTATTTCATTATTGTTTCATTGTTGTTTATTGTATTTTTATTTCTTCAATATTTTACACAAAACACGTTTTAAATTTCGTATTGCATAATTCCCTCATCTAATCCAAATAGTTTCCGAACAAAATTACAGAATTGTTGTTGTATCGGGATAAGAGTTAGCAATAAAATAAATAGCTATGCAGTCATAAATGCTATGAAATTCTAAACAACAAGATCTGTACTTGCCACCTTTTGATGTTTATATGACTGACAGGTATTGATCATGGGCGACTTATTATTTTAACTATGGAGTAATGTTATACAATATGTATTACAATTTAAAAAATATAAGTAGAAATTATATATTCTGAATGTTCCCTTTATCTTCAGTGGTTCGTGTATGCTACAATTTTACTAACACCCACGCATCAAAATCGATTTTTATTCAGTTTATTTTCAATCTAAATCAATTAATTTCCATGTGATCATAATAGTGTCCATTAAGGTCTCTATTTACAATTAAGACTGGTAGTTATCGAGGCAGTAAAGGTAGTTATCAAAATATAGCATCCCCGATCTAACTGAATTGCGCTGACTAAAAGTCTTGTACGGAAAAGTCCCGCCGTGTATTCTTTGCGTGCTCGTCGCGCATATGTACGACACGACACGATACTCCCGCCTGTATATGTGATGGGCCGCTTGGTTGCTTGCTGCCAATTTAATCCCCGACTATAAACCGTTAAATTAACCCGTCTCCCGGGGGGATGTCGAAGTGGGGGGGGGGGGGGTGGGGGGTGATCTCTTGTTCCTGCGTTCAACTCGCGAGACCCGCGGGACATACGCCACGTCTGTAGGGGCTGAGCCAATAACAACACGAGAGACAGACGCAACTTCTAAACTTATAAGATTCCTATCATTTGTTTACATTTTACACCCTCGTGGTGATGTGTGGGTATACGGACACCAGTAGACTGTGTGTTCGAATCTCACGCAAGACATATCTACAATATTATTGTTCATGAGGCCATAAAATCGACTTCATGATGAGCATGAACCTGTAACATAATTTTCTTATTGAAATGTGGGTGGCACACAATCGATGTTTACATTTTTAGTGACCTGAGTAAAATAATCACACACTTCTAGTTACTTATTTTATTATAGATTATAGAATGCTTGTTTATGAAAGCATTATTTTTGCTTTACAAGAAGATCCATTCATTTGTAAATGGTAAAACATGAAGAAGAAACATTTGCCCTGGCAAGTGTTACGTAGGCCCTTTTGTATGTGTAATTTGCTATACCTGCTGATTCGTTCAGATTCGCTACATTTCGCAATGATTTCTTCGAGCTGTGTTCTCTAGACCATTGAAGCTTCAATCAAAGTGCGATTAATTTGCAAAAACTTGAGGTCCTCTTTTAAAAAAATTACGTTGAAGGGTGAGCGATGACGCCGAAGCGAATAATATTCCTCATCTACTACGCGGTTCGCTTACCGCGTTTTCTATTACATTGTTTGTATAGTCTATCACCCATTGATACCGCATGTTCAACCCCTTCACGTTTAGCGGCTGCGAGACGATTCAACCACCCAGTTCACCACATTTACTCAAAGTTGGTAGACACACTGATTTTTGGTTAGTTATTGTATTATTATTTCAACATTTTGTGATACTTAGATTAGAGATTATATTCATTTTATAGAATCTTATGTTTTTAGTGGATAGTTGGTATCAGTATGTTAGACTTAAGTATTGATGTATACGGAACCGTTTGAGATCATCTTTCGAGACACTGATCGTATTTTTTACCACACAGTTTGCTTGATGTGCGCGAAGCAGCTGTACCGAATGGGAGCTCCTTGCGGCGAGCGCAGTAAAAATAATCACCCCAAGACCCTCAATATTAGACCCATATACATTAAAAAAATGCTTACGATTGCTGAAATGAATGACTCCATCATTTGGCACAATGAGCTATTTTGTCATAAAGCGGTTGTTTAGGCAGCATTTGTATTTCCCAGTCGATAAAATAGATCGATAAAATATTATGGTGATACCTCGAAATATGAGATTTTTAACACGAATATCGCCGATAAAGTTTGTGGAAATCATAATGTGTGCCATTGTAAACCGCAAAAAGAGTGGATGAAATAAAATAGTTTCTTTATTAACTTTTCGGTAGTAATAGCAATTCAATGCTGTACAACAGTAAGTTGATCTTCAAGCAAAACATGAACTTCCCATAGAAAGCAAACAAATGCGCTGTTTATGGCCACCGTAAGCGTCTTATATGAATACACCCTATACAATGCGTAGTCGTGCATGATATTATGCAAACACATTCGGTTGTCCCGTACATGATGTCTCATTCATGACATTTTCTGTGAAGAACAAATCCTCTAACTTGTATCCCTCAGGAGAACCTGAAAAGTGGGAAATCGAGTCCACAACTATATCACGTTCTCATTTCGTCTTTATGTCTCGCTTCCTTTATAAGTATCCGTTTAAATATACAACCACCCATAATTATTTTTAAACCCAATGCATTGTTTATAAAACCACTTTACGGAGCATGAAATAGCCCCCGAAATGAGATTATGCCATCGTCCCACCTCACTCCCGTGATAAACACAGTCGGCCAGATTGTTTTCCTCAACCGGGATCTGAAAAGTGGCTTCCTTAAGGTATCGAGACAAGTTGTTCTTCCATTCTGTTTTCTTCTTTATTTCTCGCTTCCTTTCCCAAGTGTTCGCTTGGGGAAAATTAAATTAATACTGAAGAATGGCAGGGGTGTAGTAATGCCCGCCCTCTACGAAGTACCTTCCCTTATAGCGCCTAGCTGAGAACCGTTGGTTTATGGGCCTAAACGAAACTACTAATTCTTTTGAACAGCAGTAGAACGCCATAACTACTATTGCCTTAATCTTAATAAACCCTCTTTCTTTTGTCTCAGCTCTGTTTTTTAATTTGTTTTATCCGCAAGGTGGTGCTTACAAAGGGCGTAATGGGAGGCGATTAACTCTATCACCCCTTGCGTCGCGTCGAGACGCAGGTAGCGCATAGAGCGCGGCGCGGCGAGACATTGACTAACTACACTTGTGACGGCCCGAACCTTAAGACTCATTACGCAGTTTCCTTGTTGCACATGCGCACAACTTCCGAGTCCATGTGTGTTAGATTTCAATCGAATGCACAACATACACACTCACCACATCGGTTTATAATTACCGTGTTTATTCTCCTCACAATTAATTTGCAATACCATTTGGCTACTTTCCATCCATCGGACATTGAGTCACCGCCGATGCATGTACGGTGTTCTCTCTCTCTCTCTCTCTCTCTCTCTCTCTCTCTCTTGCACATTGTGTATATGATTGCATTGAACTTTCCCATGGCTCTCCACCGCGAGTTCACGAATAACACTGCCGAGGTAATGAAAGGTGTTCAGGGAAGCACGTTCCTATGTCGTCAAATTATTAAGAAGCCGTGTAGGATACCGAAGACCTGATGGCGTGGACTGTGGAGGCCCAATGCTGCAGCGCTCACTGCTCACTGCTCAGCCGCCTCTCGAAAATAATGTCATGCGATTTAACATTATTACAGGTCGGCTCCACGGCGAGTTAATTATTAAACACGAAACAATGTGATTCAAGTATAGGAGAAAAAAAAGAAAAAGTTTGCTGAGAAGAAGCAAAGTTGGATTAGTCAGTTGTTCGTGGTGAGATCTGTGCAGTTGTACGTGATCATTGCTGCATGGAAGCCGCGGCCGTTCTGTCCTGCAATCCGCCTCCCTTTCTCTGTAGCCTGCGTAGGCCAATACTTATCTTAATGAACGGCTATAGCTAATAAGTCCGCTCTACCCTAAAATATGCGCCGTTCCGTTCGTAACGCTTAGACTTTCTCCCCTTGGTTTCTTTCTATTTTAAACACGTAAGTAAATTATTACTCTTCAGATTTGTTAAATTACGAACAATTAACTTTTATTTGCGAAGAGCATTGATGGTGCTTTTTTTATTCAAAGTAATTTGCGCGCGTAGTCATGCCTGTATTTAAGAGGGGCAACTTTTTTCATTAGTTCTATCGCTCCCCTAATCAATAAACGAGGTTTACAACCCCTTCAGCTTCTTAATGGTTGATTTTTATTAATGACACTAGTGGAGATGTTTTAACCCTTATCGTGGTGGCGGTGCATGGCGGCATGAGACGACACATGGGTGGCGGTGCGTTAGAGGCAAGTGCTGCATGGCTACTGTGGCGCCCTCACTTCGATAGGGGGAGAGTTTACGCTTTGTCGGGGGAAACAGATAAGTATCGAAGCTACATGTTGAGATATTTATGTCATGGGTCTGTACTTCCCTTTCCAACACACATATAAGACACAAGTATCTTTAAACAATAGATTCAATAATATTTGCAAAGTTTTAGAATTTATAAACAATTATTACTTTCACATTACGATTAAAAAAGTTTCAAGTGAATGAACCAGTACTATATTATAAGGCTGTTGTTGTAAAGGTAAATTAATTGACTAATTTCCCCGTAAAGATAAACATTTTTGAAATTTTTTGAATCCATGCTTTTATACGAAACCACCGCTCATTTATTTATTTTTCAATATTGTATAGCGCGTTTCAAGATAATGATAAAATTCTTAAATGTATCGCGGGTTTATAGTAAGGGAACTTGCAACTGACGTCACAGCCGAACTACAACAATCTAACAAATGAATCGAACTGATGGACAAACAACGAGCTGTCAAAATAATAAAATTGCAACATTATGAAGAAAACTAGGTATGGCCAAAGATTAGAAACTCAGTAATCTTTGGTATGGCGATAGTAACTGCTCACCAGTTGAACCATTTAATGATGGGCAACCAAGTTGTGAAAGTTTTGTATGTTTATTGTTTGTTTTGAAGATTTGTTTTCAAAATCAGAATATTTTATTGTATATGACGGCTTGTTGTTTGTCCATCGATTCATTTCATTTGTTTTATTGTTGTTAAGCAAGCTTGCAAGAAGCCTATGCACACAAACAAATCACACACTTCAAATCTCTCATTTTCACACCAGACAATGTCTCGTTCTCGTCATAAGTGAGACCGAAACCCGGTAGCCTACCTAAGTGTTTCGTCGCCACTTTGTCGGGCTATCATAGAGAGACACGGCTGCAGCTCTTCACATCTATTAGGCTTGAGTTTGACCCTCGGCGCCCTCACTTACACACATGCGTCGAGATAACGGGCTAGGCCTAGGCCTCACCTCACTTACACACATGCGTGGAGATAACGGCTAGGCCTAGGCCGGGCGCGCGCAGACATCAGCTGCAACACAAGACGTCTGCTTTCTATTATACGGTTAACATTCATCAAGATCGTATTTAAGTTTAATGGATGCCATTAGGGGCGCAAGGGTGACGGAGAAAAGTTATTAAAAACTATTTTGTGGGTAGGTCTGCGGTTTGTACGTATACGGAAAAACCTTTATCAGGCATAATTACTTTGTGGACAGCATATGTTTTTGACTCGAACGAAAATTTTTATCAGTGTTTTCGACGAAAAATGTATTTGATAATTTTGTAGACATTTCTGGTAAATGTTTCTTGACTAGATGGTAGACTGTGTGACAGACAGGAGTGTGCTGTGCTATTAGTTTACATATGGCAGCTAATCCTAATAATAGGCTATATCTTCTTATAATTTTTATGCTTTTGCTTTTCATGCTTTATGGTAAACACATTTAAGCACTTAAAACTAGATGGTAATAAGTGGAAGTGTTGTGTATTTAAAATCAGCAATCTGCTAAATATTCCAACAATGAAGTAGAATTCTCGTTTCCTTGAGCGTCGAGCCTCTGCCCCCCCCCCCTCCCCCCTCCCCCTTTCTTCACTTCTGGATTTGACTTTGATCTATCGATATGATATCGATAGATACATACACGTAAACGATGAACTAGGAGCCAACTTGCTACCAAAACCCATCCGACATAATTCAAAATAATCAATTGATGTCACTGAGTGAGTAAACCATAAATGCACATTTATTCTTTTCCATGAAACATGGAAAGCATATGAAATATGTTCTTCTTTTACAACTTGTCAAGTTATTTTCTTTGATTTTTGCTGTTTTTAAGGGCCGGTATTGCAATGCTCTTTGCCCAGTTATTTATTCAGCTGTCAGTTAAGTTGTTCTCGCCATGACAACCATCAATGTAAATGCACCACCATGGCATTAACTGGCAGTTAAATTGACTTGACACATGACAGACATTGAAATACCCCGGGCATAATAAAAGTTACAGTGCGATGAGTTATCGTTGTGTTGTTGTGTTTCCTTGATCTATGGCTTGACAATCATTTTTATACTATACTTAAAACTTTTCTTTTCGATGATTTGTATCGGCTGAGACAAATTACAAATAAAAAAAAAATTATGAAAAAAGGTGTTATAAATATATGCGCATAAAATAAAATAAGAGTTGATGGTGTTTCCTTCAGTCAGACAGTTATTGGCCGTGCCCGTCTTCCTTGCGAATAAGCTTGTGTTTAATGGAAAATGGCAATTGTTTTATTCAGCGTTGGTATTTAGTAGGAGACACCGTAGTTTCAAATAGTTTATGTATTTGCAGGAAGGTTGCGAGTACAATGAAGTAATGACTTGCCTACATAACGCACGGTTCCCGTAATACGGTAATACTGATAACTGGCAAGATTCACTGGGTTCTGAAATACACCCTGAAAAATAAAAACGCCAAGTTTGATAATCTTCCATTGCCCATTTCTCAAACTTCTTTTGAACAAGATCGAAATTACTGGTAATACAATTTAATGATACATTTTAACAAACCCAAGTGATGATAAATCGCCCTTAATCAGTTGTTCTGTAATTACCTCAGGTAGAGTTTCCAACACTCCGAGGTGAGATCGTGTTGTTTTCAATCTCATTTGATGACAGATAAAAGATGAGCTTCGGATCAAAGCCTAGACTAACGTGCAATGGCTACCGGCTTTGCTTTGGGTTCTCGTATCTTCGTTGACCTAACCGGGTCGACCTCATAAATATAAAAGGGGCAGCGCCCCCACCCCCCGGCACAAAAAACAATTGAACAGACAACCGAGCAGATTATCGTAAAAATTGATACGTTTCTCTCCTATCTTTTCACCTATGAGATGTGTTTGGGGTGATCACTTATGCACCGTCGTTAAGACTGAACCTCACCAGGTAGATTACAAGAGTCGGAAGCCATTAGATAAGGTGTCAGTTAATTAAATAATTATCGTGCCCGCGGTGGTCGGAAAACAAAAGCTCGGCTAAAAAGGTCGAGAATGATGAGCGTGGCCAATGGGATGTTATATATGGTGGTCGACTAATCGACGCTTGCACCCCCCCCCCCCCCCCCCCCCCACCCCCCTCCACCCGCCGCCCCGCGCGGCAATAATTGAAAACCACATATCATGTCACCCCAGTGCGCCACCGAGTGCTATGCGGGCCGGATTTAATTTGTGATACATACGCGTACAATGGAAATACCACACAAGGCTCCAACAAATCCTCTTGATATTAAAAATATATGCAGAATAATTATAAAACAAATTAGTTTGAACTTTATCGTAGTTAAGCGCCGAGATTTCGGCTTAATGCTCCCGTACCGCCACTTATAAATCGAAAAGCTGAATTTAATTTTAACCGCAGATGAGATTAAATTGTATGACGCTTTTTGATTAAATGCCAAAATCTCTAGAATTATTTTTACAAAAGCCTATTATAACAAAGCGTGTTTTGGGTCTAGATTATGAACAAATAAAACATGTTTTCATTTCAAACGAACGGATGAAGAGGAAACAGTTTAAACGAATAACAACGCGATATTCTCCCCATCTGAAGGTTGAAACGGGTCGTATTTTGGTACTGTTCTCTATCTCAAAATTACATTCTCTTGTAAACCGACCATTATATAGCATCCATTAGTATTACTCTTATTGTTAATATGTATAAATAATTGGATATACTCTGTTCTTTCATAAAACTATATTTATGTTAATATTTCGATCTTCTCCTGAGATCTCATACGCGTACATTGGAAATACCACACAAAGCTCAATTATAGGAGAAGATCAAAATATTAACATTTATATTATATTTTTATGAAAGAACAGAGTATATATTCTAGTCTAATTATTTATACATTTTAACATTACCTGTTTGTTTTACTATATAGTTTCTTTCTTTTAATACTAATATTATTATTACTATTATCATTATATTATAATAATTAAAATTTATTATCTTTATAATTTGTATACTAATTTCATATTTGTAGTGGTAGTCGTACTTTACTTGCCATGTTGTTCAGCCATTCATTCATGATTAAACATGAACGTTATTTGACGCCGGTGAATGGGATCTGAAAACAATAGCGAACCCCGATACGTAAGACGGACACAATAATTCATCCTTGCGGACTATGTCGAAATTTAATTAGCTGTCCTCTCGAATATTTATCGTTCCAAAGTAGTAAATGTGATTTGCTTTTATATTTACATCGTCAGATTCACGATTCTCCGAGGCTTCCATTCTGAGAACAACTGTTTTACCACCTCGACTGCTTTCTGGTCTCCACTCACCTTTCACCTGGGTTAGTGTCCTGTTCCCCTAGTCTATCAAGCGAGCCGTTTTCTGGATGTCATGGCCATCACGTAAACTGGCATAAAATCCATATTTTATGCTAGATAAACAAGGAAGAATAACTCTACGTCAAAAACCGCACAACATTTTCATTTTTAAATTATATCTCAAGAATGGACTTCGAAATCGAAAATCTGAATCAACAGCGCACTGTGATTTGGTAAGCCCTACATACTGAATGCTCTAAATTGTGTCTTACATTATAATCTGTGTGGTTTTGATTTCTAATTAATTTTATTATTAGTTATCGTTTAATAATAAAAAAAACTACGCTAACGGTTATAATATTTAATTCAGTCTTTATAGGGCTTACCAAAACACAGTGCGCTGTCGACTTGACTCAGATTTTCGATTTTGTGTTGCTGATTTGATTTGATTATTTGGGCAATCTTCAGATAAAATTAAAAAATTAAAAATGTCGGCGATTTTTGACGTAGAGGTACCCATCGTTCTTAAGAATGTTTGACACATTGGCATAACATATAACACATATTCAAATACAAATCTTTTCTAAATTTAAATCTGAAGCTATAAAATATGTATTTGAACACCATTTACAATAGAAATAATTATTGACAGTAAAAATAAGTTGTAAGTGTATTTAATTGATAGTAATAATAAGTTGTATGTACGACAATAATAGCTGGTGAAGCTAAATAAACATATATTATCTTATTATTTGCTATACTCACGTAACACTCGTTGCCGTAAACATAAAAATAAAACACCTAGACCACACGTGACAGTATTTTTTAATTTAAAGCTTCATTTTTGGCACTGACTGTTCTTTTTTATTTGGACATTCTTTATTTGGAGCTATTTCCACAATCCCTTTAATTTAAAGTTTTAAATGTTATCTTTTTACACAAAAAATGATGTATGCCACTCGGAAAACTCTAAAGCCAACCAAACTTAATGAGCAAACACACACAATTGAAAAGCTCTGTAAGTGCTCATTATTTACCCTTAGTTTATTCCAAAAACTGAAAATGCACACATTTTTGGCAAAAACGTATCGTCATTACTCGGAGTAGTATCGTTTAGCTAAAGTAATTTATGTTTCTATATAAGAAAGAATGTGTAGGTAATTCATTTGCAGGCTGCAGTTTAAAGACTATGTAAATATCTCAAGGATGCGATAAGGAAGAGGTAAAATTAACAATTGTGTGTCGAATCTAGCGGCGTTGTCTATGTGTATATGTTGAATGTTGTTTAATTCATGATATTCAACAGTTGCAATTAAACGTCAACTGGTACCGACCGGTCCTATAACTACTTGCTTGCGATTTGGTTAGCCTAAGTAAAATATATATAAATTGGTAATGATGGTAGGTAAGTTGGACAAAAATGTGAATTTAGTGGATCATTTCTTGAGGACACTGTCTTACTTTAAGCCATAACCATGATCATCAAGGTATCATACATCATTATGAACCATCCTCCTGTTCCACAGACATTCCTTGTCCAACTATGCACACTAAATAACGTCGCCAATCCATCAACACGTAGATGAATACGCGATTAGCCTGACATCTATTAATGTACTTCAATTAATGCTCCGTGCACCAACATGTCTTGGAGTTGACGACGTCTTCCGCTAACAAGTCTGCGTCTGACGACAACCTGCTCCCATCACAGACAGTATCGCGCACAATCCGTCAAGCTGTAACACAATGGACCCGATTACATTGTGAGAGCTTCGCGACACTGTTTCACTAGCCACAGGTATTTAATTTCAGCTATCTTTGATGGTTTGGTTGGCATTCCTTGTCAACGTTTGTCGTTTGTTGTAAACTGTCAAGTGACAATGAAGTGATCGGTCAACATGGTCGGGTGATAAACTGGGATAATATTGAACGAGTTGTGCGAGACACGACCTAAGATATGTTTGAGTTGAATACTAACGCATAAGACTTGGCTACTTGGGATTTAGAATAGTGAAGGCAATTGTACGAAATTGTACTAAGGCCCGGTTTTTCAATCGGTTAACGGGTCGTTAACGGGACCATTAGCTGACGGTCCGTAATCTCTAACCCAACAAACTCGATGCAGATACCGGACCGTCAACTGACGGCCTCGTTAATGACCGATTGAAAAATCGGTCCTTATAGTGAACATGTTATATTTTTGTGAATATTAAATTTATATTGTTTATATTTATATTTATTGTATAATCATGGTTGGGTTTGAATGTATTTACCTTTGTTCTCTGATGCAAAATGTCCCCAACTCATTTCGCGGTTAGTGACGGTAGAAAAAATTGTATTCGACCACTGAACTAATAATTTATCAAAAGGAGGTTTTGTCTTTTGTACATCAATAACAGTCATAATATTGTTCTATAAAGGAGCACACTGCGTGGTTTTATCGATGAAAATTAGCCGTTTCTTTTTATTTTTTAATGAAACTTTGTAGATGTGGGGAGGACGCGATTAACCTTATACACGGTATCAGGTTTCTAGAAATTACAAAAACTGAAACGGAATACAAACACAAAGATCCAAGAATTAGACCATTGAAATGTGTAGGTATCTTCCTCAAAATATAATTTTCAGGTAGTCAATTTGAATTGAACATCGGATGGACTCCCATGACGACCGACGCGACGTACAATGGATCTGATTCGGATGTGGCTTTATCCTCCATCATCATCTTTCTCATCTTCATTATCACCCGCTCATCGTCTCGATTAGCCATTGTTGCACAAATATGAGGCGTTAAGCCCCATTAATCAATCAATCTTATATGTTCCGGTGTCCCAGGAAATGATTTGTTAAGATGTTGATTGTCTTGGAATTTTGAATTTATACTTATAAGACTATGTGAACATGCGCCTTGAATTTTAAATTCCTTTCTTTTTTTTTTACTGATTTCTTATAAAAAAAAACTAGCTGTATATTTATATAAATGCGTTGCGAAGTGAATTCATTTGTTGCAGTTGCAACAGAGTTTCTTAAGGTGTATCTAACTTATCATTCCATATTATATTGTATGTATGACTGCACACTGCACTTGAGTAAAATATACACATTGAGTGTGTGAAAGTTAATTAGAGTTTGAAGCCTATTACGTTTCTAGGCTATCATTTGAATTGTTATGGATCTAAATTATATGGTTTTGCCTGGCCTGTGTTATAATGTCAAGGTGTTTTCAAGTCGTGGCAATTACGATATGTGTTGTCTTGCGGTGATGAAGAAGGGGCGGTTATAAGTATACACGATGACTCAATATCCTGATCAGAACTATCGCCCCAATTATAATCAGTTGGAAGATAATGTCTACAAGGTTACAGCCCAAACTAAATGACGTTTCTAAAAGGAATCGTTTTACTTTGAGAGGAAAGACAACCGCTAATATTAAAATCGCCCGAAATTGCCGTTTTTTAAAAACAATGTTAGACCTCATCGAAAAAGAGAAAAATGGGCCCAATTTGGGTTGGAAAGAACAGAATACTGTCTGAAACACTTGTATTTCTAATCAGTATGATTGAAATTTTTAATTTGCTTCATTACAAAGAAAATTTGAAATAAGAAGTCTGATTATAACAAAATAAGAAATATTTTTCACATATTTTTAGTTAGTTCGTACTGACTCATTTTGAATACGGTTTAGGTAACTTTTTCGATGTTGTCTAGTGGTTTTGATTATTCATAGGTTGCACGTACGTCACATCTTTGCGCGGGGCGGCCACATTTGTGATCAAACTTTGACGTTACCATGGAGAAACAATTGAAGGCTGTTGTGGTAGAACACAGAAGTTCTTAGTTCTTTAAAATTCAGTCTTTTTTTGAGATAAAATTGGTGTGTGTTAATATTTTATTTGTTTATTACTTATGTCTACTTTTTAAGTTCTAAATTAGGCTTATTTATTAAATTTCAATAGTATTTGCCAATGATCTAGTATTGGTCCGCATCAATTGTGTCGCAATCATGGCCGCTGTGACGTCATGTGGGAACTATGAATAAGGCTGTATGTCCATTGTCCATTTGTCCATTCTCCATCTACCTTGCGGAACACCAAATTTCTCTCTATTTAAGTTTCTTGAAAATTCTTAAAAAATTATCGCAAAGTCAATCAGAATAAGGCCCGGTTTTTCAATCTGTCATTAACGGGGCCATTAGCTGACGGTCCGTTATCTGCATAGGGTTTATTGGGTTACAGATTACGGACCGTCAGCTAACGGCCCCGTTAATGACAGATTGAAAAACCAGGCCTAAGTCATCCTCTAGAGAATTTAGTGTTTTTTCTTATGAATGTTTCTTCGGTCCAATAGATATTTCCATTTTAAAATGTCATTTCATTTTGAAATGTTGTTGTGACAACACTTCACAATAGTTAAATAAGAACATTTGAAAACGGAAATATTTATTGGAATAAAAAAAACATTCATAAGAAATTGCAGTAAATTCCCGCTAGGGGATGACTCATATTTTGGTCAACTTTTCGACAATTTGAAAGCAATTTTAACGGATAGAAATTGGGGGAATTCCGCGGGTGAGGGGGACATTAAGCCTTAACAACTGTTATCTTGCGTGTTTTTAATATTGCTAGTAGTGTAATATGTCTACCCTGCAGATTAGCGCCGAAGTCTGACGATACCGACTACAAGCGAGGTATCTCACGCATGCGCGAAGCAGCTCTGCGCTTGTGTGTTGTGACTGATGGCGTCGTTAGTTATGTTGGTTAGCACTGGACATGAGTTATATTGAGTAAATGCCCGGCAGTTGTGTTGATGAGGAAAAGAAAGCACAGCGCTCCCAGTGATGGAGAGAGGTACTTCGTACTCGGCATTATCTGTTGACTACAGAACGTATCTGTGCACTTTAGTGCATTGTACGCGATCAGTCATACTCTTCACGCTATCATTACTGAACATCTACTCTTCAATCATTTGAAATTTGGAATGGTGACTCACAATTACAATCACTTGTACTTGTAATTAAGTATGACTATATTCAAGCTATACAAGTTTTTCATTCGGTACAATTACATGACTAATATAAAAAGAACAGCAATAGAGAATTGTCGAAATCATCTAGGACCCTTAGATATAGGTTTTAATCGTAGTATACTTTTCTTTAATGACGACAATGCACACAAAATATGAAATCAAGGTTAATAGATGATGAAAGATAATATTGAAAGTAGGCCTATGCATTAATGAACCTTGAGATAACATTTGTAAACTGGTTTATTTTGAACATTATTTATGACTCGTATCAACAGTACAATAACTAGAATGGTTGCAATGTTTTGTAACCTGTTTTGCTGCATTCTTGCATTGTTGCACATGTATGAATAATATCACTTCTGTCGTTATGGCAACAATTTAGTTCAGTAACGCCCTTGAATAAAAGGTACTAGTATAGGCTTGCTAAAAATTTCTACAAATAAGCATTGTTTTACATTTTTTCTTTGGAATATTGCTTTAGTATACACAAAATTATTCACATTTTGGATGAAAGTATGTATTGTATACTTAATACTATTTTTTTAATTAGTCTTTCATTGTTGTAGCAATGGTTGTGTTGTGTGTTGGTTGTGTTGGTTGTGTGTTGTAGCAATGTGTCTTGTAACTTAATTTAACTATCCACAGGCCACACCTTTGCTGAAGTTGGCTGATGTGTATCAAAATCATAGTTTTGAGTAAACTGCAGTTAAGCTTTATGTTTTACCAACAAGATTATCGTTTGAGCCCGTATCATAAAATATTTTGTAATTAAATAACTAACAGTGTGATATTATTCTAGATTAATTTTCTTGAAAGAGGAAAAAAACAAATAATAATATATGTGATGTGACCGACATCTGAAAATCACAATTTTGTTGAAAAAAGTGCATATCTAAAGCCTATACTTGTATACCTTTTACAAAAATTGGAACATTGTAAAGATATCTATTTCAGTAAATATAATTTATTATGTTATGATGATGCACACACAACGAATAGATTTTCATATATTAATAGCGATAATACAGTGTGTACTATAATTTTAGAAATAGTGAAAACATAAATGTGAATCGCTGTAACAAAACTAGATCTCAAAACTCTATTTGCTATAATGGGTTTAAAGCATATAATAAGTTAGACAAAGCACTTAAAGAAGAAGGTTGTATGGAAAGATTTAAAATTAAATGTAGAGAATATGTAATGAGAGAAGTGTGGTGAACCTGCATGCTATAACTTGTTGGTGATTAATTTGTGTTACTTGTAAAGGAGACATGTATAAAATGTATATTTGTAATATTAGCAATATGTGCTTAATAAATAACTAAATAAATAAATAATAATAATTTATTATCATTATAAATTAAAAATATATTCTAAGTATTATATGCTTGAATACATAGGCTTTCGTGGCCCGGATTAATTTTAATTTAGTTAAACACTTTTCGGGTTATCCCTCTAGTCCAGTTTTATGTGAGTGTTACGTAGGCCTATGTGGAATAACCCAACAAGTGTATAATTTTATTAACATGTTATATATGCTATGATAACATAATCATTATAGATTTGAAAGTATGCTTTAATTGTTTTCTGCTCTCATTCTATCGCCTGATTATATCGGAGCTATTTCCCGACGAAATGTTGCAACTGACAATATGTTCGGCACTGGAAGATATTATCAATGGACATTGCATAACCGGAAAATTAGCTTTCCCACAAATATTCTTGTTGGTCATGAAACCTAACGTGGTCATGAAACCTAAATTAGTGGCAGAAATTCCTCTTAATTCATTTTGAACACGTATCACCTGAATTGCGATTTAATGGGACAAATTTCATGTCTCAAGTTTTCGCGATATTATAGTTTAAAGTTAAGCCGAACGAACAAAACCGAAGAAAATAGCAATTATGTCTTATAATATAAATAATCTAACTTTGAGATGGATTTTAGCACAAAATTAAAACTGATTGTCACTCTAAAACACAAAAATGATTGTCTTTAAAATCAATCGTTTGCCTATTTATGAAATTCATTATTGGGGCTGGACTTTATATAAAGGGACGAAATTAAAAACTAGGCGTATCATCACAATATGCAACCACTGTTTTGTATTCTTACGGGAGAAAATTTGTTGCTTTTTGTTTTCAAGCCGCGAATTTTCAAACATTATACCAACATTTTTACGCATCTCGTAGGCCCGAATTCACCAAATTTTTTAACCGACCGATTTACTAATTTATGATTGGTTACCCCGATATCAACAAACATTACATACAAAGCGCATAGTGGCTTCAACAAGGGCACCAAAAATCGCCGGATTAAAGCTTGGTGAAACCGACTCTTAGGTACGAATTCACCAAACTTTTAAATCGGCCGATTTACTAATTTCTGATTAGTTACCATGATATCAACAAACAGTACATACAAAATGCATAGTGGCTTCAACAGGGCACCATTTTTGATCTCCGATTAACAAAAAATCGACACATTAAATTTTGGTGAAAATGGCCATCAGCAATCGCACATAATGGAACGCCAAGCCTAAAATCAATCGAGCATCCACCATCATCGATTATTGCATGTATACAAACACATACATTAATGAAATGTTTGTATGCATGAGGGTCCCAGTAGCGGAACATGACATGTGGGTGTGTAGGCCTACAGGAAGAAGCGCGTTGCTTGTATAGTCTCACTGGTACCAACATATCTGTCATGTCTGCGTCAACGTCACCTGTGTTCGTTGAGATCCTCTCACACTTACATCCACCATCCTCTGACTTGCGCCAACAAAACACATTAATTGCGTTGAGAATGTTCATTTGTCAAGATTATACATACAGGAAAACTATTACAACTCTCTGTGTATCTCCGTCTTTGTTGTACAGACTCACACCATTGCACCAAACGAATAGAGATGTAAAATTTATAGAATAGTGCAGCTCGTGTTTCTGCTTCCAATGCAGAAGGTACACAAGGTTCGATATCGTGAGTTGGTTGTGCGATCGATATAAAATCAAAATGGAGTCTGACCTTCACACAACACTACCATGATCTTCAAAAATGCATTTTACTAATGGGAAGTACCTTCAATTTAGTTTTATATAACTAATTGGCAGACGTTCCACTTTCCACATGAAGTGTAATGGCTACGTAACATGCACAACCAGAACCTTCAAACTACTATACAGTCAATTAAATATAGTCTATACCATCTGTCCGTCTATGTTATAAACATAATTCGAAACATTGGTTTCATTATAACAAACATAATATTATGGTTCCTAGATTATGAATGAAGACGACCATATTCGACTTTCAAGTACCTAGTATAACAACTGAATATTCTTGTCTCACATCAAATAGTTGATTTGAAAATGTTTGACAATGTAGCAGGTACCTACTTAGAATTAGTTTTTGTAAAATATGCGAATTATACACTTCAAGCCAAGCCCTCCATATTGTGTAAATGGGTGATCCAAGACCCGACATGGCGGCTCCAAGGGTATGTTTTTAGCATGTTGCAATTATCTAACTACCTTGCTTGTAGTCCTATAGCACTTTCAAATTAAAATAGATATAATTGTTCAGGACATACGTGCATCAAACCTTCAGCTGGCCTAATTATAGTGCTCAACAGAGCAGATTTCGAAATGAAGTCGTAACTGAACTGAACATGCAGTACATGATGAACCAAGAAGTGCATTACACACAATGTAATGTATATAACACGATACGTAGAGGAAAGGTTTTTGTGCAGGATGAGTGATTCACGGAGTACGTGGATGATAGGTTAATGGTGGGTGAGTATAGACAGAATAGTTGAGAGGCTGACTCAAATAATGTATCACGGAGAGAATAAGCGTAAACAGTGTTCAAGAGTTTGATATTTCTGTAACTCTTCTGGGAGAGGGGAAGATCACAGTTACACCGTTCTTTCAGTCGGGAGGTGAATTTGTATTACGGACCTGTACCCCCCCTCCCCCCCCCCCCCCCACACACAAGAGACTTTTTAGTCTTACTAATCCCCGAAAAACAATTGATGCTATGACCATCTCCCCTATTTCCCTTCCTTCTTTATAAATCCCCATATAAAATTAGTTCCAAATATAATTAATTTGAGATCCTCAACTAAATCACACATTCTTGGAGGGAGAAAAGAATTGTAAACTTTCGGAACTCAACCGAATATTGTGAGAAAGTCGTATTGATTTGATATTCTACCCCGTATTCCTAAAATGCTACGCAATTATGTAGACAAGCACGACGGACTATCAAATTAGTTTATTTCCAACGTGTGAGAAATTTAGACCATCGCCTTAGAAAACAAACATCCAATTCGACCACTTTGGTCTATGTACCAGTTTCAAAGTGACACCGTTCTTTCACTCTGGACGTAACTTTGTACCAGTCTCCTCCCCCCCCCCCCCCCTCCACATCCTCTCTCCTCCTCGTTGTTATCAGTTATTTGTACCTCACACATTGCGTCGAACAGTCTTGCTCGAATAAAACAACATTGTTCCCGCCTCGACGAGCTAAGGCTAAGAGCCAATCTTACCACACGGCGTGTTGGCCGTGTCGCCATGAGCAGCAATCTGATGATGTCTTCTCAGTTCTGCTCTGAGTAGCACGAGAGATTGATAACGATATTAACCTCTCACTATGCCAGAACATTCACATCCTCCATCATGACCATTGTCGAACGAGCGAAGCGAGCAATGTCCTTGACTTTGTACTACTCGATGTTTGCTTTGAGCGTCACCATTTTCGCAAAAACACAAATCAACATGTCAATTTGGCAAGGAAAGAACGTATATGCGCACTGTATTGTAAGACTTCGCACAAATTGTACTTCATTTTCGGTTTGGAAATTAAACTGTTATTTTTCCATTGAGTAAAAGCTATGTTTCAGTGTTTTTAATTGTGTTTTCTGTATTTGTTTGTATATTTGTAGCTATTGGTTCACGACTTTTGACGCCTTACATGTCAAACGTTAGATAGTCACTTATTCCTGGATTGGTTATTTATTATAAAACAAAGATTGATAAGAACAGCACAATTTTTTTTACTGAAATAACATAACTCTGTGTTTTATAAAAAATACCAATTTTGTGTTTGTGTTAATTATAAAACATGGTTAATGATATTAATTTCGTTGTTATTCGCCCAATACTACCAATGTGGGTTTTTGGTACGTATTGAATCCTTTAGTGTTTTTTGACTAGATTCGATCAAATAATGCTCATTTTATGGAATATCATTTGTACTACAAAATTTCTTGAAATGCTTTTTTATTTTTGGATTTCTTTTTGAAAGAACGAAGTAAACCTTTGTTACATTTTGTTGGCCTAGCCCAACAACATGTTAACTGCTAATTCAAGGTCTGCATAATTAGAACATGACTGATTATCTTGAATTCATGTTTACCTTTTGCAGTGCCACTTCTTTTTAAAGTGCAACTTTTTGAAGGCCCTATTCATTTATCATAATCAGACCAGCATTTCATTTTTTTGTAATCTTGCTTTTTGTACACTGCACACGTAAATAATTTTGAACACCCGTATAATATTTATTATCATATTTTTCATTACATTCATACGGAATGTCACCTCTACGTATCATTTTAAAGGGTGAACATGGGGCGAGGGACAGGGGTCGCTTACAGAACGGTTCTTTAACGATTCAACCACACATTAAAACATGGTGGATTGGTCGCTAGAATCTCAAACAGAAATCATCCTGATTTTGCTCAACCACTCGTACACGATTATCTACAATGTTATTACATCAATGAATTTTAGCTTGTTCCAACTTTTAAAGCTGATTTTCAGATTGAATCGTCAAGTCCCAATATCAATAGATCAATTGATTACAAATACCATCGTGCCAGAGTTTATAGGGAGGTTCTTGTGAAATCGTTCACGTCACCTGCCTGGTACCGTCCTCTCTTAGTACTTCTCGCTAGGAGTAGGATACGTGCCACAATTGAGTTTCTTCATCTCTTATACAAGAGAATTTTAGCATGTGAGGAGAAGAAAATGTTTTAGCTTCGATTTTCGCACCTAACTTCATTACAAGTTTACATTAATAATTTCAGACTGTCTTAAAAACGAACATTTCAAAAGGATACAGTAGTTATTAATTATGTTAAAACAAATTATTTCAGCTGTCTTAAAAACAAACATTTGAAAAGGTTACTATTTAAAGGTTAATATACTACTACTATTAACCACTAAGATACAACAAGCACACGAACAATAACTATTCGGTCAAAAAAACTAACAAGATTGACCAAAATGTTGAAATTTTTTAGAGCTCCACTCCCTATGAATAAATGATTTTTAGAATTGATCTAGAGAGCTATGATTAGCTCTATCTAAGGGTCCTTGATAGTTATAATAATAATGCCTCTATTTTCAACAGAATACAAATTATTTCACCAGTGTAAATATAATAAAACCTGAAAATAAGTACACGGCACTAGTTTTTACATAGATAAAAGCTATAATCAGACATAACAGTAAACATTAATTATGTTAAGGTGCATTTTTTACTGTTGTGCATTGTCGTCATTGAAGATAGGGCCGTGAGTAGCTCCATCTAAGGGTCCTAGATGAATTCTGAAAAAGGTCTTGTTTCATAATTGCAAGCGTGTTAAAAAGTGGTTTTTATTCAAGAAAATCAGTACTGTTTATTTTTTTATTAAAACAACAAATTTCAAATAAATCAAATAAATGTGAACGTTATTGTGTAACACTCGTACTCGTATATATACAATTGCAAGTTATCTGAGGCGCTTGAATGTGCGTTGTCTGTCTCTGTCCGAGTGTACGAGCAGTCCGCATGTCTGTCTCATCCAAGCTCGTCAGCCCCCCGATGTGATGTTCATAACCCACCAGCCATAAAAACAAGACGTAACCAGGCTTCCATTCTTCAATGTCCAACTTTTAATTCGGTGATAATTCCTAAAACTCGTAATTGTGACTTACCTGAGAGTTTTGATACGTAAATCAAACTTATAATCAACATATTGTTTCAGATTGAAACACATTACACTACACATAGTATCGTTTTGCTTTCCATCTATTTTCTATTCCATAGAAATAAAACGTATTCTATTGAAACGTCAATATTTACTACGGTGCTTCACGATAAACATTGTAAAAAGGTGTATTATTGCGAACTGAAACTTTCCAGGTTATGATAATATGTCTACATTATATGTTTTAATTTGGTATTGACTATTATTGACATGATATATTCACAACATTTGCAAGACGCAAGGATAGGGAATAATTTTCAAAAAATATGGGTTTAGCCAATTAATTTACATCAAATTATATGTTCTAATTGAAAAGATAATAGTCTACATCAAATTGTTTTATGTTAGAATGCAGAGTCATTGCAGAGTAGGAAAAATGCCCTGTTAAAACATGATGTCAAGAGAATAGTATACATTATTAAATGTTTACACGCTTGTAACTGTGTGATATAAATTTTCGCAAGGCATCAAAGCCAAATTTCTCGAGTGGTTTGACCTGTGTTCGACGGATAAAAAACAAAACGCTGTAGAAAATATGTTTTCCCTAAAATAAAAATAAAATTCCTCTGTTCAGATTGAGTAAAAACTACGGTAGTCCCTTTTGACCACCACACACTCCAAAAGTGTTGTGAATTTAATTCAAAATCGACTAGTTAGTGGTTTAACTATTTTATTTTATTCTGTTGTGACTGAATGTAGCTAGTTCGAATATGTCACTCATTTTGCTGTATGTAAGATGTAATAAGCACCATTATATTGGTCTACTACTTTGACTGTTTAGTAAACTTTTTCTATTACATTTTTCCATTTCTTTTTCCAGCGTCTGCTTGTACATTAGATTGGTATACTTAATTAAACCCATGATTGCTGTCTGCTACGTTGAATGCACCGTCTCCTTTCGACCGTGAAATAAATCTAGCACGGGCATATTATTAATTATCAACTAGTGAACACGAGTACGCATGCAGCAGTGTTATAGCGATGAGAGCCTGACGAAGATTTGTCGACCGCCTCCGTTCAAAGACGATAACCGTCATATTCCTGATTGAAAATCTCCCAGGACCCCCCATCACTCTGCGAGCGAACACACGTATGTTGTTGATTGCCGCTGAAATGTGGTCAGCGCTAGAGCGGTCACATTGTTGAGACGTGTTTTTAGAGTTATCACGTGCGCGGGTCATGCGCGCCGAGCGCTGTGGTTTATCGCCGAGCCAAAATCCTCCCCTAATACCCACCCCATCCTGTTGTGGCTCGCTAATTTCATCCCTGTTGTTTGTGTGTGTATGCCCACCGTGTATCGATTAGCCCAGCGGCCATTAACGGTGCCTTCTGTCACTAAGCCCTCGCTAATTAGCAACATGGCTATAGCCCATACCTGACGCCGATCCTCTGTTCGCGATCTGATTAACAATTTGACGTAACCATCAATAACAGGGAGAGAACAGACCGAACCAAAATCACACACACGCAAGTTATTAAATTTTTTAGCCAGACGGGAATTTTGTGAAATTCGAGGGTATGCTAGTATAATACATCAATCAAAAGGCGAATGTTTACAGGGTAACATAATTTTAAACTTGGAACTATAAGCCTGGTATTGGCAGATGTATAGCCTAAATACTTGCAGGGTAATAATACTGGGATCAACGGCAACGGCTCATCTGATCGTCATTGTTACAGGTCTGTGTCTGTAAAGCCGTTACTAAACACCCAACTAACACCAGACAAAACACGCGCGACTTAACGGTGGCGTAATTGAAATTAGATGAGGACCGGTGGGGATTGTGAATACTATAGCTCTGCACATAACATAACACTACTTCTATGCTTATACCTACTTCGCACATAACGCTTTTCTAGCTTAGAGAATCGTGTATACAAACGAGACGTCTCGATCGTCAGCGATATCACATAGGAAGCAGAAAAAAAATTGAAGCTAAAAAAATAACGTTTGTGTATGTCTATTTTAGAGAAACTTGTTCTTTCTTTGTTCTGGTGAGTGGTGCTGAAACAAAAGAAACATTGTTAACTCTTTGAGATCAAATGTCGGACCCGGTGTCCCAGGGATCGCTTACCCCCGAGCTCACATACCCCCCGGTAAACCAGCTCTAGGGTACGACTACCACCCGGGAAACAAACTCTAGGGTACAATTACCCTCCCGGTAAACCAGCTCTAGGGTACAAATACCCCCACCGGGGATCAATTACCCCCAATAGAAGCAGAGGGGGGTTCACGAGCCCTAGGGATGGTTTACCCTCAGTCTTATTTCTAAACCACACATCCCAGGAGGGTACACGAGCCCTAGGGATGGTTTACCCCCAGTCTTTTTCTTAAAAAAACACGTACCAGTAGGGTACACGAGCCCTAGGGATGGTTTACCCCCAGTCTTATTTCTTAAACAACAAGTACCAGTAGGGTACACGAGCCCTAGGGATGATTGACCCCCAGTCTTATTTCTTAAACAACACATCCCAGGAGGGTACACAAGCCCTAGGGATGGTTGCCCCCCCCCTCTTATTTCTCAAACAACACATCCCAGGAGGGTACATGAGCCATAGGGATGGTTGACCCCCAGTCTTATTTCTTAAACAACACATCCCAGGAGGGTACATGAGCCCTAGGGATAGTTGACCCCCAGTCTTATTTCTTAAACAACACATCCCAGGAGGGTACACGCGCCCTAGGGATGGTTGACCCCCAGTCTTATTTCTTAATTAACACATCCCAGGAGGGTACATGAGCCTTAGGGATGGTTTACCCCCAGTCTTATTTCTTAAACAACACATCCCAGGAGGGTACACGCGCCCTAGGGATGGTTGACCCCCAGTCTTATTTCTTAATTAACACATCCCAGGAGGGTACATGAGCCCTAGGGATGGTTGACCTCCAGTTTTATTTCTTAATTAACACATCCCAGGAGGGTACACGAGCCTTAGGGATGGTTTACTCCCAGTCTTATTTCTTAAACAACACATCCCAGGAGGGTACACGCGCCCTAGGGATGGTTTACTCCCAGTCTTATTTCTTAAACAACACATCCCAGGAGGGTACACGCGCCCTAGGGATGGTTGACCCCCAGTCTTATTTCTTAATTAACACATCCCAGGAGGGTACATGAGCCCTAGGGATGGTTGACCCCCAGTCTTATTTCTTAAACAACACATCCCAGGAGGGTACATGCGCCCTAGAGATGGTTGACCACCAGTCTTATTTCTTAATTAACACATCCTAGGAGGGTACATGAGCCCTAGGGATAGTTGACCTCCAGTTTTATTTCTTAATTAACACATCGCAGGAGGGTACACGAGCCCTAGTCTTGTTTCTTAATAAACACATCCCAGGAGGGTACATGAGCCCTAGGGATGGTTGACCCCCAGTCTTATTTCTTAAACAACACATCCCAGGAGGGTACATGAGCCCTGGGGATAGTTGACCCCCAGTCTTATTTCTTAAACAACACATCCCAGGACGGTACATGAGCCCTAGGGATGGTTGACCCCCAGTCTTATTTCTTAATTTACACATCCCAGGAGGGTACATGAGCCCTAGGGATGGTTAACCCCCAGTCTTATTTCTTAAACAACACATCCCAGGAGGGTACACAAGCCCTAGGGATAGTTGACCTCCAGTCTTGTTTCTTAATTTACACATCCCAGGAGGGTACATGAGCCCTAGGGATGGTTAACCCCCAGTCTTATTTCTTAAACAACACATCCCAGGAGGGTACACAAGCCCTAGGGATAGTTGACCTCCAGTATTATTTCTTAATTAACACATCCCAGGAGGGTACATGAGCCCTAGGGATGGTTGACCCCCAGTCTTATTTCTTAAACAACACATCCCAGTAGGGTACATGAGCCCTAGGGATGGTTTACCCTCAGTTTTATTTCTTAATTAACACATCCCAGGAGGGTACACGAGCCCTAGGGATGGTTTACCCTCAGTTTTATTTCTTAATTAACACATCCCAGGAGGGTACACGAGCCTTAGGGATGGTTTACCCCCAGTCTTATTTCTTAAACAACACATCCCAGGAGGGTACACGCGCCCTACGGATGGTTGACCCCCAGTCTTATTTCTTAATTAACACATCCCAGGAGGGTACATGAGCCCTAGGGATGGTTGACCCCCAGTCTTATTTCTGAAACAACACATCCCAGGAGGGTACACGCGCCCTAGGGATGGTTGACCCCCAGTCTTATTTCTTAATTAACACATCCCAGGAGGGTACATGAGCCTTAGGGATGGTTTACTCCCAGTCTTATTTCTTTAACAACACATCCCAGGAGGGTACACGCGCCCTAGGGATAGTTGATGCCCAAACTTATTTCTTAATTAAAACATCCCAGGAGGGTACATGAGCCCTAGGGATGGTTGACCTCCAGTTTTATTTCTTAATTAACACATCGCAGGAGGGTACACGAGCCCTAGGGACGGTTTACCCTCAGTCTTGTTTCTTAATAAACACATCCCAGGAGGGTACATGAGCCCTAGGGATGGTTGACCCCCAGTTTTATTTCTTAATTAACACATCCCAGGAGGGTACATGAGCCCTAGGGACGGTTGACCCTCAGTTTTATTTCATAATTAACACGTACATCCCAGGAGGGTACATGAGCCCTAGGGATGGTTTACCCTCAGTCTTATTTCTGAAACAACACATCCCAGGAGGGTACATGAGCCCTAGGGATGGTTGACCCCCAGTCTTATTTCTTAAACAACACATCCCGGGAGGGTACATGAGCCCTGGGGATAGTTGACCCCCAGTCTTATTTCTTAAACAACACATCCCAGGAAGGTACATGAGCCCTAGGGATGGTTGACCCCCAGTCTTATTTCTGAAACAACACATCCCAGGAGGGTACATGAGCCCTAGGGATGGTTGACCCCCAGTCTTTTTTCTTAAACAACACATCCCAGGAGGGTACATGAGCCCTAGGGATGGTTGACTCCCAGTCTTATTTCTTAATTAACACATCCCAGGAGGGTACATGAGCCCTAGGGATGGTTGACCCCCCCAGTCTTTTTTCTTAAACAACACATCCCAGTAGGGTACATGAGCCCTAGGGACGGTTGACCCCCAGTCTTATTTCTTAAACAACACATACCAGGAGGGTACACGAGCCCTAGGGATGGTTGACCCCCAGTCTTATTTCTTTAACAACACATCCTAGGAGGGTACACGAGCCCTAGGGATTGTATCCCTCGTGGAGATGGAATTTCCCAAGTTCTGTCCTTAGCGGCTAGTTAATTTTCATAAAATGAACTTACCTGCAAACTTTCAACGTACGAAACGGTGAACAGTTGATGAGTAAGTTACTCTGGCATTTTCACATTTGTTACATCTTCCGTTTTGGATATTAAGAATTTACCCCTATTTTGTGAACCCAACTGGGTTTTATTAAAATGGTTATACATCACTGTCTATCTACCAATTTACACGTCTGTTACATCTTCGTATATTTTGATTCAGAATTCTCACCTCCGCCCTTAAGATTAATGTGTTGTTATTTTTTTATTTGATTTTAACAAATTTATGTAACAAAAATCGTTGAAATTGGGTCAAAGTCACCTCAGTTTACCAAAACATAATATGCATTATTCTATTGTAGGATATTTTCAGTATGTAAATACAAATTTAACTCCCAAGTTTAAACTTTCGTGACTTTTTTATTTTCTGTGTCATATTTTGTGGCAGATTTTTTAAAACAGGCAATGATTTAATAAATGGAGCTTTTTAGAGCAATAATAACTTACGATATTGGTCGAAACCGTAATCGCATAGAACAATTTGGCAAACTAACATTTGATTTAGCTTCTGAATTTCTTGCAACTTGATGACTTTCTTAAAAACGAAACATGGGAATCAGTGCTAAATGAACAAAACATCAAAAAAGCCACTGATACATTTATTGACAAAATTAAAACTTACACGAAGCTCAGTTCTTCGACAAAAACAATCAAAACAAATAATAAAACTAAAAAACTAAAACCATGGATAACATTAGGACTTATACAGTCTATTAAGCACAGAAATCGAATGAGTAAGCAAGTCCTAAAAAATCCTAACAATGACGAATCTCAATCTTCTTACAAATAATACAGAAATCACTTAAATAGGTTAATACAGTCAACTAAGAACGATTACTACAATACACAAAATAGCAGATGCAAATAAAGATATTAAAAAAGTGTGGAAAATCATCAATAAGGCATTAAGCAATCAAAAAGCAAAATCTAATATTATAGACAAAATAATGATAAAATGATATCGTAAGTACAGAGAGTAATCCCCGAAAAGTAGCAGAAACATTCATAAACTACTTTAATAACATAGGAAAAGAATTAGCTGAATACATACTACCAAAAAAGCCATCATCTTCCAACCGTCTAAACGCAGATGACTTTCCTGTACATCGTCAAAACGCGTCAATATTTCTCAGTCCAACAGTTAATGAAGAAATAATAATAAATATCAATTAGCTAAAAACAGACTCTGTCTCAGGGCCTGACCTTATAAACACAAAAATAATCAAGCAATAAAATGTCACATAGTTCAACCTCTCAAATACATCATAGACTTAAGCTTTACCACAGGAATATTTGGGTTGGTTAGTTGAAAATTCCAATCACATCGGGGGTGAGTAAGGACTAAGGAGGTTTGTACTCTCTATTAAGTGGAATTCCGCCTTTAAATATGTGTGAAAGAATGGAAAGAACCTTTTGAAATTCGTTGCAACAGCGTGCATGGAAGGGGCCATAGTAAAGGACCTGACGTCGCAATAGAATACTTTCGTCGGGGCTACTGTATATGAAAATGAAACTAATTAACTTCAATTATTTTCACATAGTCATACATAAGACTTGTGGCATGTGTAAATTTTAATCATCAACCTCAAAATTGAACAGTGTTCTCGTATTGTAATATAGGTTTGGCAGCTTCGCACAGAATTGTATTGTGAATTTAAATGACTGTAGCAGATTTGTAATAATGATTTTCACTTTCCTTTTAAAATACGCAACGAAATACAAATGTTGCAAATGATTATTTTGTTGGGTGTTTAATTTAAATTTTAAACCATTAAATTAAATATTTTTTCAATTGCACTGTTCGATGTGGTTCGATGGTGATTGGATTTTGGTATTTAAGATTTGACCTATTGCATTTCATGTTTTGTTATGATACAATTTTACATTAAGGACTGCCTGCTCGATGCATTTGGGCAAACCTGGTTTTTGAGGCTACATGCAAGGGATAAAGCTAAATCAAATGTTCAATTCAATTCAATTTATTAGACATTTACATTTAAAGCTCTGACAGCACTATGGTATGAAAACGTTGCAATGGATACCAATTTGTGCTAACATAATTTTTAACAATATAACATTCATAGAATGTTAAAAATAAAATAAAGATACAACTGACAAAAAAACTGTTTATAAAATAAGTCTGTACTTCTGTACTATGAAATTCGTTTAAAAATAAACTTGAAATAACAGTATGTTATAATAATGTGATCTTAACTAATAAAATCTAATAACTACGAAGGTAACAAACTAAAACAAATACTTTTATAACTTTGAAAAGTTACATACAACTCATCTGGACGTTTTCAATTCAACTCATCTAACAACTCGAGAAAAGAAAAAACTCAGATGCAGATTTGTGTTTTTTAAGAAACGAGAAATAATTGGCACGGGTTTTTGATCGTAAGATGGTTATTTTGAGTAAGCGGTTATCTTATTTAACTTTTTTTTCGTTACAGCGTTGAGGTTTGAGAGTTAAAATGTTTTCTTATTTATTAACTGATAATGAGCATATCCACTTATGCGTTCGGTTACTAAAAATAGATGTTGAACAATTTCGTAATTCTTGTGGGACTTTGGCTGTACAATTTTGGCCCTAGGTATGCAACTTGTTTTTGTGCTAGAGTTTTGTTTACTCTAAGAATTATAAGATTATATTTGTGATTTCTTCGTGTTTTCGAATGGTGACATTTTTTTAAAATCTGTTGAGATTTTTATGTACAAATTTAAGGAGAGTTTTGGCATACAGCTTGCGAATGTCAAGAATGTTGCTTTCACTATACAGCAGTATTGTGGGATATAGAAAGTGTTTTTTCATTATTACCTTCAGTATGTGTTTTTGTATCGTGATAAGGGGTATAAGATGATTTAGGTAAGTTCCACCCCAAGCTAGTATTCCGTATTCAAGTATAGATTGTGTTAAAGAATACTAGAGCATTTTTAGTGCGGATAGATTAATAGTGAGGTAAAGATGTCTAAAATTAGTGCACAGAGTGAAACTAACGTGAAAATTGGTACACTTACTAATTCAGGTATGAGGAATTCAAAAATTTATGGCTCCAGAATGAAATATGAGTACTTTCAGGGTAATGACCCTAATTAGAGTAATTAGTCAAAATTTCATCACACTGTTTTTGCTTCCAATAATGTAGTCATATATAGTATCAAACGAAAGGGGAGAATGAACAGATTTAATATTTAGAGAAACATAAAATTAATATTAACTACTTTTTTTATTAATCGAGTAATTAATTAAAATTATAAATTTCTCAAAAATTACCAAATAATTGTAATTTGAAACCTCCATTATGGCTTTAAGACTTGTATAATGCAAGTAAAATATACTTCTTTCAAAATATGCGTGGTTTGACTAATTACGCAATTAATTAGTTGATTAATTATTAATGATTAGCACAAATTTGGTTCAAAAATACCGTGTTACATATCAAACTTGAGCTCACAACGTGGCGAACACTTTTCTTATATTGATTTTAATATACAAATTCACACAACATGTTGAATAGTTCTTAGTGAGGTAAAGATGTCTAAAATTAGTGCACAGAGTGAAACTAACGTGAAAATTGGTACACGTACTAATTCGGGAATAATCAAGTAATTAATTAGTTAATTGCGTCCAATAATGATCACCGTCATTTCTCAGTGAACTAGGAAGTATATCGTGAGAAAAAATTTATTAATTTGCAACACCACTGTGTCACTGCCATTGCACAAATATTCCCAGATAATTATGCTTATATTTAGTTTGCTAATAATGTTATCAAGATTGGTTACGGTTTCTGCTATCTTAAGCATGGAATATCACAAATGTACTCTAGAACACTGTCCATCGCACAGACATAGTTGAGAACACTGCAGAGATGTCTTCACGCAAGAACATTTTGGTCCACATCGCACCTTGCAGTTATATCTCACAAGTTCTCGGCAATGCTTCGATACCTGCGAAACAGATGGACAAGATACTTATTATGCCAATAAGTGGCGCCGGATATACACGATACATAACAAATACATTATTCACCTCTGGGAGGACAGTCTACAGTGGCTTATAACCTTCTGCTATGTTGCGCCAACCCCAGTCAGTTGGATTGGGAAGGATGGCTGTCTTCTGAAAGCTCTGCTTCCAAATGTGACCGGCTTGATACGCTGCTCTCTTCACGTACTCTCTCTGCGCTGCTTGCGTTGGCGGGATGTTTTCTAAGATACGATTTTTCTTCGTGAATAGGTGCTTTCTGCTCTCATTCACAGAATTGAAGGGTGAAGTGCGGTCATAGAGAGTTACCACAAAATGTTCTAATATAGAGAGTTGCCGGTCAGTTACTTTCTCCGGAGTACTCGACAGAGCAATGAAAACCGGCGTCACAGCTTCAAAATGTTATCATGCTGCCATCACCGTCTTCTTTTCTCTCCCAGAAAATGACAAAACGGTGTCACAACCACTGAACGCATGCCAGAATACCAATGCGGAACATTTTTCTGGACCAAGACTGGTGGCGTACTCGTGACAGGGGAGTTACCTTCTGTGTTTCCCAACACCGAATTCTATCCATAGTTGGTAAACATTCAACTGGGTAAACGCCTGCAGTGCAATGATCAGAACGTCCGAGTCTACTGTGCTGATCATGATATTACGGTGATGGCACATGTTCGCATGTTTGACATGTAACAGAAGGCGACTGTCTGCTTCTTCATGGTTGCATGGAGCAATCATGGTGGAATCGATGGAATTGTTGTTAGCTATCACGTTTGATTCAACAGTGCAGACTAGAGTTACTTTTCACATGTTACGGTGTCAACTAGTCGATTTTGTCAACAGTTGGAACAACTCCTCTTTGTTAGCCGACACTTTCAGGTAAGCGTTTCAATTTTGGGGGATGGGTGTTTTCAAGCAAACTTTTACTCGTTCGCCTGTTCCCCTTCTGCATCGGGTGGATGATTTCAGGCTGTTGTCTAAGTAGGTGTCGAAAACAAGATCAGTACGTTGGACACCTTGGCTGCAAGATGTTATGTACCCTTTAAAGGGTTTGTCGCAATAATGTTCAAATGTTGATCATTGCCCTGGGCTTATCTTGTAAACTGTAGCAGCTCCATCCACGATGAGTGCCGTCACCGGTGGAATCTTTGGGCAGTTGTTCCCATGTGGCTCTAAGCACTCCATGAGGTCAGACTTCTTCCCCTTGCGTAAATCATCGAACTCTGACAAGAAGGGAGGATACTTTTTGTTTTCATGTGCAAAAAATCAATCCAGATCTCCCTCTCTTGTCTGACTCGCAATGAAGAGCCTGGAGAATAGTGAACAGTCTTCTTAATTAGACAGGAGTTTTGCTCGAGGTTCGTTCTGAGCACCCTTCTTTCCTCTGAACAGCTGGAGATTGTTTCTCTTGATTGTGTCATGTACGGACACTTTGCACTCCACTTATCGTTCCTGGACGTATGTGCTGTATTGTTTCTGACCGATGGCATCCGCCGCGTATACAGACTGACTAGCATCGGCGTTCATGATACGTATGTCTAATAGAAAAATCAAGCCATTTCTCTTGTCCTCAAACATATTTCCATCTGAAAGAAGTACGCTTATAACTTTCGTAACGTCCATTGCAAAACGAGTCTCAAATGCAGCTGTGTCTTCATGGCGTTTGAGGTGTTCGTCAACTTTGGAAATCATTGCTGAACTTTCGAATTCTTTGATGATCCTACTTACTTCTGGTGAGGACACCATCCATTTCAACAGCGCATGAGGATTGTCGTAAAGACCGAGCGGACCGCCATCAGTTTTCACGATTTTATTATTCTGTTCATGCATTTGATCGTAAGAAATTGATGGAAATGGTCGCTTAGTCCGTCGGGAAGTGAAATTTCCTCTCTGAAATTTTTCCCATACAGATGGATGCTTGACGGGAAGTTGCCTAAGAGAGTGGACAAACAAACACTGGCAACCACCGAGAGTTGTGCGTGTGGTCCAACGCGAACATCCAGGGACAAATCTGTGACAATGCTGATACATACATGTCGATGTCTGCGTCTCGTAAGCTTGTTATCAACATAAGCAATAGAGATTCAAGGACCATTGTAGTATACCAGTATTGAAATTGTACGGATTTCTCACGCCTGATGACAATCCAATGTTCCATTGACATGTCTGACTCATTGAACTCTTTGAACTCTCTCATATGGTCATGTGTTATGTACATTATGTCAAGTGTGTCTCATACCGAGGGCCTACCGATTGATACATAGCACAATATACCTCTTAGTTCACAACAATATTGCTATATTTTCAAATTGGACGCAATTAAATAATTAATTGCTTGATTATTGCGGGATGATAATTTATATTAAAATCAATATCTGAAAAATGTTCGCCACGTTGTGAGCTCAAGTTTGATATGTAACACGGTATTTTTGAACCAAATTTGTGCTAATCATTAATAATTAATCAACTGATTAATTGCGTAATTAGTCAAACCACGCACATTTTGAAAGAAGTATATTTTACTTGCATTATACAAGTCTTAAAGCCATAATGGAGGTTTCAAATTACAATTATTTGGTAATTTTTGGGAAATTTATTATTTTCATTAATTACTCGATTAATAAGAAAAACAATTAATATTATTTAATGTTTCCCAAAATATTAGATCTGTTCATTCTCCCCTTTCGTTTGATACCATATATGACTACATTATTGGATGCAAAAACAGTGTGATTAAATTTTGACTAATTACTCTAATTAGGGTCATTACCCTGAAAGTACTCATATTTCATCCTGGAGCCATAAATTTTTGAACTCCTCATATCTGAATTAGTAAGTGTACCAATTTTCACGTTAGTTTCACTTTGTGCACTAATTTGCCATTATATTGGAGATCTTTACCTCACTATAAGAAAGTTCTGAGTGTGTAATATTTGTACAGAGTGTTTCTAAGTTTTTTACATACAGTTTTAACATGGCAGTCCCATTTCATGTGTTGGTCCACAACCACTCCAAGATACTGAGTTTGGTATACTTTCTCGATTTGTTTGCAGTTACAAGCAACTGTAGTAGCGTTACATGTATTTGTATGTATTTTGAAGTAGAAGTCATGAACAGGTTGGTCAGTTTCTTTTGGAGAGGATGCAATGTGGAAGGTTTTATCTTCGTTGAGTGTAAGTAGATTTACATCAGGCCATAGTTTTATTTTCCTCATTTCATTCTCTGCAATTTTGTAAGTAGTTTTCCAGTCGTCGCTAGAAAATATGACAGTGTCATCAGCAAAGGTGACAATTTTACATTTTAACTTAGAATTACATAAACTTTTTATATATACTGTAAATAGAAGTGGTCCTAGAACAGTTCCTTGGGGAACGCCATACTCAATGATTGAGGAGCTACTGAAGATATCGTTGATTTTTACAACTTGCTCTCTGTTATTTAAGTAACTTTTTATAAGTTGTAGAGCTACACCTCGGATGCCATATTTTTCCAGTTCTGTCAAAAGTTTCTTGTGTGATACGGTATCAAAAGCTTTAGCTAGATCTAGAAACACGGCTAAAGATTACATCCCATTGTCTAACTGTGATGTGACGATTTCAGTTAATGTGTGAATAGCGTGTTGTGAGTTTAATTTTTTCCTAAATCCAAATTGGTTGGGTGATATTATTTTATTGGTTTCAAAATATTCGGCCAGTCGGTTTTTTTTGTATTTTTTGTGTATTTTTGCAAAGTTGCTAATACGAGATATTGGCATGTAGTTACTAATTGCAGTATTGTCGCCTTTTTTATGAAATGGAATTATTATTGATTTTTTAAAGATGTTTGGAAATATTCCTGTGGTAAAGCTTAAGTCTATGATGTATTTAAGAGGTTGAACTATGTGACATTTTATTGCTTGATTGTTTTTGTGTTTATAAGGTCAGGCCCTGAGACAGAGTCTGTTTTAAGCTAATTGGTATTTATTATTATTTCTTCATTAACTGTTGGACTGAGAAATATTGACGCGTTTTGACGATGTACAGGAAAGTCATCTGCGTTTAGACGGTTGGAAGATGATGGCTTTTTTAGTAGTATGTATTCAGCTAATTCTTTTCCTATGTTATTAAAGTAGTTTATGAATGTTTCTGCTACTTTTCGGGGATTACTCTCTGTACTTACGATATCATTTTATCATTATTTTGTCTATAATATTAGATTTTGCATTTTGATTGCTTAATGCCTTATTGATGATTTTCCATACTTTTTTAATATCTTTATTTGCATCTGCTATTTTGTTTTTTGTAGTAATCGTTCTTAGTTGACTGTATTAACCTATTTAAGTGATTTCTGTATTATTTGTAAGAAGATTGAGATTCGACATTGTAAGGATTTTTTAGGACATGCTTACTCATTCGATTTCTGTGCTTAATATACTGTATTAGTCCTAATGTTATCCATGGTTTTAGTTTTTTAGTTTTATTATTTGTTTTGATTGTTTTTGTCGAAGAGCTGAGCTTCGTGTAAGTTTTAGTTTTGTCAATAAATGTATCAGTGGCTTTTTTGATGTTTTGTTCATTTAGCACTGATTCCCATGTTTCGTTTTTAAGAAAGTCACCAAGTTGCAAGAAATTCAGAAGCTAAATCAAATGTTAGTTTGCCAAATTGTTCTATGCGATTACGGTTTCGACCAATATCGTAAGTTATAATTGCTCTATAAAGCTCCATTTATTAAATCATTGCCTGTTTTAAAAAATCTGCCACAAAATATGACACAGAAAATGAAAAAGTCACGAAAGTTTAAACTTGGGAGTTAAATTTGTATTTACATTCTGAAAATGTTCTACAATAGAATAATGCATATTATGTTTTGGTAAACTGAGGTGACTTTGACCCAATTTCAACGATTTTTGTTACATAAATTTGTTAAAATCAAATAAAAAAATAACAACACATTAATCTCAAGGGCGGAGGTGAGAATTCTGAATCAAAATATACGAAGATGTAACAGACGTGTAAATTGGTAGATAGACAGTGATGTATAACCATTTTAATAAAATCCAGTTGGGTTCACAAAATAGGGGTTAATTCTTAATATCCAAAACGGAAGATGTAACAAATGTGAAAATGCCAGAGTAACTTACTCATCAACTGTTCACCGTTTCGTACGTTGAAAGTTTGCAGGTAAGTTCATTTTATGAAAATTAACTAGCCGCTAAGGACAGAACTTGGAAAATTCCATCTCCACGAGGGATACAATCCCTAGGGCTCGTGTACCCTCCTAGGATGTGTTGTTAAAGAAATAAGACTGGGGGTCAACCATCCCTAGGGCTCGTGTACCCTCCTGGGATGTGTTGTTTAAGAAATAAGACTGGGGGTCAACCGTCCCTAGGGCTCATGTACCGTCCTGGTATGTGTTGTTTAAGAAATAAGACTGGGGGTCAACCATCCCTAGGGCTCATGTACCGTCCTGGGATGTGTTGTTTAAGAAATAAGACTGGGGGTCAACCATCCCTAGGGCTCGTGTACCCTACTGGGATGTGTTGTTCAAGATATAAGACTGGGGGTCAACCATCCCTAGGGCTCGTGTACCCTACTGGGATGTGTTGTTCAAGATATAAGACTGGGGGTCAACCATCCCTAGAGCTCGTGTACCCTACTGGGATGTGTTGTTTAAGAAATAAGACTGGGGGTGAACCATCCCTAGGGCTCGTGTACCCTACTGGGATGTGTTGTTCAAGATATAAGACTGGGGGTCAACCATCCCTAGGGCTCGTGTACCCTACTGGGATGTGTTGTTTAAGAAATAAGATTGGGGGTCAACCATCCCTAGGGCTCGTGTACCCTACTGGGATGTGTTGTTTACGAAATAAGCCTGGGGGTCAACCATCCCTAGGGCTCATGTACCCTACTGGGATGTGTTGTTTACGAAATAAGCCTGGGGGTCAACCATCCCTAGGGCTCGTGTACCCTACTGGGATGTGTTATTTACGAAATAAGCCTGGGGGTCAACCATCCCTAGGGCTCGTGTACCCTACTGGGATGTGTTGTTTACGAAATAAGCCTGGGGGTCAACCATCCCTAGGGCTCGTGTACCCTACTGGGATGTGTTGTTTACGAAATAAGCCTGGGGGTCAACCATCCCTAGGGCTCATGTACCCTACTGGGATGTGTTGTTTACGAAATAAGCCTGGGGGTCAACCATCCCTAGGGCTCGTGTACCCTACTGGGATGTGTTGTTTACGAAATAAGCCTGGGGGCAACCATCCCTAGGGCTCATGTACCCTACTGGGATGTGTTGTTTACGAAATAAGCCTGGGGGTCAACCATCCCTAGGGCTCGTGTACCCTACTGGGATGTGTTGTTTACGAAATAAGCCTGGGGGTCAACCATCCCTAGGGCTCATGTACCCTACTGGGATGTGTTGTTTACGAAATAAGCCTGGGGGTCAACCATCCCTAGGGCTCGTGTACCCTACTGGGATGTGTTGTTTAAGAAAAAAGACTGGGGGTCAACCATCCCTAGGGCTCGTGTACCCTACTGGGATGTGTTGTTTAAGAAAAAAGACTGGGGGTCAACCATCCCTAGGGCTCGTGTACCCTCCTGGGATGTGTTTTTCAAGATATAAGACTGGGGGTCAACCATCCCTAGGGCGCGTGTACCCTACTGGGATGTGTTGTTCAAGATATAAGACTGGGGCCAACCATGCCTAGGGCGCGTGTACCCTACTGGGATGTGTTGTTCAAGATATAAGACTGGGGGTCAACCATCCCTAGGGCTCGTGTACCCTACTGGGATGTGTTGTTCAAGATATAAGACTGGGGGTCAACCATCCCTAGGGCGCGTGTACCCTACTGGGATGTGTTGTTCAAGATATAAGACTGGGGGTCAACCATCCCTAGGGCTGGTGTACCCTCCTGGGATGTGTTGTTTAAGAAATAAGACTGGGGGTCAACCATCTCTAGGGCGCGTGTACCCTACTGGAATGTGTTGTTCAAGATATAAGACTGGGGGTCAACCATCCCTAGGGCTGGTGTACCCTCCTGGGATGGGTTGTTTAAGAAAGAAGACTGAGGGTAAACCATCCCTAGGGCTAGTGTACCCTCCTGGTATGTGTTGTTTAAGAAATAAGAATGAGGGTAAACCATCCCTAGGGCTGGTGTACCCTCCTGGGATGTGTTGTTTAAGAAAGAAGACTGAGGGTAAACCATCCCTAGGGCTCGTGTACCCTCCTGTGATGTGTTATATAAGAAATAAGACTGGGGTCAACCATCCCTAGGGCTCATTTACCCCCTATGGGCTATAGGGTAGGGTAAACCAGCTCTGAGGGGTTACTTGTACACTAGGGTAGGTTTACCCTGGGGTTAATCGTTCACTAGAGGTGGTTTACCGGGGGGTATTTGTGCCCTAGGGCTGTTTTACCGGGGGGTAATCCAGCTCGGGGGTAAACGATCCCTGTTACACCGGTCTAACGTAATTGGTTCTGCAGTTGAATAAAATTTCATTTTAGGGGAAATAATATTTTTTTCTTTTAAATATTGTGTGTCTCCCGTGTGGTGACCAGATAATTCAGTCCAAAACGTACTTCATGGGAGCAGTCAAGCCATTGCTTCTAAATAATAAACAAAAGGATGTCACTTCAAAGGATTGTAAGCTATACACATCATGCATACCTACTTAATTTATGGGGACAGCCTATTATTATCAAAAACAATTTTTTGCTTCGCAAGAGATATTTATGACCCAATTTTGTCACTGCATAAACAACAGTTATTATTCATTAATAAGAAATTAGAATAATTATTACTGTAGATAATTTATTACAAATGTTGCACTTAATACCTTGCAAACGTTTTCACGTGTATGAAATAATAATAGGTATACGATAGTTCAGTCTTATTGTATTTGTATGCAGTACGTTCCTTCAAACACTCAATATGGAATTACATGGTTTTTAATTATATGTTTTTGAAATGTGGCAGTTAATATTTCACTAATGCATCGTATTAGTAACACGTGTAGATCGGGCAGGTGATCAGCTGACACATGTGGCTGGTCGACATTGAGTTGTATGATCGATTGTACAGCCTTGGACTCGCATATATGCAGGTGCACCAGCGATACGTGCCTATAGTGGGAACCGCATTCGATATAATTATATAGGGTGGATGTGTGGTGGATGTGTGGTGGATGTGTGGTGGATGGCATCCGTCAAATACTTCACTGTCAAAACAATATTCTGCAAATTTGTGAAAATTTAAAAATTCTGCTATTGATAAAATTATATAAAAACAGCAACTGGATTGAGTAGGCCTACCACAACTAAACTTTTAGAAAGTAAGTGTAAGTATCTACCAATAGAAATTGTAATGTTTTCGCTTTACAAATAAAAACATCTTCAATTTTTCTTTCGAATTTACAAATGTGTTTAAATTTAACAAGAAATGTGGTTATCGATAATATTGATAGGATACTAACAAAATACAAAAAAATATTTAAATTATAGAATGCATGCAGTGTTCGTACTATGTGCATGCAACTTACATAACAAACTTTGGTGCTTAAGTGTTTTCCATTAATAGATGTGATTTATAAACATTAGTGTCTTAGTGATGATTGAAATATGAAAATCGCATCAAAATTCATATCTCATTTTTCCATAAGAAACTCAGAGGCAATTACCTTCTTGGTGAAACTTTATATTGTACAATATAAAAGTGGACTATATAAAAGTACATCTTGCTGATACTAAATAAATGACCGGATAACACTGAAGACGACTCAGAACGGAGTGGGGATATGGAACTATTATTAAAGTTGCCCTAAGGCCCAGTTTCACCAAACTTTAGTCCGGCGATTTTCTGTTAATCGGAGATCAAAAACGATGCCCTGTAGAAGCCACCATGCATTTTGTATGTAATGTTTGTTGAAACCATGGCAACCAATCCGAGATTTGTATTACATGTTTCTAACATAATTGTATTTAAGTCTACTTTATATTCAATATTCATACATGTTTAATATTTTCGATGTTTCATCTTTCTAGGATTAAAAAATCAATAATGTTGTGCCTATGTTTTAATATCTATGATTATGTATTTAAAAAATGGTTGTATGGAAAATAATGTCTAACCGGCATTAATCCCGCCATCAATAAAGACATTAATGAATCAATTTGTAAATCGACCGATTAAAAAGTTTGGTGAATTCGGACCTAAGACTAGTAATTTCTTGCTTACGAAAAAGCTGATTCCAATAGTACCTACCTTAATTTTCTACTTCTGTACCCTACCATCTACTTGAAACAGGTAAAACTATAGACTACTCACGGCGTTGGGTTGGATACCTGGATAATCATAACACATTTTAATAGACTATTGAGGCAATTGTGCACTCTACTAAACGGAAGATGATGATGATGATATTTGGGGTTCCCGCATACGAAGGCGTGAAGAACGCCAGGAATCGAAGGGGTAGATGAGGTTGGTATGTGATTAGTAACGTTGAGGCTTAATAACATAAATACAAAAATTCGTATTTATATAGTCTACCCACACAGTAACAAGACTGATTTTCAGTGGGTGACTTTAATTTAAAGCTACTAAACCAACCCTGTAGGCTCCGAACACCATCGACGAGTGAGCGATAACCAATCAAAGATCGATATTTCAAATATGAAACACACGAATCAGTGACTGGACAGTGCGAACACCTGCGGACAAATGTCAGAATCGTCAAGGTCGATTCAGAACAACTTTGAATTTATTGAGTGCTTCGTTGCTAGGACGGCTCCAAAGTCACCGTTTACTTATTCCTAAGTCAAGAGGTGATGGAATTAAATACATATTAGAAGTTAAAAAACTTGTGCCTGAAGCAGGATTTTAACCCGGGACGTTCTGCATTTTTTTCATATATTATTCATTTATTAATCATTCATACATTGTGTACATACAACTGATTTCGTCACATATATTACATTCATATTAAATAATCGTCAAAACCCATTAAAATCACATTAAAATTAAATTAAATTAAAACATGAGATTAAACGATACTAACAGAAATTTGTCAGTCCAAAAAATCAGCCACTATAATAAGACTCGATTGATCAAATAGTCCTTAAAAGTAATCTTAAAACGATAAAATGAGTCAATTTTTTTAATATCAGATGGAACCATTAGAAGCAGGGATGCTATAACCACTAGACCATCGAGCCACCTAATATTCTATAGTAACTTGTCTGACGCGCGTTCTAAATAGTTGATAGGTCTGGCGTAGAAACAATGTCCACACATCGCAACATAGGCCTATTGTCAACATGCAGTGATTTACATAAACAGTTCGCACCGCGGCATCAGGGGACGGATGTGATAGGTAGGTAGGTTGTGCAATTACCACGATTGTCAAAGTTAACCAGTTTTACTAATTTAATATAGGTTACCGAAGTCGGGTTAAATTCTAGGATTAATTTACGTTGATTGGGTTCACTGCAAATATCATCGTGTTTGTCTGAGATAGATACAACCGTGAACAAATTCATACACTAAAGATGGGCATCGATTTCAAATATGAGTATCGATAATCGAAAGACAATTATCGTTTCCGATCGATAATATCGAAACAAAATTAAAAAAATTAAATGTTCGTATGTTGGATTTAAGCAAAATTTTAGAACTCCGTTTAAATGGTCGCGAGAATTTTTTTTATATGCCAAATTCGCAAGTTCTCAGCGTTATTCTGGTTACAAAAAAATTGTGAAAATTCCTACATGAAAATTTGACCATTATTTTGGAACGTTGATTTCATATACCTTCAATAATTAACATTATTTAGGATTTACATAATTGTGTGCATCTTTATAACAAAGTACGACTCAGCTTAAAACATCATGCCAACAGTCTTATTTTTTACAAATAACTTATATAATGTTTACTGTACATATAATAAACCATACAAATTAAAATAAATAAATATACACATAAATAATATTACATTTTGTCGGTAATTTTTGTTGGTTGCAAAATGTGGGAAAAATACAAATTAAAATAAATAAATATACACATAATTAATATTATATTTCGTCAGTAAAGTGTGTTGGTTGCAAAATGAGGAAAAAAGAGAACAATTTACGTTTCGACAGGAATAATCCTATCTCTTTCAAGATTAATTCAAAACATTTCGAAAATCTCCCTGGTGCTATAGTCGTGCGCATCTCCCTTGCGCATGCACAGTGGCGGACTGTCCCTCCCTCAGCTCGGCTACCGGTCTATGTCTGCCGGTCTGCCGAGCTCGAGCAAGAAGGATCGCTGATAATTTATCAGACACTCTGTTTGTTATGCGTGATTGAGTAACACAATTACCGAACCCTGATGGAAAGCTATTGTGAGTGCGTGCGCGCATGATGGAGTTCACCTTTGACACTAAAAAGAATTTATTTCGGGATCAAGGTTCTCTAGAGATTTACTTTTCAATTTGAAAATCTTGTTTCGAATTTCCATTGTGTCGTGTTAGTCTAAAAGACAAACATGATGTTATAGGGATGGTTCAAACCCAGGGCCCGGATTCACAAGAGGGCCTAAGTCTTTTTTTGGTCTTATCTCTAAGACCGACCAAACTTTGAACCTCTTATAAAACCAGAAAAATATCTTAAAACAGATTTTAAACATGTTATTTTATTATGTCCATTATGTCCTTGTTCTCTCCAGGAATTAGTAAACATGTTATTTTATTATGTCCATTATGTCCTTGTTCTCTCCAGGAATTAGTAACTTTTCAAGTGACCTAGGTCTGGTTTTACAAGATGTTCAAAGTTAGGCCGGTCTTAAAGATAAGAACTAAAATAGACTTAGGACCTTTTGTGAATCCGGGCCCTGGTTTTGAGCTTGTTGAGTAGTCCTGCTTTTATTATGGTGATACTATTTCAGGATGGACTAAAGTAATCAATGTTTTATCACCATCTATGGGTAAAGACTTGACCCCAGGCCCATTTGTGGTGTAAGATGCCCATATTGTGACCATTCCAAAATTATTTGTATCAGCACATTGCCAAAAGCATAATGGAGTAAATGAGATCGGTTAGTTTGAAGGCTACCGAAGAATAAGAATGTGAGTTATCATGACGCTGGTGGGGTAAGTCACAGAGTCCAAACAAACATGTATGTGTATCGAAGCAACATAAATATGTTGGAGAGCCCCAGACAACATGTAAAGAAAGTCAACATGACGCTAGTAGGGAGCCCACAACATCTGTAGCCCCAGACAACATGTAGAGCGAGATGACTAATATGTTGCTTCTCCTCCCAGCTCGCTGTCGTTAAGCCCTTATCAGCAATGAGCTGTGAAGTAAGTCAACATGACGCTAGTAGGAAGCCCCACAACATGTGTAGCCCCAGACAACATGTAGAGCGAGATGACTAATATGTTGCTTCTCTCCCAGCTCGCTGATCGTTAAGCCCTTATCACTCAGCAATGAGCTGTGAAGTAAGTCAACATGTCGCTAGTAGGGAGCCCCACAACATGTGTAGCCCCAGACAACATGTAGAGCGAGATGACTAATATGTTGCTTCTCCTCCCAGCTCGCTGATCGTTAAGCCCTTATCAGCAATGTGCCGTGAAGTAAGTCAACATGACGCCCCACAACATGTGTAGCCCCAGACAACATGTAGAGCGAGATGACTAATATGTTGCCTCTCCTCCCAGCTCGCTGATCGTTAAGCCCTTATCAGCAATGAGCTGTGAAGTAAGTCAACATGACGCTAGTAAGGAGCTTCACAACATGTGTAGCCCCAGACAACATGTTGAGCGAGGTGACTAATATGATGCTTCTCCTCCCAGCTCGCTGATCGTTAAGCCCTTATCAGCAATGAGCTGTGAAGTAAGTCAACATGACGCTAGTAAGGAGCTTCACAACATGTGTAGCCCCAGACAACATGAAGAGCGAGGTGACTAATATGATGCTTCTCCTCCCAGCTCGCTGATCGTTAAGCCCTTATCAACAATGAGCTGTGAAGTAAGTCAACATGACGCTAGAAGGGAGCCCCACAACATGTGTAGCCCCAGACAACATGTAGAGCGAGATGACTAATATGTTGCCTCTCCTCCCAGCTCGCTGATCGTTAAGCCCTTATCAGCAATGAGCCGTGAAGTAAGTCAACATGTCGCTAGAAGGGAGCCCCACAACATGTGTAGCCCCAGACAACATGTAGAGCGAGATGACTAATATGTTGCTTCTCCCAGCTCGCTGATCGTTAAGCCCTTATCAGCAATGAGCTGTGAAGTAAGTCAACGTGACGCTAGTAGGGAGACCCACAACATGTGTAGCCCCAGACAACATGTAGAGCGAGATGACTAATATGTTGCTTCTCCTCCCAGCTCGCTGATCGTTAAGCCCTTATCAGCAATGAGCCGTGAAGTAAGTCAACATGTCGCTAGAAGGGAGCCCCACAACATGTGTAGCCCCAGACAACATGTAGAGCGAGATGACTAATATGTTGCTTCTCCCAGCTCGCTGATCGTTAAGCCCTTATCAGCAATGAGCCGTGAAGTAAGTCAACATGTCGCTAGAAGGGAGCCCCACAACATGTGTAGCCCCAGACAACATGTAGAGCGAGATGACTAATATGTTGCTTCTCCCAGCTCGCTGATCGTTAAGCCCTTATCAGCAATGAGCCGTGAAGTAAGTCAACATGACGCTAGTAGGGAGACCCACAACATGTGTAGCCCCAGACAACATGTAGAGCGAGATGACTAATATGTTGCTTCTCCCAGCTCGCTGATCGTTAAGCCCTTATCAGCAATGAGCCGTGAAGTAAGTCAACATGACGCTAGTAGGGAGCCCCACAACATGTGTAGCCCCAGACAACATGTTGAGCGAGGTGACTAATATGTTGCTTCTCCTCCCAGCTCGCTGATCGTTAAGCCCTTATCAGCAATGAGCTGTGAAGTAAGTCAACATGACGCTAGTAGGAAGCCCCACAACATGTGTAGCCCCAGACAACATGTTGAGCGAGGTGACTAATATGTTGCTTCTCCTCCCAGCTCGCTGATCGTTAAGCCCTTATCAGCAATGAGCTGTGAAGTAAGTCAACATGACGCTAGTAGGGAGCCCACAACATGTGTAGCCCCAGACAACATGTAGAGCGAGATGACTAATATGTTGCTTCTCCTCCCAGCTCGCTGATCGTTAAGCCCTTATCAGCAATGAGCCGAGTGTCACGCAGACCCAACGGATGACTTTCAATTTGTCACCTTCAAGCCGCGACTGCATGGGGTACACAGGGGCCCCAGGTCAAAGGGCACACACGTCGTAACGTACGTTGTTGTTATTCAGGCGAGCGCGCTGCATACAGTGGCTCTCAACTTGTTCTCCAATCAGTCTCCACGTCAAACGTTGTACACTCATTTGCATATTGTATACCTGCCACTCTGTGAATGATTCACTCCTTTTTGAGCGCATAATATTTCACACAGTAAGAGAACTGATTCAAATCCAAAATGGGGCACTGTATATTTATATTCCCCTGGAAAGTTTTGTGTTGCGGCTTTATATGTACGACACACGAGTCAAGACTAATATTCAATCAGGAGGTTTGATTTTATGAATCAATCTTTCTAAGCGATGAGCGCCATAATTTTCAAGGAACATATTTGATCCGTTCAGTGTACATGCTAGAAGACTAAGAGCGTTGCCCGATTCTTCAGCCGTCTCGTGTGACCTTAGGTTTGAATGTGTTTAATGTGAACTTGGAAGTGTGCAGCAGTAGCTGGTGAAAGATACGTGAGTTGCATTAAAGATGGATATGCACACAAAAACACTAAACATTTTTCTCTAAGCTGGCTTTTCACTATACTACCCTATACATTGAAATTATATTCATGGTATGATTCTATGCATCGACAGAATACTCGTGGTACTTACGTGAATAATGCATTGCAAAAATTATAGTTATATTGGCGTTCATTAAAATGCTAAGCATGTACCATAATTCCTTCATATTGATCAATAAAATATGTAACATTTGAGGTCTAATGTCACAAACGTTTAAGTGATGTTTTCTGTACAAACATTGTAATTGCGTCTGGTATAAGACACAGATATACGCAGACATGACAGACATTTTAATGAAAGATAAACCATACAGAGATGATTGATTTAATATGAGATTTTCAAAGTTGGGATGAAATGTGCCATTATAAACACTAATTTGTCCACATGACCATTGTGTAATGGAAAGATAAATTTTGAGAACGTTTTTTTCACTGAACACCGATTTAGAACATGAAATCAAAATTCAATTTTATAATGTCTGTTATACCATGACATTAAAACAGTTTTTTTTTTTTTTTATGAAACAAATTCAGTTTTGATAAATGAGCTATAAACGTTCGTAGTGATGGAAGTGGGTTATTTGTGTATTTATCGTAAGGACAACATTTACGTGGGAGAATGGTTGACGTAGCATGACCTTTTGACTCTCACTGGCAAGGCTGGCGTGCAGATGAGTCGGTGATTTAACTGTGCCGCTTATATTCCTTTTTTGTTCGTGGATTGCCAATTCTTGTGGTTTTACAACGAACTAAATGTGTGAGGTCTTTATCGATGCAAATGGTATTTCCTCCGCTTGTTCGGGTTTTATGTGTCGGCAGTTGCCTTACACAGAGATTAGAGCCCGTTTAGCAGTTAGTCCATGCTTACACTTAAAAATGAGTAATTTGAGGGAAAAATCAATTGAAAAAAACAATGTTAAGACAAATTAAATATTTTCACCACGTTATACTGACCACAAATATTTCTGTCTCTATTAACCTTTGAAAAAAAATTTACTATTATAAGTAAATTAGATCAAAATATTAATAACGAATGTACAATAAATTATGAAATGTTCCTCGATGTACTCAGACAAAATTAAGGTTCTCCCTTTTTTGTGTCAAACAGTTCATACAATTAATCAATAGTTGGAGGTATAAAACAATCTATTATAGACAAACAACCCATTTAAACAACCCGTTGTTCCACCATCTTCAAACAATACATCTGAGCTGAATATTTTGCAATCAAAGAACTATTAACAAGTAGATAACTCATCTAGTTTTAGAAGTATGGCCATGGCGAGAACAATGCATCGATATCTCTGGCCACACACCCTCCAATATAGGAGTATAGGAGTGATTTTATTGAAAGGACGCTCCTCTATGTATAGGCACTGTGTGGGTGATATACGGCATTACAGTGACACAAGACGTCATGCTTCCAACTCGGACACTCATGAATCAGGGTAGGCGCCAGAACATTATCAGTGCAGCTGCACCAGATTGAGTCGTGTCATACGTCACCCCCTCACGTACACTGGTCAGTGGTCAGCATCGAGGTGTGTGGCTCGTGTGGCAAACAAACGCTGTCCGAGGACAATACACCCCCCGCAATGTCCTGATTGACTCCTGGCTTGGTCACTCACACAACCATCTGCGCCTACACTGAACACTGAACAACCCCCATAAACTGACACAGTAACATCCTGACAAGTAGCCGGCGATAAACACTTAACATCTTCTGGTTTAACCGGTCCTGGCATCCCATTGACAACCCACCTCTCCCATGAAAAACTTCACTTATCCACTAAACGTTAAGCACAGTTAAATAATCTGAAAAGAGGCGTCATGTTTATAAATGACGGTTGCGCGTGTGCTAAAGAGTCGTTTGGAGATGTTAAGAATTGCATTCATTTGAAAAGTTGAAAAGCAAAGGGACAAATGTTGGCTCATCTGCTGTGGTCAACATTATTTGTGTCAAGTCTCGGGTAACATGTCCACTCCTTCCTCGCTTCAATGATAGCTATTGTGTAATCGACACGTTGGCTATAACTCTAGCTCTCCGGGGTGGTTTAACAGGAGGCTGGACCACACATCTGTGATGTCTTATTGTAAGAGCCCCAACCCGCGTTTTAATCAAACACATTTATTACTTGTCGATGTCTATCAGTAAATTATTTCCATCTGCAATTCTTTTTATGGAAGTTGTTTTTGATTATGAAGATAATGACCCTGGACGTTGTGTAAATGAATAATTCAACAATTCATGAACTTAAATATGATGTTGAATATTAGATTAAGGATATGGTGTGTTGAATATTGATTCCGACATCAAGACTGTTAGAGATGTATATAATTAGGTGTTTTATTTTCGAAAACTTACACAATTTTCGGTCAGTGTGTTTCCGTTTTACCGGTGTAATTGTGGGCTTAGTTTATCAAAACGTTCACGTAGGCTATAATCTAAGCTGTAGCGCTTCCAAGCTTACAATAAACATACCGCTATTGTTCTTCAGAATAACTACGAATTTTAATTGGCATTCCGAGAGTAGTTTTATCTTACTCGAAAATCTTGTTGACTGCGAACCGAGGTTTCTTCATTTATGTATTTATGCCTAATCGCCACCAGAATTACGTTGGGTGAATACTTTGTTTAATTTCGTCACGGAGCTAAACGCGTGTGTTTATTGCTTTGGTTGTCTTCAAACGTTCTAAGGAAGATTGACGTCCATGACAATTAGGGAGCAAAGGTTATGATCTCCCTAACAAATAAGTTGGTATTACTAATGAAATTACGTTTACATATTACACCTGAATCAACGACATACAGCAAATAGAGTTTTTAATGGAAGAGAAGGTCTACCGCATTGTTTCCTCAATGTTTAGATTTGATAGGATAAGTAACATGCACATATAGTCGAATTCCTGTAAGTTTACTGCTTTGAAGTATGTTATAGCTTGTGTCTTCAAACATTATGACTGTTCTTGAATTCTTGCAAGGAAAAATATTTGTTTCAAGAGGCAATACCATTCACCTTGTTGATTTCATACAATAATGAAAGTGAAAATTATTAAATAAAATTAATATAGAATCAAAAAAATTAAAATACAGATAACCTCAAAACTGCCATTATTCCGGATATTAAATAAATCAATACATCACGTCACTTTTGATATTTCAAGTGGAAATTGCAGAATAGAAACACAAATAAAAATGTTAGTAATAATATAAACAACGACTGGCATTACAGTATAGGTATCTTCCGTGTTGAATAAAATCGAGAAAACAACCTGAATAAAAAAAAAAAACAGCGGCAAAATATTTCAGTTTTGGAGGGGCATGTATGATATCAATTACAAGAAGTTGCTACCGGCTGTGTGCCCATAAAAACTAAGTGAAGCTGATAAGAAATGTTTTATCACACAGCCTTCAGTTTTTACGAATCCGCGTATACTATATGTGCACACTTTTTCGCAGTTCTGTAATGGCTTTGAGATGATAAAAAAACCCAGTATTATTACGCACGGTTGTAATATTTTGTTATATATTTGTGTAACAAGGATGGTACAGGCCGACATTCTTGAAAAATCATCTTTTTATGATAAAGCGTTCCTTACACTAGAATATAAATTATTGATTCAGTTCTATATTGAGTTGATGTGTGGTTCTGCTAAAGTAACCTGCGCACGTGGTTATTATTTTAAACACTTGAGGAAAGAACATAAGAGTGTGGTTAAGTGATGGCCAAACAACTCGGCACATATGGCCGCCTATAATGACCAGTCCAGCCTAATTGCAATTGCACTAATGATATACCAGTTGGAGATGCTATATTGTTAAAATAATTACACACACGCGTATGCGTGCCTGCTTGAGTGTGCTCACTCAACGATTAGGCCTAGCGTGAATTTTGGGTGCGTGTGTGTGTGTATGCGTGAGTGTGTGTGTGCGTGTATGTGTGAGTATCGCGAGCCAAATGAAATAAATGCATTTGGATTTATTGTCTATACCCACTCACTTACTAGAACCAAAAACCACTCAGTAATCTTTGATAGAACTGATTTTCAGTGGGGGACATTTATACTGTTTATTATGTGCTTCGTTGCTATGACGGCTCCAAAGTCACGATTTACATGTCCATCAGTATAATATAGAATAATATATAGATAGATTGAAGTCAAGTACCAAAATAAAAAAAATAAAAAAAAGGGATCGAATTTTTTCCTGGTTTCCCATATTAAGTTTTCAGTTGTTTGTTAGTATATTTATACATTTTTTCACATTTTCATTAATATTAATTTTTATAGCATGAAATTATTTTTTTGCCTTTGGTGGTGAATGTTTTCAATTGTAAGATATGGCAATAGAATGATTAAAAAATTGAATTGAAATTTATTGAATCCTGGACCTTCTGTGTTAAAAGCAGGAATAACCCCACGAGACCAACGAGTGTGCGTGTGCGTGTGCATGTGTGCGTAAATGTGTGCGTGTGCGTGTGCGTGTGCGTGTGCGTGTGCGTGTGCGTGTGCGTGTGCGTGTGCGTGTGCGTGTGCGTGTGCGTGTGCGTGTGCGTGTGCGTGTGCGTGTGCGTGTGCGTGTGCGTGTGCGTGTGCGTGTGCGTGTGCGTGTGCGTGTGCGTGTGCGTGTGCGTGTGCGTGTGCGTGTGCGTGTGCGTGTGCGTGTGCGTGTGCGTGTGCGTGTGCGTGTGCGTGTGCGTGTGCGTGTGCGTGTGCGTGTGTGCGTGTGTACGTGTGCGTGTGTGTGTGCGTACAGCGGCTGCTCAGCTAGTCCAGTATGACGACAGGTATATCAAGAGATAATTACATAGTACAACAAACAACGGGCGCGCATCCAGCTGGAAGTCGGATGGTGTTAGACTAACATGGTCTGGGCGGAACGTTGGACTGGCCACTCTGCACTTGAGGCCGCTTCATAATGTGTAGTTACGCGCACAATTATGCGTGTTTGTTGCCAGTTAGTCGTGTGTGTCTGTCATCACGTCGTGAATACTCAAGCTGAAGGTTTGGAGTTGAAAACTGTGTTCACTCTTTTCGAGAATTATTTTACGGGGCTGTGTTATTATCAGTGGGCATGAAAAAATTCAGTTTTCAAGAAAATGTTTAATGTAATATGATGATCTGATATCATGTTCGTGCAATAATTTGAATTTATTCATGCAATCTTGTTTAGTTGATACAATAGGTACTAAAAATAAAAATGGGAGTCGAGGGTGTGGCTGGAGATACGTATTCTTGTAATGAATTGTCTATATGTTAAGTTCTTATTATTTTAAATTTAGCATTTTTAGCATCTATTTTTCTTTTCATCAAAACCATGTAAGAGATTTTTTGCACTTCTAATGGAAAATTGTGTGCAGATATTTAAAATCAATTCAAATTTTTGTTTAAAAAATGCAGTTCTTATTTCAATAGGAATGGAGACACCTTCTTTTTTAGTAAAATTAGCATTTCTTTTGCACTTTCAAAAGTACACGTTGTGTATCACCGTTCTTGTAGACGAGAATCGAGTTGATTGGGTTGACTTCAATACCGCGGACCGATTTGGTATCTAAAACCTAAAAAAAATCTCTAATGATGGTGCTCACAAAATAGTGGTTTGTCTACAATTTGTTAGCTACGTTGTCATATTCAGTACCTATAAATGTATCGATATGTGACAAAGCTGCAATCGAAGTGAAATACAACTCACACACAATGAACCACTCTGATTTAACGAGCGTGGAGAAAACCGTCGAACATGAGTCTTCTCTCCCAACCGCTACCGCAACCGCATCGCAAATATTCGCTTCTACTCCCGTCATTTTTCTTCCACCTCGAAGGAGCAGGTGCCGTATCTGTCATAGACTGAGCTCGCAGTGCGACACTAGCGCTACGCAGCGACGCACGGTGACGGGTAGAACCTCGCCGCGTTGTTTTTTAAAACACTGCGTCCCCGGGGAGTTGTTTTGCCACCGACAAAGTGGATGAAATCTCATACTTTGTTACTCTATATTAGCCTTTCATAATGCCTGCCATCCAGTGCAATGAATCGCTCGGTGCGTTAAGCCTCCAGAGGGGAGAATATTCTGTTTTTTTTTTTTTAGAGATACATTGCCAAGCGATGGGAAAATATTAATGCTTAGGTGTGTGAAAACATTACTCTTCGAAAAACAGATATAACGAAGATATGTTATTGTTCATTATGTCAAAACTGTAAGCCACGTCTATTCATCAACGCAGACCGTGGCTCTGGGCCATACATGTGCGAGTGCGAGTGAGACATCGTTACTTGTGAAGATTCACTCCCGTAGACGGTAAAACGCGACGCGTAGCGAAGCCTTATCTTGATGCACATTATTCATGGCCCTTTCTTATTTGGTATTTTAAATTGTGAAAATATTCTGTGTGTAAATCATCTTGGCGCGTTGTGGGGTGATAGGAGTGTAGGCCTATAAACAAGGTCTCTCTGATTCAGCTCGCTGATTGGGGCTGCGGAGGACCGTGGATGGTGGTAGCGTCCGTGAATAAGATGACGATTTCTCTTCTAAATGGGTTGGACATGTGTGCGAGTTATGTTTATAACAGCCACTTTGAGAAACGTACCCTTAATAGATTGAAGATCTTGTCACTTCTCGTTGAATATGCAGAGGGTTCTTTATTTACATCTTATTATTATCATAAATCTTATCCACATTGTCACCCTACTTTATATTATTATTTTCAAATTGTGTTAAATGTGCCTCATAAAGAATGCGGGCTATAGTTTCTTCGAAAGAACTCAAGATCATGATAACATTGACATTGTGCTAATGTAATTATGTGTGGTGACATCGTGGCTGCAAACATTCAAATGTTATGCATGAAGATCTGGACTGTCGGATGATATCAAGTGTCAACACACCCGTGTCCATGTTATTCTATAGCCCCAACGTAACTTGTCCCATTCCAATCTCAGATACTTATCGAGCGTCGCGTTCATGCACTCTGTCTCAACGAACATTTACAGATTCCTGACGTTCTTTCGGACAAGCGTCATAAGTCACGCCTACTGTGTTGGGAGTTAACAGGTATCCAACCAAAGGTCGTTAATTGTCCCTCATGGACCTGTTTCAAGTTTATAGATGGTGGGAACGCGAGACGTAGAATTATTGGGCTCGGCTATTTTTAAGCATGAGACTAATTACTTGGGGGTAACTATATCTTGGCCAGGGGTGGACAAAATTAGTGGAACTTTAGGAGCGAGACAAAATTAATTTTCAGGGGCAGCAGCCTTTACCGGTACTTTAAATAAAAAATACAAAACTGCAACCAGTTTCGCTCTCTACATTATAAAGAAGTAATAATTGTGATTTTATAGATGTTCTATTGTAATAGACCCGGGGTTTGTCTATAAAAACACATGCCATAATATTTTTTCCAAGAGCAAATATCGGTATCATTATTACCATTTGAAATTAGATTACATTTATACAATATTTTAAAGTTATTTTTTTTTATTTTAACATTTTATCATTTAAAATTTAATTTTTTTAAACTTTTTAACAATTTTTTTTTTTTAATTTTGTAACATATTTTTTTTTTTACATTGAATAAAGAAAACACACTGCGGTTTTAGATAGCATGAAATGTTAACAGCGTGGGGTGAGCAGGTGCCTGAGATATTGTCCACCCCGTGTGATACCTATCAACGTGTCAACGGCCTGACCCCTGAATCTACGGCGCCCTGTCTTTGAGTAACCCTCTGCGTCGCAAGATAGACGGCTTCGTTCTCCCCGCGTCGCGACGCGCGTGACGCATGGCGCTTATTACGGGGGCGCGACGCACTAGCTAGAGGTCATCTGGCGGTGACAAACTACCCGCTAGGTTGCTACATTGTCACTTGAGTCCGTCTCTTCTATGGGATTCACCGGATGGGTAATACTACTTTGCCTGCGTTTATCTTCACTTCCACAAAAGAACGATACGAATCTTTGTGTAAAACAGTTATTACTTTGATCATACTATACAAAAAATCTTACTAAAATTTTCATTGATATATCGTATTGGAAAAGCCTTAGCAAAAATATTTGCAAACCTTAAAGAGTGTGAAAATGATGTAAAAATTATGACAATTTTACGTGTATCATATCAATATCTTGGATTAGAAGTATTTTATTATTTCACTATATATACCTCAATTCAATTCAATTCAATTTTTATTCAATAATTCCACATGATACATAACAGAATGGTTATTGGACGATTTGTACATTGATATTAATATCTACGGACAGAAGTTATGTCTTGAGAGTCCATAGACAAATATCTGGTGTGCGGATTATTGAATACTGTGAGTTATATAACTAAGTGGTAACTTAAATGTAAACTATAAAACTATTATATTATAATATTTTATATCTAGTAACGTAACCTATTATTAATATATATATATACATACTATTTTTGCCAATTCAACACCTTACCTTACCAGAAAGGGAGTTGGCAGAAAGAAGTACAGCTCCAAACAATTTGTAGCTTCCAACCGACACTAAAAAATAGCCGAAAATTAGGACCAATATAAACAACATATTTCAAGCAATTTCAATAATACAATGAAAACAGACAAATATTTCTCAATTTTACGTAATACGTATGTACTACTAAAATATATACATTAGGGTGAATATTTAATACTATATTATAAAGATAGATAGATAGATATGATTTATTAATAATGGGAAACACTAACAATACTCTTCTTCATTTTCGGCTCACATTCGTTACCGTGTGGTATAATGATAGCGTCTATATATAATTGCATAATCCAATTTTGGGTTTCCAAAGTTTTCTTACCACATGCTAATGCAAATATTCACTTTATTTAAAATATATTTCTTACTTTTCTATGAAAGCAAAAGAACAAAACATTATGATATATATTTTATTTTGACATTCTTGAAGCCTCCACAAACCATCACAATAATTTATATTACATCGTGACGTCATAAAAGTGTACAGACAGGTAATTTAGTTGTGCAACGTCGGAAACATAACTCGGAAACCCGACACCGCCGCGAGTCTGCTGCGCTGCCAATAAACCTAACGTGGGTTGCGCATTCTTGTCATAGGCCCACATTGTCGAAGTGTCATATTAATGTCCTGTGAAATATTTTACCTCTTTTAAGCTCGGCTTTATCGTGGCACTCCTGCGCGCGATATCGCCGTGTTCCGCCGGGCTTTGCGGTGGAATGCAGCGGAATTTACCAAGTCCTAAACAGACAAACACACTCTTACATAAGATATATATAATTGGTCACTATTCATTTCAATCTATATAAGCAATACTTACATGAATTAATCCTCAATGATGCCTGCAAACATCAATTTTAATTCAGGTCACAATATTAGGTTAAAAACGGCGTGACGTGAATTATTAATTAATAACTATTATATCTCTGTCACGATTGATTACTATTATCAAACCAAAAACTAATAGTATAGTGACGGGACGGGGAATACGCTGTATGTAAGTTAAATTGTGTAGTTAATTTTTGTTTGGGGACTTTATGACTAACGTTAAATGATTTATTATAATATTGATAAACGATTAGTGAAAAGTTGGTTCTCGTATTCAAAAATATGCAAGCAATGATTTGAGCAGCGTGAGTGATAATAATTGTTAAATGTATAGTTAGTTCTATGTGAATTGATAATATTTTTATTGAGGGGTTTTTAAAATAATTATTACCCTCATGTATACATTAGGTTATTTTTATATATCACCATTATGTCCGAAATAGATTTTTAGTTGAAATTTTAGAGCTAACCATGCTAAGGAATTTATGTTTATAAAATTGTACTTTTGTTATTTCTAAAATATAAAGCATTTATATTTAAAATAAATCATATTTGTATGTATGTATGCATGGAGTGAAAACGCCGAAGTAAAGTGTGTACACAAGTAATTGTCGTTGGGTCCTAATCGAGTCATATATCTGACACACTTCATACGGAGTTAGCAGTACTTGAACGCACAGCTGACGGTTTGTAAACACCAAACAGACGACGATAAGTGTCGGCGTATCTGACTTTGAGAACCTGTTTACTACTGTTCATACCAGCAACTACAATGCTCTAAATTAAAGTCGTTATTTTTTACTAATTAGCATAGCCACATGCGTTCAAAACACCCATATTACAAGCTTTCCTATCTGATAAATGAACTGTTCACAATAATTGTTTCATTAATAACAATATGAGTTATTCAAATTGACTTTGTTTAGACGCTCAACGATATTTGTAAGTGCATTGCAACACGGGCCTTGTTACCCTAAATGGACGAAGTACACTCGTTTTACTAACTGCAACACTAAGCTGTACAGTCATAGGCGTGCGGAGACGTTCGTCAATAGGGGGGGGGGGGGGGGGGGGGGCACGATAAAATCCGGTGGAAATACTACTCTAATGTGGCACCAATGACGTATGTGAGGATGATGGGGGGATGGGGGAATTTGGGACGTATGGTAATCTTAAAATAAATCAATCATAATTTTTTATTTTTTTCAAATTTTATTCCAGCTTTAATTCATAGTGTAGTTAGAGTTGTGTGTAGTCTAATGGGGGAGGAACCCCCCCACCCCCGCACACGCCTATGTTTGTACTTGAAGTAGTGACCGTAGAATAACATATGGTTCGTGTGCACATTCAACACAACGTTCTCTGTTCTCATAGAGTAAATGTGTTCTCTTTCGTCTTTCAGTTTCGTGAAAGTTTCCGGCAAGTCTGTTTCTCGACTTTACGCTCGTTCCGATCTCTCACGAACACCCGCTAGAATGAAACTTATCGTAATTGAGTATTTTCGCGAGTTGTGCGACGGTTCTAACGGGGGCCTCGGGCGAGCTAGATAGGCCCCGTTCTCCGGCGAATAGGGGCAATAACGTTACTCCAAGTGTGATGAAGTACCACCTTACAGAGTTAACCTTTTATATTAAGTCATAATTGCTTATGGCAGAACTCGCGAGATGCTCACTTAACCCCCTGAAGGGGTTACTTTAATATGGTCGGCCACAACTAACTTATAATGCAAAGGAATAAAGATCGTTGGAAGTGCTTCAACGCGCGGGTTATCTCATAGAGCGCGCTAGTAGTCCCCTCCCTCGTCTGATGGCGTCAGGACTATCCAGCAGAGCCGCGGGTGTTCGCCCATGACTAGTCCGCGCAACGAACGCCATTTCGTATAATTTGTCAATCCCAGTGTTATCTCGAGCACGCTAAACTGAAGCCTGATGTCTTCAACCAACATCTCGAATTTCGACGCTATAATATAAAGAGATGTTGTAATCAGAGAGGCGTGGAAGAAAAGAAAGAACTAGGCTTGGATGGGGGTTGAATCGTAGGGGAGACAACCCCAGTACACGAGGCCCAGATAATTAAATTGCAACTTTGCTTTCACTTGAAGTGTATTGTAGCGAGCAACTTTGCTGTGAAACATACATCATCAATGAATGCAGAAAGACATAAAACTAATCCGACTATAATTAAAGAAGCACAGTCAGCATGATTCTTAGTTTGAACACCTATTAATACTCAGTTAATACTCAGTCATATTACTTTGATATATTTTACTGTTATCAAAATCAGTTTAGAAAGAAAATTACTAATAATTGAGGACATGATAAAAACCTACAAAAATAACTCAATCAATGTGAGTACTTCATCAAACAAGGAATACAAATTTTCTTAATAATACGTTTTTTCATAATTTCGTATCAAAAAGTATTAATTGTGAAGAGGTACAGTCCACAACCTTAAATCTATCCATCAACAACAATTCATTATTCGTGTATGAAATTTAGTACTTTGAACTAGTAGTTTTATGTATTGCATATCTGCTTTCCAATCCTTCCGTACGTGCGAATAAATAAGAAGTGATCCATTTCATGAATGATGTGAACAAAAACACGGATACGTTTCAATCCATCATCTATTTATTTATTTAATAATTAATAATGAAGCAATTAAAGAAAATCACTGAACAAAATAAAATAGCTAATGATAACATAACAACAACAAAAATTACTATAGAAATAACAGAGAACAACACAAAACTTATTGAAAACAACGATTAATTGTTATATACATTTTAAGTAATGCAATTAAGACAACAAAATTAATATAAAACTGACGTATAATAAATTAAAATCGTGCGTGTGAAAAATAAAAAAAAGATAACTATAAATAAAAAAACGGAACAAAACGGTACAGAGAAATAGAAATAGAAACTTATGTTAAAATAAAATGTTATTCGGTACAAACAGCTTTTCTCATCCTTGACACCGTACATCTCTCAACATTGGTTCTCAAGCGTTATTTGAAAATATAAATTGTTTGTGTTGGTAAGCGATGTCAGTATTCGCGATAGATCTCCAAGTGTTGTATGTAATGTATTATTCTTAGATCCAGGTTGTAACTAATAGACGAGCCGAGAGAGGAAGTGACATCAGCGCATCTGTGAGCCGAGGCCATAAAGTCGCCGCGGTATCCGGCATCTCTGATGTGGTGCGCAGTGTTTACCGGGCTAAGGTTATTAGATGTTTTATCACCCCGAGCAAGCCAGGCGCGGTGATGCAAGCCCAGTATTCCGGCCCGCGCTCTGCCTGTATCTGAGCACGGACTACGAATATGGATTTATGATTTTAAATCGTTTTTATTTTTGGAAAGCCTACATGCAGTTTTTTTTTATATTTGTTTTCTTTTTTATAGGACTATTAAATAATTTTAAATGTATATACTTCACAATTTTTTTCGATTCATTTTTCTTGTTTATGTTCTTTCTCCAACTATAGTTTGTTTAATTGTAGTGTTGTTTTTTGCTATTTTATTTTGTTAATGTTTTCCCATGTTTCACAGACCTAAATTGTTTAGGTTTCTTTGTTATCCACCTTTGTAAATGAGTTGTATTACTGAATGGGGTGAACAATCAATAAATACGCTGATTAAGTTTTCATAAGAAATCGGCGATTCACATTTTTAGTAATTCATCTTATAAAAGTCATCATGAAACGAGTGAATGTAATTTTACCATATAGGCAATAACTTCTGTAAATGTAAATATATAATCTGATAATATATCCTATTACTCATCAGAATTAAGAATGTGATAATAAAAAAACACAAAAAATGAAATAACGAATAATGGCAGTACCTGTTAATTATTGATGGATTTTGATAGGGATTAAGACTTCATTGAAAAAGTATAGCTAAGCAGCTGCCTCTATGTATATGCTACATAGATTGTCTTGCCAGCGTAAAAAACCCTCAATATATGTAATTTTGTTGCCAGTGTATACATTAATCAATATAAACTTCGCATTGAGATTTTAATTGATTTTACAATATGAACTAAAACTTATGTTGAAACTAATGCAATATAAATTTGTTTTGACATATCATCAACCACGAACCACTAACATAATTAACATCATCAAATTAGCCTTGATTAGCTTAGCTTCAGTTTTATTGCCGTGAGGTTCTAAGCGAGCCTCGAAGTGAACGCTAATCTAATCCATTGATTCTGGTAAAACCTCAACAAACCATCCGGCCAACTGGCCCGTGGTCCCCAAGGAGGGGAAGGAGTGGGGTGGGGGGTTACATGCGGAGGGGAGGGTGGTAATCGCAAGTCAACTGACACGGGGTCTAAATTACCCTATCATAATCTAGTGATTGTATCGCCCCATCGGGGACCCGGCTTCCTTGTTCCTTGGGGGGTAACAATAACGTAATGGAGATTACCCTACGATCATATTGATATCTTGTAGACGTTAGTTATGGCTTGGGTCACTAATGCGGTGTCAAGAATATGTGTACCCACAAAACGTCCAACAACCGTTATATTTATTGCTAGAATATATTAAATATCAACGGGTTAGTATTTAACCTATTAAAAGCTCTATGAATGCATGTTGGTGATAAATTGTTTATTATTATTGATCTAAATTACAGAATCGATATCCATTGTATATGTACAACTAATAAAGCAACAGTTATTTCACGTTTTTTTGATAATTTCGCAATCATGCATTGTTCTGTTAATTCTCAATCCGCGTGGTGCTGCTTCATCCCAGATGTTGTGTTACCAATAATTGCTAAGCTACTTAATTCTTCCATGTGTTGTGCTTCTGTCACCCAAGGCAAATGTACTTGTTCAAGTGCCACAACTCTAAGGATTATTCGCTGGTAAACATTGCTTTGCGCAAAGGTTGATGAATGGAAGAGTCAACCAATCAATCAATGTTAATTTTATGGAATATTTACAGCTTTAATTTATATTAAAATGCTGACCTTGATAAAATTATTTTGTACACATCAATTTATTAGTAAGTGTTAAATTTTTAATCAATGAATGATGAGTTATTATCGCATGAACAATATAAGAGGCGTCCTGCAGTCGTCGTCAGAATTTAAAAATGAGCTTAAAAGACATACTTATAAACAAGGTATGATCAGGTTCCTCGGAAAATATTTTCCAGTGGGGTGTAGGAAGAACTATATCCATACGTATAATTGGGAGGATGTAACACATATAAGGGTTGCGTTGCAATGTTTATATGTGGTCTGAAGCTAAGCTCCAGTCATCAGACGCAAAATATTATTTTCAAAGTTCGCCCCAGGGATTGTTTTGCTTAATTTCTCCACACGTTGTGCTACTATTAATGTTGTGTGCTGCACTCAGCTCCCAATGTGCCGATAACGCACTCACTACGTGTGTATGCAATAACTCCCTCCTCCCAGCTGATAGATAAGTGCACGAGACAACCAGCGAATGACTCTATATGTTGTGCTACTATCAGTGTTGTGTGCTGCACTCAGCTCCCAATGTGCCGATAACGCACTCACTACGTGTGTGTGTAATAACTCCCTCGTCCCAGCTGATAGATAAGTGCACGAGACAACCAGCGCATGACTCTATATGTTGTGCTACTATCAGTGTTGTGTGCTGCACTCAGCTCCCAATGTGCCGATAACGCACTCACTACGTGTGTGTGTAATAACTCCCTCGCCCCAGCTGATAGATAAGTGCACGAGACAACCAGCGCATGACTCTATATGTTGTGCTACTATCAGTGTTGTGTGCTGCACTCAGCTCCCAATGTGCCGATAACGCACTCACTACGTGTGTGTGTAATAACTCCCTCGCCCCAGCTGATAGATAAGTGCACGAGACAACCAGCGCATGACTCTATACGTTGTGCTACTATCAGTGTTGTGTGCTGCACTCAGCTCCCAATGTGCCGATAACGCACTCACTACGTGTGTGTGTAATAACTCTCTCGCCCCAGCTGATAGATAAGTGCACGAGACAACCAGCGCATGACTCTATATGTTGTGCTACTATCAGTGTTGTGTGTTGCACTCAGCTCCCAATGTGCCGATAACGCACTCACTACGTGTGTGTGTAATAACTCTCTCGCCCCAGCTGATAGATAAGTGCACGAGACAACCAGCGCATGACTCTATATGTTGTGCTACTATCAGTGTTGTGTGTTGCACTCAGCTCCCAATGTGCCGATAACGCACTCACTACGTGTGTGTGTAATAACTCCCTCGCCCCAGCTGATAGATAAGTGCACGAGACAACCAGCGGATGACTCTATACGTTGTGCTACTATCAGTGTTGTGTGCTGCACTCAGCTCCCAATGTGCCGATAACGCACTCACTACGTGTGTGTGTAATAACTCCCTCGCCCCAGCTGATAGATAAGTGCACGAGACAACCAGCGGATGACTCTATACGTTGTGCTACTATCAGTGTTGTGTGCTGCACTCAGCTCCCAATGTGCCGATAACGCACTCACTACGTGTGTGTGTAATAACTCCCTCGCCCCAGCTGATAGATAAGTGCACGAGACAACCAGCGCATGACTCTATACGTTGTGCTACTATCAGTGTTGTGTGCAGCACTCAGCTCCCAATGTGCCGATAACGCACTCACTACGTGTGTGTAATAACTCCCTCGCCCCAGCTGATAGATAAGTGCACGAGACAACCAGCGCATGACTCTATACGTTGTGCTACTATCAGTGTTGTGTGCTGCACTCAGCTCCCAATGTGCCGATAACGCACTCACTACGTGTGTGTAATAACTCCCTCGCCCCAGCTGATAGATAAGTGCACGAGACAACCAGCGCATGACTCTATACGTTGTGCTACTATCAGTGTTGTGTGCTGCACTCAGCTCCCAATGTGCCGATAACGCACTCACTACGTGTGTGTGTGTAATAACTCCCTCGCCCCAGCTGATAGATAAGTGCACGACAACCAGCGCATGACTCTATATGTTGTGCTACTATCAGTGTTGTGTGCTGCACTCAGCTCCCAATGTGCCGATAACGCACTCACTACGTGTGTGTGTAATAACTCCCTCGCCCCAGCTGATAGATAAGTGCACGAGACAACCAGCGCATGACTCTATACGGACGAAACGAAACAACACATTCAAGCGAACCGATAGAGCGGACGATCGGGATTTCTACAAGCGATCCAATTATACGGTCGGTTGGTGCGGAGACGAGGGCTGGCGCGACCTCTGGGGAGAAGCTCTGACAGAGCAGCTTGCCGGTCCTACGGGATGGAAGGAGTCTGACGTGTTGCCATCACAACAGATGGAAGCGTCGACGCGGAACTGGAGAAGCTTCACACCATCCATAGGAGGATAGGATAGGATGACTTCTCACGGGGAAAATAATTGCAAAATAAACAGGGAAACGGAAAAACAAATTCGGAAGGGAAATAACGCGTGGAGAGGGAATGGGTTTGAGAGAGATTCTGGGCCCAGATAGGCGAGTAGAAACCTTTCTCTTTGTTGCTCAGCGGATCACATAAGACACTCTTGTGAAATTCACCCACATGATTTTAAAGAGTATTCAATTTGTTTATTGAAATTTAATTTTTAAGTAATTAAAATTAATGATATTGATGAATTTAGTGTAACACATTGTTGATAAGTATTTACATGTTAAGTTACATTAAAGAATTTATTCAAAACAATTCAAAATATTTAAGTTCCGGTGTCAAAACGTAAGGAAGTCATCCAGAACAATTCAATATTAAAAATCCGTTGTCAAAATATTATGGAATAATTAATATTTCGGTTATCTTTGAATAGTTCTTATTCAAAATAAAATAAGAAGGTTTTAAGTTCAATTTACCGAACAAGTTTTGGGTACCACCTGACGTCACAGTTTCCTAGTGTCAGCCATTGGTGGGGGCGCCGGGTCGGCCAGGAGTTGATAACGTTGTGCTCACGCTTGATTTAATATAATACTGATATTTTAAAATTATGATCTATAACATTTGTAACAATTATAAATATATTTTCACAAGAAATGTTTAAATACAAACAATGTATTCACAATATGAGTAATCCATGTAAATAAAATGATAAACATAATTAAAATAATAATCTATTGGACGTAGATTCAGTGTAAAATATGAGCTATTGAACCTAAATGTTGAGCACAACAGTGAGCGATTTCTTCTTTCATATATTAAAGCATTAATTATGTATTTTAGATGGTTACAAAAATTGTTTTCATTTTTTCGGACTGTGCAAGTATAAAAACATGTTTATTGATAGACATCTCTATGTATAACATGAAGCTAGTCTGTATTCCCTTGTATCCCTTGTATGACGCGATGTCTTCTGTCCCCTCCTCGCATCGTTTCTGTGCGCTGTGCATTGACCATGCAGACCTAATGTTGCCGGAGACTAAATTATCCCCTCCACCCCCTTAACTAGTCATCAGGCCGGAACCCTTCGGTTTACACACTTCCCCAACACAGCGGACAAAGTACAAACACCTCCGGCCAGATTGCGGGAGAAAGACGAGTTGCTGTGATATCTGTATGTATCATATTGGTTTGGTGTTACAAGTCTACGGTATTTTATTCAAAATTGAAAAATAAAACCAAAAGGCAAACTCACACTATTTTTTATGTGGAATATACACATTATACATGAATAACTAGTACACATAATTATAATTAGGAAAACGCTCCGCGTTACCAGATAAGCGAATTTTTTCAATGTATCAAAGCAAACAAATCTTTTGCATATCATATTTTTCTTACAAAAAAAAAACTTTATAATGAACAACATTTTTGTTTACAAGATGGCGGTTTAAGTTACAACCTTAGACTTTGTGTACATTATTTCCCGATAATTATGTTGCTAATAATTGCACGAAATATTATTTAAATCCGTTAAGAAGTTTTTTTTAAATAAATTAAAACATTCAAGTTCATTTTTCAATGGATTTTTGCATAATTTCATTCGACCGTGGTCTACTCAAAAGGCTCTAATTCATAAACTATTAAACGTATCTGTGTATAAAAAATTGCATATTGTAGACACAAGCTAGATCTTAAACGTGATATTGTTTAATCATACAATGACAACATTTAAACCATAATAAACTCTTTTTAATTTGTCGACCAAGTTCGTTGATAACTTTTGCATGTTTGCCGTGAAAGTCATAAAATATAAAACGTCATTGTAGCCATTCTATGACTGCTATCAGAATTCTAAATACACAGTAAGAAAGGTCTGAGTACGCACGCCATTTCGAACGCATACTTTGTGCATCTTACTTCAATGGTCTGCAAATGCGGATCACATTGTTGGAACACTGTAAAAATGAAGAAATTAATTGCCGTAAATAAACAATATTTTTTTATAACATGGTGGTTAAAGAAACAATTTTGAAACTATTGTCGAGTGTTGGTACTATAAATGTGGACCTACACATAGAAGATCATTTAAATCCGTGTGTAAGTGTTAATTTAATTAAATAAATAACAAAAAATGTTTTTAAGTAATTAATTTTTTGTAGGTAGGCATCTTACGTCATTGTAGCCATTCTATGACAGCTATCGAGATTACAAATAATATTGAGAAAGGTATGATTGCGTTCGCTATTTTTAGTGTACACTTGTGCATCAAACTGCAATAGTCTGCAAATGCGAATCATGCGAACAGACAAAGCGCCGATCGAGTTGTATGGAGAGATTCACTCCGCTTCGCTACGCTCATCTAATAGTTTTGTATAAACGTGTGTAGCTTCTACCAGTGGCGTATCCAGGGAGTGCTGGAGCCCTCCCCCCCCCCCCCCCCCCGAAATCTTAGCGTAAATAATTATACTCTGTAATTCATATAAATTTACGCAACAATTGAAATACATTACGTTTTAATTTCTCTATTTGCTTAGTCGGGAAACACTCCTGTAGCTGAAATTGTATAAGTTATAGTAACATATTAATTTTTGTATGTAACGTATGTAATTGTAATGTATCCCCCGTCAAGCAAAGCACCCCAACTTATTCTGAAATACATTCAAACTATTGTCTGCGGTGCTATTGTGGGGGGACCCCCCCCCCATCCACTGTCTCGTTTGTAGAGCACCTTGTTAAACAGCTAAGCTCTACTCTTGACAGCCCCCCCCCCCCCCCCCACCCCTCCGAAATATATTTCTGCTTACGCGACTGGCTTTTACCACTAGAAAAGCCATTGTATGGCGCGGAAGGTTGTTATAGTTTGAACAAGATTTCTAAGATTTCATTATCTGTGATTGACTCTTTTATGCCTTGTTGGGCTAGAATGTGGAAACACCACAAAGTTGCAAGCTTTTGCAATTATTTTCCTATTTATATATTTATATTATTCTATACATATTTTTTGTAGCTAAATCAATTTTGTAACCTAAAAAAGAATAGATATTAAATACAAAAATGTTATTTTATATCTTTTTATTTAATTTTATTTCTTAATATTACGATGTAACAATTTTATGTATGTACATACTACATCTATGTAAGTAAGCTTTCACTCACTCTCAAATTATATTTTCACTCTGTTCCAAATCATGTGAATAAAGAAGCAGTAGAAGAAGCCATAATGTTTTGTTGACTGTGCTGGACATAGGCTACAATGTTCTATCTGTATCCATGATGCTTGTACGCCACGCAAACGAGCAGCAGAATTACACCATTTGATTTTATTACTCTGCCTGTTGCCTTGTACATCGACCAACTTGTCAGCATTAGCATGCCTCTGCTTTATGACTTGTGGTCAGCACTACACGATCAGTTTCGCGCGCGAGGCGGCGCATGCGCGGACTTACCCCCTCTACTCCCTCCCCTCCATCGAAGCGACACCCCTCCCACGCACACACACAATGCGCATTTAAGAGTACAAAGAAAGCGTTTTGAATCTGTAGCAATCACTTTTAACATGCTTCCTTGTAATGTCACAGTAGATCGTGAAAACCAAAATGGAAAGTATATTATCTTTTCTCTCCGAGAAGTTAATTAATTTTTTTGTTCACTTCACGTGTAGCCTACTGAGAAATGAACACCGAAAAAGGAAGTAAATTGGACGAGTTTAAACGGAGACTGTAAGGCTGGTTAAATAGATTGTAGTTTTGAAGTTGCATTGCATATACCGAATATTATGCTGTAGGATTTCTCGGATTATTTATTTTATGGTTTTCAGTTTCACGTTTATAGACAGTCAAATTATATGTATTCGTTTGTTCACCACATATTTATTATAATATGGGCTTGACAATAAAGCACTGCGTATATTGACTTTGTAAAAAAATGTAATTTAAAATTTTCAAAATTGACTATTGAATATGTAACGTTTGTACATTCTATGTCAAACATGTAGGCCTATGTGATCTATTTGCAATAAATAAACTAAATATGAAATATAAAATTATTGTGACGTACTGCATGGTATGCAATGGCGAACACATTAATAACACCATTCCTATTACTATAAGATGAATGTTGTTGTATATGTTTGGAATTTTGATATAATTCAAGAACGAATCCTAGGTGGAATCGTGGGTGTTTCTGTCTTGCATACGGCTTTTATTCCTCACTCATTGTTTATAGTTCCCATTATGTTTGTTTGTTTATTTGTTTATAGTTCCCACCATTGTTTATAGTATTTTATAACAAATCCAATACCCTAATTAGCTAGTTATTGAATACATTATGTCAACTATTGTTGTGCAACAACTATAAATCAAATTTTTATACCGGACAGAAATTAGTTCAGTTAATACACTTTTCTGGCATAAATAAATATTTCGAATGCTTTATATGTTATAGCAGCTCATTAGAGCTATACATATATTCACTTATCTATACCGTAAACAAGAGTAAACCATATTGTTTAGTTCATGCTATTCATGCTGTATGCTTAATCCAGAGCTACTAAAACATTTACAGCAACACAGATCCGTAAGCCAGAAAACAATACATTCACAAATTGCCCAGTAATAATACCCGGCGCCTCCACCATTCATACGTGTCAAAATAACTGCATTAATGTAACTGATATCTAGAATCTAAATACATATTATCTGAATCTGAAATTTTACAGCTTGTTTCGTTTGTATAGTAGCAAACTGTTTATTTATGTATTATTCTGTTAAATAACATTAGGCGTAGAAACAATATGTTTTCGCACCATTTGTCCGATGTAATTTCTTATAATTTTATTTTCATGACGCCTCTCACTTCACCACTTTGAACTCATAGCCGATGCTTGTCATTTCTAAGTTTGGCGATGTTGTGTATAATATGATGCTTGCAACAAGGATATGTTTGTGGAAGGAAAACTAAATAGAAAGCAAGCTAAAAAGCATTGCCGTCTAAATATTTATAACCATTACGATTAACATATGAAAGATGTTTAAAAATTATGTTTTCATCTTGTAAATGATTCAAAATGATCTGAACATGTCATAATCAAATTAAACCATCTACATAAGTTATTGTTGATGTATCTCCAGTATGCATACGCTGTTTATTTAGAAGCTTATATTGTATCGCACAATGCAATACAGCAATTGTTTGTACACGACTTTGTGTAAAAACTAACACGCCAAATGAACTACCGATACAATGTGTATACCACTTTGACCTCAATGCTTTCTCCATTACAAACACAAAAATGTTTAAAACAAAGTGTCCATATTGATTTAATACATGTAAATTAAAGTGACGTTTTATACGTTTCCCCTGTATAAGGGGAAATCCCATCCCTATCATTCGTCACTGACCCGATGAACGGCCGATCATATTTTACCTGATTAAATTATGTCTTTAAGTAATCCTTCTTATCATTGTATAATCGTGATATTGTGATATAACAACATCTTTAGAAAATAATGTCACGCAACACTCGATGGTATACGGCCGTAACACATCGACATACAGTTTAATAGCTTAGAGAGAGAGAGAAAAAGAGAGAGGGAGAGAGAGAGTGTGAGAGAGAGAGAGAGAGAGAGAGAGAGAGAGAGAGAGAGAGAGAGAGAGAGAGACTACTGGAGTTTTAAAGTCTAAACACCAAGATTAATTAATCATATTTTATGTGAAAATCAGCCATGTTCTATACTAGTATTTATTCTACGTCAAAAACCGCACAAAAGTTTCATTTTTAAATTACATCACAAGAATGGACTTCGAAATACGTATTGTACGTATTGTAAAATCTGAATCAACAGTGCACTGTGGTTTAGTAAGCCCTACACATTGTATGTTCTAAGTTGTGACTTATATATTAAAATCAGTATTTTTTCTATTTATAAATATTTAATTTTATTACAAATTATCGAATTATAATCAAAATACTATGCTTATGGTTATAAAAGTTTATTCAACCTGTAGAGCTTACCAATGCACAGTGCGCTGCTGATTTAGATTTTCGATTTCTTGTTGCAATCTTGAGATATAATTCAATAATGAACATTTACTGTGGTTTTTGACGTAGAGACTACCCTTTTCTCTTAAGAGCGCACTCCCCGGCTGTATTTGCAGTCGTCCACGTTTAGAACCATAACTTCTTAATGATTAGAGCTATTAACTTGAATGTTTTTGCATTTTTTAGAAGAAGATTGCCTTTAGTCAGATAAGGTTTTACATTTTTTATATATCACCCCCCATTGGAATAAGATTACTCCAAACATGCAGTCATTTATAATAAAATATATCATTCCAAATAAAAATCGGTGAGCATAACTGTGCCGATGTAATCTTCGTGTATTCAAATATAAAGTTTGGTGAAGATACACGCAAAACATCGCCTGTAATCGTTTGAGATGTACGGCTATTCGCAGTCATATTTGGCGTATTTTCTGTCGAGTTAGTCGAGTTCGGCTACCGGCTAGTCTCTCGACCTAGCGGCTGCCCGTCCGAGCAGTGAACGAAGCCTGGCGGGGCGGAGCTAGAGACTGTGCCTTCGAGAGTGGTGGGGGGAACACGCGAGCGTGGAACGTACGAGTGACACATTGCCCGCGATGTATCCTCGATTGCGTTACGGAAAAGTGAAAAATTAATCTATTATAATTATTGTGAACTGTGAAGTGTTGAGTGAAGTGTGAAGTGAAGTGTGTGTCTATGCGTAACGATGGAAGTGGCAAGAAAACCAGAAAGGAAAAAAACAGGCTTGTATCTAAGTGCGCATAGGAAACGCCGCAGTGGCAAAAACAATCCTTTCAGAATATACCAGCAACGAAAGTAAGTACTCAATTTGTTGACTATTACATTGATTATAAATCCACTTAGTTCTGTGCTTAAAATCAATATAAAAATGTAAAAAGCAATGTAGCACATTGCTAACCTGGAGCTACACAAAAGCAATGCCACACGCTATATTATATCCTACGCAGTTAATTTGTGAATGTATTACTAATTAATAATTATTCATTCTGCAAAACGCAAATTTGTGTGGTAATAGGCTATAAATACCAGCCGTACTCTCCACCGCCAATATTTAGAATTCCAGGAGTATTCCCCCTGTGCAAATTTTGGTATCTCAAGAATCAATCAATCAATCAATCAATCAATCAATCAATCAATCAATCAATTTGGGAAAAGGTTGTTTATTTTATATTTAATTATATTTCATAAATCATATTTTATTATTCATTTAAATGGTAACGTATGACGGTAGACTAAAGTCTGCCCATGTCCCTATGGGTGCAACTTATATCGCATAGCGCTCCGACGTCACCAGAGTGCAACAATTGGTTCCCGACCGACCGAATGTCTATGATGTTTTGGGTGCGTGGGCAACTTTATGCCACAATATCTGTCAACAATGTTGTTTTTTCTTTATGTTTCTTACATTTTTAGTTAGCCACTGTATAAATAATTTGATTTGGTGTGTGCCGGGTCCGGGTCCATATCCCAATAGGCCCCCTACACATAATGTGGTGTTATAACAAAGATAACGCACTGACTGTACATTAGGCGGGTTGTGATAATGGGTTGTTTGTAGATACGCAGACGCTCTTGCCAAATCTCCGAGGACTGTTCCACTGTTATGATAAGAACGGGTCGATGACTCGATATTGGTTGTCTTTCAAATGAGGGAGTTTCGAACCCAGTATCTTTGTTCGAACCCTTTATCGGCACGTGCGTATTGCGATCCAAAAGGCAATAAGTTTATTTCTTAAAATTAAAATAGATTGGCTCCAAATCAAGTAAATATAATCTATTATTGTGACGTATATAGTCTACAGAATACAGACAGATAATCTGTGGTAAGGGTTTGTATGATAAATCATACTCGATGTTTATATTTTTATGCCGTTTTCACACATCACGGTTTTTTGCCACATACGGCACGGTACCGGCTCCGTAAAGATCACGATTGTCACCCGTACCATACGGTTTGCCGAGTAACCACGGCCGTACGCAGGGGGGGTTTTGGGGGTTCTACCCCCCCCCCCCCCCCCCCTCCCTCCCGAAATTACTCTTCTGCCAAGAAGACGAGAATAACATATTTCAATATATGCCTTGGCCCTGTCGTATTCCGTTTTATAATAACACTACTCTAACAAAAACAAAAACACCATACTCTACATGCAACTTTCTACACCATACTTACTTAGGTGAGTGAAACACTTGTAATAACTAATATAACAACACTAGAAAACGGAGTATTGTCGGCCCTTCCGCGCCCCCCTCCCGCCAGTAGGGTACTGTACACTAAGTACTGTAGGGTACCTCAACAAATCCAATTTTTAGATTTTTAAATTGTAATCCCCCCCCCCAAATTATTTTCTGCGTACGGCCTTGATGACTACTATATTTTTTTCTTCTCCAGTTTGTGCTGGCAACTAAGAAGCCGACGTCACACTAAATAATGGTTAATGTTTCTGCCTTGATTCATGATTATATAATATGCTGCCGTACATGCAGGCGCGTAGGAACGTCAAAAAGTGGGAGTTTGCCCCTACAGTAAGAGGTCCTATCTCAGAATACTAGCCACGTATCATAGTTTACAGGAATGGCGTTTGGGGAAGAGCTGGAGTTGGAAAATATATTTTTATGATCATTTCATCGTAATAGTAAGGAGTCGGTTTGAAAGAATAATGAAAAATAAGTACCGTAAAACGTTAATTCATTAAGTAGGTAAATACAAATCTTATATCTAGCACAAAGTATGATATGCATTGTCGTATAAATTGAAAAGTATAGCAGTAGATAAAAATACCAAATATTATTTAAATTATGACAACTGTGGATTGAAAATTGAAAACTTGCATACATGGTTTTCAACGCAATGGTTCACCGTTCACCACTCTCTGTCAGATAGAAATAACTATGTGCAAATATATTTCAGATGGTCTAGTTGGCGACGACCATATCATGGAAGTCAAATGCCCAATATCTGCGGAAGACTTCCTAACCCCCTTTGAAGCCATCCAAAATAAAAAGTTAAACAATGTTCACATCATCATTATTATTATTATTATTATTATTATTATTATTATTATTATTATTATTATTATTATTATTATTATTATTATAATAATAATAATTATTATTATTATCATTATCATTATTATTATCATTATCATTATTATTATCATTATCATTATTATTATCATTATCATTATCATTATCATTATCATTATCATTATCATTATCATTATCATTATCATTATCATTACCATTATCAATTATTATTATTATTATTATTATTATTATTATTATTATTATTATTATTATTATTATTATTATTAACTATTGATAAATTGATATATTCATGAAAATTCCAGATACCCTATGTGACGTGGTTGACGGCAAGCTGACGCTGAAGCAAAACCACTACTTTTATCAAGTGCAGAGTCAGTTGCACGTAACAAAACGAAAGGCCTGTTACTTTGTCGTCTATACCAGAAACTGGATGGTGTACGAGGTAATTAAACGTGACGATGAATTCTGGAGACGTAACATGGCAACTCAACTGCAGACGTACGTAAATATCTTTAAAATCATGATCTTTAGTAGGCTATAATGTTCATTTACGTTGATTTACAAAAATGTTACATACGTGAAATCGTTTTTCCCAGGTTTTATATGGAATGTTTACTGCCGGAGATAGTGAACCCGCAGTATTCCAAACGATTGGTCAAATGGGATATTAGAGATCCAAGAAGAATTGTCGAAGCCATTAGACACTTCGAGGACAAAAAGAACAAACATAAGAAAGCAGCAGCAAAAGAAGCCACAACATAATTCACTAATAATCTGGTACCTGATGCCTACAACAATGCAACAGCTAAATACGTACAATAATTGTTCATAGGAATCCCTGAGTGCACACTGCACACAAGCTTTACCATATACCACTCTTCCGAGAAAAAGGTGTGTTACCGTGTTACGACATGTTTGAATAGTTGGGAAGGAATGTCCGGTGATGTTTCTTGGACACAACCCCATCCGCATTCGCCTTTACGACTGAGGAAACCCTCGGAAAAAACCTTCAGTCAGGATTGCAGATGATTGTAATCGAACCGGGACCTCCCGAATTAGAGCCTCGTGTGTCAACGCTGAGCCACCTCTATCGGTGCTAAAATAGTGTTTTATGTGATACTACTACATAGTATAGTAATGATGCATATTGTAAACAAGTTCATTCATCATTGCATCTAATTTTAGCCACCTGGCCGTGACGTATCATTTATTACGCATACTTGATGTTTACATATTGTGCAGTGATAGTTTGGGTTCATACACGCGTATCTTCGAAAAGTTGACTAATTCTAATGGGATGTGTGAATTATGTTGAGTGCACAGCGCGCGATTAGTGTTTACACAAAGATAGTAATGAAGCCTGCGAGTTGTTATCATTGTCGTACATGCATACTTCCCCTCATTTCCCCTACAGCGGTGGAATCCGCCGAAGTTAGGCGAGCAACTACGAGGACTCGTCAAGGCCAACATCTCGACTCCGCCCACCATGCACTAAAACAGGCAGACTCCTTACCGGCTTCCTTCGCGAAGGAGTTGAGCCGGCCGGGAAGTCCGTTCTTAATAAGTTAAATAATTTTCATGATAATTTTAAATAGAAAGGTATACAATATGCATGTTGTATCGAACTTGTATTAAATATGTTTTAATATTTTATAATTTTAGTTCAGATAATGATGGTTCGATTGCTACATAGAGGACATTTGAAGAACACAATGGCCAATGTTGAACTGAAGGCTTGGCCGGGGTAAGGCGAATGTGATCGAATACTAATAGGACCCAGCAAGTGGGGGCATGACAAATGAGTAAATATACAACAAGGGATCGAATAAGTGACCGAGAATGATCCGATTAGTCGTGATTGAAGCGTTCGACCGTCACATTTCGATCTGTGCTAATGTTGTGCATAGTTTGCAGGAGGGAGAGCGCGCACAATCTGCATGACTAACTATCTCATTGATGCAATTGCCTTCCCACTCGGCGCTCAGTACCCAATTCTCGTCGGAAGACAATGGACCTTGTGTTAATGCGAGGCGAGACCTGGTGTAAAACCCACTTATCCCAAGTACACTCGTAAACGGTGTTGGAAGAAAATGTGCAGGTATTTTTTTTATTTTTTGAAAGATGTGGTGCGCCAATACGGAGATAATCACCAGTCTTTAATCCTTGGAACTCTTAACTCTAAACTATATAACCGCAGATAACTATTATACAGTATAACGTATACAGAGACATCCCTGTCTCCATCCCTTGTACCCGATACATTTGTTTTTTTATTTATTTATGTATTATTCATTTATTTATTTATTCATATATATATATAGAAGAATCTATATATATATGTACCTGTTGCAATTTTCTGGGGATTGTTGCCGCGAATATTGTAAACCTGAAAACTAATATATATATATATATATATATATGTATATATATAACTCGTCGAACTCTCAACTCAAGTTGAGAGTTCGACGCCCTGAGGATAGGATCCATAAGGTGCCTGAAACGTCGGCACAATATGGAGGTAGGACGTGGTGGAATAACCCGCAATCATTTTACTTTTATTGACATAAATCCTGGCCACGAAAGCTTTAGTGTTTAAATATATAATATATATATATATATATATATATTTATATATTGTACGAAAACATTTGAACGATAGACCCAATCCAACGTTTATTTTCACATAATAAATGTCAACGTTTCGATGACGTGTAGAGTAGTTCTTTTCAAGACACACAAAAACAAATAAAAAAACCACAACAACCAAAAACACTTGAGTTTACCGTTAAAATGTTTTCGTACTATACATTTAGCAACCAACAAAATCTTATAAATCATATATATATATAAGTATTAATTTATTTATTAGTCATATACCAAACATAACACAACAAAACGAAGGATAGACATGGAAGTTTGCCAGTATCCATAATGCTTTTTTCATTTTACCTAACCACCGCTTTCTAAATTAGCCGTTAATCTGATATTTCTCCCAAACATACATGGCGCCTTTAGATACAATGCGTTTGAAATGTCTTTCGAAACCATGGTAATCAATCAAGAGGTTATTAAATCGGAGACAAAGGTTGGAATTCATAGTCGGCCCCTACACCTAGGGGCACCCATTGTTGCTATGGATTTGTTTTGTTTATGGGAAATAACATGGAAACAACTGTTACCTTACACAATTTGTTGAATTCGGACCTCAATTACCTTATATCTATAGAGCCAGTAACTGTTAGCAACAGAAGGCCGTAGGACAGAAGATGGACACAGAGATTTACCACTATCCATAAATAAAATAAATAAATAAATTCACATTTAGAGTCTACCCACTCAGTAACTATATACACTGATTTGCATTGGAGGACTTTAATTTAAAGTGACTAAACCACCCCTGTAGGCTTCGAACACCATCGAAAAGTGAGCGATAACCAATCAAAGATCGATATTATTATTGCCTGTTTACAATCTTATATCCAGAGGCAGTCATGTTGGTCACCGGTTAGTCACTATCTAGAGCCAGTCACCGTTAGCAAGAGAGGACACAAAGGTTCGCCGCCACACATCCTGGTGGCTATACTAGTATCTCAGCTCGAACCAGTGATTGATGGGACCCACTTTTAATCTCAGGTGTTTGAAATGAATCGTGTATAAGACACGTTGATTGTTTCTTGCAGATTAGAAGGCAGATAGCAGCGGAACGTGGCCCGCATTATTCTGCTCAAAGTGTTTAAATCACTTGTACAAGCCTTGTCCTGCACATTATCGTCATGCAGTGTGTAAATCACTTGTCGTACGAGCCTTGTCCTGCACATTATCATCATGCAGTGTGTAAACCACTTGTCGTACAAGCCTTGTCCTGCACATTATTGCCATGCAGTGTGTAAATCACTTGTCGTACGAGCCTTGCCCTGCACATTATCATCATGCAGTGTGTAAACCACTTGTCGTACAAGCCTTGTCCTGCACATTATCATCATGCAGTGTGTAAACCACTTGTCGTACAAGCCTTGTCCTGCACATTATCATCATGCAGTGTGTAAACCACTTGTCGTACAAGCCTTGTCCTGCACATTATCATCATGCAGTGTGTAAATCACTTGTCGTACGAGCCTTGTCCTGCACATTATCATCATGCAGTGTGTAAACCACTTGTCGTACAAGCCTTGTCCTGCACATTATCATCATGCAGTGTGTAAATCACTTGTCGTACAAGCCTTGTCCTGCACATTATCGCCATGCAGTGTGTAAATCACTTGTCGTACAAGCCTTGTCCTGCACATTATCGCCATGCAGTGTGTAAATCACTTGTCGTACAAGCCTTGTCCTGCACATTATCGCCATGCAGTGTGTAAATCACTTGTCGTACAAGCCTTGTCCTGCACATTATCGCCATGCAGTGTGTAAATCACTTGTCGTACAAGCCTTGTCCTGCACATTATCGCCATGCAGTGTGTAAATCACTTGTCGTACAAGCCTTGTCCTGCACATTATCGCCATGCAGTGTGTAAATCACTTGTCGTACAAGCCTTGTCCTGCACATTATCGCCATGCAGTGTGTAAATCACTTGTCGTACAAGCCTTGTCCTGCACATTATCGCCATGCAGTGTGTAAATCACTTGTCGTACAAGCCTTGTCCTGCACATTATCGCCATGCAGTGTGTAAATCACTTGTCGTACAAGCCTTGTCCTGCACATTATCGCCATGCAGTGTGTAAATCACTTGTCGTACAAGCCTTGTCCTGCACATTATCGCCATGCAGTGTGTAAATCACTTGTCGTACAAGCCTTGTCCTGCACATTATCGCCATGCAGTGTGTAAATCACTTGTACAAGCCTTGTCCTGCACATTATCGCCATGCAGTGTGTAAATCACTTGTCATACAAGCCTTGTCCTGCACATTATCGCCATGCAGCGTGTAAATCACTTGTCGTACAAGCCTTGTCCTGCACATTATCGCCATGCAGTGTGTAAATCACTTGTCGTACAAGCCGAGATCTGTGCCCGTCAACTCTGGTTGTTTCTACTCGCCTCCATTTATCAGGGTCACTCTTTCCGGCTCCGATCCTCGGCATTGTTATTCGATTAGCCCCAGAACCGAGTGGTGCGATCAATATTTGATGAGACTAACTGAATTTTCTCCCATATCAAGTGGATTCCCCATCGATGTTTGTATAGAAATTCTCTTGTTTTTATTTGATTTCTCCTGGCCCTAAGCTTACCACTCTCTTAAAACGAACATGCATGGTGCTTTTATCAGGCAATTTTTTTAAACTTCTTTTTACTTTTCCACGTCTTTTCCATTTTTATTCAAAGGTTAACGAGATAACAATTCCGTTGGGTGGTTTGGGAGCCGGAACACTGGAACCGTCTCTCTCCGTCTCTAATTTTAGTGAAACGTAACTCGCAGTGACAACCTCACCCTCCAGACCAGCGAACAAACCTCTAACTCATACATTATTCGTCGAGCTCGGAGATCTAACGTGTTTCTCATTTTCTCAATTTGTCTCCTAAAGTGATCTTTATTGAGTTTGTCTTGGTTATCAAGGTAAAGTAGCCCAACAGCTTCGCTCCGCCACAACACACTCAAAGACCAACGCTGCATTATAGACGAGTGGAAGGGATCTGATTCAATCTTCGTGGACGAACCATCCGTTTCACAAGCATATTTCTTGAAGGTGATATGAAGAATATGTTTCGTGATAGTCTTCATTCCTGGATCAATATTTAGGACGTAGTACACCTGGAAATATGTTTAATATTCATGGTTACATAAACATTAGTGATTCAGATTCTTTGTCCATTTAGAGCATTTATACTGATACAATATATTAGTATTATCACTCCATGAGAGAAAGCGAATAGAAGTATTGATAATTCATTTTTGTTAAGATTTAGATATCAAATATGGTATAAGGAAAATAAATTAAGAAGGTGTATTAAAGTAAACTACTATCAGTTCTAGTTCTAGCGTATGTTGGAATATTGCCTTGTTTCGAATAATGTTGAGCAAATTGATGTGTTTTTTTTTTATTATTTACTAAAAATAACCTACTAGGATTGTAAGTCAAGTACGTATATATTAAATTTATATATGTTTATTATGTATTTTACTTAAATATGGTCAAGCTGCTAATTTGTATTGTCGGTTTCAGTAATAAACGTACGAACATAGCAGGGGTCAGTTTTTCAATTTCCGTGGAATTTGATATAAACGTGATTAATAACTCAGAAAAACGCGAAGTTATAAATAATCAAATGTGAGCTAAAAGTAGGCAAAACCAAAAGCGCTCCATAGTTTTTTACTCCGTATCTTAACGTGGACTGATCTTGATACTTATAGCTTTAATAGATTAGCTTGTTCTAATGAATCACGCATCAAATTAAATATTTATAAACTAGGAACAATCTTCGAAGCTTATCGACCTGTACAGTGTGACTTGATTCTTTGACAAGTAGTGCTGCTTCTATCGCGTCTAACTCAAGTTTCTAAAATACACATTACGAATCTCACAATTATTAATACCATAAAAAACATGGTTCAAAATCAATTACTTGGTTTCTGTTTTAATTATTTTTTTGTGTCCTATATCGATTTTAGGACATTATTTTATATTAAATTAGCTGCACAAGAATGTTATTGTCAATTTCATAATTGCTATTTTAACTTATTTACTCAGACTTTGTGCCGTTTCATAAATTTAACAATCGACCAAAGCTTGTTTCGTATTTGAAATATCGATCTTTGATTGGTTATCGCTCACTCGTCGATGGTGTTCGGAGCCTACAGGGTTGGTTTAGTCGCTTTAATTAAAGTCCCCTACTGAGAATCAGTTTCGTAACTGAGTGGGTAGACTCAAAATGTGATTTTTTTTTTTTTTAAACGTAATATTGCATTACTATGCCCTCAAACAATTAATTTCCATCTTACAAGACACATAACGCAGATTTAGTGAATTGGCGTAGAATTCAACCGGATATGACTATCTGTGGGTGTAGAAAAGACGCATCCATCACTTCAATACGGTCCCCATATTTCTTCCACAGTGTCCCATTACAATCCCCATTGTTTATGGTAATTTGAAATCGTACCTTAGTACAATATGAATTATTATTTTAATTATTCATTCGCTTCCCACACTGTTGGCACCGACCTGGACGCATAACTTAGACGCGTGTGACTGTTGTTGTAGTTGTTGTCGGCGCCCGCGGGTCCGACCGATGGCGCTGCCGGTCAATTACAGGGACCGACCCGACCGACCGTGATTTCAATTATCAGCAACCATTAAACGCCCTGGCTGGCAAACTGGTTCCATCTACCGTCTTCCCGGCTATACTGGCCCCAACGTTACTAGTCTCATGCCGACCTCAGATATGATGATATACTGAACCTTTCATGCACGCTGTTCAAACTAAAATCAACAGATTGCTTTACCTTCTTCACATATTCGTAAAGGCGCGGTCTTTCGCCTACTCTACGCTCTCTCTTCTTCTCTGATCTCTAGCCCCAACGTAACTTCTCATACCGACCTTTATCTACTGTCTCTTTAATGCACGTTGCTTCGAGGGAAATTAACAGATTTCTTTACCTTCTTCACATATTCGTAAAGGCGGTCTTTCGCCTATTCTACGCTCTCTTTTCTTCTCTGATCTCAAGCTCCAACGTAACTTCTCATACCGACCTTACATCATTATTCATTATCTACTGTCTCTTTAGTGCACGTTGTTTCGAGGGGATTAAACAGATTCCTTTACCTTCTTCACATATTCGTAAAGGCGGTCTTTCGCCTACTCTACGCTCTTTCTACTTCTCTGATCTCAAGCCCTAATGTAGCTTCTCATACCGACCTTACATCATTATCTACTGTCTCTTTAGTGCACGTTGTTTCGAGGGGATTAAACAGATTCCTTTGCCTTCTTCACATAATTCGTAAAGACGGTCTTTCGCCTACTCTACGCTCTCTCTTCTTCTCTGATCTCTAGCCCCAACGTAACTTCTCGTACCGACCTTTATCTACTGTCTCTTTAGTGCACGTTGTTTCGAGGGAAATAAACAGATTTCTGGACCAATTCTTCACATATTCGTAAAGGCGGTCTTTCGCTTAGTATACTAGCCCAAACATAACTTCTCATACCGACCTCAGATCCTCGTTCACTGCCTCTTTCATGCTCGTTGTTTCGACTAAAATCAAAAGATTTTTGGAGTTCTTTCACACATTTAGTATAGGGAGTTTTCCACTAAGTAGAGTGCACAAGCCTCAATTGTCACGCCCTCTGTGTTCAGAATCTACAGGTGACTAACATAAGGTCGTAAATCAACCTGTTCCAAGAAGCAGGTAGGGACTAGCGAAGTGTAAAATTAAATTGCTACTATTTGGTGATAAGGAATGTGTAATCATGTGATAAGAGCCCATTTCAATCGTTATTGATAATATGCTGGCCAATAATTACAGTTCTTACACTTTAATTTCAAAGAAATTGAAATAGCTCTCATGTGCAGCGGTAAAATGAGTTTAGTCTGGTATAAAATTGATGCAGTTTCCGTAGGATGTGGGCAGTACACTGCTAACCCTTTATGTGTTCTTTTTCAGTTGACTTTCTAGGAAACTTATGCTAGTTGAACAGTGGATTACTCTTAATGTGTTCCTTTTCAGTTGACTTTCTAAGAAACTTATGCTAGTTGAACAGTGGATAACCCTTTATGTGTTCCTTTTCAGTTGACTTTCTAGCAATCTGATGCTAGTTGAACAATGTATAAGAGTGGATAACCTTTTATGTGTTCCTTTTCAGTTGACTTTCTAGGAAACTTATGCTAGTTGAAGAGTGGATAAACGCACAGACGCTATTTTCGGGAATGGCGTTTGCTTCATTGCTGACTGAGAACGAAGATTCTTGCAAGCATGTCGATGATGGGAATTATACCTCAAGAGTATGTTGAGTCTGAATTGAAGCAGATACATGGTGGATAAATATTGATGCCGTGTAAAAGGTGAACTGAAATGTGTGCATGAATTGTCTTAGGAATAAGTAAACGGTGACTTTGGAGCCGTCCTAGCAACGAAGCACTAAAAAAATTCAAAGTTGTGTTGAATCGGCTTTGTTGATTCTAGCATTTGTCCGCAGGTGTTCGCACTGTCTAATCACTGATTCATATGTTTCATATTTGACATACCGCGATCTTTGATTGGTTATTACTCACTCGTCGAAGGTGTTTGGAGCCTACAGGGATGGTTTAGTCGCTTTAAATTTAAATCCCCCACTGAAAATCAGTCTTTACTGAGTGGGCGGACTCTAAATGAGAATTTATTTTTATTTTTATTTATTTAAAGTTTTTTCATCGTAAGTATAGTATCATACATAATACTTGAGTCCAATAGTACCAACTCAGTTTTCTACTTCTCTAGTTTCTACCCATCTACTTGAAGAAGGTCCACTAGGGATAATTAACAACATTGTATTGGATACCTGTAAATTCCTTAGAAGGCGTGACTAATGACGAATAAGGCGTATGCACTTTACTAAACGCAAGTCTGTCTTTACGATTGTGTGTGGGAGAAAGCCTAGAATCTGTTGATTTACGTTAAAGTAATAATAAAAAAGTTATAATAACTGAAAGTGCTTCAATTAAAATATTAAGGAATTAATTATAGTCCTCAATATCGTCTCGTCAGCCCACAAAATCTTACTAGTTATTTATAATTGTAAATTAAATGCATATTTATAGTCTAGTTTTGAAGTTAATTATATTACATTATTCAGTACTACGCACACCAGCTGATATTATACCTACTGACTCACAAGACTAACTTCTGTCAGTAGGTATTGATCAACGTAAAAAATTAAATGTATTATTTATTTATTCTCAAAGTTTCAAATACAGCAAATGCCAGTTTATATTGAAACATAAATCCATTGTAATATACATCGATATACATTGTAATGTATATCGATTTGTAATATGTGGTAACTGAATTAAACAATTGAATTGAATTGACGTTGAAAAAGACTGCATGAAAGGGGCAGTAGATGGTCTGTATGAGACTGTAGTTACGGTGGGGTATGGATTCTTGAATAGTATAGTAGTATAGCTTAATGCACATCCAACAGGCGTGAAATAACAAGACCTATAAACCATAACTGTCGACAGATGAGTCAAATCGCCACCCATAACGCGTACTTAAAATCTCCAACGTAATTAAATAACGTAATTGTTATGTGAGTGTTAATAATGTTAGAAAAAGCGATTACAAACGACCCTGGGTTTTTGTTTTTTATTTCTTGTTCATTTCTATTATGCGTTTGGCAGATCAAACATCAGTTTGTTTCTGGGTGTTTTCGTTATCTAAGAGAGACTATAGATGCAGAATATAAACTATGATGAGATTTCGCATTTTTGTTTATACAATGCTTAGATAGATTACCATGCTTTGTTTATCACCACAGAGAAAAATAACGTGGTGATGAATGAAGATGAATCACATCAGCAAAATGTAGGTCCATACTGCCTGCATACCTACTACACAATTCGTGCATATGTAAAAACAGTAGTCCCCCTTTAATTCAAATATTAGGGATCCTAAACACTCCAATTTGAATTCCAAATTTTGTTCCAAAATTTTGAAATACTATTGCACCATACCCAAATCTTCTGATGGGACTCCATCAATATTTTGAATTATACATACATTTGAATTAACCGAGTTTGTTTTTACGAGGGACTACTGTATGTTGAAATAGGCCCTGCTTGTGAATGTCTAGTGTGGTACTGCTTCTCCCTAAAGTTCGCCATGATCGTGTTAGCAGAATTACTGAAAACTTCTCCTGCTTTGCGTTCTATAGAACGAATTATTCAACTTCTTCCCTATATTATTACATTGTCATGCAATTTCATTGGTAATCACTTTGTCTTGCGGTGATTTTCTTCTCCCATTGAAGTTGCAACAAATCCAGTTTTCTCATAATAACTTAATTATTTGCCGGACATGTTTCATACATCGTGATAAATTATTGTCAACTGGTACTTAGACGCCATAGTTTCATGTAATTGATTGAATTGAAATTCAAAATGTCCCATAAAAGGAAACTGGTAAAACGAGTGAGTAAATTATCGTTTAAATTAATTGTGTTGTTAGTGAGATTATTCATGTGTGTCGAAACCGTTTATCTGGATAAGCAGGGTGATACTCTGGCAACATGCTCGTCGTACTTTCAGTTGCTCCAGTTTGGAAAATAGTGTGAGAATTAGAAATTTTTATTTGTAACGATTTCGACCTAAAATGTCAGATAAATAAACACAAATAAAATGTGAATCCAATCCAATCCAATACAATGGATTGTTTCCACATTTCGACACGGTTGTATCCGGAAAAACTCGATAGTAGATAGTTGACTCCGGCCGTGAAATTGATTTGTGATTTTGGCAGTACTTGATCGCAAGATGTTTCCATGATGCTGCAAGATGTTTCGCTTGATGTTTCCATTATTTAATACCTTTGATTGATTTTAGAAAATCTGTGCCATTTTGCCCGCTATATTAAAAGATATAGTTTTAATATAGAAGATATAATACTATCACAAAATTTGTATTGCATATACCACATCTTTCGACCTTCTTTGTTACAAAGGACACAATTCTGAAATGCAGAGTTCCAGAATTTTCTGAACGAACCAGACAGTAAGATGACAATGTATTTGTCAAAGTAACAATACATTTTGTATCATTCTCCATCCTAATTTATGGAGCAAGACATTCTTAAATAATACCCGTTCAACACAAACATATCACGCTAATTTGTGTTCATAACGTTGTATGTTAATGCATCAAACAGAATTAATGCAGACTTATCATAACGATAAATTACCTCGAATTAATGTCTACAAGACTGAGAGGTTGCGCGTAAGACATGCAGTCATGTCTGATTAGACACACCGAGTGTGTGTGTAGCATAGATCGCAATGACATGCCGGAGTTATTCAGTGAATCAAGGTGGCCTCACCTGACTAGTAAGTAGAGTGGTAGACGTCATACGGAGAGCTTATATGATATGTGTTGCGTTGCTGGACATTCTTCGGCCACCACGATGTAGCTTGTCATCAATATTCATAGGTCATGTTACATTTTTTAGAAATTGTCTAGAAATGGGGAAAAATTTAAATCATACAATTTACCATACGTGTACAATATAGTTAACAACACATTTAATTTCCTTTGGTATTATTTTATAAAATGCCAAGTACGGAATATAACCAAATGTCACGGCGAACTATTTTGGCAACAGTTTTAAAACGTCCCAAGCTATTTATTTGTTTAATTTCTAAATTTTTATGTAATTGTAATTTTTTTCATAACTACTGATAGTGAATGCTTACTTTGGTATAAAGTGCTTGTGTTTTGTATTATGTAGTAGAATTTCCATTTATTATCTACGATTACGAAATGTGAAATCCATAGCTTGTTAAGAAAACTTGTTTATAATTCAATGACAGAAATTTGTTGACACAGCAATTACGTGTTGTTCTTTATTATAAAATGTAAATTGTGAACAATTCTATAGACGTTCAGTATAAAGTCCCAACTTCGTGTTTTTATACTCCAAGATTGTTATCGACCACGACAAATGAGTTTATCCGATTACAAAATGTTGGTACTTTACAGACTTAACTACCCATTTAGTAAGAAGTGAGTGAGTGAGTACTGACTATTTGAGAAAGAATCTTGCAATGAGCAAGTGAAAATGCGCTCACGTGCATTGACAGATTACGCTGCTTCATTCACTGTTCTTCTGACGAAAACAGTTGACTCGAGGCTGCTCGGGACAGTCTTTTTTAGCATTTTGTGTTTGGCTTTGTCGCATGTACACACACGTATCTACAATTCTGCATAATTCCAAAGGATGTACAAACAAAGACCCCGATACTTGTACATTTTAAAAATAATTTCCCTCGTCAACTAGAAATCACATTTGACGAATTTTTAAAATGCCAAAAAAACATTTTTATGATTTTTCAAAAAAACGATGTTCCAACTATTTAGTCAAAAGTTACACGTACGAAACCTTTGTTTATATTTCAACTACATCTATGAAAATTTGCATCAATTTCTTCAGAAAACATCTCTAGAGGTCAGAAGTGTCCTGTGAAGCTTTGAATATATAATGTTTGTTTATCTTGACAATCGTTATCATCCAGAAACATGTCAGTACCAGAATGAGAGTTTACCAATCTGTATTCTGAGTGTTAGCGGGACGCACATTTAAATTCCTCCAGGTTGTTGCATCAAAAGCGAATATAATAATTCGTCTCCGGCCGGACAAGAATGAAACATGAAAATTATCAATGGAGACTTGCAAATCCGATTGTCTGTGTAGTGAGATTTGAAAGTGATAGTAAGAGAGGTAGCGGCCTCCCCCAGCGCGTGGTATGTGGCTATTGCCACACCTGGTAGCTCATTGAGTGTCAGGTGTAGCCTTGGACATGCCACACATTCCTAGCCAGACACTGGCTCTGCATCACAATAGTCGAATACACCACACTCGATACAAAATATTAATAAATTATTTATTATTATTGTATTATTGCCATTGTATTATTTTATGGTTTTACTTTTTTTTGCGAATGAGGCTATTTTATGTAATTTGAGTCGAGATAGGTTTTCTGGCGTTGTGTTTTTAGACGCTAAATCAGTGAACATGTACTTCTGAAAACTCTACAAAATACTACTTTGACAAAAATGTGTTCCCAGTCCTACTGAGATTTAGAATTGCACCCTAACCCTTAAACTGCCTTTAAATATATGAAACAAAATGTTTCATAAGCATTGCAACAAACCCCTTATATTTACGGTTTTTATGAAGACAAATTGATGGTACAAAAGGCTAAATTTAGAGAAAATTAATGCTAAAAAAACTAATTCAGTATGGGTTCAGCAATGTGCATAATATTACATATATAACAATAATAATAATACAATAATATGATTAATGTTTTTATTTTTACAATGTAGAACTAGCTGTGAAATAAGTTGTATACCTATAATATGCTTCAAGTCTCAAACTTTTCAAGCCCAATACCAGCCCGAGTCTATACTAACAAGCCCACAGCACAGTAGCTCTGTTTCAACATTGGAAACTCTTTCTTGTTTTTCTTTTCAACGTGTCCCAAGTTTTTGTGGTGTTGGCGATATGTTTGAGCTCCAACACTGACACCCTCCACATCAACTGAGTGGGAATAGTTTTCAAGTATTGCTATAATGCGCGTGATGATATACGAGACATTGGGAACACCCGCGGTTCGGTGGTTGGAATTTATACCAGTTGCTAGAATTTCTTGTATTTTACCATCAGGTCCCCCACAATCTCAACTTATACGAGCGTCCTAAAATTTAACACTTGTCAACGCAAACTAAAGAAGCCAACCTTTACGATCAGCATATCTTCGAGTTCTAAGTTCTGTCGACCTCACCCCGACCACAATCCTGTAACACGTCTTCTGTTAACGAGTCTTCCAACAAGACGGAATGACAGGAATAGTCCATAAAACAAGCAAAGCACACAATATAGAGAGCGAGAGAGACAGAGACATACGAAATATGTGAACATGGATCCCGTAACACCTTCTCTACAAGCGTAGATCATTATCTTTACCTGCTGCTGCGGAAATAGAGACGATAACTACACTCCCACAGAGGAAATTTAACCATCTATAAAACTAGAGAAAAAACAAGTGATTTATGGATTATATTTTAGAAATGTTATAACCAAAGAAAGGCTAAAGCTGATTCCTCAATGCGTGTGTTTGTTCCGTCCGGTGATAAATACGTGTGTGGGTGTTTGCGTCATAGGCTGCCTTGTCCGCGCGTGGGAGAAGATTCAATCTGCGCGGCTACTGTTTTAGAAATACTAATTAATAAATCACATCAACACAGGTTTACTCTGAGTATGCGAGCAATCAACATAAACATCGGCTCAGGCATCAAACAACACCATCAACACAACTACATACTATATAGTACACGACGACCACATATCAGTACACATTAGTATCACCAAATACCGTAGTAGAATAGGTTGTATATTACAGTAATTGGTATCAAAGTGACTTAAACATCCACCTTACACCAGCAACCAGCAACAACAATAACGTTCCAACCGTAGCCAAAAATGATAATCAAATCAAAATTATTACAACACAAATCGTAAAAAGCGGTAATTTCTCAAATTCGCGTCGGTACAGAAGTTATCGAGTGTGTTTTTGTTTATCTTAGAAATTGAAGTATATCATGATTCAATTTGCGAAATCTCGAACAACGCGAAAACACAAAATTTGAAATTGTCCACCGGGAACCAAGACATAATCGCTGCAATCACGTGTATTCGTAAACGTGGACAATAAACAGACATTTCTACATTCTACTGTGTACATTTCAATAATTAGTCACTGTCGCTATTTGCACTAGTTTTGTTTAGTTTGTATGTACTGTAAGTGCATGGGTGTTGAAAGTGACAGTTGAAATTTTGTATCGCAATATATAGGCTACTGGTTTCCCCCTGTTCAGTCTCGTAATTTGGCTTTGTCCAGGTTTATTTCTGTTACAAACCTTGTTATTATTACGAGGGTTATACTTGAAGTGAATATCGGAATACGATATAATAAGCTCCAGTTTACTTGCACGCACATTAGTCTACCCAGCACCGGATATTCCTTGGTCTTTCCGTTTTACTCGGGAATATCATGCCAATTAACTTGCAAGTTGCAAGTACTTTTCTTAACAAATTGTGAATACATTTCCTGCCCATATATACATATAAATAATTACATGTTGTACATTTATCGCACATATCCACAGAGAAAGCGTAAGAAGTGCTTTGCGATCTCCCAAATTCTTGTTTAGATTTCTATTTTTGGGCAGGTAGTCAACGGTAGGCATCAAACTTTAACACATGTTTATGAGAATGTTTTAGAAAGAAACAAAGTTATTAGTTGATTCGATTACAAACCAGTTGTAAATACATTCTAAATGAACATCGTATTAACTTAAAGATATTCAAAGTACAGGCCTGCGGGAAATATCTCTGGTAATATTGATCAAATTGTTAGAATACAATTTGAATGCTTGATATTAGGGATAAACTATACCTTTTTTATCGTAAGAATCCAAAACAAATTCCTGTCCGTTCCTGTCATAACACTATTATTGTTATATTATATATTACAGCTGATCTTTCAGTTCGAGTGTCATAAGATAAACCTACAGTTAACAGTAAAAACTCCCTCCATCAGTGAAAGGAAATACTTTATTAGAAAGCTGTCACCCCATAGATTTAGAACAAAAATAATGCATTTTGGAAACCCTGTCTGTTCTTCATGTCATATTCTCTCCTTTTCATCCTAATTATTATTCTGTTTATATCTGTGTTCTGCTTCTGTTCTCCTACATGAGCACCATATGAACGCACTACATTAACCCAGAAAACACGTACTTGTCGAGGGAGATTGAGAAACGCTCTAAGGGCGGAGGGTCTCATCATGTTATCGCAATCCACCTCCCTAAATTAGGTTACGATACGCAAAGTCTCACCGCCGTGTGCAACAATTACCTCTCATGCGCACGGACTGAAGTCACATGAACCCGTACACCACGTACCCGCGTATCGCGCTAAACATATTAGTTTGCTCGTAGTCGAAGTCGTCGTATGCACTGGAATCCACGTCGTGCCGGCCTGTTGGCTATCATTATGTTCTGTTTATAACTCCGTCGCCTGCGCTGTTCATTGCGGCTGCGGCTGATTACAGAGAAGGGGGCCGTGGCAATTAACCGTCAGGTGACAGCACAGCAGCCCCTGAACAACGGTAGAACTGCGCGAGCAAACGAGCACGTCGGGTCGCTGACGACATCAGCCAGCGTGGACCGAACAATCACGACCAAATAATTTGTTATGTGACTTCGTGAAATTTCAATTCGCTGTGTGTATGGTTGATTGAGCTTGTCGTTTGCAGGATGGCTGTACCGTCCGGTGGGAACGCGTTTTACGAACGGTAATGATTGGGACGGTGTATAATATTAAAGATGAATTAATAAAGCTATTTTGAGGGTCTAGTGTCCTTTCCATGCATTGCATCCGATTTGACAGTTGTTGGAGTTAAAGGTGAATGGTGTGCAAAATGTTTTATATAAGTGTCGGAACAATATTCTTTTACAATATTTTCTACGGTGGAATCTCAAATAATAATAAAATAACATTTTGGAATAAAAATCTGATTTCTATATTACAAACGTCTCAATTTGATAACGGGTGCAATATTAATAATATTATATTAGCAATATTACCCAATATAATATATTTGAAAAATTCCCTTCTCCATATGAGTCCTGACTCCTGGAACAAAAATATAATAAAAAAGAATTGTACAATCTTTTCAACGATGCTGTAAATTACAATCTAATATTAATTGTTCAACTTATATAATAATAATATGAATGTGTTGATAGTTTTTGCGTGAATGTGTTCCCAATTACCATTAAGCCGATAGCCCGATACCCTTTCGTCTCTCTTGGGATTTCAGACTATGAATTAGACTTAAACGGTTCATTTAAAAATCACCGTAATTCTCTGGTCTCGAGTCCCCAACCGGACCAAGTTGTGTTTTGAAAAATAAACTAGTGTTGCTGGTTTCTTTTTACTCTTCTTTGGAACTTTTTCTAGATAATTGCTTGATGGCAATTAGGCCTACTCTACACAACACTTGAATTACTCTATTCAAATTTACTCCATAAATGCCGGCTTAACGTTTTTAAAGATTTACATTTTGTGACTCTCTAATGAAAATGGCAGAAATAATACAGTGTAAATGATATAATTACGGTACAATGTTGTGACAATGTCCCAGTTTTTTAAGTGCCACACTTATTTTAAACGGAAGTGAACTTGAGCATATAACGGTGGTTAAACTATGCACTTGGCAGTGCCCCTAAAATTGACGAACATCTTGTCTTGTAAATGCTCAAGTATGTGATAATATTTATAATTCAATTCATGTATATAATATACTTTTATAATTGCTTATTTCATGCCTATTTTGAACACTTGAGAATGACTTTATAGTTATCGTATTGAGGATGTACATTCAAATTCAGGATTCGATTCAAGTTTTAGGCTGGGGGTTTTAACCTTCGGTAATTGAAACGGTGACTTTGGAGCCGTCATAGCAACGAGGCACAATAAAATGGTACAATGTCCCACACTGAAAATTTGCTCAGATTGTAGGTTCTGACTGAACATGTAGAAAACAAATACATAAAACTAAATAAATCAATTTATATTATCTTTATAGTCGCCCACTCAGGTACAAGAACCGTTTTTTAATAGGGAACAATTATAAAATTAAGTGAATTTATTATGCTCTTCGTTGCTATTTCGGCTCGAAAATCACCGTTTTAATACATTTTTTTATTTGAATCGAATTCCATAGAATGTTAATACATTAACGGTAAAGACACAAATTTGATACAAATAAAAAAATAAATTAATAAATACCAATATGCATTAATGTAATAAAATTAAAAGTAAAACGGGATGTTTCTCCTCGAAAGTTAAAAATGTGTAAGCATCATTTACAAAAACACAAATTCCCACTAACACATTACAAATAACTGTTTTCCAGCTATTAGAAACAATTTCCCAAGTTTAGCGTGTTATGCATGAATCACTCGTGTCTCTGTTTACGCCAGGCATGCGATGTTCGGCGCTCGGAGGCTTTCACACATCCAGCGCTCTGAATCTAGCACCGTTGATCTTCTTCTCTAAATCTGTTATTACCAACCTTGGCGCACGAGGCCAGACCGATGATTAAAGGCCCGCGGTACCAACCGTTGCATGCGTGTGAAAGAGGTGTTTCCAATTAGAGACGATTAGCGGCCACTTTGATTCAATTTCGAGTTCCTACCGCGCGAGATTAAGAGTTACACTTGTTAGTATTGCTTTGGGGTGAACATGATTCTTTAGAAACATTCTTGATAATGTGTTACGGAATTTTTCAAGCTATCCTACAAAGGCATCTTATGTCTCGAGGATGTGATGCAGATTAAAGCGTGTTAGTTGATTTAATCAATTTTAAGCCAATAATAGCTAAACAAGCGATGAGAGATTGTGACGAAATGTGTTCACCTTGCTATGGTGATTGAATCTTGTCGGGTTAGCCCTGCCCTTCAACCAACATATGTTCGGCTTAGTGGGTATCATGCCCGAGGTCGTATATACATGTAGACAGACAGGTACGTCACTTATATGCACTGCTTGGAAAGTTCTGGTTGAACGAAGAAGAAAAGTGCAATTCAAATTGAAAAAGTGTTTTCCTCGAAATAATAATTATTACTAATTACATGTATTAAATACAATTAAAAACAACAAGTTACTCTGGCAATTAGTAACTAATTAATTCAAAGTAGTTTTGTTAGAAGAGAAGAATAAATAAAATGATGTATTGTCTTACTAAAACCACCCGCAATGAATATATTTTCATGGGACATCAACGACTATCCCACTTGCAAACTTCTCCGTGCAATTAGGGGGGCGGAGTGAGTGGGGGGGGGGGAGGGAGTATTGCAAGGTAAAAGACGCCGCATGCGTTGAGAGACAAGAGCATGATCATGTATTACTTCAAATAAAATAATATTATTATCGTACCAAAGTCAATTCATATAAATATCGTACTTTCCGTTTCGTATAGCTTGAATTGAATTGCTACCAAATATGTGTTGTTATAATGTATTACTATATTATGTAACAACAATACAACTAACAATACAACTAACTTACGATTGTGCGCGCAGTCCCAGTAGCTTATGTGGCAAGAGCACCGGAGGATCTTAGGTTCGACTCCCAGTCGGGACAAACTTTTGTTACATCTGGCATATCTCCAATATAATGCCTATTATTACCGATATGTAATATAATATCTATAATGTTTATAAAATTATGCTTCTGAGGATCTGTGCACTATTGTCCGTGAATTTTACAATATTTTGAAAGATCTCTTTACAAGGCGCTTTCTCCAACCAACTTGACTCCGAGCTACCAATATGACGGCTGTTTCATTGTGCAGCCTGACAAATACTCAACTCAATGGCGGAGCTATGAGTGATCGACATTTGAATGGGAGCCGACAGACATAACGCGTTACGCGAAACTATCATAGATATACCTTTTTAATAGTGACTCGTGGTGGGAGGGTGTCCCACAGGGTGGTGTTCTCTCCCCGCTACCGTCAACAAGCATTGTCGAGCAGTCGCGGGTGTCCCACAGGGTTGTGTTCTCTCCCCGCCACCGTCAACAAGCATTGTCGAGCAGTCTCGGTATGATGAGCGATGCGAGTGTTTATGTTCTCATATCCACACACACGATAGACCTCCCTGAATCCGCCACACCGTGGATCTATAAGGTCTTTGTGAAGCGGTGCTCAACCGCGACAAATGATCTCGCAATTTCAGGTAAACAGTCGGTAAAGAAGTAATGTGTCGGTCTCTCTCTCTCTCTCTCTCTCTCTCTCTCTCTCTCTCTCTCTCTCTTTCTCTCTCTATTTTACAGCCTATATATGATTGATATCCTATACGCACTCGACTGTACTTTTCTCAGAAGATAACACTTCTAATGATCATGCATAGACACTTGCAGACGTTTTCTCGGAAGGTAAAGCTTAGTAATGAATATCATGCATGGTACATGTTACACTTGCAAAGACGTTTTGCCACGCAAGTATTACAATGTTGGTTTGCTTGAAGGACTGTTTTGTAAAAGTTAGTGTTCGAATCTCCCCCTCCAAGTACATTAATTGGTTTAACCGTACGTTTATAAAGAAATACGTTTGTGACCATCCCCTATGAGAGAAAAACTGACTTCACCATTCTCCTCCATAGAATTCGGCACTTTTCATAAAACGTCAAAATAATTGCTACAAAGGGACGAATTGAAACTTATAACACTATAGCATTTAAGAACTCAATTTAAATTGCATCAACTTCTTTTACAAGTTATTGTGCTCAGACGTGTTCGTTTCTATAACATATGTGGATAGCACGTATTAGTATATTGTATTCCAACGTGGACAGTAGTCCACATTTAAAACGTCAAACCAGGCGTTGTCACAGAACTTGAACGTTGGGAGGTCAAGGGCTTATCATGATCTCCAGCGCTACTTAACACTAACACCAAACTTCGGTGTGTACCCATCTAAACGCAATCAATTACACTGTTTTGTGCGTGGGGTCTGTTATAGGCTGCAGCCATCACGGCATTGAGGGCTTTGCATCGTCGACGGACGCCACGGAGTCCTCTCCGGGCCGGATAATCCTCGGAGCTCCGGCCCAATTAAAGTCTAACAGTGACGCCCAAGATCCTGGTTCAAGTGTTGGGCTCGGGTCTGATTACAATTAGCGTAATCTCTTTCTGAAGAGGATTACTGTGGGGAATCAGGTCTCACGCCCCGGCTCTAAGTCGTTTGATTGACGGGTTCACGCGTCAATAATCTATCATGTGCTCAGATAGCTACTCCACGGACAAGGTGATGGTGATGGAAGCGCTAAGCGAGATTGATTAAAATACGAGCTTTGTAGAGATTCACAATTCGAGAGTTTCGGCTTTGCTTAGTCATCGTGGATTGCATGCGTGAAGATCAAATCTCTGGCTATATCAACTTACAACAGCTAACGTGTATAATAGAGTTGACGAGTTCTATGTCGAGAAGTGTATACAGAGTTTGCTGTCAGATCATCATTACTGTGTTTTGTCCTCTCACTACAGAAGTCTTTGAAGGATTTGGGCCCAGGTATTTTGGTTGCCGTACCGATAAAGCATTTGTATGCTTATATAAGAAAATGATATTTTTAGTAGTAGCACATACAAATTTGACTTGACTAAAAGTATTTACACCACACAAAGTTGTATAAGGGAGATATAGTTTCATCGAATAAAGTACTTTATCACCTAAACGTATTGTTGTCGACCTTTCCACCATTGATAGTAATAATAATAATAATAATAATAATAATAATAATAATAATAATAATAATAATAATAATAATAATAATAATAATAATAATAATAATAATAATAATAATAATAATAATAATAATAATAATAAACAAATTGAAATTCTGAGAAAGTACTTTTATACAAAATGCCCACATTCACAACTTCATAGAGCTATAGTATCGGCAGACAAGTCGCTTTCTCCCCTCAATTTAAATGACGGAAATTTAAACTTGCTTCAAAAACTAAATTCTGACACAGCAAAAGAGATCAGAATATCAGAAAAGACGTTACATAGCAGACATAAAGAACTTCTTAAGGATAGCGTCGATAGGGTAGCATCGAACAAATGGTTAACGTCCGGGGACATTTTCAGCGAAACAGAGGGATTTATGATCGCTATTCAAGATAAAGTAATCAAGACTAACAATTACAAAAAATACATACTGAAAGACGTCACAGTGGAAGATAAATGTAGAAAATGTAATTTGAACGGCGAAACAATTGAACATATCGTATCTGGGTGCAAAATGCTTTGTCAAACAGATTATCTTCATAGGCATAACCAAGTTGCAAACATTGTACATCAAAAATTAGCCATGAAGTATAAACTTATAAACACAACCACTGCGTATTACAAATACAAGCCTGAAAAGGTATTAGATAGTAAAGACTACAAATTATATTACGACCGGGCAGTTATTACAGACCAAACCATACATCACAATAGACCGGATATTATATTTATTGACAAGAAGAAACAAGAAACGATTTTAATTGATGTTGCCGTCCCTTTATGCCACAATGTAGAGACAACTTGGCGGGAAAAGATAAACAGATATAAGGAATTATCTATTGAAATAAAAAGGTTGTGGAAGCAGAATAATGTAACTGTTATACCGTTAATTATATCAGCAAATGGCATTGTTCCACGTAAACTCCATGACAGTATTAAACTAATTGGTCTCCAACCGAACATATACATCGAGATGCAAAAAGCAATTATTTTGAACACGTGTAGGATAGTGCGAAAATTTTTGAACTAAGAAGAATGAAGACTTTAAGAAGTTCTCCATCCCGATGGTGGTTTTCGTGGTTTCCACCGTACAAAGAGCGAATGCTGGGATGAGTACAAATCGGCCACGACCGTACATAGCATCCACAGTTCGGTTTGGAAAAAATAATGTGGACAATGATATATTCAGTAGTATAGCCAAATGTGGGCATTTGAGAAGCAGAAGAAGAAGAAGAAGAAGAAGAAGAAGAAGAAGAAGAAGAAGAAGAAGAAGATATATTAAGTAGTTCTAAGTAGATTTTAATAAGGTAAACACATGGAAATACTTGACATTTGTGTCCGTACAACATGTTTATGCCGGTTTTGACCGAGTTTGTATGTATTGCAACAATAAAATAATAATAATAATAATAATAATAATAATAATAATAATAATAATAATAATAATAATAATAATAATAATAATAATAATAATAATTATTATAATAATAATAATGTCTTTATTTTCAGTAGGCCATGAGGCCTTACAATTCGCACATAATAGTGGTTACAATAACTTAATCACCATTTCTAAAACTACAATAGGGAAGGCTCATGAAAAATAAATATTCCTCGAAGTACCTAAAAACAGAAGGCCATTATCTAAAAGTACGGGCTATATAATTTTTATATCTGAGAAGGGTGTATTTCCAATTCTATTAGCATTTAAAGTTTGAAATTTGGAACTTCCCGCTCCGGTAATTGAAAAACGGCTCGTGACGTCATAACTCTTGTCAACAACTGCCTCCTTGAAGTATTCTTAATAATATCAACGATATTAAGTTGGACATTTTACAATATCTAGGATGCAGTGACTTTACAACAATGTCTTTTATACCACTGTTTTCTTCAGAAAATACATTTTGATACAGTATTTACCAAAACGTGTTTAAAATAATGCAATTATTTAATATATTGTTGTAAATTAATGTTGAGCAGTGTTCATTTACTAACTAGAAATAAACGTTGATTCAGTTAAAGTCTTATGAGAGCAATAATCTACTAAATTGTGGGATTTCAGTACTATTTGTATGATATAAAATGATTGTTTACAGAGTTATGACGTCAGAACCCTTTAATCACGAGCAAGATGGCGCAGGTCCGTTTCTGAGCGTGTTTTGACAGCAATATCTTTGACTTGCTGTTAAAGCACCTTTCGAGCCGAAACTAATTAGTTCCCGTTTATTTTAACTTGAGGTAACCAGAAAGCAAATAAAAAAATGTGTGAGCCTTCCCTATTAAACATTTCTGAAAACAACGAAACAAATAAATAAACAGGTTACAGACAAAATAACAAAACAAGAGCGTGATTTCACAAAAAATAATAAAGTCAATTACGTACTAGACATTTGTCATTTTCACAAATTCTTATGAAACTGCTGCCTAGAATGAGTCAGTTCCACCGTCTGAACAAATGTGTTGAAACCCGCACGGTTGGCAACAGTTACTCCAGTTAGCCCCCTCGATAAGACAGTTGTCGCAGGCAAGAGATGGACAACAATCCTCGGCCGCCATGACAGCTGAACGTAGGGGACGAGTAGCCGATTTCACGGTGAATCCCCCATGCTTTGATCTCATTAAGTTTAATGGAGTACATCGGATCGCTCATAATGGGCCACAAAGGCAATGATAACGCTTCGTCGGACTCATAAATCAAGGATTACTTTGAACATAAACAGAGTTCGGCCACGGTGGATCAGAGCCCTAAAGTCGACGCAAATATAATACATAGTCAACAAGAGCAGCTAAAGATTTGTGTATTGTATTCACGTAACAATAGCTTTATCCTGCGTTGTTCAATATATATATATCGCAAGGTCCGTCGATCCCCTGGCGGAGGCTCGGTTAACCTCAAAGTACGGTTTCTCATGGGCACGAAAATCGCCATTCTCGTGCCGACTACAAAAATTGGTTAACTTAAATCCACTATTTATTATGCAAAATTTGATTTCAGAATACTTCACTTAAAAATGTAGATAGACTAGAAGTATAATTAAATTAGTTCAATTAGATGTACTGCGTTTTCTTTTTGTCAGATCAATTCATTTGTTTTTCAGAATGATTCTCCAATTTGAATAACATGTGATTTTTAACATTGTGGAAATGGATAGTACGACCTGACTTGGGAGGAGTGAGGGGGAGGAGCTAGGGAGTTCGAGCCAAGGGATTTACGGACTTGGTAGTTCGACGAGCCCCCGCGAGGGGATTTGCGGCCCTTGATTTCATCGACTTCTTTGCAGTACAGTACAGTAAGCTCGAAAGGAAATGTGATTGAATGAAAATCAAAATAAGTTTTCAAAATGCAACTTTACTAACAATCCATTATATTGAGCAATTATTTCCAAAACTCCTGTCAAATGCAAGGGAAATGTATGTGATATTGTAAGTCTTGAGTGAACTTGCTTTTTGTTGTGCATTAATGATTTGAGAATGACTGCAACTGCATGTAAAACTGTTTGTAGATGTGATTTTATATAACTTCTGTTTGCGTGTGTGGAAAGATAGTATGAACAGGATTGTCATAAAAGGTACGTTAATAAAATAACACAAAATACAGGTGTATACATTATATTGCTGATAGTTATTTTGAAGTATGTGCATGATTTAAAAATAATTGTATCAGGTTTATGCTAGTTTTACAAGTAGCCTGCACATGAGTATGGGCGTGGATTTTGCAAGGACATAAACGCGTGTTTCCTATTGTAAGTTAGTCAAAGTTACAATATGGGTTGTAGACCTGCATGCATATTGTTAGTACATTTCACATGTGAGTTTAAACGCCAGGGTGTAACGGTAACTAAAATGTTTCCCATTCACGTTAAAATACGGACTCCTTCTCAAATTGCTTACATAAGAAAACCCTCAGAAAACCCAGTAGCTATATGATTGTCGCTGGCGGAAATCAAACATACAATCTCCCAAATTAAAATGCCAGAACTGACGAGCCGGGAATTGAACCGGCACCCCTTCTTTTGATGGTCTAAAACACGTGTAAGCGGCGGCATTAACCATCCCAAAAGCGACACAAAGAATATCAGAAGGATCTTGTTTATTATGGTAGATTCTAGTAAAGAGCCAGGCGGGCTTCCCGACAAGAGATAAGTTTATAAAACATCTTCATCGTTATTAAAACCTATATACACATGCACAGCTCGCGCTACAAGTGGGCTGGATCATAAACGCTCTTCGATAAGAAGCCATAGCGTCGTCTAATAATACAACAACAGATCACTGCATGGCCTGTCTGTCTGTCTGTCTGTCTGTGTGTCTGTTCGGTGCTCGCCCGCGACACAAGTGTGCAGAGCTCTTGTGGCAGTCGACCCGTTTGAAGTGGTTTAGTGCGTAGCTGCAACGGCAGACACTGCCAGCCACATCACAAGACTTTGCTGCCGTCTTGCATATGATGAGATGAGATACGCGCCGCCTTGCATTATGGGTAATTAAGGTTAATGGGGTGGTTTGTTTTCTGTCATATCGAGGGAACATGCTAATCTCTGGGTGGTGGTGTTCTTCATTGTAGACTTTTAGCTCGTATCTTATAGACAAAACATGTCAAGTATCTTCATACTAGGCATTTATAACAAAGATTAATGTAGGTATTTCTTATAGCTGTGCACTTCCACAAAAACGCTTCACGAGCCGCCACTGGAAGGAAGTAAATATTCATAAAATAAATAATATTAGAGGTGAATTTGTAATAGAAATTATTTGCAGGCATGTATTTTCTAACCATTTAATGAATAGTGGAAAAATAATGTTATTGTGTACCCTAAGTTCTACCATGAATAATTCTAATACAATTTTAATTGTAATTCAATGTTTCCCCGCTTCCAACGCCGCTTTAATTTAGATGTGTTGGTTATAATTTTGTGTATAAATCATGTCCAAGGATAATTCACACTACGTATTGTGGTAATTGGAATTTGGAATATAGTTGAGAAAGGATTGTCTGAGGGCCGTTATATAATAGGCGTACAACCTCAGTGGCCCATCAAGGAAAATCCACGAAAATCCAGGGGGGTTTTCAACCCAAATTATACAGAGCGGAACCAAAACATAAGTGGGGGGTGCCCCTCGGAAAAAATTCTCGTCGAGGTAATTTGGTGCAAAAATGTGCATTTTACAGCAACCAACTGAAGCAAAATTACTAAGTTTCTGGTACCACATTTTCTCTTTAGCACCGCTAATAAAAATAATCTCAATAATTCGCATACTTAAAAACTAATGTCTTTGATATTTAATACAAAAACTGTATTTATTGAAAGCTATACGGATATTTTATTTTTCATTTGCGAAAGGGGGGAAGGGGTTTGTCCCCCCCCTCCCCCCTTGGATACGCCACCGGTACACCTACACAATACATTCTTTATTTAAATGTGTTGATAATGCTTTTGTATCTTTGAAATGTTTCGTAATACGTAATGGACTATATAGTTGTTACCACTTGTTATTATTATACGATAAAGAAAAACATGAAACAACTGCACCGAACACCGATATACCGATACAGATGGCTTAGCGGCTACACGCGAGACTCGAATTAGAAAGTCGCCGGTTTTGACTAAATGGTTTTTTCCCTCAGTCAAATGCGAAAGCTGGGATTGAGCTCTACAAAATAGCCCTTGGACATTCCCTATTCTCACACCCTTTTCCTATAATTAGTCACCTGAAGAAGGACAAGTTGTCCCTGCGTAGATTAAATTCTAAAAAAACTTTGCAGATGGTAAACTATTATAAGTGCCAAAATTAATATTTTCGACTGTCGAGATGGGTCCCTCCTCGCGGTGACCGGTGCCTGCAAAGAGAGCCCTCATATATTTCTTTTGTCATTCCATTACTCATCTCACGTAGCCTTCATCACATTCTTCTCTTCCTACTTTCTCACGTTTTCATACTTACCAACCCTATTTACGATCCAAACGCCCACCAACACCCTTATCTTGGAATCTTGGATTCTTTTAGGACGACCCCGGCGATGTGCAATGGATCTGATTCGCGGTCGACGTTATATGACCTATAGCTCTCGAGTACGTCGTAAAACACTAAGTACATACATACAGGAAGAAACGCTTTGTCATCGTCTTCTGTGTGATTGTTTTCACAGAGTGCATTTCTTCTCTTCCACTAAATGGCAACTATCATAAACAGCGAACACTTGTCTGTCTGTAACTCAATGACTTGTTGCTTGTCAGTAATGAAGAGTGCAGACAGACTCATCTTGTGAGGCGCCAACCGATGCGCAAACCACTTGGGGCCTCTGTCTTTGGTTTCGTCCCACCCTCGTACAGAGGCGCCTGGTTTGACCCCTTGCTTGGCGAACACTCACACTTGAGTCCACATGGAGTTTCTCAACGCAACATTCTACACACTTGAACACTTCAATCAGTTAGAATCTGTAAGAGGAGAATAGAATTACATGAAGCGCCGTGGATTTACAACTCAAATTGTTAGACTGTAGGAGAGAGCGCCTTGCAGACTCTATAAGTAACACATGGGTTAATCCGGCGATTTTCTGTGAATCTGAGATCAAAAATGGTGCCCGGTAGAAGCCACCATGCATTTTGTATGTAATGTTTGTTGAAACCATGGTAACCAATCTGATTAGTAAATGGGCCGATTAAAAAGTTTTGTGAATTCGGATCTAAGCGACGCGGCCAGCGTTCCCTGAAAAATTTTGCTTTGGTATTCGAGCAAAAGGTGCGAAAATAAACAAAATATAAAAAAAAATCGTTATGAAGAGGCTCCTGCGATTCGATTCTATTTATTATGATTTATGATTTTTATGATATCGATAATTGCCATGATATAATAAGTTTTCTTCTGAATAATAATTTTGGATTGAGAGTCATACGCGAGTCGGATTTTATTTGTATTTTTGTACTCGCAGCTCAATCCAAAAACTATACCAGCTCCGAGATTCGACTTTGACACAACCGTTTAGCGAACACCGATGATGATTTGGTGAGTAGTATTGTCGATTGCCGTAGCCTAAATTAATTAATAGTTCTAAACACCTTAACATATTTGAACTCGTCCGATACAACAAACGTTTTTTATATGTTCCCTGGGGGGGGGGGGGGGGGGGGGGGCCCTAAGATTTTTGATCCAAGGGGCGCCGAACTCGTTAAGACGCACTTGCAGAGGGCGTCAGACATATGTTGTGACTGTCGGCAGCCACATAGTGCAAGCTGAGATGATATTGGAGTGCAGGAATGTTGAGAAGCCTGTAAACTATCTCCGTTATCCTTGCTCTTGACTCTCAACTGCTTAGTGGGATCATCTGTATGTTGCTCATGGTCATACGCGTTCCCTCGAACGGGATGCATGTGTACTCTACCAAAGATAACACACTCTACACTCTACAGCCTACGCCAGAAAAATACTTTTGGTTTCGGTGTTGCATAGTATAAGGAATAGGCTTATCTGTAGGAAAGGGTAATCACGCGAAACTATGAACGATTTTCAATTATCAGTAATATTTTGTTGTATACAACGTTTGAAAATGTGTACGATAAGGTAGGTAATTATGTATGAAAATAGGCTCAAAATCTTTCAATTGATATTAACTATATCTACTTATCAATTCTTTTTCGCATGGTTTCTATATAGTGACAGGAGGCCGATACATTTTCCAAGCCTGGTTTGAGGGGTTTAGGAGGAGGGTAGGGGATATAGATCACTCATGGGTAGAAATAGAAAGAAAGCTATAATACATTTCTTATTGATACTGCGATATTGATTGACACTGTCACAACAATACGAATATTGGTGTTGATAAGCTGGAGGGATACTTATGTTTATTCCAACACGTCCCAACGCCTTCAGAGTCTCGTCTCGATTAGCCTCGTCCCATGCAACAGCGCAGGCAGATGTCCTGCAATGCAAGATCAACATCGGAGATTCTTGTCGATAGGATTAAGAAGCTAATTTTTCATTCGAGTCGAGTGAATGTTACAAGCTCGAAGTGACAGAAGGTTTGCTAGCGTGGGTGGTAGGAGTCAATCACCCACTAGACTCCCGTGTCATCATGAATGGGGGCCCAGCAGGCGGACCTACCATTGTCTTGCATGGCTTGTATACGTCACTCGATGACCGATGAGACGGTCGATACTCGAGCCAATGAATATGATGGCTTCAGGAGGAAGTGTGTTGTTCTACAACAATCAATCTCAAGAACTGAATGGATTGGCATTAAATACATTTAATAAATAAATAAATAAATAAATGCATGACTAAATGAATGAATGAATGAATGAATGAATAAATCAATGAAAAAATGAATAAATAAATAAATAAATAAATAAATAAATAAATAAATAAATAAATAAATAAATAAATAAATAAATAAATAAATAAATAAATAAATAAATAAATAAATAAATAAATAAATAAATAAATAAATAAATAAATAAATAAATAAATAAATAAATAAATAAATAAATAAATAAATAAATAAATAAATAAATAAATAAATAAATAAATAAATAAATAAATAAATAAATAAATAAATAAATAAATAAATAAATAAATAAATAAATAAATAAATAAATAAATAAATAAATAAATAAATAAATAAATAAATAAATAAATAAATAAATAAATAAATAAATAAATAAATAATAAATAAATAAATAAATAAATAAATAAATAAATAAATAAATAAATAAATAAATAAATGAATAAATGAATGAATGAATGAATGAATGAATGAATGAATGAATGAATGAATGAATGAATGAATGAATGAATGAATGAATGAATGAATGAATGAATGAATGAATGAATGAATGAATGAATGAATGAATGAATGAATGAATGAATGAATGAATGAATGAATGAATGAATGAATGAATGAATGAATGAATGAATGAATGAATGAATGAATGAATGAATGAATGAATGAATGAATGAATGAATGAATGAATGAATGAATGAATGAATGAATGAATGAATGAATGAATGAATGAATGAATGAATGAATAAATAAATAAATAAATAAATAAATAAATAAATAAATAAATAAATAAATAAATAAATAAATAAATAAATAAATAAATAAATAAATAAATAAATAAATAAATAAATAAATAAATAAATAAATAAATAAATAAATAAATAAATAAATAAATAAATAAATAAATAAATAAATAAATAAATAAATAAATAAATAAATAAATAAATAAATAAATAAATAAATAAATAAATAAATAAATAAATAAATAAATAAATAAATAAATAAATAAATAAATAAATAAATAAATAAATAAATAAATAAATAAATAAATAAATAAATAAATAAATAAATAAATAAATAAATAAATAAATAAATTAATTAATTAATTAATTAATAAATAAATATGTAAATAAATAAATAAATAAATTAACAAATAATTAATAAAGGAATTATTAAACGAACGTCACTGACAAGGTGACATATCTGTAAGAACTCAATACTACATGAAAATATTATTTGTTAGTCAACATCTTTGGCCTAAATATGCCCATGACAGAGATAAGGGCGGGGGGTTATGTTTAATGTGACATTGACATCCACACTCCCTTAGCCCACTTCATTTGTAGTTTTATTTCAGTAAATGATCTAAAAATGTAATGTATAGTAACTTTCAGTAAATATATTGATTTTCAAATATTGCTCCATTTCTTACATTTCATTGGCGTTTTTCTGTGTGGGAGTGTGTGGGGACTGGGGAGTGTAAATTTTTGTTGCATGATTAAAGTGGGGGAGGGGGGTCACACCTGGGGGAGGGTATAGTTTGGTCGACAATTGTGTGACACAATTTATGGGCAGCCCCTAATGAATTGCTGTTGTATGGGGGGCATGTTTAGTATGCCCTACACATAACTTGTTATCCTCTCGAGATCTCTGCCGCTGACTTGAGAAATATATCGCGTGCCTAACCCTGTAACATTCTTCGGACTTGCCCACGTTCCTTACAGTTGCGCCTTGGTTTCAATGACTGTGTATACGGCATAATATGCAACAAGGTGCATCACGCACTAAATTAAGCTATCTTCTTTACTGCAGTGTCTATAGAATGGTCTAATCATACCTCAACATCTGGAAACATGAGTAAATAAATATCTTGTGTATATGTTTTGTTATACAGTGCAAGCGCAGTACCTATACGCCCATTGACTGTGAACCACCCCGTTTGGGAAATGTCCACATAATTTACTATACTTACTATTTCATTCTGTTTTAACTAGCTCCATTGTCCTGAACGAGTGATGTATTTTACAATGTTCAAGTTACAAATAACAAATCAAATTTACTGATTTTTTTCCTTTTAGTGTCTTACATTCATGTATTTATGCGTTACAGCAAGGATTTTGGATATTGTTGATAACATTATCAAATGACTCCCATTTACGCTCATTTTACCGTTGACAATACAAAATATCATAATTATGAAATTCATGTGATAACGAGTGTGTGATTAGCTGCCTATAAGCTTTATCACAACTAACAATTCGAATTTACACATTCATCTAATGGAATGCAATTTTCCGATTACAATTTAATTTAGTTATACCAATTTACTTCTATAACCAAAATTAGCATTCATTCGATTAGAACTGCAACGATAATTATCCTTCAAAGTACAGTCTGAACAAGAAGTCTGATCAGGGGATATTTTAAGGAATTTTTAGAGCATGCACAAAATGGCTCAGGCCGCAGTGACGTATCCAGGAATTCATAATTGGGGGGGGGGGGGGGGGGGGTCGAACATCCGAAGCAGGTAGGGGTACCATGCGATAGCCCCAGCCGCATTTCAAGATTATTATTGCAATTTATGGAACTGCACAAACACAGATTTAGAGCTGCACACTGGCCTTTCAGAGCTGCACAAAATATGTAGAACTGCACGTTAAAATATCCCCATAGTAGAGATCGAAGGATATTGGGAAGCATTACAGTGGTGTTAATTAGGCCTGCTGCTAGTTGCCTTGCCTTGTCTCAGTGGCTCACTCATCCATCAGCGTCACCCTTAGGCCACCCACCACAAGAAGATATACGGACTGAGGGTGCGCGCACAGTAAACGCGTTAGGAGTGTTGAATTACCGACCCTAATAAATCCTGGGGCAGCGGCACAGATCTTGCTAATCTGGCCCCGTAGCGATATATCACCCTATAGGCCATGCGTCTATCTTACTTCATTGATATGCACTCGATCGCCGTTCTTTACGCGAAACTGCACGAATTAACGTGTAATTACTAAGATGAATTATTATTATTATCCGTTGCTAGTCAGTCATTTAAAGCCGCGCAAGTCTTTGCTGCAATATGATTAATGTGCACCATAACTTACTGCGCAACGTGCTATGTATGTGTCCTGTGTGCAGTGCAAAATGAACGCAATGCAGCGAGATAAGTAAGCAATAAGCCAGTTTAGTACAATAAAGCTGTGAATAATTATGTATAATATTATGCATCGTGGCAATGTTAATCGTTTGAACCCATGCAACTTGTGAGAAGTGCATAGTTACTCGTGCAATGTGTGAAACTGTAGCAGCGAACAGTTCCCTCGACCTTAGTATGAGAGTCAACTCTCTAAACTAAAGTTTGTTATTGATATCTTGATATCTTGAGAACACTTCGAGATATTGAAAAAGTAATTCATACCCAGGGTTTGGTTCTGTATCAGCTCAACAGTGAACTAAAAACATTTCAAATATTGCAACTGTTACAATTTTCATTTCTGTAATTAATTAATGACAACATTTACTATTGAATTAATTGCAGAAATAACAACCGTTACAACTAGAATATTTTGACAGTTTATATTAACTGTTAACTGATACAAAACCCAATCCCGAGTATGATTCGCTTTTTCAATATCTCGAAGCGTTCTGAAGAGTTCAATAACATTCATCTTATATCTGGCATGGTTGAACATTGCGAGGTACACATTGTCATAAAAAAAAGGTAATCAATTCCACGCCCCAAATGATGTTCTACGTCCCTTGACCGAATAAGAGGTAACGATGAGTTCTCTAAGCGTGCGGCAATGCTGGACCAAATACATCAAACTTGGTCAGTGCGACGGCTACGGCGGTTGATCGAGCGGGGTAGCTAAGCGGGGAAGAGCCGACGACTCTCAGGGATTGGATTGGTCGTAAGTAACTCCCTCACAATCTGGTCTCTCTTCTGTTCGATTCTTCCCCCGAGGTCCGTCAATCCCGCCAGGAGACGTGATTCGTCCACTAATCACTGCTCGGGTCTAATTGACCGGCGGGGTCCTTCTTTACGGCCGGGCAGTGTCCAGCCGGCCTGTCTGCCACTCTTCGGGACACTTGCACGCGCTAATCTAATAACAGCGATACTAGGAGACAGACAGACAGACAGACAGACAGGCAGGCAGGCAGGCAGACAGGCAGACAGACAGATAAACAGACAGACAGGCAGACAGACAGACAGACAGACAGACAGACAGACAGACAGACAGACAGACAGACAGACAGACAGACAGACAGACAGACAGACAGACAGACAGACAGACAGACAGACAGACAGACAGACAGACAGACAGACAGACAGACAGACAGACAGACAGACAGACAGACAGACAGACAGACAGACAGACAGACAGACAGACAGACAGACAGACAGACAGACAGACAGACAGACAGACAGACAGACAGACAGACAGACAGACAGACAGGCATATGCCCCAAATAAATAAATTTGTTACCATCCCCCCCCCCCCCCCCCGAAGAGGAAAACTGCTTTCATCATTCCCATACACACAATTAACCACTTGTCATAAAACGTCAAAATAGGTTGGCTATGGCCACGTTAAACAAAGCACAATGCGCAATAGGGCCATTGGCTCGAGGCCCCACGATGCCTGTAGAACGCCAATGCGTTTCTTTAGGGCCTAATACGTAGGGGTTCTACATGCATCGTCAACAAATTTAGATGAACATGCGCTTTTTGGAATATGTTCACTATCAGTGCTTCCCGGTTCCCCCCCCCCCCCCTCCCACCCCCCACTGTTTTGTTTTGATTTGACCACTGTCTTTCGAGTTTAGTTAGACTATCCTGTCCTCTCGGATAACACTACACAACAAACGGCACAACCAAACATACGACGGCTTATTTATTTTAAACTCCAGCACCCCCCCCCACCCCTTCCCTTCACACATCCAGATGTACTTGCGAAAGAGAGTTCTGCTTACAGCACTCACGCTAATTCTGGATTACTCGTGCACACACATGATTTGAGGACGTTTATGCACGTTGTTTACGAAGCAATAAAACCCTGGCAACATGTCATTAGTCGCCTTACCGGAAACAAGGTAATAAAAAGTTTTGTTTGCCCAATTTTCTTGGAAGCGGCAGTAAAAATGAAAACGCTGCTCGCGAGATCGTAAAATACAGCAATGCCTCGAGTGAATTATTTTTTATTTAAAATTTTCAGTCTCTGTTTAGTTTTATTATTATATTTCACCTTGGACTGTTGTTTGAATAGCCCGATTGATTAATGTTAGGTTGAGTAACGACTAGTTTCATTTGTAAGAGAATTCACAGTAAAGCAACATAAAGATACGACGTTCATCTTTGACACAGGTCAAATGATTGGTATAAACTATAAATGAATGAACGAATGAAGTGATAAATATATAAATAAATGTATGAATGGAATAATGGATATAAGCACATAAATTCGTTTATAAATAACAATAATATAAAATAATATAATTATAATAATTATAATAATAATAATAATAATAATAATAATAATAATAATAATAATAATAATTATATTATAAGAAGAAGAAGAAGAAGAAGAAGAAGAAGATATATTAAGTAGTTCTTAGTAGATTTTAATAAGGTAAACACATGGAAATACTTGACATTTGTGTCCGTACAACATGTTTATGCCGGTTTTGACCGAGTTTGTATGTATTGCAACAATAAAATAATAATAATAATAATAATAATAATAATAATAATAATAAAATAACAAATACATACATGAATAGATAATTGTCAGAGACGAACATTTTTATACAATTTATTATGCACTTCGTTGCAATAACGGCTCTAAAGTCACCGTTCTCAACATCAGTAACTGCATATAGGCCTATTAGACAAGTTAAAAAGCAGCCTAACCGCGGAACCCGTACCGGGAATCGAACCCTGCCCAGCATTGATATCAGGAATAAACCTACAAGTCCAACAAAATGCGGCCATATTTTATTCCCTCTCAAAGCAGCATCACAGTATTTCAGAGCAACACAGAAACTAGAAAGTAACGCGGTCATCACACTGTAACGAATGGCGACCCCATGCTGCGTTCTTATTGGATGACAGAAACGTTCCGGGTACATAATTATCATTGTCGAACTATTTGGTGTGCATGTCCTGCTTTTTGGCGTGCGATTGTGTTACATGGTTGCCATTGTTTAGAGTCTCCCTTCCTTCTCACACAATCAGCGCTGGAGTAGTGTGGAAGTAAGAAACTAGATACATTTATAAATATTTGATTTATTTCCTGGTTGAGAGAAACAATCGAGAAACGTATAAATGATTGTTTCAAGCATTAATGGTCAGTTAATATTGAAGTTAATAATGGGTTTGTTTATCTATGAGAAAGTAAAACCCACAGTGTCTATTCATGTTATGATAATTTAATGTTCTTGTATTCTTTTATATACAAGACTTAGAGGATTGTCTGTACTGGTATCTAACTATGTGATTGGTAGACCGTATAGCTGTGTTCACAATTACAGTAATGATTATTTTATTGGCATATTATGTATAGAATTGCATTTGATTGGCCACGGAGAAGATAGGTCTGCGCTTTGTTTGGTGATATCCGTTTTCATTATTATAGGTGGCTGAAGTGATCGCTGAAATGATGCCCGTTGTCCATTACAAGTGGTTAACAACTAATAAATTATGTAGAATTGTTAATTTTTCTAAGATTGTGGGTCAATTACCAATATATTATTTCATAAATTGGTGATTGTGCTGAACATTATTGTTGTTCACATGTCAGTCTACAAGTTCGCAGCATAGATGACACACAGGGAAAATACAATGGTTAGTTATCATTTTAGTTTGCTTTTATAGTCAATTTTAATTGTGTAAATAGGAACACATTTTCGTATGAAGCTATGCATGCATGTCTGAGAATATATGATTCTTATTTGAAAGCTGGCTTAATAATATACTCAAAATAATATTATTGGCTTGTCAACGTTATCAATTATTACCAATTTAAAAAATATCCCCCCCCCCCCCCAAATGAATTTAGTCAATGAATTATTGAATGAATTAGTAAATGAATTAGTAAAATTATCCGTTGTAGAACACCGAAGTTATAAATGGTTTACTGTCATTCTCTTGGATTTAATTGATTAGAGAATTTCAATTGACATATTTTATAGTTGAGCTTGTCTGAAAATAAAATATTGTCACTGTTTCTTTTTCTTTTATCCATTTACTCATTTACTTCTCAGCTTTATTCACCACACTTTTTGTCGCCATTTATTGCGTTTCATTTGTCACAGTCGTTTATGTTCGCAGATTTTCCATATACCAGTGAATAGACAAGAAAAGACAATGCATACAAGTTTTATTTTATAGTTCGGTTTTGACCAGATTTTCTGTATATTTCCTATACTACAAAAAAATATCAATAGTAGCACAATGTCTAGCTGAAAGCAAAACAATAACATACCATTCTTAAATGTTTTAAAACTTACCCTCAGTCAGTGGCGTAACCAGGAATATATTTCGGGAGGGGCTGCCCAGAGCAGAACATAACTTTAAAAATGTGCTCGCAACAAACGACACAATGGGGGGGGGGGGGGGGGATATCCTCCACAATAGCGCCTCAGATAATTTTTTAGAAATCCGTATTTTTGAAGTAGTTAGAAGAAGGTAAGGTGCTTTGCTGAACAGGATACGGGTTACAACGGCGCCAAATACGATTTCAAAATAATTTCAACATTCAATATTATATAAAATTATTATATTGTTACAACGTACACGATTTCCCCTAAATACGGGAATGCTTCCCGACTAAGAAATTAATACGTAAATCTATTTTATTTTTTGCATAAATTTAGATGATTTGCAGAGTATAATTAAAGCTGAGATTTTGGGAGGTGGCCTCCATCCCCCCAAGTCCCCCCTCCTGAAAACGCCACTACCCTCAGTAACCATTGAATGTTCCAGAGAATATTGTGTTAGGCACAATCTCCAATTTCTGTTGTCTGTCCTTTCCTCTAGAAAGTTCTAATTATTTTTCTGCGATACGACAACTACGTGGTACAGCTTTAGCCTGCCTTATTTGGTGCCTCTTTTAGTCCCTTTCATCTTGGAAACGTATCACTCAAAGAGACGGGAAAACATGTAACATTTCTTGTATAGTCAAGGAAAGGTCAAGGAAATGTGCTAAAAATATTCTTTATACAAAAAAGAATGTTGAATTATTCGTTATAAATTTTGTTGTTGAAAAAACATGGTTAAGTTAATATTCATTAGCTGTAACTTGTAATAATCGTGTTTTCAGTATACTAAATTATAGATTGAGAGCCATCATTATATATTTTGTTTTCTATTATAGGCATAACAACCCATCCCATCACCAACTTTTGTTTTATTTGTATAGCTATTCATTAACGTTACATTACACTGAATACATACAAAATATGTTATAGTCTTTACCTGAACAAAACTAAACCTAACAATACAATTTGGTACTAAATAGTATCAGGATTTTTATTCAAAGCACCCCATCTAAACTTATTTCCAATATTTTAAAAATTAAATTAGATTTGCCTTTCCAAATTCTTTGAACATAAAATAATATGAATAGAAATGTTTATGAAACTTATAACAAAGAGAAAAAAGCAACGAAAAACATAAAAACTTGCTATACCGCTACTGTTTTTCATCTACTTTCCTCTCAATTATATTTGTTGATGCCGAAATTATAAATCATCTCTTCTTCATCAAACTTGTCCATAAGACTCTTACATAACAACCTTCTCTATTTGTGCATGACTGTATGTATGATCTCTGTACTGTTGAGTGAGTGAGTGAGTGAGTGAGTGAGTGAGTGAGTGAGTGAGTGAGCTGAGCTGAGCTGAGCTGTGGAGCTGAGTTTCAAAACGAGACATGTCCCCCATAAACATTAAGGAGATAATCAGAAAATTCTGCCTACGCCAGATCCTTATAGACAAATTTCAAAAACTTAATTTAATATTAAACTCATTACATAACAGACTTAGATGTTAAGGACGAAATCTTGTAATTTTTATAAGTCCAAGTCCAATGCACAAAGAAGAGAAATGTTCGATCAAAACAAGACATGTACATATTTGCATCAGTGGACATGTCAACTTTTGATTGAACACTCAACTTTAAGCAGCTGGACATATTCATTTCTGATCAAAACTAAGCATTCTAATCGATTTAGCTCTAGAATATCACCGCTAATTGATATTATCATATGTCCAGCTGCTTAAAGTTGAGTGTTCAATCAAAAGTTATACATAAGTTATACATAAGTTATACATATTATGTATAACTCATTTTCGTAAAACTGTGGACGTCTCGTTTTGAAACTAAGCTCCACAGTTTGTGTGTGACACCATTCAGTGGAGTATCTAAACACGACAGTTCATCATCTGCATACCGGAAATATCACTATAGATCGAAATAAATTAACTGTGTCTCCGTTTGTGTTTAAGTGTTCCAAGGAAAAGCGCGTTTTTGTCTAGTTACTTTGGACGTCTTGGGCCATTTATTCGTAACAGTAGATTTTGACTAGTGTACTTTCTTATGTCTGTTCGCACTCAATCGTTTTAAAATTAGTGTACAGCATATTTATTTATAGTATTATTGTTACGATTCCACTTTGTCGGATTATCACTAGCATAGCCTATTAGCCTACTTTCTTCTGTCTTTCCACACCCAATCGTTTTAAAAGTAGTGTTTTAAATTTTAATTGTCATACTTATAATATTAATGTTACGATTCCACTTTGTCGGATTATCACTAGCGTATAGCATACTTCCTTCTGTCTTTTACACACCCAATCGTTTCAAAAGTAGTGTTTTAAATTTGTATTATCATTTAATGTTGCGATTCCACTTTGCACAATGCTCCTTTTTACTGCACTCTGCAGTACAGCATAATACAGAGAGTCGATCTAAAGAGATAATAATGTGAATACGAGAATAACGACTAATATCATTCATCATAAATTAGCAACTCATATTGTTCCACGAAAGCAACTTAAACTAGTAGATGGGCAACACAAAAAGCACCTAAATGTAAATATAAACACCAGCTGTAGGATAGTACTATGTTTCAACACTGAAGAATGAAGCCTTTGAGACAAGATACTTCCTGGCGTGAATTTGTCATGGTTTAGTTGCAAGAGTACAGAGAGCGAGTACAAATATAACTGCTTGAATTAGGCCACGACCTTGCATAAAAACATACTGTTAGTGATCACAGCTAGAAAATATGTTTAGTTAAGTAACTGCCCAAAATTACCTTTTTTGCATCGTATCTCAAGAAAGCTATAAACACCACGTCGAAATTGCAAGAAAATATCCGGTACGGATCAACCGTTGATTTCGTGTAAGCTATTAACATAACTGTTAAGTATATATACAATATTATAATCAGTATGATTTCCAGTTTGATTACTTATTTTGAAATTGGTTTTAATATACTAAGGCCAGTTTTTTTTATTATTACAACGCTTATATTAACTTGCCTTGTTTGTCTGGACGGAATCTTTGAATCGATATTCCACCTACTTTTAGATGTCTGATCAAGCTGAAATTTTTTACACAGACGTATTATTGATGACAATACATGAATCAACTGTCATATTTACTAAATTGTCAATTAATTCATCATAATTAATTAATAATTGTTTTATATGGAAATCGATGTTTAAACCATTTTCAAACGTCAAATCGATTTAAAAGTTTTCACACAGACGTATTCTTAATAACAATACACGAATCAATTGTCATATTTACTAAATATTCAATTAATTCATCATAATTAATTTATGTTTTATATGGGAATCGATGTTTAACCCACTTCCGAATGTCGAATTGAGCTGAAAGTTTTCACACAGACGAACTCTTAATGACAATACACGAATCAATTGTCATATTTACTTAAAATTATCAATTATTTCATCATAATTAATTAATGTTTTATAAGGGAATCGATGTTTCACCCACTTCCCAACGTCGAATCGAGTTGAAAGTTTTCACACAGACGTATTCTTAATGACAATACATGAATCAATCGTCATATTTACTAAATAATCAGTTAAGCCATCATAATTAATTAATTGATGTTTTATATGGGAAAGATAAAACACCCACTTTCGAACGTCGAATTGAGCTGAAAGTTTTCACACAGACGTATTCTTAATGACAATACATGAATCAATTGTCATATTTACTAAATAATCAATTAAACCATCATAATTAATTAATCGATATTCGATATATATTCGATTGCAAGATTCTTTAAGACTAAAAAGTATAAAATAATAGGCCTATTACATGAAAAAAATATATTTATTAAAAACAACGCTTATATTTAAATGCACAAACGCTTTCGGTATTGACAGAGATTGCAGTATTCTGCTGTTTATGCAGGGAAAGCGCCCAATGCTTTTATTTTCCGAGTGAGGCAAAAATTTGTTTGGCGAAAATTTAGTTTTTACTTTTTAGTGCATTTAAATATAAGCGTTGTTTTTAAAAAATATATTTTTTTCATGTAATATTATTCAATCGGTCATTAACGGGGCCGTTAGCTGACGGTCCGTTATCTGCACCCAATAAATCTTACACAGAGAACGGACCGTCAGCTATAATGGTCCCGTTAATGACCGATTGAAAAACTGGGCCTAAGACTCATTCATCAGCCTTTCTTACGAAATAGTCGAGTCCAATAGTATAGAAACTTATATTTAAACTTATTTAGTTCCAATAATTGCAACTGGTTCATTAGGGATAATTTACGACCTTGGGTTGGATACCAGGAAACCCCTAACACATCGGGCGTGACTAATGAGTCTTATTGTTCACTCTACTAACCGGAACACTGTCTGTACGAATATATGAAAAAACGGCAGGAATATGTTGATTTTCATTGAAACAGCGAAAATGTAAGAGGCACAGTTCACTAGGATCTTCGGTCGGTTCATGTGAGTCAGTTATGCATTGGAGCTAAATACGATAAACACGTGAACACACTTAACATCCGTTCAACATGTTAACACTAATTTCGACACAAATCATTCATCCAGTAAATAATAATACAACAACAGTCAAGTCTAAATGTGTTTCAAGCAGTCAGTAAGTTAGTGCAATGATTCATGTTTGAGGAAGCCATAAGATGTCGTAACAGTTTTAGCGCGCATCATACGTTTCCTTGCGTCCTGTGTGGTCTCGGTGTGTTTGACAGAAACTGTCGTTTCGAGTTTCCCCGGCACAGTTAATTGCTCCCTGTCTTCGCCCCCCCCCCCCCCCCCCTTCCCCCGGTCCACCACCTCTCTTCTCACTCATTAGAATATGATCCGTCGCCCCTGTGGATGTGCAGGGCTCCCGTCTCCGCGCGGGAACACACGCTAGGGATGTTGTTCAATGTCTTAGCAAGACTTACAGCCTTCTTGCAAGTCAGCGCGAAAACAACTAAACCAATTAATTGAGCTGGTGGACAAGCTACAGGTTATCAACAAAATAACGTTGCTGACGCATGAGAGAAAAAGTTGTAACCGTGGGGACTGCCCACAACACAGTTGAAGTTTTTGATATCAACTGCAAGAAGCCCAAGAAGCTGAAAGAAGCTTGCTGTATAAACCCGAATTAATTCAGATTAAAAAACAAATTATAAAAAAAACTCTACGCATTTGGCAACCCTTCTGTGTAGTATTTAGCAAAGCAGGACAACAATAAAGCAAATTAATAAATCTGGTGGACAAGCCATCCAAAGGTTATCAAGAATATATCATTGCTGACATACGAGAGAAAAAGTTGTAACCATGATTTGCAACGTGTATCACAATCTTAGTAATAATATTCTATTAGAAGAGCCACGTAAAATTCGCGTTGAGAAATAAAACGAAGCCGTATAGTTACACCCCTAAAAATGATGATTGTGGACGAGACGTCGTGTCAGCATACTAATTATGCAAATTTTGATTCGCGAAATAACGCAATTTGGGTCTTAAACTACGAAATGTATGAAATATCTATGTATTCGCGAAATAACACAGAAATAACGAAAAAGTGTTAAATATTGGGCAAAAATAAGTTTAGTGTAAACAAAAAAACGCGCAGAAGAATTTAAAATATAAAGGAAATAATAAGGAAGTACTGTGTATACACAACGACTGACTCGTCTTTAGTGGTATTCCTAAATTGGTCATTATAACTTTTTTTGCTTGTTATGCGCGTTAAAAAATAACACCGCAAAACGCGAAATTTACATTTTGGAAAACGAAATTTGGGAAAAAATAAAACCATTTCTGTAGGGCTCCATCTGTTAGTCAAGATATTCTGTTGGACGCTTTTCAGTGTCATCTCGTATTTTGCACTCACCGCGTTCGTAACAACGCATTCATTAACGAGCTTATCTGTAATTTTCTTGAATTGAACGTCATTACTTTAGTATATCGCCTCGAGAATTAGATTTATATCGAAACAATGAAAATCAACAATTTCATCTGAGTTTATTTCTTTCACCATTGGCTCTCAAGCTATAATTAACAACACTCTATATAGGCGTCCTATAACGCTGGGCGTCGCGACGCCTGCAGAGTTTCGCGTTACTTCCGACTCACTTCACACTAATGGCTGCGCGATACCAGCCTACTCTCACTACTAAGCCATCCAATTCGAAGAGACAGAGATTGCGACTACCATAAATGTCAGCAACGATCTCACACAACACTGAGTTCCACTTAGTTCAAAGCCTTAGTTAACTTAGCAACTTAACTGGAATCAAGATTGGGCCCGAGAAAGTTAGACTGAGTGCCTAGCAAATTATTCAATTGCTAACGCTCCAAGTTATAATGTGCTTTTCTCTGACTATTTCCTTCCTACTAAGCTGTTAGGCATATTGTTGCAGAGAGATTCTAATTTTAGGTGATAAAACATATTCGCTAAGTATACCTATTTGGTATATTTGAACTGCACTGTCGAATAATTTTATTATGTTTGCAGGAAACGTACGTGATAAGGGCTTTTTCATACCCTTTCAGTAAACTATGGATATTTGGTTATTTATTTGGAAAGTTGGGAGGGAATGTCCTTCCGTAAACTTTTTATATTGTCTAGATTGCCCAAGCAAAGTGAATGTTTTTGTTGCTGCCTACATATACTTATATGACACTATAACTTCAGTCTCATATGGAGTATTACCATTTATAAACTGTTTTATTATTGATGTATCTCATGTCGTAACTCGTATAAGGAGTGTTAAATTATATTTGTGAACAGCACTCTACTCAAATTTGAACGTATGGAAGTACACTCTTTAATCTAAAGATCAGTTGCATAAAATAATGATAATGAATGGACAATGTTGTGTGTTGCTGGCTGAAAAACTGCGCTTTCGATAACATGTAGTAAAAATGTTTTTAAAAAAATTGCAGCAGGAAATAATCCTTCATACTTTCTTTCTCAATTGTCCTAATCATTGTTCAAATGGCCTTTATATTGTTGAAAATGTTGAAAGAGCGATGTTGATGGTCGATGACCTTTCGATGAGGTCCGAATCCAAAAAACGTTTTAATCGATCGATTTACTAATCTCGGATTGGTTACCATGGTTTCAACAAACATTACATACAAAAATATGCATGGTGGCTTCTACCGGGCGCCATTTTTGATCGCCGGATTAAAGTTGGGTGAAACTGCCCTAAGAGCTGCTATAGAAATTAGTGTGAGAGGGAGAGGTCATGTTTGGGCCATGCCAGTTCGCGTCGCTCGTATCTCGCTCTTACTTGTACACAAAGTCACACATGTCATTAGTTATACCGAAGTGACTTGCCATATGTGTCCGTACAACATGTTAACACCGGGTTTGACTGCAGTCGGCTATATGTATTTCAACAATGAAATAATTATAATAATAATGACATGACTGCGATTTCAATGACTGAAGCATAACAAATTAACTCAATATTTCGATCTGCTTTCGAGAAAGAAAACAGAACTTTGTTCCAGTACGCACAGCGCCACAAATCAAATCCTAAATATGTCAGTTTGTCGGTGTTAAATTGATACAATGTGGAATAGTTAATTTTTACCGGAACTGAACTGGAACGCACTAAGAGGGAATATTAAGATATGCATGGATTAACGTTTTAATTGTCTGGCATAGATTGATTTTTATAATTTGTCGAATATGAATTATTGAGGCCTGGGGCTAAACAACAGTTTGTCGGTGATCGTTTATGACGTCATAAGACTGGCTGCTGCGTCTGACCCCACAGCTCAATGTATCGCTCCATCGTGTATCATCGCTCATTATGCAAAGCACCGTCGGATTATTGTCAGAAAGGCGTATTTACTATTTATTAGGGATGACATCGGATACCCGGGTAACCCGGGTACCCGGCTCCAAAGTATTACCCGGAGCCGTTTTTCGGGTCCGGGTAATTTTTTAGTCCGTTTCATAGGCTATATTTACTCGCCAGTATTGCTGCCGTTGATTTCGATGGAGCCAGCAGGCACGGCGGGCACCGACCCATCCCCCACTATCCATAACAAGTGCCTCGACAGGGAACAGAACAGACGCGAACATACTTGCATTCGTTACTGTTTGTTCATTGTTTAACATTCTGGTGAACATTCTGGCTAACACTTGTTCTATTACTATTTATTTTACTTGAAATAGCATGTTTTGATACGTGCTTCAGTTGTGTATTGCGAAATGCTTTTTTTTACACGACGTGATTACTGCAGGGGTATTCCAAGGGGCTATTCGAGCAGGCGGCATGCATGTCATTCGTCCCTCTTCTTCCGCCCCGCGCACTTCACAAGGCCTAGCGACGACCTTCAAATCAAGCCTACACATCGAAAAATATGTTTTCAGGATCCGGGTACCCGGGTAATATGAGAGCTGGAACCGGTCCCGAATTTTATTACCCGATGTCATCCCTACTATTTATGATTATTTCTAGGGACGAATGGCCACTGTCAACTATTAGAAAGAGATGTTCAGAAACAGAGAAAGGAAATTTAGAAAATTATATTATTTGCTTCAGAGAGAAGGGTAGCTCTACGTCAAAAACCGCAAAAGTTTTTATTTTTTTAATTATGTCTCAAGAATTCCTCTGCAAATCGAAAATCTGAGTGAACAGCGCACTATGTTTTGGTAAGCCCTACAGACTGAATGAAATATTATAAACATTAGCATAGTTATCTTGATTATTAAATCGATAATTAGTAATAAAATTAATTATAAATGAAAACCATACTGATTGTAATGTAAGACACATGCACAGCATTCAGTATGTATAGGGCTTACCAAACCACAGAACACTGTTGATTCAGGTTTTCGATTTCGAAATCCATTCTTGAGATATTTAAAAATAAAGATTTTGTGCGGTTTTTGACGTAGGTCGTAGAGGTACCCTTCGCTCGTAAGGGTTCCTCCATATGTTGTGGCAACAGATGTCAAGTTGCATCATCCCCCCACCACACCCCCCTTCCCCCAGTCAACAATAGAGAATAGGCTATGATATTTTTGTATGCTAATAACTAATAAGATATTGACCACATTCAAAGATATTTAATTTCAATATTAAAAATCAAATATTTTCATTAATAAAAGCAAGATGAATTTATGAATTTACACCACCGTAATTATGGCAGATAAACAGGGCATGACATCAGAACTAAGTACAAAATCTCAGCTTATAATATCGTAAAGAAAATATGAATACGATTTTGTTTGCCTCGTTGCTTATTCCTGCTTCCAATGCAGAAGGTGTAGGGTTCGATACTAAGTGCGGGCTGGGGTTTTTCACATTCGAAATTGACTTAGACTATAATGTGATAATGGCGTATTTGCAAACGACGGCTTTCGAGACGTAATGTGTAGAAATAAATGAGGACTGTGCTGAATATTCACTACATGGTCTGGAATTAAATTACATAATACAGCCAAATTGTTTTTGTCGTTTGTAATTATATTATAATACGAAATTTTATAATATGCATATGAGGCGTTGTCGTAAATAGTAAAACAATCGCAACAGATATGGGTGATGGTGGGTATGAGTTCAAAAAGAATAATACTAATTTACATTTTTGGATTCAAATATATATTTTTTCAACACTTGCAACACATATGCAACAAATTGGCTGTAGAATACTACACACATACAGAACTTTACGTTAGCGTAGGGTCTAGTGAAATTTTAAACTTATGGACAAATACTAGAAAATGCTTTATATTTTGACTGCATATCCCATTGCGTTAAAAAAATCAGCTATCGATTATTATGAAATGAAAATTGCTTCCCTCATCTGAAATTATAAGATTGATAAACCAACTTGTCCGCGTTACATAGATACGGCCGTATCACTGTCACTACAAAGCGCGCAAATACCGCGACAGCTTTGGTGAACGCTCGCCGAGAGGGTCGTAGTATTATAAGGGGTGTCCACCACCCCTAAATCACATGAACGCCTGCGTCGCGACGCCAATATCACGAGTCTTGCCTATCTTCACCATATTATGCTTTAAGGTAGCTGGCTCCTCCCCCTTTCAGGAGGCGCGGTCTGCGAACAGGCTCCACCTTCCAGGCCACCAAGTCGCGGTGCTCACGCGGAGGGGGAAGTGGAACCAGAAAAATACTTGCCACGAACGTAATTAACGTTCTTATAGCTAATGAATCAAACATCGAACCGCCGGCTTACGGTTAGGACGTGAAATTTTAGCAAATCAATCCATAATGTTAATTCAATGTTTTTCTCTGTCTACAAGGAAGTGTTATCGATTGAGTTCATATATTTACATTTTCTTTCAGATCATCTCGGAAAAAGATTTTCCGCGGATAAAACTTGAATGAAGGGAATAATGAGAATAAATCTTTCAATTCCGTTTCCCTACCGGGGCCGAAGTGGTCTAGTGGGTGAACCCCCGTATCGTCCAGCAGGTAGTTCTGATGTCTTGTGCGCGCTCACCCATCGCTCCCGCCCAGGTATCGTGTCACCCACGGCACACGAGGCATCTTCTCCCTCCCCCCCTTCCCCTCCTCACCCGTGTGTGCTCCTGTGTGTGCGGTCTCCGTGGTATCGCATGATGGGGGATTGTTGCACGGCTCCTGTCAACGAGACGTTTCCCAGTCGATCTTACCCCCCTCTCCCCTTCCCCCGACCCCCGCCCTCCTCGACGCCCGCACGGAGCGGCCACACCAACGAGACTTCAGGAGCAACATCAAAAAAATGGCAGCGCTCGACGGTGCCGGTTGTCAGTTGTCGGCTGTGCGGTGTCGCCTCCACTACTTCGCCGTCGTCCTCACGCCCGTCGCCGCTAGTTGCTAGGATACGCGCGACGACGCTCGGCGCCCCGACGCCTTCATACACGCCCGTGCCTGCACTCGACGCGTGATTCAACCTCAAAACATTTTCATCTATAAAGTGTGATTAATATTATACAAACATCAAGACTTATTTTTACAAGGATAATAACAGTGACAATCAAATAATTTATTGAACAAAATTGTTGTTATCGTTTTTTTTGTTTTTAAGGACGTCGAAGTCGAGATTGATTTACATATCCGCGTGTGTGCGTGTGTGTGTGAAAGTGGTGTTGCCCGCTGTGCTGTGTGTTTTGGTCCCGGCGGGAGACCGTGCTTAGCCCCGCCCCCTCCTGGGTGGTCGCTGATCGCTGGACTAGGCCGGCCGACGTCTTGCGATACTCAGCAACGGGAGCGGTACTAATCAACGGGAAACGTACCTGTCAAAACAGTCGATACCGTAAACTGAAACTCTAAAACATCGCGTTTAGTTCCAACGATGTTTATGATGAGACGTTTAGTAGACGCGAACAATAAACGGGACGCAAGATAAATGATGCACGTTGAAAGCTAGTGGTCACTTCGGACACATTCAAGAAGAGAAGGACAACCATTAATTTGAAACGAGGGAAGCTAATGAACAATTCATACTCCGGAACATGTCTCCGGTTGACAGCCCCATTTGTCATGCCTCATCATTAGAGTTCAATAGATTTGTATTGGTGGTCTTATGTCGACAGCTAAATAATTCCTAGGGAGTTGTAGTGAGTGTAGTGAACGTGACTGAGTGTCAGCAGACTTGAGACGCCAAGTGTGACTTAGCCTGCACCCATGTTGTTGAAGATGGAAGACAATTGCACGATGCGGCCATGTGCCACAGACTTCTCTATCGCGGCTATAATGGCGAGACACGATCGTCGGAACCGACATAAACTTCAGCAGGCATCGGAGCACGGAAGCCTCTCGCCACTAGGTAAGAACAATATCACACAATTACTAGTGGTACGCGCGTACCTTTACCTGTATCCCATGTGGTACTGTGGCCTCTCGCCACTAGGTAAGAGCAATATCACACAGTTACTAGTGGTACACGCGTACCTTAACCTGTATCCCATGTGGTACTGTGGCCTCTCGCCACTAGGTAAGAACAATATCACACAATTACTAGTGGTACGCGCGTACCTTTACCTGTATCCCATGTGGTACTGTGGCCTCTCGCCCCTAGGTAAGAACAATATCACACAATTACTAGTGGTACACGCGTACCTTAACCTGTATCCCATGTGCTACTGTGGCCTCTCGCCACTAGGTAAGAGCAATATCACACAGTTACTAGTGGTACACGCGTACCTTAACCTGTATCCCATGTGCTACTGTGGCCTCTCGCCGCTAGGTAAGAACAATATCACACAATTACTAGTGGTACGCGCGTACCTTTACCTGTATTCCATGTGGTACTGTGGCCTCTCGCCACTAGGTAAAAACAATATCACACAATTACTAGTGGTACACGCGTACCTTTACCTGTATCCCATGTGGTACTGTGGCCTCTCGCCGCTAGGTAAGAACAATATCACACAATTACTAGTGGTACGCGCGTACCTTTATCTGTATATCATGTGGTACTGTGGCCTCTAGCCGCTATAGGTAAAAACAAAATCACACACTTATACTAGTATCCAGTCTCCGCTAGCTGCAGCGTGACGCAATAACTAGTGGTACGCAGTACGCACGTACCTTTACCACGTGTGGTAGGCCTACTGTGGCAGGCAAGAATATGTCACACAACTACCAGCGCTAGGCTGAAGAGGGCACTGTTTGTTCGCCATGCCATGCAGCAGCCTTCCCGATCTGTATTATAGTTAGGCTACATATCTTTTATAAATAAATGTAAAATACAACATGTGGTAGTGTGGCTCTAAAGACAAGTGGTATGTGCGTACCTTTACCCCATGTGGTACGGCAAAGTGTCGCCGATTCGCTTAACTTCTTCCACTAACTATAGTATCACGCTTATACGAAGTAGCCAGGTCCAAATTTAATTCCAACCATACTTGAAATAGGTCCGTTGTATAGGGATAATTTATGACATGGTGGGACACCAGAAAATTCCTAACACTTTGGGCGTGACTTTAATGAGGTTTGGTACTCTACTGGTGCAGACTGTCATACAGAATGTGAAAGAACGCCAGGAATCTGTTTTGTCTTAGAGTTTTGTTGAAACAACGTACGTGGAAGGGGTATAGTATATAGATATAAGGATCTATTATTTTTTGTTTTAATTAATTAATGGTTACGTTAAAGCTTATCCAAATACATTTTACATTCAGAAGAACAAGTAGGATATTGGCTTGATGCCCTTCTATTCTAGGAACTAATAATTAAGATGTAATAAATATAGCCATTAATCCATCATACAATTTAAGACTTACATATCAAGTGATAATACAAAACTAAACCAACTGTAAATCTAACGAATAATAATTAAGGTGCAATTGTCCCAGATCAATTACATTGGAGCTAATTTAGAGCTGTGATGAGACAATAATTGGTGGTACGCATAAGAGCTGTCACAATCGTACCTTCAAACGGTGGTACGCGTACCTACCTCATGCGGTACAGACAGTGAGACATATTTACGCTCAAGGCTGTTGACAGCTTCACCTGTGGTTTCACCAGCCATGTAGGCCTATATATACATCAATATTTATACTACAATTCGCTTCTTTCTTGAACAATCTGTGCTATAGGCCGTAATTTTCTTCGTGCTTGTACCAGGAATTCTTGCTGTATATACGGTATAGTATATAGGGTAGGTCCTATAGACTATACATTCTGACTGTTATAATAGTTTTGAAGAAAATAATAAAGCAATTTGTCATAAGTACACAGGCTATGACCTTTATGAATAATTTGTACGAATAAGGTTACAAACGGTCTGAGCATATTGTTCGGTTTGAATCAATCAAAATATAACCATGCATGTTGACGCGGCGTGAAACATTTATCAATAATAATACTGGGAGAAAATCCTTTCATGGATCAAACATTAACAAGGCTTATAGGCTTATTATACAAGAGTCCAGTATATATAAAGAGCTCCATATATATTTCAATGGGAAAACTATATTGAAAGGATTTGAAGACATATTTAATTAGTAGAGGTGCCGTTTGAGGTTTTCGTTCCACGGAAAACAAATTTTCTGTTATACTCAGTGTGTGAGGTGATCGTTAATAATCATCAATTAATATCATTGTGAATACCAACAAATCAAGTTATTCCATTACAGAGGTTGAAAAACTATAATAACGGACCTCAGGTATCGAACCTGACATTCAAAATTTGTTGCAGGAACATAATATACACCCAACCACACACATTTACACAACACTACTTTGCTTTCCTAGCCTAAGTAATGATAAGCAAGGTCTAGCCTATACTTATAGATTATGTAATCAGAATATTACCATTGTTTTGGGTAATATTAACACACGAAGGGCCCTTTAATATACATGGCGATCTGCGGTCTCCATTCATTGTGAAAAACTATAAATACACCAGCCTCTTAATTCATGTTTTTATTTAGGAAAATGGGCATGTATAAAATAGTTTTAATCATCACAATCTCTATAATATCAACATCATTCATGATGTTTCTTTTTATAAGTGATCTCCTTTTCTAATTAATATTCCCTTCTTAATTTATACAATGATTATTTGATCATTATAACAAATTGCATTTATAAATAATATTGGGCAAAAAGATCTATTTTAAGGATGATAAGTCCCCCAAAACACAGCGAGGTACGAAGCAATACAAATTTATGTTTCCAATGGTTTCTATAAGGTTGCAAACGCTTTTGAGTACAATATCTTTTCCTAAGCTTAGCCCTCTGCTCTCCGCCATACACTGCAAATAATTCCCTTTTATGTAAAACATGGTTTCCTCATAGGGATACATGCTTAAGTATAGCACATGGTGTGTCCCAACTCCCAGAGGATATATCTCAATCCCCAATGAAAAGGGGTTGCGAACCACTACTGTAAATATATGCACGATCATCAGTCAGGTCTATTTTAACACAGAAGCCCATGGCTTAAGGCGCACACTTTCTGGGGCGCCGCAAAGCAGAGCATATGTATCGTTTTGAGAAGACTGGCAGTTAAAATTAAGTAAAACAAAAAATATCCCTGAAGGCAGTCGCACAATTCTTCTTCTATCGGTTTTGGTTATTATGTTATAAACACAATGTTGTTTCTCTAAGATTTGTAAGAGTACTATTATACTTATCACTATCAGCAATGCAATAATATATTTAAATATATATATAATATACATATATATGTTTTTGTAAGATATCAGGCCCTACAACCAAATGAGGACCAGATTTCAATATACACGTACAGTTCTATACATCACATCTTGTCAAAAACTGTACAGCAAGCCAATCATCGGAAAGAGTTTTTAACTTAACTCTTCTCTCGTTTGAAAGTTAAACGAACAAAGTTTTCTACGTCAATAATCGAAGGTTTTGCTGAGAAGAAAGCTCTGAAACATTTTCTATACCAAAGAATTGGAAACGTGTAAACCTGACTGAGCTCGAAAGTATTATACTTTAGTCCACAATATGCCTCACTTCGGTCCTGCACAAATTGGGGGGTTGAGGGGGGTGCCAAGTATATGTTTGGGCTTAATAGGGGCGCAAAATTCTATATTACTCCCCTTTCACGAACGTATACGTTGTATAACTGATTGATTGATTGATTGTCGTCTTTATTAGAGTAGCACACTGTATAGCAGATAGTGAAGAGAAAGAATAGTCTAACCTTGCTTGGTCGATGTAGTGAACTGATTCGAGTACTATTTCCGAATCACTGCATGGGAAGTAATATGTGTCAACATTTTAGCTAATAAAAAAGAACATCAGTATACACAAGTATATCTGAGCCCGATTTTATGCAGGTTATGCTTAATGTTGAAGACATTTTCATATTAACGGCTTTTGCCTTAATGCTTAAAACATGTTTGCACTTCATTAGTGATTACTGATTTGCGGTTGCTTGCATATCTGCCTACACTAAATGAGCGCGTCCATAGCCATGGCTATGGACGAAAATTTTGCTGGAATGACGGAATCTTCAACGATTGATTGTTTTAAACTTAAAAAAATTTAAAAAATAAAAGCAACATTGTCGATATCAGTGTTACGTATATGAAAGCGGACACGCTAAAGCAAAATAGAAAGCGATTATAATACGTGGAACCCCTTTTTTATTTAACAATTTAAAAATTGCATTGCAAACTTTCCAAGTATCTAATCGCACCTATGATAATATTTTGACAACCATCGTACGCGATGTAAGCAGCATTGCTAACTATTCAAATCTTTACAAATTTAGGATAAATATCATTAATCATCAATCGCAGATAACGGAATACAAGTGTTCAGTCGATTAACTTTGAGATCACTATATTATTTTATAGCAGTGCAATTTGCTTTAGTGCAGATCTTATTGAGTGTATGTTCCAAGAAATAATGCGTGCCCCTGGCACTTTCAACATTAACATATAAAGGTGTTTAAAGATCCCTTGAAACGTGTTAAGTTGTAATTTAAAACAACCTCCATGTATGTGGCTCTTACTTTAATGATAGCGAATGGAACAATGTTCAGATCCCTTAGTTGCTCCACAATTCAACAGGAGTCTCACTCGCAGGTTTTAATCTGCAATCGCCAATTGTTGGCAACGCCTCTGAAACCTCAATTTGAACGAAGTACATACACGACGGACTCATCAAATATGGTCCAGTGTAATATAACTCTCTGGCAAGATTTTTACAGTTTATAATAGAAGAATGTAACACTATTTGTAAAAGGGAAATAATATTAGCTTGCGCTTTCATGACTCCACTCAAATTGTACAGATCATGAATATAATAATAGTCATAATAGCTTTAGTCAATAACTTATTTTGCGTCCCACACTGAACTGATATAAAACTGTAAACCGATGTCTGTGCCGAGTATATAATACTGTACAAGACAAGAACCGTTGACAGTTAACAGTCTCGAAAGAGTCGTTTTTTCAACGAGCATGTATGTAGTTCCGACTGGTCTAAACATAATTTAAATTTGTATCACTGTGATTTTCATAAAAGCTGTAAACATATAGGCCTATATAAGACTTATTCACATCAGAATTCTCTGACAGTAACAGTCACTGCTCTTTTAACTGATTACATTTATCTGCAACCACATCACATATTATGTCATGGGCAATAAGTTTGTTTGTACCCATGTTATAGAAATTACCCGCAATAAAGACATGTCTTATTTTCCGTTTACTGAATACGAAAATTAGGACCCACATTACAATTTTTATAACAACATGAGTTTCGTTGTCCACAATCCGATTTAGTTAATAATAAGAATACATACATTTTTACAAACGAAATGCCGGTTCTATTAGTGTATGTGGTATATGAAGGATGTCTTCCTTGTTATTTCCATCATCAACGTATCGGTGTATCGACCTATCCGAGGAACCGCGCGCTGGGACCTCAACCTTCTTTACTTAAAAAAAAAGAAAATATAGGTAGAGTTAGGAGAAGAGATTTATCAACATAAAATACAAGAAATGTCATGAAATTTGTGGACGATTGGGATAGGTCATAACTCAATTTAATTAGAACATTCTTTTGAGTGTATTGTTATTTTGTAATTAATAATACTCCTCATCCTTTTTAGAACATAGCAACGGGCAACAGCCATGTATTTACTAAGTTTTACTTTGCAGATCATAAAGAAAAGGCGACTGAAAATAAAATTTTATTGTAGCTTGTGGAAACATAATATTGCTACAATAAAAGTATTTGCTATATATTCTTGTTCCCTTTAAATTCCGTTGTGCATGTTACGAGGTTGTCTTATATGAGTACAGCTCGCAGCCGCATGTTCTCGTATCGCGAGTAGGTTATCTGTCTACACGGGCTGTGAGGTAGTTGAGTTTCCATGTGTATAGCCGGGTGTACTGCACGCACTGCCCCTATACACACAGCTATCATCACTCTTCAGTTATCCGTTGAGAATGTTGTGGCATATGTGGGATTTAAGTAAAGGATCCACTCACGTAACACGTGAAAATCAGAGTAAATTATATAGTAATTGTTTTGTAATTAATTATTGTTTTGTATTACTAAATTGAGCAAAATTTTCTTTAGAAACATTTTGAAATACAAATTAAGTGTTTGGTGTGTAAGAAAAATTCGTAAAAAACAAAATGTGTTTAAATATTAATCCAGCTTCAATGCTACATACAGTATTGTATAGGTGCCTTCGTCGTTTTGTTGTTTTATTTCTTTGTGCTACTTTCATGCTTGGTGTTGTCTTGTGATTATTTATTGTTTTATGTATGAATAGGCCTAGAAGTTTATTTCATAAGAAACATACTGAAAACAAAAGTAACGTCAAAGACAATAAATACAATCACGTATCCATTTTATTTGTTATTTTATTTATATATTTTTTAAATTTATAATTGGAAGACAGGAGAGGGATAGGAACGAGTTTAGTACTTATAAATCAACCTGATTTTATATATCTCCAAATCTTGGTGGTAAACCGACAATTGTGTTAAAATAGAGGTAAATGTTTAATACATACTAATATATTTAATAGGAACACAAAATATTTGTCTTTAAATTGCAATTCCTTCATTTCATTTCACAAATTTCAATTCAATCATTCATAATATTTCTTAAGCTATAAGTTCCTTGCTTACAATAACTGTCAACAATGTGCATGAAACGAATATCATAAAAAATGCTAAACTTGAGGATAAAACGGAAAATTATTGCTAAAGAAAAAGGGAATTTAAGATTAAATATAAAATCTTTTTTTGCAAAGCACTATAACTTCCTCAGCGGAAATTGAGGATCGTATAAAGTTACAATCTACAATCTAGAATCACGGAAACGGGCAATCAATATCACTGGAACATTATTTAGTACCATCGCACGATTTGCTTGTGTTCTTAAATCTCAAGCCTCACAGATTATCTTGTCGACCCTATTCTCAAAGAATGGAAGCTAAACTGATCAGGAAGTAGTACGTATACCAACGCGCGCTCTTCACTGAATCGAGATGTGTTGCGGGGCAGCATTAGATTGTAAACAGGCGCATCTTACTAGCAGAGCAAGCTTCCTTTCCATACACAAACAGTTTAGAAATGAAGATATGTTTCAGGCAAAAGTTTTTAACTTCTAATATTTATTCAATTCCATCACTTCTTGACTTCGGAATAAGTAAACGGTGACTTTGGAGCCGGCCTAGCAACGAAGCACTAAATAAATTCTAAGTTGTTCTGAATCGACCGTCTTGATTCTGGCATTTATCCGCAGGTATTCGCACTGTCCATCACTGATTCATGTTTCATATTTGAAATAAAGATCTTTGATTGGTTATCGCTCACTCGTTGATGGTGATCGGAGCCTACAGGGTTAGTTTAGTCGATCTCTTCAAATTAAAGTCCCCTACTTAAAATCAGTCGTTACTGAATGGTTAGACTCTATGAATACGAATGTATTTTTATTAGTTTTTATTTATAGGAAACAATATTTCTTCAGTTTCAACTTATTTGACCCTATACATGCAACGCTGTTATCTTTATAGCTACGCTAAAAAAATAAACCTAGTAAGTCAAAACGGACTGGCTTTCACTTACTCTTAGCTGGTAATCGCTCTTATATTTTATTAAATAAATGGTTGTGAAAGAATATCCAAGGGCTGTTGTAATTAATCATAATCACAGAATTAATCTCATGATTAGTTAGGAAACCCATTTAGTTGTGATTGCCGTTGAGGGGCGGGCATCGCAATAGCAAACATCTTAAAGAAGCCCAGCCTATAAGAAGATATTATAATGGGAGCATTATTAATTACTTATTTATATTTATTTGTAAGTATTCTACTCAATTTTTAAAACCCCTTCTGATTGGTCTTTTCTAGATCTGAATAAGTTTATCCGTAAATATCACCGTCAAAATGTGGCAACCTGTCTTTACAGGCTATTTGTTGTTTTACCATTGAATTTGTACAATCATATAGTCAATAGCCCTCTTATGGTGTACTTCACCATTATGTGTGCATCGATGGCATACAACAAGAAGGATAGTGCTATAGTTTGTCTTTAACCTTCGTGTTGCGTGATTTTGATGAATTAACTTTTATTTCTACTGGCACAAAGCAACGATATATTTTTCTAAAACGATAAAGAACATCCCTTTTCATCGCATGCATGTTATATGCGTCACATCACCATTATTTTCTCGGCATTTCGAAGTCTAATTCAAGCGTTGAGTTTCATTGCCTATATACGTTGAATCGGGACAAGTGCAAACTCATTGTTGATGAATATACCAATCTGTGGTGGGATCGAAACGAAATGATTGGCTTATCGCATTCGTATTAGGTTGACAATTATTTACTTTATTTTTACTCCTGTCGAAAGTATAGAAAAAGTCACTGAAAGATTTTTTTGTGTTGAGTGCACATTCTGCATGGGTTTCCCTGTTTCTTTTATTCCGTATCCAGTCCACCGATAGAGGTGGCTCATCGTTACGACGCGAGATAATTCGGAATGTCGCCGGTCCGATTCCGGCCACCAGCAGTCCTGACTGATGTTTTTTGCGAGGTTTTCCTCAGTCGTAAAGGCGAATGTTGGAATAAAGTCCTACTAACAACCCTCGGACATTCCTTCGCAACTATCCAAACGTCCTAATAACCTAGTTAGTCACCTGAAGAGTGGCACATCAGGTAAAGCACGTGTGCACCCTATAACGGGTATTCCACGAAAAATTATCATTATTTATATCCAGTCTAGAATACGGTTACAACTTACAACAAGCGTATACATCGCGGTGTAACCCTTTGCTTGGTTTTGTTTTTCACCAAGTAACACAAATTGTATCCCTGTTGTCTTCAAATAATAAAAGCTATATTCCATCTTCTCCCCATTTTTTCAAAATTGTGCAAACAATACAATAATGGTTCTTTAACTGTCCCTTCTCTATTGATTAATTGCCCCCCCCCCCCCCCCCCCACCCCTTGTTCATATTTTTCATTTGGACAAAAACATACGTAGGCTATAAGTCATTGATCGTCTTATGTGTGGTGGGGATAGTGCAAGTTAAACTCATACAACCTTGTGCAAACGGTTGTATATGAGGCTGTTGCTAGACACTAAAAATTTACTTATACACTGCCAGTAATAGGATCAGATGCGTATACACGGGGGGGGGGGGAGTGGGGGACAAAACCCCCCCTTTTGCAAAGGAAACATGGAAAATGACCGTTTACACTTCAATATACAGTATTTCAATAGACAGTATCAAAAGACAGTATTTGAATAGACAGATGTTTTACTTTATAATTATTGTATATTGTTATACTTAAAAGCAAAAGCAATACGAAAAATATGCAAATTATTGATTGAGGTTCCTTTTATTAGCGGTGCTGAGGAAAAAATGTGTTGCCAGAAACTGAGTAATCTTGTTTCAGTTGGCCGCTGTAAAACGCACAGATATGCACTAACATTACCTTGACGAGAATTTTTTCGCGGGGCAAGCCCATCCGGAACCCCAAGTAAGTTTCGGCTCCACTCTCTATAATATGGATTGAAACCCCCCCTTTCCCGATTCCTGGATACGCCACTGAATAGGATTGATATGATTTAATTGCAATCATATAATATCATATCAATCCTATTACTGGCCATGTACAAGTAAATTTAGATTGTCCCTTAATAATGTAATACATCAGCATTTGAAACGGCTCATGGAAACCTTCCTTTATGTGAATACTGTGAAGTTCAAAAACCTACGGCTGAGTTGGTTAAACCCGGACTCTGCATTTGAAGCGGCAACATGCGCACAATACCAACTACAGTACCCTTGACTTATAATTTGTATTCTTGTATTCTATTCTAATTGTGTGTTCCATGTGAGTTGTTAGTTTATTTCAACTAATGACTGACAATACAGCCATATACGAGCCACACAAGAAGCACCAAAAATAAATTATGGTGCTATTAATTTCAATTTTGAATTTTATGATCTTAAATTACGTAAAACTGATGTTTCGGGGTAGAATACTATTGCTTGATTATCAGATTACGAAGTCTTAAAAACAAAACGGTGTTTTTTGTGTGAGTATATAATTATATTGCTTTGTATATAATAACTTAATTGATTAAACATGGTATCATAAAAATATGTAACCGCCATGAAGGTTTGCACTAGATTTAGCTGGCGTGATTGCGTTTCTCCGCGAAGCCACACACCAATATTGTAATGGATATATCCCTATTATGCAATATCCTGCAGCCCGTAGGTCCCACTAATTCAATGACCAATAGCGAGCGTTACTGGTTTCACTCCATCATCCCATGGACAGCGAGCAAGTAAATATCTGACTAATATGATTACTTTTTACATTTGTTCGCATTTTCAGATGACGTAATTGACTTTTGCTTCACAATATTATGTGACTGATGCTCTGTATCGAATCGGATATATCACTCACGTAACCAGACTCACATAAACACTCATTCCTATTTATGAGAAGCGAGATTTTTTTATTGTGTTCAGCATGACAAAAATAGGCGCGGATAAAATCGTGCGATGTATGTGCTAGGTTCAATCAATGTACCGCGTGGCCTGGTAATTTACACGAGGTTTGAATTTTAAAACAACTTCCGTTCGTTGTTTGGAAGTTGATTTTTAAAACACGTCACTGTTTTTGTAATGTGCATGTATTATAATTGGACACATTGCCCTCTAGACTGCGGTAAATGCTTTGATAATCCGCAAACCGGGAATTACTCTGTTTGCGGGGAAACTGTGCAAGATGTGTGTGTGACCAAGTTATATCCCTCCTTACTGTCTTACCCACCGTTGGTGTTTTAAATGTATTGTATAAAATACGGTAAAGAAGAATGACAACTAAGGAAATTAAAGTATTTTATTGTATTTTGAGAAGGCTGCAAGATATAGAAAAAGTGATTCATATACCTATACCCGGGATTCTGTTTTGTGAGTATGGAATAGAAACAAAATAAAATATTGCATGCAGTTGTTACGATTTTTATTTCTGTAAATTAATGAATTATAAATTATTAAATTAATTAATTAATTATAAATTATTTTGAAATTCTGATAGGACTTATCTTTTAATTTGATTGAGATGGTATAATAATGTAATGAAACCACCTGCTTGAGCTTAATCTTGATTTCTGAACTGAGGCTGTGTAAATATTTGATAGGGCTACGACCAGAATTATTCTAGCTATCAATTACAGAGACTGTTCCGCGTTGATGTTTGCATCTGATACAGTTCCGAGATAAGTGGCATAACACACTTTGTCACATTTTTCCACCAAATGTCAGAGTATAACCTACCGAGTGACACACAACCAAAATAATCTTTTCCGCAATCGCATTAATTCGCACAACGTTTTATGACTAGTTTCTGATTGTTAAATTCCATATTTCACGCGTTGTGTTGTATTAGCAGACATGTTTACGTATGCTGTTTGATGAGATTCAGTTGGTCGTTAGTAATCACTCTGCTGTCACCCTCAGTGCCCAGTGGTGTAGGAACACCTCCCGATCCTAATCGCAGTTATAAAACGGTATTTACATATTGGCGTCCAAGCGTTGGTCGGCGGTGCAAACTATAGCTGCAAGCTTTCCAATTGATTCCAACACGTGATAGGGCTATCTGATTTTTCCATTTAAATGCATTGGATTGTAAGCTTGGCAGAATAATGCCAGCCTCTGGGACAAATAGATTACATTTCAAAATTGATTTTATCAGCCATGCTTTTCGGCTGCTAATTAGAAGGATTAAAATACCTGTACATACAAATCAAAGGAAAAATACTATGTAAATAATAATTATACAATGTAAATAGCTTACCTTTTTAATTTTCAATTTCGATTTTAATTTATTCATATACATTGTCCTTTCCAGATCCAGCGTTTTAGAATTATTTCCACAATCTATTGCCAATTCAAAAATTGCATCAATAACAGTGGGTATCCATTGACCAAGGGTCATTTGAATTATAATCTATTCCAAATGTCAAATGTTGTTTACTTTATAAATGTGGCTCGTATTTTACTTGTTGTTTTGTTGCTTTGCGCTTTGTTGTTTGAATTGTACAGCTTTAGTGCTGGGCTGGGGTATCGCGTAACCACTCGACACCGCCGTAGGTTTCTGACTTTTAATAATTCTTAAATAATTACCACTATTAATTACATAATAACGTATATAGTAAATACGGTACTGAACATTACCATGTATCCATTTAATCAAACGGTCAAAGTTAGTTAGGCAGTTAATTATTCTACAGAACATGTTTTTAATACTTTTATACTGGGCTTCTCATACTGATACTCTAAAATCATAAAATCATAAAATCCTCACAACAACCACTAGAAGTAAGCTAATCTAACTATGCCTGTTAAATTTATGTTGTATTTAATATTACGACTGCCCTGAATATTGAAATTTTGTTTTTTTTGCCATCGACATTACTTCTACTTGCACAAATTTATACCGGCGGCTTATTCGTTCACGCTACCCATTCAGATACGATCACTACAGGAACATAATCAGTCTTGTATTCGTGCTAATAACACATGTGTTACATGTGAGCTGAATTCAAAGCGTTTTATCGTCAACTTGCATCAATTAAGCTATAAACCATGCAGTAAGTCGCAACGGTGCCTCAACTAAGCAGAACTGAGTCGTAGGAGTTGCATCAATTAAGCTATAAACCGTGCAGCAAGTCGCAACGGTGCCTCAACTAAGCAGAACTAAGTCGTTGGAGTTGCATCAATTAAGCTATTCACCGTGCAGCAAGTCGCAACGGTGCCTCAACTAAGCAGAACTTAGTCGAAGGAGTTGCATCAATTAAGCTATAAACCGTGCAGTAAGTCGCAACGGTGCCTCAACTAAGCAGAACTAAGTCGTAGGAGTTGCATCAATTAAGCTATAAACCGTGCAGTAAGTCGCAACGGTGCCTCAACTAAGCAGAACCAAGTCGTAGGAGTTGCATCAATTAAGCTATAAACCGTGCAGCAAGTCACAGCGGTGCCTCAACTAAGCAGAACTAAGTCGTAGGAGTTGCATCAATTAAGCTATACACCGTGCAGCAACTCGCAACGATGCCTCAACTAAGCAGAACTAAGTCGTATGAGTTGCATCAATTAAGCTATAAACCGTGCAGTAAGTCGCAATTCGGTGCCTCAACTAAGACGAACTTAGTCGTAGGAGTTGCATCAATTAAGTTATAAACCGTACAGCAAGTCGCAACGGTGCCTCAACTAAGCAGAACCAAGTATTATAGGAGATGAGTTTATATTCATGAAAATCGTTTGTTAAAATGACGAGATGATAAGTTGGTGTGAGTTACGACGTGGCATTGCCTTCTAAATCTTGCGTGGGTTGGTACGCATGGCGACAAAAGGAATCGAAACTTTGCCATCGAGAATACAAACCCAGGTTTATGGTATAATGTATTTAGTCGTGTAGGCCTAGATTTGCCCTGAAACAACCTTACAGATGCTGTCGTCATAGATGAGTGATTCGTGGCCAAACGGCGAGCCCCAATATCAAATACCGATCTCTGATTGGCCATGCGAAACAGTCGGTTTGTCTTATGACAAACTCATCGGTAAGGTGGTTTTGGGGCAAGTATATTTAGGAAGGCTACTCAGGCTGAGAAGAAATATGGGGGGAGGGGGATTCTCACGAGATGAATATTATCGGTAGCAGTATTCGTTTACAGTGTACACTCATGCATTTGTCGATTCAACTTATAGATAATAAATTCAAACTGTCTGTATGTATATAGGCTTCCAGTAGTAGTTCGCGTTCACAAGTAGTTGTTTATGTTTAACAAATATTCTAAACACGTTCATGTGCAAATTCACTTAAGCCACCCTTTAAAATTATTGAAATTCTATATTGCAACAGATGTTTCGAACACACAAGATCGTACTGATGGCACGTGAGGTGTCTTGAAAATTGCACCGAAACTATATAACGAAGATTGACGTATATATAATATTCCAGGGTTTATTGATGGGACGTATCGATAATGCTCTGCATCAGGTGTTAAGCGGACGTCTGCCGGCCCGTCAGTGTTCTGGTGGTGGCTGATATCCGGCTGGCTGTATGTGCGGTGGCTCGCTATAGCGTGCCGATAATGGCCCGTCAATCTCTCGCCAACAGGATACCGACTGTTCTTCCATCTCTTCTCTTCTCCTCGGTTCATGCACGTCACCCCACCCCACCCACTTTCACACCGCGGTACGGACATGCTTCGATCGCGCGGACCGTACACACGATAATTTATGGCTGTTTATAACGCCTTTAATGTGTCGCACATTCATTATTTTACCTCGCATAATTAGTTGTATGCAAATATGTTGGCGGGAACTGGCGTTATTATGTGCCATCCAATTTTATCTAAAATGTTATCGTATATGTGAGCTAATGGGCTATTAATGACGGCTATCGTATTATAACATCAAATGTATTAGCTAAATATACATCCCTTCTCTTAAAGATAGTATTCAAAATCAAACATTTTTTGGATCAAGAACAGATAATTTCATGAAATCGACTTGGAACATACAATTATCAGACACAACTTTTTATATTATGTTTATTTTTTCTTAAACAATTGTCTAAGTCTTTGTTTGATGTTGACTTGTAACTTATTTCTATACTTTGAAAATACTTTGTACCGCTGGAAAAGACAGTAATTTTCTTTCTCTTTCTGCTCCAGCTAATAAGCCTGTTCAAAATGAGTCCACTTAGACATTTTGGAGGTAATTGTATAATTAATTTAAAAGTTACAAACATGATGGCCGACGATTACCTCTAGACTCGTAGGGCTACTTGATTTTGCCAATATCAAATTGTATGTTTTTGCATGTTCACTATATCGATTACACTTGCTTATTGAGAAACACATTGGAATGACCAAATAAATAATATATTGCATGGTGCACTACAATATTCCATCACATTTAATGTATTGTATTGTCAGTGCATGGCATATTTATATTCGTGTCGTGTTGTAATAAAGATTATGTTTTAAAGCATGCATAGCTTAGAGAAACGTTATACGTTTTACTCCAAGCTATCTGTTGTATTGTATATGTATAGCAACTCCTACTATAATTATTTTGAGATAACTGCGAGTGTGTTGGTCCTATACATCGTACCATTGGGTTTGAACCCCAATGATCGAACGGTGTTGCATGGGACAGTTAAATGACTCTCCCCAGTTACCTACTCATATTGAATGACATTCAGTACGGATTAGAGAAGCAGGTACTCGAACCTACGACCACCCACATGGTCACACTATAGTCTTCTTCTGTCATTAGAGCTCTGGGCTTATTATTTGTACATACACTGCTAATTTAACACTTCCGAGCCGTGGCTAGTCCGTCCGCCCATGCAGCCCCATTGCGTGACACGACATGTCAGCCTCTTCCTGCCGTCAACTTGGGCGCACACAACTGCTCTGAGTATATGTCGACAGTGAGAAGCTCATTCACTAACACAATGAGCATAATTAGGGGCTGGTCGGCGAAAGTGCGAGGAACAAATTAGGACCTACCAAATAATTACAGCCTCGGAGTGTAGCATTGATATCAATTTTCGTCCGTTTCTTTGTTTTTTAGCCGAAAAAGTATAGTATTTATAATACGGTGTATGCGTAATGGGTTTATAATGAAAGACTGCGTGTGAAACATATGGCCGTATGAGCGTCTGGAGTTTCAATCCCCTAGTCTGTCATTATCTGTCTTATAGCTCATTTCAAAGCGTTCGCTCACTAAGGCACACTTCGGAATAAACGCATAGCGTCTATACTTTCTGCTGGATGGAATATGAATATCGTCTACTTTCTCAGAAAAGGACTGGGATTGTTTTCTCCTAAGTTTATTCTACTCAAAAAATGAATGAAGATAATATTAATGGTTTATATAACTACTCAAATTAAACTGTGGATAGATGATTTTGCAATGAAGCATTGTGTTGAATCAATAGCAAACGAAGGAAGTATCTCAGTATACCAATTAATAAATAAGATAATTCTGAAGTATTGAATTTGTTGAACGACATACATAACCGCAAATTCATACAATAGGGCCCTTTGCCGCCTTTTACGACATGAAGAACTACTCTTGACTTATTCTATTAATGCACCAGACAATTTAAGGATCAATTAATATTAATTAAACTTATGGCGAACAAGCCTTAACTGCATTGTATGACTCTGCTTTACCAAACTGATAAAACATTGTATACAACTTGTATGATTACTTCGTACTTGTATATAGTAAAAGAGTATATGATATGACATTGGGGTCTAGTATCCATGCTCTAACATGTATTTGTTAAATATCTATAAAAACCTTCAATTCAATTAAATTCAATTCAATATGCACTGCAGCACTGACAAAATACCGCTTGTTCTTGTCCTTGAAGTCAGCTGTCAATGAAGGGGCACTCATATATCGCTCAACTCTCATCATCAAAATCATGTTGCACTCGTTTGGTTTCCTAGTTATACTATCTCATTCTCTCACTTCTGTAACTTTTTTCCGCATCTCTTTAACAAGTAATTGTAACTGTGTGGTCATATACAAAGTAATTCAATTAAAAGAAAACAGACAAAGACGATGATACGAGATGGTTACTTCGTGCGATGCGCGCGCAATCACTTTGACTATGACTGATGAGAAACTTGCCTAGTAATCTCCTGATGATTGGTTTTTATTCGTTTACATTAACCACCTTTGTTATATGAATACATGAATGAATACAGAATAACCACTCATTCCTTCTCACTCACACTTACAAATTAAAAGTAAATTAAACGTCAAGAGATTGAAACAAACATTAAGTTATAAGTACCCTCACCATCAACCATCAAATTTAAAAGCAGCTGCTTCCACACAACTTAGTAATTCGTTTTAGTTTTTCTTCACCGCAAACCTAATGGGTTGTCTGATGACGTTATCATTAATCACACTTAAGACACAAAGTAAACAAAAGGTGTACACAAGAGTGACCCGCGGTCCGTTGCTTCTCATTACACATTGCGCGCTGTCGTTCTCCGAGGCGGAGTGGAAAAACTCCCGAACCGAGTGACAGCAAATCCCCTAGTGATGACTGAAACAAGGGCAGACTTAACACATTAACGACGAGACGTACACACAATTTACATCTAGTAATTAGTATAACGTTAATGAGTCCGCCTGGGGCCCTGGTCATACTGTGTGAGCATCCTTAATTAAATTAAATATCATTTAACGGCTACTTGTGTGTAGGTGCAAATCCTTGTACCCCACGCAACAAGGATGTGGGGGGGGGGGGTAATAACTCATGAAAAGGTTCGATAATGAACAGCATCTCAAAATGTACAGCAATTAAACGCAATTAGACCGCCTGAACACTTGAGAAGTTTCTATCACGGAGCGTGGAACCATATTACAAAAACTGAGGTTTATAATTAAAAGTTGCCTTGTTTTAATCTACAGTAATAATATCTTCCATAACGTTTTGGGGAAGGCCGCAAACAGTTGCATATAGAAGCGCGATGATATATTAGCTGTATAATTATTAATTAAAATTGTTTCGGCCGAATACATTAAGCGCGGTATTAATTGTTTGATGTGCCTGACACGTAACTAAATAGGTGTTGTATACATTAACAAGTAAAATTAATGTTACCTTTCTGGACTGTGATTCTGTAAGTCTGCATGCGTTCATCACATCTGCGAATTATCTTACTGTAATGGTGAAGCTCTCGTTGCTGTTGCCCAAAGAGTTGAATCGTTACGTTAGTACGAGGCCTAATCATCCATTACAACAGCTTTTCTTAATTTCATTAACTCAAATGAGTATAAATACTGTATCATGATGTAGGCAATTGTTAATACAGCTTGAGAGAAGGTTTTTACACGTTACGCATATAACTCAGTTTTGCATTCTAATCACTCAATTTCTAAATAGTGGCATTTACTATATTGTTTCCAGTCACAAATAGTGTATGCATACGTTATTTTTTAATTATTATATTTGAATCCCGGTCATACAAGATTCTGTTTACATGAGATTCACCTGTGGTTGAGTCCAACTTCGACTCACTCCCGCATTTTGAGGGAGTCAATGAACGATCTAATCCTTTTCGGGAAGTGTTTATAAGAGAAGCGAACTGAGATAATGTATAAACAAAACTCAACTCTACCCGGTGTGAGATGTCCGCAGTGGCTCAAGTTATGGCGCAGGGCCTACGAGTACACCACGTATAGGGACGTGGAATCGAACCCCCCATAAGACATGCGTATAACTAACTTTCCTTCAATCTATCACCCCTCATCGACTCGAATAACATGCGTTCGTATTCGAATTGGAATTCGATTCGTCATCTATAGAATATAACGTCAATAAAGGATATAATGAATGTAAAAACTAATCTAATCGCTGTAGTTTATAAATTATGTGTCAGTTCCTTTATCTATTGCAATAATAGAGACGTAAAACAACAAAAATCATCATCCCATTAAAGTACTCTATGTATACGAGGTATTGTAAGGGTTGACATGAACCGATGTGTTCTCTACTTCCAGAGAAGTTCGTGGAGACGACGACGACGACGCCCTCGTCCGTGGCGAGCAGCTCCCCGGAGCCGTCGACCCCGCGCGCGGGCACGTGTCGCAGCGAGGACGTGGACGAGGACGACTTAGAGGACGCCGAGACGCCGGAGATCTCGTCCTCGACGTCCGACGCCGCCGGACACTCGGGGGGCGCGCGCAAGACGTCGCCAGCGTCGTCCCCGCCCCCGCCCCGCAACCCGCAGCTGCAGGAGAGGTTCAACTGCGAGGAGCTCAGACACGTAGTCTGCCACCTCGAGACCAAGGAGCTCTGGGACAAGTTCAATGACCTTGGGACGGAGATGATCATCACCAAGACTGGGAGGTAGGCATTCACGCACTCACTCACTTTGCAATTACAATAACATGTAAAATATAATAATAAATAAATACATTTGTTTTGTGTTGGAGGCTTTCACGACCCGTAGATGGGAACAGATTGATATTTTCTTCTGGGTTGTTTCGTCGTTTTGGTACAGAGTTTTCACTCGACGTTTCGCCACCCATGTTGGTGGCTTTTTAAGTCTTGAAAAAGCCACCAACATGGGTGGCGAAACGTCGAGTAAAAACTCTATACCGACACGACGAAAGAACCCAGAAGAAAATATCAATCTGTTCCCAAATTTGTTTTCGTTTGTCTATATCCAGTCAGTTACAAGAACTGTTTTTCAGTGGGGATATTATACTATTTATTATGTGGTTCGATGCTAGGACGGCTGAACAGTCGTACTCGTACACAGTAAATACAATACAATATATACAACAATACAGAGTGTGTAACGTGAGAAATTAGTTTGTGATGACTTTGGTGGGAGAAACCTGAACATTTTCGCATTTTAGAATATAAGAATTGTTGTATTGTAGGTCTACTGTGTTCAATTGAGCAAAGTACAAGTTTCTGCGTATAGTTGGCCGATATCTGCGTTCCAGTTTCGAATCGTGGCTTGGGTTGGATGTTATGTGGCGTTTTCTATGATCTTCATAATCACCCACTCATTGTCTCAACTCAATTAAAATCGTTGTCAAAGTATCGGCCGTAAATGTCTTCATCTGTTTGTGCTAAAATGTAAATTTTTAAAACTATAAGTTTGCTCTTGGGTTCACGGAAATTACTCATATTCAGTTCACGTTCAAATAGCAGAATTAAAAAATGACGGACAATAAAAAATAAATTCATATTTTGTAAATTTATTTCAATTCTTATGTATCACCAAGGTGATATCGCCGGTACAAGTACGTTGTACATAGATTTATTATGTCTACAGCAATAAACATATATCACAGCTCGCCATGCAGGCATAAATACCAAGACAGTGTCGGCGCGCAATATCAAGACATTCGATGTCTACCGGTAGAAATGATATTTCACCAGCTCATTCACCCTTATACATTCGTTAACGAGGAGGCTGGCAATATTTATAAACGTTTATTCCGGTGTTGATCTCTAGCGCTCAAAGGATGGGATGAGAGATAGACTCGCTGATGGCTCAAATCCAAGCAAACATCACAAATCGTGCACGGTGGCGCTTCAAGCGGGATTAACGGCCAACATTATGGACGCACGCACGCATTAATTATTCCTTCACCATTAATAAGACATCATTAAAATTGAAATTTTTCTTTAAAAATAACGCAGACTAGGATCTTTTTTAGTGGAAAATTTAGATAATTCTTCGGCACATTTGGTAACTCGCTGAAAAGTAAGAATTGTTAAAATTGTTTCTACATTTACAACCGGATGTTTCAACGTTAGCTTATATTGAAAATACTCTCCATTACAAGCTATTATAGATGATATGTCTTGCTGTTGTATTATTTTTTGCTATTTAATTTTGTACAGTATTTTCCTATTATTATTCACAGAAAATTGTTTAGTATCGTTTATTGTCCTTCTATATGTGGATCGGTTTTACCAAATAAATATGGCTGCCGTTTGACATCGATTTTTTCGGTTCGATGTCGATATCGATATCGCAGACAAATTTCGACATCTATTTGATACATTGAAATCGACAGAATCATACTTTGTAACAGGCGCCACTTGTTACGGACGGCAGCTAGGAGTGAATGTTTTACCTTGGATGCGGTCACTAACCAAAGATCTTAGAACCGCTATGTTACTACTAAGGTCTTTGGTGTAACGATAGCCCCGGTCGTACTTCATCGAATAATGATGTCTAACCATGAAGTTGTATAAATCCATGGTCTAACAACGCTGCGTTACGCTCGACTAGTCACCTGTTTTACTTTGTCTATGATATAGCTTTATTTTATTTTTGAAAACGATTCTTTATCGATGTCCATTGAGATATCCGATATAACTACGTGATGTCGAACTTTAGTTCTTAATAGTTTGTTTATAATTTTTATTTTAACGCAGCTGTCAGTTTAAAAATTATAATTTAATCTTAGTATATTTTGTTTATGGTTTAAAATTGAGAGGTATTGGCTTTTTAAAACATAAATCAAGTTATTCTGCAGCAGGGTTATAGATGATACAGGTTCTTATTAGTTATTCATAACATCGTAATGTGGGGGTGGGGAGGGGGGCAGAGGCGCAGCTCGTTTCGATTGATGCGTTGCCCTTCGAGTTTGAGCCGAATTAAAATTTAAGCGACTAAGGTTCGAATCCATCATAAAAGTTATAACTTGTATTTATACTTCATTCTCGTTTATTATCTTAATTGAAAAATTAAGCTTTAAATGACAAATATGACAAGCACATAAGACAATATATAGTTTTGTTTATTATGTCCGAAATAATTGAATTCATAATATTTTTCCAAAGAACATTGCCACAGATAATAAATTACTCTACATAGTGAATGTATCATCTGCTGAGACATTGCTCTATAACTTGTATGCAAAGTCTGGCTAAATCCTAGCACCCAATACATGAAGTCTTGTTGCTGTTAGCATGAACATTTCACATTTGAAATTTGATTCATTATAGACTAAGCTGTTATTATATTAGCATATCTACAAAATAGTTGTCACAGCCTCAAATGAGGTCTCGAGTTGTTAAATTGCACGTTGTAAGGAGAAGAGCGGGTTTATGTCGAGCACCCATGACGCGTCAAAACGCCAGAGATGAAGAAGATACTTTGTATGTCGTCAAATTAGAGAAGCCAGGCGGCAGAGAGGGTTGGACTAGCTACGCCTGGAGGAATGGTGGGCGAAGCTATTTCCTCGCTATGCAAATACTCCCCCCCCCCCCGGTTCCCCTACCCCCTTGGTTTCCCCCTAAAAAGAACGCCTGCTCGCTTGCCACGGCTCGGCTTCACATCCTGAGCGCATATTTCACTGCTGCAAATGTTCTCCCCGACGTGTTAGGGACCGTCAAGAAATGTGCAACGCGCTTCTCTACTCTGCGTCGAAATAGAGACGCCGTCGTTTGAACCAACTATGCGACAGTGTTAATAGCTCAATTCAATTAATGTATTCGGGCATTGTCTTCGAAGACGACCAATGAAATGCCGATCTTTCAACATGGGAATGCATGAAATTTAGGGTGCCAAAATTATCTATCGCCAGGTACGAAAATAAGTAACGTGGCATCTGTTGACAAAACGAAAAACACCGGCGCGTGATTGCTTTGGTTGAAAGAGAATTACGATTTGGATAGGAGACAAAATGTATCTTGTGGATGGTTTGAATTGTGAGCATTTGCAGGTGTGCTTGTCTATGAACTCCTTAAAACACAACTGATAAAAGTGTGCTGACAAACTTTTGGCCTCACTAACACACATTGCCATACTTATAGATGCGGAATATATAAATTTAGATTGTTTTGATAAATATACCCTCTCAAAATTGTAACATTCATCTTTTTTATGTTACCAAATATATATAAGTTATAGCTTGCATTATGTTGGTTTTCCAGAATGTCAATAAACGTTTTAATTCCAAATACGGTTGGTTTACCCTATACATTTGTTATTCGTATGTAAATTCAGCGTCTGTTTTAAAACACATATAATTGAAAATTGTAAATGCCTGGATATTTTTTTTTTTGATGAACAGAAACAATTCAAAATGACTTTTAGATATAACTTTTGCCATGCACTACCTCTGTTGCTGTAGTGGCATTTACACAAGGAAGAGGTTTATTTTTGGTAAATTCTTTTAAAGATGCCAGCTTGCGTCCGATTAATCTTGTTAAGAATTAACATGCTCACACATACCTCCAATATCGATGAGTTCATGTTAAAATGTTGTGATGTTTATAGTGTGGCCAGCTAGTTGTTTACAAGCAAATTGTTGACATTCAACAAATACACGGCAAATATTTCTTTGGAACGTATGAATAGCTCAGGAAAAACAAACATGCTACAGGAGCTGTTATGCAGACAGATACATATTATGTATTCGTTTTGTATTTATTTTTAATACACAATATAACTAAGGATTAAGCCGTAGGAATTCTGTTTCACTACAACAATAATTACAAAGATTATAAGCCTTTCGATTATTGATCCATATACCTATTGGCAATATAACCTTAGGAGATTATAAATATTTTTCTCATTTTTTTTTATATCTAATTTATATATAGGCCTAATTTAATATTTAATTTAAAAAAAAAAATATTATAAGCCATTGTTCTTTGAGGCTTCTTGTCCCTTTCAGCCGAGTATTGAACCCGTCATGTCATACAAAATATAGTTATTTTACAAACAAATAATCATAGATGGTAGCATATGTGCATCTTTAAATTGTAGAAACCCTTTAATAAAATCGGTTTATGTAAACAGCTTTATTTTTGACATTAACACATCTAAAGTCGCGGCATGTACGGTAAAATTCATAAGCCTATACTATTTACATAAGTTACATCGGTCACTTGTAATTAAAAACTGAGTTTACTGATACATTCTCAAAATTAAATACAACTGTGTTACATACTTTTAATGCTCGCTTCTGAAATGTAGCTCAGAATAATTAAAATAAACTACTTGTTATAAAATGCCATGCAAGCAATTTGTGTGACTACTTTCTGTTTCCATTCCTTCTGCTTCCTTTTATGGACATTTAAGAGACGCTTATGTGTTACAAATTAGCTGGAGGTGACGAAAGAAGTGACAAGAAAATTAGCCGTAACCATAAACTTAACAACTCACTAAATTCGCTTCCCGGCCTTGGAACCGAAAACCGCCAGCATGATTATATTACCGACTTTTGAACACATTCACTCTCAGAACTTGCATGTAAATGTATAGTCTTAGAACCTCTCTACAAAGAATACGAATATATTGATCCAAGTAACGTCTTTGTTACGTTTACAATAAATAATTGGAGCAGAAAGTTTGTTCAACTGTTACTGAAAACAATCTTATATCTTTCCAGTGAGTAAGTGCTTTGGGAATTTTTCTCAGATTATACCTTTTTGTAAAAAATTACAATTAGAAATAGCTTTTCTGTTTTATTTTATTAGTAGTTTTATAAGGCGATATAGTTCAATGCTTGCTGCAGAATAGTCTTGGCAATTTGTGTTCTGTGTATGAACCAGATAAATAACATCGTAAGCAACCCCTTAATACATACATGATGGTCGCCAGTATTCGAGACTCGAGCTATCAAATAGATAGCGCTGCTAAGCAACTTCCTTATCTGCGCCGTTGATGAATGAACAATTGACATGTTAGACTGCTCCTCATAACAGTTTGTTTTGTTACCACCAGAATGCTAGTCTTTTTTGTATCAGCAGTATTTATAGTATAAACGCGAAGATTTGAATAAAATAATATGGTACAGTGCAACTCGCTCTGCAGAGCTCTACGAAGTAAATGTTTTAGAACCAGAAAAGGTGTCAGCTTAGCACCCCGTCCATCCCGTATTCGTTATGTACTTACATCAAGGTGATTTTTTTTTTTTATTGATTGCATCATGGATCAAGCATGTGACTCAGGTAGCAATAATGCATGATGAGATGCTATACTAAACACGTGGAAGGTCAATGTGAGTCTATTCAAGGCAAAGTTAAGTTTAGCGACGCTTCAATCAACTACTTAGCAAAATCGTAAACCATAAAAATGTACATCTGTTAATTGTCTCTCAGCAGAATGACAAGGCGTAAAAAACGTTCAATATCTTTGCAATGACGTCTTTTCAGTCGAAGCGCAAGCCGCTAATACATATTTTCGACTGCGATAAGTGTGTGTAGAGACAACTTAAACCCAATTTCTCAGTGCGTAGTTTACATCATATTCTAATACGACATCCAGCCACAAACAGTATTTTATTTAATTTCATATATTAGCATCAAATTCAACATTCAACTTTCGATCTTGTAACCTAATTCGTGTTTTGTTTTGTTCATTTTATCTCTATTCACATATAAAACTGCTATACAAAGGTCGACAACAGATGCAATAGGTGTGTGACATTCGACTTCTATGTTTATATACTTGTTGATTTTTAGGGCGCGACAGCGGCCTTATAAGTTTGCACCAGATTTATATATGTATGTATGTATGTATGTATGTATGTATGTATGTATCCGTTCGCATTTCACGCGCGACAAGAAAGATGTATTTATTTGAAGTAGAAGATATTAACGAATATAAATGAAACTTGTCAATAATGATCTCAGTAGAATGACGTATGTGTTTTGTAAATCTCAATATTTTGAGCCGGCCGTAAGTACCACTAAGTGCAAGTATTGTAAGACAACAAAATTTGTTACTTTGCACATCGCTACGGTTTTTTAAAAAATGTCTGCTATCAATTTTGCGTTATCATTATGAAACTCAAACTTGACCTGTAGTAATCCTTTGACTTTAGAATGGCGTAACATTTACATTTCTGACATTTGTATTTGAGACGCTACGTGTTACAGAAAATTCATTCAATTTTAAATTGTGTTTTTGGTTTTACACTTTATGGCCAATCTGAAGTAATGTTTATGCATTGTTACGAAAAATACGCATTCGTGTTGTAAATCCAGTCGTATGTGATAGAAAAAAACAAAATAATACATAAAATATTATCCAGGGGTGACTAAACAGGTCAAGTTTTGGCCCGCATTTTGGGCTCGGCAAGATAAATGAATTTATTTCTGGTTGAAGATTGCAACCCATATTACTGATTTTTTGCATGGCATTTGTCACTAAAGGAATGTAATAGTATGTAAATTAGCAATGCTATTGGTTGAAGGATAGATGAATAATTCTAGTTTGAACGATCCTCAGCTCAGCCTCGCGCTATAAAGAACGACAAGTGGAATGCTCGTGTTTACGTGTGCGTGGACAAAATGTGGAATGACTGTTGTAGTACACTTACGCAAATGAGTCTTCCATTGTTAGATGCCCAATTACTATTATGGCAATGCAAAAACCGAGGATTTGTCCGGTGATACAAAAACAATGTCTGGCCCAGACCGTATGTCGCCATGCTTCAAAGCCGGATTATATGTTAGTTACTCAACGATGCTACCCTTGCAAAATGCAAATGGCTGTTATTGAAAAAAAACCGTGAAAGTTGTAATACGGAAAACAATAAAACATGATATTAATATTACACAGATATGTATTTATTTGGTGTAGGCCTACACTGTAAAGTGTAGGCCTATATTACATACTAAGATTTTATGAAGTGTGTACAGTGTATCATTTTTTCTTTCTAATATTTGCGGGATGTACCCGATAGCGCAATTAGCAAGAGATTTGTATGTACGGCCGGAGTTAGAGCAGTTGCAACTTTGTGGTATACTTTCGTATGATACGACAGCGATTATCAAATTGGTTGTATTACGTTGAATATATTTATTCGTATGTATCACTGATTAATATTCGCAAGAAACCATGCACATACCTCTCGTAACCAGAACATCAAACGACTTGATGATAGTAGAACCTTCATTAACAATATCGGTCTCTACAGCCAAAGCTCTTGCCATTCGACACGGAACAATAACAAAACATTTATTAAAAACAAAAATTGAAACTGAAGCAATTAACACTTAATGTATGTTTTAAAAAGCTAATAAGAAAGTGATGCCTAAAAATAGAAATAGATAAACGTAAAATGCATAAAAAATATCTTCGGTGAAGCTTGCACTCGGCTTGAATAATTTTCGGGACGTCTCGAAAAACCAGGTTCTTCTTCACCTATCAACTATCATAAGACCTATTACTCCGATATCTGTAAGATTGAAATAGGTCGTATAATAGGAAATAGTCGAGTTATAGGTATGCTTCTTTATACGGTCCACTTTCTTAGCTTGTCCCATGTGATCCTCAAACCGGACAGTTGGATATAAAATAAACCCTTCCGACTTCCCCCTGTATGTATTTAATTAATTGAAGTTAATTGATATGTTGTGTGACGAAACGTCAGTAAACTGTGGCTTCACTGTAAAAGCACGCTGCCAGCTTATTGGTTAATGGCATCATGTTTAGTGGTAAGTGAATTATGAGGGTCTGTTTCACATCGGGGTCTGTTTCACAGAGGCGGAGAGGGAGGGGGAATCTTACCATGTGTTTATACAAAAAACGGAACATGCACCTAAATTATCGTATAGCTCGCAGTTTTGACTGTGTCGCCGTGATAGAATTCATTTTGCCTATCTGGACACTGTTCGTCACTATGTTCTAATGCCACAACAGTATGTAGAAACATTATCAGATTATAAATTTCAGCCCTTACATGACATGCATAAAGAAAATAATATATTCATATAGTAGAAATAGCATTCATTCTCCTTTTTGCAAGTCCAATTTACAGGTAAAAAATCATAATCCTAATGATGTCGGGATTGTTTTATGGGAGTTGTGTCTCAGGATTCTAATTATTTTATTTTTAATATTATTGGTTCACCAATAATAATTATTATTTTCATAATTTTGGTATGTAGTACGTGTCTTGCCCAAAAGTCAAAGTATCAAAGCATTACGTTTTACTGAATTCAAATTGTTTTATCGCACTTAGAACAATATCTACGAAATCTGTTATATTTATTGTTTCATGAAGTTTATGATCATTGTGCAATATGATATGTATTGTATGATTTTTTTGATGCACTCGTTAGGCCTACCGATTTCTATGTTTCCTGGTATATCGTTTACGGATTATTGCCATGTCCTAATTTCCCCCATTTGTGTGGAATTTCTTGTGCTGTGAAAACAGATGCCTTGTGGTCCGCGTAATGGTTTGGTCATGCTATAATCGGTGGGGCTGACTGTAAGGATCAAATTTCATCTGGAAAGTGTCACAGAATTTGTGCCTGGCCGTGGCCGTTATGGTTTCCGATATTTATGTGGCGTGAGGGGGGTTGTTTCTTAAAATCAGTATGAGAACAAAATCCGTCCACATATGCAGTAGTCTTCACAGCGAGTGCATGGGTGCGTGTTGACTTGTCCATGTGATTTGTATAATCGACGATCTATGAGTGTGCTATCAACATTAATGAAGTGATTATTGGATATTGCGTCTAAGGTGTTCACTTCAGCCTTGTGTGTGTTATATTTATTTGTCTTTGTTTGTGCACGTTGTATGAACACATGTGTAGGCCGTGTGATCGTAAATACTTGTGCGACGCTACGTGTTACAGAAAATTCATACAATTTTAGAGTGTGTTTTTGGTTTTACACTTTATGGCCAATCTGAAGTAATGTTTATGCATTGTTACGAAAAATACACATTCATATTGTAAATCCAGTCGTGTGTGATAGAAAAAACTAAATAATACGTACAATTATTATTCAGGGGTGACTAAACGGGGTTTAAAAAAAATTGTTTGTTTTGTTTTTGATCGCGATAGCGGTCGAACGAAAAGTCCGATCAATTTGAAATTTGGACCATCTGCAAGCCTCGATGTGGATTTAACGTCTTTAGTTTTGTGGACAAATCTGTTGAAAAGTTACAAAGTTACAATTTAATTATTACAAAGGTATTCCCAAACACAATGGCGGCAAAATGTGAGATAGCCATTTTTTAGTAAATTTCTAGCCGGTCACGAATATACAAATTTCAACGCGATCCGATGAGAATTGTAGGTACAAATTACAATTTTGTATTGCTGAATTGTAGTGAAGTAACTATGACAACGAAACATCCAAGCTATAATTTATATGGACAATCGAGCTTTTATTGAACAATGGCAGGAAGTGTAATAACTATAACAGTAAAAACTCAAATCTTTCCACATTTTTGTCACTTTCATTGAACAATGACGATGGCTTTGAGAACTTTTCGCCAGAAAGTTCGTGGACATATGGACGCGCTCGTTTATCAACGCGTCAAACAGAGCGTTTTCCTAGTGTGAGTAGTCCATAAGTGCAGTATGTAGTTGAGACAGGGACTTACAAAGCCTGTCTGGAGGACTGGAGTTATAAGTAGTTCGGTAAATGAAATGGTGTACAATTCAATTTTATCCTTACATTTTGTCAATATGCGTAAACATTTATAATGATTATCTTATCACACTTTTTAGTTTTTATTATTGGTTAAATGGCAATTTAAAATCATAGCAGAAGACCGTTTTAATATTTTAAAATATGATTCATTTTTAAGAAATGATGGGTCCTATTTACGTTTGGGGAAAATGAGCTTCTATTGTTATATACGTTCCAATTCCATTATATATATTTTTTTTAAAGTGATCGCGCCCTACAGTAAATGGCATAAGTCCATTTACAGATAAAATCATAATCCTAATGTTGTCGATATAGTGTTGTAAGAGTAGTGTATCACGATTTTAATTAATGTAATCGAATCATCGTATCAGCAGATTATTTTTAATCTCGTGGATGTTCTTTTAGAGCTAATATTACATCACCCTGGTATCTCGGAGGGCGAAATGTGTTTCTTTCAACTATTAATTTTTTAAAATATTTATTTACTTCACGTCGTTTTATAAATTATAACAAGTGACACTGTCAGTATTTGATTAGTTTGTAACATATGCCCCGGAAATGACTGGCGAGGGAACAAGGTCGCGCCAGCGACCTTGTTATTTATATCAATTAAACTAGTGTCCTATAAATTTGATAGTGTGCTTAACACAATTTTTACGTGCCAATCAATTCTTTGGAGGGAAACATCCTCTTAAAAGTGCAAAAATGTTGTATTCTGATTAATGTATGTGCAAACTGTGTTGTGATGTAAGTGCATACCTAGGCCACGTAAACTCATTGTCAACCACAACACAGCTGTCTAGCTAGTATCTTGCTCACAACTGTACGTGTAAGAAGGAGCAAGTCAAGTTACTCCTTATCCCCCAGCCCATAAGTCCCTCCTCTTCCCCTCGCAACCAATGAACCGCGCCATGCCTGGATCCAGCCACCAGATGTGTTGTCAATCTATAGCAACATCTCTCACCACTGCTGCTTCCTCCGACCCTCGTCACGCAACGCGGCTACATTAATGAGCTCTACGACAGCAAATCAAGTCGCTATCAGCGCAATTTGATTAAGACTAGTACACCAATCATATGTCACTGCGTGGCGTGGGACTGACTTACTGACTGAAGGGAACAAATCCAATAAACATCGGCAATGCTCGCTGCTAAACACGTAGGAACGAATGCTGTAATAAGACCTACCTAATCATGTAATAACTAAACTCTTACCACATCAAGCTCTAACCTTGTTCACGGGCTAAACCCCCGAGTTATGCATTGTCCTTATGGCAGATCAGGGTTGGAAGTTTATGTGATATTAACTTGAGGTGGGTTTAGAGTTTAAACTCACTTCATACTACTCAGCTCAGTATAGTAGCAACTAGCAATAGTATGTCTATATTGCTACTATGCTGAGCTGAGTATGCAGTGAGTTTAAACTCTAAACCCAACTAAAGTTTGTCATCGGCAAATCAAAAATTCGTAAAATAAAGAGGCAAAACCGCAACATTAGTGGAAATTTAAAAATTTTGCTCCCAATATTGCATTTTACTTATTTTAGGAGTGTTTCGCTTTGCTTCGATTGGCCTGGATGGGCCCTAATCAAAAGAGAGCTAATTTCAACAACACTCTATCTCTAGACTGTTGTAGTTTAAATTGGTTTAACTATAAAGTTTAAATTAGAGGTCATATTATGTATTTGACATGTGTAGAGTAGATTTTTTACTATGACCAAGGTTTCTAGAAATAAAATCTTAGTCAAGCGAAAGTTTTGTTACGGCCTTAAACATATATCTCTCTGCTATATATAAATCCTTAATCCACTTGCAAAGGGTAAAGAAAGGTAGCTTGAAACCTCTCCGATAGATCATTGCAACACATAGAAATGTGTGCGCTGAGAGACAAATGCGGCGCATTGGGTGCGGCAAGACCCACCCTTCTTGCCGCCTCGTTACTCCAAGGGTTGCCCGCTCAGACGAATACTTACGGGGGTGGCGCATTGGGTGCGGCAATACCCACCCTTCTTGCCGCCTCGTTACTCCAAGGGTTGCCCGCTCAGACGAATACTAACGGGGGTAGCGCCTTGGGTGCGGCAAGAACCACCCTTCTTGCCGCCTCGTTACTCCAAGGGTTGCCCGCTCAGACGAATACTTACGGGGGTGGCGCATTGGGTGCGGCAATACCCACCCTTCTTGCCGCCTCGTTACTCCAAGGGTTGCCCGCTCAGACGAATACTAACGGGGGTGGCGCATTGGGTGCGGCAATACCCACCCTTCTTGCCTCCTCGTTACTCCAAGGGTTGCCCGCTCAGACGAATACTAACGGGGTGGCGCATTGGGTGCGGCAAGACCCACCCTTCTTGCCGCCTCGTTACTCCAAGGGTTGCCCGCTCAGACGAATACTAACGGGGGTAGCGCCTTGGGTGCGGCAAGAACCACCCTTCTTGCCGCCTCGTTTCTCCAAGGGTTGCCCGCTCAGACGAATACTAACGGGGGTGGCGCATTGAGTGCGACAATACCCACCCTTCTTGCCACCTCGTTACTCCAAGGGTTGCCCGCTCAGACGAATACTAACGGGGGTGGCGCATTGAGTGCGACAATACCCACTCTTCTTGCCACCTCGTTACTCCAAGGGTTGCCCGCTCAGACGAATACTAACGGGGGTAGCGCCTTGGGTGCGGCAAGAACCACCCTTCTTGCCTCCTCGTTACTCCAAGGGTTGCCCGCTCAGACGAATACTAACGGGGGTGGTGCATTGGGTGCGGCAATACCCACCCTTCTTGCCTCCTCGTTACTCCAAGGGTTGCCCGCTCAGACGAATACTAACGGGGGTGGCGCATTGGGTGCGGCAATACCCACCCTTCTTGCCTCCTCGTTACTCCAAGGGTTGCCCGCTCACACGAATACTAACGGGGGTGGTGCATTGGGTGCGGCAATACCCACCCTTCTTGCCTCCTCGTTACTCCAAGGGTTGCCCGCTCACACGAATACTAACGGGGGTAGCGCCTTGGGTGCGGCAAGACCCACCCTTCTTGCCGCCTCGTTACTCCAAGGGCTGCCCGCTCAGACGAATACTAACGGGGTGGCGCATTGGGTGCGGCAAGACCCACCCTTCTTGCCGCCTCGTTCCTCCAAGGGTTGCCCGCTCAGACGATGCTAACAGGGGTGGCGCATTGGGTGCGGCAAGACCCACCCTTCTTGCCGCCTCGTTACACCAAGGGTTGCCCGCTTAGACGAATACTAACGGGGGTGGCGCCTTGGGTGCGGCAAGACGCACCCTTCCTGCCGCCTCGTTACTCCAAGGGTTGCCCGCTCAGACGAATGCTAACGGGGGTGGCGCATTGGGTGCGGCAAGACCCACCCTTCTTGCCGCCTCGTTACTCCAAGGGTTGCCCGCACAGACGAATATAAACGGGGGTGGCGCATTGGGTGCGGCAAGACCCACCCTTTTTGCCGCCTCGTTACTCCAAGCACAACCAAGGTTTACCCGCTCAGACGAATGCTAACGGGGGTGGTGCATTGGGTGCGGCAAACCCACCCTTCTTGCCGCCTCGTTACTTACTCCAAGGTTTACCCGCTCAGACGAATGCTAACGGGGGTGGCGCATTGGGTGCGGCAAGTCCCACCCTTCTTGCCGCCTCGTTACTAAGGGTTGCGAGCTCAACTCAACTCGGGTTATTTCAACGGAGCGCTTCAATATTTCAGCCGCGATGATATTAAGTCCCCAACGCCGCAGACTACTAAAACCCAGTTAAGCACTTGCCAAATTGCATTCTTTGCGCATTGTGCTTCCTTCCTTCTTCCTCCTTCCTTCGTTGCTTCATTATTCCGAGTGAACTCGGAAACGGGCGACGTTCGTTGATGGAAATTATTGATAGTCGAATTAATTTTTACGTCTTAGACGCGCGAGAGAGAAAGCAATTAATGTTTAAGGAAATAATAAAAACTGTCTTGGCAAAGATCTATCATGTTGTAAAATATAAAACAGCTCCACGCGGCCAATTACAAAAATTGTTAGGTTTGTGTCGCGCAGATTGAATAATGTATTATGTCGAAAGGCTGGATATTATTGATGGACGTGGCTATAAACTTTATAGATACTAGACCATTCAGTGTTTGCCACTTTGCTTCGTCCAGATCGACACTTATCGAGGAACATGTACAAATAACTAATCGAACAAACATTGTTTTGAGTGTATGAAGTAATTAAGTGCATAACAATATGAATATTGTGATTTTACTGTGCAAAATCAATAACAGTAAGGCTTTAATTAATTTGGTAAATAAAGTTGCAATGTGAAGTTTCATTGCAAAAACCTCTGAAATGTATCGACATAACTTATTTAATTCGTCTCAGTTTGCTATATTTAAGCCCATCAGTTCACATAGCAATTCTTGTAGGCGAAGACTTCAGTCAATCTAGAACGTGTTACCAACTACATGAAATAAACTGTTTTACAAAGAACCTCAAACATAATAATATATTATTCGTATTGACCAAATAAATCAAAGTAGATCAAGAGGGGGTAGAATCCGATATAGTAGATGCACGATTCTCCTCGTTTCTCAAGCTTCCACACAAAGAGAGCAACAACAAGTAAATACATCGCGGTACATTGCTAGGCTAATCGTGCAAAGCGTAAAGGTCTGCGAAGCTCACTTAGAAACTTGTTGTTAATTTATTGTAATTGAAGCCCCTCGCAGCTTGTTACCCAACGAAGGAAAACGTTGAACGCAAAGAAGAAGAAAAGTTGAGCAAAGAAAAAGTTGCATCAAGCAAAAAAGTGTTAGACCGAAAAGTTAAACGATAAGCGGTTTTTTGTCGACTAAAGAATGGTAAAGTACCAACATGGCGACGCGTGAGAAAGATGGCGTGCGGCCGTATCTCCACTTTATGCTAAAAGAAGTAGAGAAGAGAGAAGAGAAGAGAGAAGCGACCAACTGGGAAAACCTCTCAGAAGCGACTATGTAAATAATGTAAAAGTTTCGTGGCATCTCCACCAGCGTGCGCTAGTGTATAAATATAAGGCAAATTCTGCATGCGAACGATAACGTGAACGAATGCTCGTTGGGGGTGCCGCCTCTGGGGGCGGCCGCCCTCGCTGTCGCATCTTACCCCCAGTACGATAGGATATCAACAAATTAAAGTCAATTGAGGCGCTGGCCGTGCAATGGTGCCGCTGTTCGCACTAGATCTCCTTGACAGATGGAATGGGATGGGCGGAACGGAAAAGGTGCCGTGGGGATATGTTACCCAGTCCTAAAACAGAATTGAATGGCTGGCAGTTTTTCACGCCGCTTCCTACCGCTCTCCAGCTCCATAGATACCGCCAATAAAGAACTATACTGGAGTCGCACTTCTAGAGCAACATAACATTGTGTCATGATAGTACAGCCACGCGCAATAAACATTGCATCTGAGGTGATAGTACAGTCAGAACAGAATTGAATGGCTGGCAGTTTTTCACGCCGCTTCCTACCGCTCTCCAGCTCAATAGATACCGCCAATAAAGAACTATACTGGAGTCGCACTTCTAGAGCAACATAACATTGTGTCATGATGGTACAGCCAAGTGCAATAAACATTGCATCTGAGGTGATAGTACAGTCAAGTCTACAGAACACTCTCAGCAACACACAATTTTGTTGTGATAGTATCATTGTACATCAGCTGGCCAAAGCCAGCTGCAAGGAATACCCTCAGGATGTAAGTACAATTTTTCAGTTATAAAAATACTTATTTACAGAAGATTATTATGCACGGATAACAATGGTTGTGCATCCAATTTCAAATAACACTTGTAGGAATATATCTATTGAGAGGGTAACGCAGTGAATCCGAAGAACATGCCTGCCTCAACAACACAATTTCTGTAACTGAGGTGACAAAAATTTTCAAGGAGTTCCACTAGTGATGTAACACTATTATCTGCAGTTCAGTCCAAAGAACGTAAATTATCCAATAAACAATAATAAACAATATTCTCAGGAATCACTTCTGTGCCCTTCATATGTGCCCTCTTCAGGCAACTAACTATAAAGGTACATTAGGAGTTTCGGAAAGCTGGGAGAAAATGCCTGACGTTTGTGACAAACCTTTAGTCAGAATTGCCGAGGACTGATATAAAACCCTTGACCTCCGCAATTATCTTGTCCTACCGCTGTCGGTATATATAATGTACAAGATATAACCATGTGAAAGGGACAGTCTATACCAACATTTATCTCTGCATGTTGTACACACGTGCATATGTGTTTGTTGTGCGTGATATTGCCTCCATACCATAGCCTTGTAGCCTCGTAGCCTTGTAGCCTTGTAGCCTTGTAGCCTCGTAGCCTTTCAGGTCACCGACTCTCGTGTTGACATGTTTCTATCACCCCCTCCCCTTTGAAATTCACAACATGCAACATTTATAATTCGCAGAATTTCGTAATGTGAAACTATGATATCATATCTGGAACGTGTTAACGAAATTATGCTCTCACATGACAAGTGTGTTTCAGTTTCTGTGTATAGACCAGTTTGTTTGAACTCTGCCCTTAATACGCCAGAATTTTGTATCTTCTTAGTGGCCTACTTTCCAGATACAGACGTATATTCAAACCTTATAGTATAAGTGGAATGGCAATATCGCCAAAGAAAATGTTCTATATGTTGAAAAGACCTCACATTTGAGAAAAACTTTTATTTAAAGAAAAGCATTTAATCTATCGAAAAACTATGGTAAACTATAGAATTTTATTATTTCAAACAAAATAATCATCAATGCTCTTCAATAAATAATGGAGAAATGAGCAACGTATGTCGAATGCAAATATTACAAACCATTTCTAATATATCTAAAAAAAAATATACTTTGATAACATTTAAAAAATCGGCACGATTTCTAACCTAATTACAGTAACGTATCACATTGAAGGATAAATATAATTACGATGCAACTAAAAAATGAACAATCTTGCTGCTGATTCTGCAGACTACTGTAATGCATGATTTTAATGACTATAGCCGATCACACAAATAAATACTGTGCTGTAACATACATATTCTGTTCTAAATTGATTATAACAAAGAAAAGCAGTGGTTCGAAGGCGTGGCGTATTTTTAAATTACTACCGTTGAAATTATTGGTTCTACGCCGTAGTTTTCTTTATTCTAAAAAATAACCGGTATATATCAAGGTCTTCTTGTAACAAGCAGACAACTCGTTTTGCAAATAATCCAGTTGGCTATACAACCACTAAAACAATATATGTTCAACCGTCACATTACAACGTTGTATAAAATGCGACGTCCCAATTCAACACAAGCTTATATGTTTGTTGTCTTCAATTCAGTTTTGCATTCAGTTATAGTTGTCATTGTTAAACCTCACCGCATATATAGATGAGTCAAGCAATGTTGCCTACAAGCTTGCTTCAACATATCGTCTACACTGTATCTACCCTAGAGTACACCCCACGTGACACGACGACACAGAACTTACTCCGAGCACTTACTGGAAGAGTGTGTGTGAGTATAGATAGCATCTATACAGCATCATCTACCATGGGAATATCGCTATCACCCATAACATCGTATTTACTATATCTGCATTCGACGCGAGTAGGGTGGCTGCTTGCTTTTACCTATACCTTACTTACATCTTGAATTTTTATTTTAGATCTTTCTCAGCGTCGGAACGAAGGATCTATTGAGGTTATAAAATGTATTCAAATTTACAACCTCTGAAGTAAGAATAACTGTAATGAATATAGGCCTAGTCTGCGCGCTCCCGTACCTCTTGAGATTTCTAGTTTATTGGCACGATTCAAGAAGGGTCTCGCCTCTCGTGTGTATATAAGTCTACATCAATATTTACGCCCCCTATCTGCATGCAACGTCAAAACGAAACATTGAAAACCATTCATTTTAAATGTGTCAGCCTTATATACATCCATTTCGCTGCAGTAGTAGATATAAATGATTCAAGGTAGACATTAGCATATCACACTACTACAAATACGTGGGTTAGAAAATGGTTCATGCACGTGTGTTGATTCGTGTGTTTAGAAGCGATGTGAAATATGGCGGGTTGCACGCATTTCAACAAATACGCCTGACGAAGTGTATCTGAGTTTCGTATTAGAGATTACGGCGATCACGTCATTACTCATGTTGGTCGGTTGGTAAGTCCGTAACGTTGAGTAAGTAGAATACCAGGAGGAATGATCAATCAAGTGTGACTGTCGTTAAGAGTGTCCGTTACGTTGTAGTAGGCTGTGTGTGTGGCTTTCTGTGGGGTTGCGAATGTAAACGGGGGAATTTTAACACGCCAAATGTGAATAATACGTAAACGAGGTAATGATGGTGATTTGCCAACACTCCACAATTAATCTCCGTTGTGCTGTTCAAATGTGTGATACGCTGTATTATTTACTTTGCATGATTTTCTAAAGGAAATATAATTCGGACTGACATAAATCATGGCTATATAGCTACACTGTATGCCATGACCAAATACGTGTTTTACGGAAACAAACAGGGGTCATCCAGGGGTCTGTCCTGGGACCGCTGTTGTTCACTGTTTTTGTGTCTGATTTACCCAAACGTCTGCGACATGCACTTTAATGTTGTGCAGGTATACGGATTGTTGCAATACATGCATTCGAAAGAGTATAAATAAAGAATAAAAGGCGACGGTATAAAGTATAAAATGATGCCGATAGAAGTTTGGCTTTTATAACAGAGAAATTTTTCGTGGGTATAGATGGATGGATACACAAGAATTGAGTGGCTAATGGTGAAAATGAATACAATTTTAGTATACTGAATGTGTACTAATTTCTCATTGATACAATGTGTAAAATAATATTATTGTATCGTATTGATTTGTTATTTGCCCGTGCGGGAACAGGAAAGCCAATGTATGGTACAATTAATTACATAGACATGAAGCGGAGTTAAAACTAGGGAAGATAGGGCCAAAGAGACAGCGATATGGTCAGGCAGAAGGCTGGGGCTAAATAACAAGATATCAGAAGAACAATCAACTGTCCGCAATCCCACACGAGGACGGCAAGAGCAAAACACATACAGAAATAAAATGCAATACGAATATAAGTAAACGCCACTGGTGAAGCTTCCTTTTTAGTTTTTACGGTATATCTTACTATCTTTGGTTTTTACCAAGACGTAAAACAATTCATGGACACTAGCGAAAAATTGCGAACATATACAAATCAATTTGAAATTCATATGACTTCTGGTTGTTTATAGACCTTTACGAGACCTGAATTTCGCAATGTTCAAGATCGATTTCGTTGCCCTGGCATAGTCTGAATGTTATCGCCCAGCATAGTACCGCACTAATCAAACCATGATATCCTTGTCTGAGAGACTCCACATCTTCGGCTGCTCCTCTGGGGAGAGTCTAATTTGGCAGCCAACGAGGCGTCGTCGACGACGTGTCAGCATCGAGGTCGGGGGCAAACAGCGTCGCGACGTGTCAGCATCGGGGTCGGGGGCGAACTGCGTCGCGACGCCGCCCTAAAGAAATTATCACCCTCCCCGAGGCCTCGCTCTATAGTGCGGTCTTAATAAATGAAGAGAAGCCGCGAGTATGACAGCGGGATATCACTGGAGGGCGTCATTAAGAGTGCGATGTTGTCAGAACAGACCATTATACGCTCAACCGACTGCGAAACAAGAAAATACACAGTTATTTGTGTAAATAATAGAAACCATACTTCTTTGAGTGAGTTAACTTGAGGGATAATGCGGCTATTAGTGTCGGGAGGGGATGACGATGGTAATAGTGAAGAATTAGGCCTAAGTAACAACGTGGACTGTTAGTGTAAAGGTGACTTGCGTAGGCCTACATACCGACATGTGCACACGTATAAATCAAGTACCACATCCTGTGTTTAATTCACTCGTGCAGGTAAAGTAACAACATGTTGGGAGAAGGTGAAACATGCAACATGACGGGAGCTGCTTAAGTAACACAGTGCAGTGAGGTTGCACGATTTGTTGAAGATTGCAACTGTTAAACAGAGCTGAAAAGAGGAAATATTTTAAGTGTGGCCGGATTTGTATATAGTATATATTATAGTATATATTTGTATACATGCCCGTGAGTAGTACAGTATATACTGACTAAAACCAAAGATTACACAAAAGGGTGCAAATCTTTGCTGAAAAAAGCATTGTAAAAATAAGTCTAACCAAATAATGTGCATGTCTTCACATACTCAGTATGGCCGACAGTTTAACAAATGATGGCTGCAATATTTTGTCATTTTTTCATTGTCGAAATTACATTAACGATCAAAATGATGGGATTCTAGAGATAATCAAGATCTTAAGATAATCTTCAAAAATGTATTATGAAGCATTACGTACAGAAAAAATAAGACACTCATTTCAGATATACATTCAATTTTATTTAAAACTTACGAACAACACAGCGTTAATTTTCACTCTTTGCAAGTTATTTGTGCTGTACACTCTTGACACCGTCATGCACTCTGTTGCTCAGTGTTGTTGCTTGTAGATCTATTATTATTATTATTGATTACATACAAGTTATTTCTATCTCAATCCTGTAAGCGCAAGAAGTGCACTAAGCGATGGGTGTCCTCTACTTAACTCTTGATCCCATGTTTTGCAATCTCGTACCGTGCATTATACATTATACTTGGATGAAGTTTTCTTTATTAAATACTGATATATTGTTTTTCACCCTGACTATTATAATATACATGAATTATTTCTTTGTGGACTGAATGATCGAAGATGGTGACGTGAAGAAAATCGTTATAGTTCCGTTTGATAAGATTGAGTTACACCTCAACGGTGGATGGATCGCGTCCCGTGAATCCCCGACGGAGACCAGACAAGACACTTCAAGGTCTCGTGGTCGCTACTGATATCTATGTCCACCACTTAAAATCAGTTACTGTAACTGACTGAGAAGACAATAAATACACATTTCTTATTATTTTTTTGAGTTCGATTCCCGGTTCGAGCTGTGGTTTTTAACTTTGTCTGTATGCTATGGTATATATACGATAAATGGTGGCTTATGGACCCATCTTAGTAATGAAGCACATAAATATATAAATATTATATAAATGAAAAAATTTCAAAATTTCAAAATAAATTATATAAATAAATAAATGTTCCATACTGAATTGGTAGACAACACAAGCCTACACATTTATGTATTTACACTGCGGTATAAATCTGTTTCTAATTACAACGTTCTGAAATATTAATCAAATAAATTAGGTCGAGACCTCCGTTCATTTTTCATTTCATTTCCCCTCTCATGCTACCTGATATCGGTATGGTTTACATTTTACTATTTTGTCGTCTTATGATTTATATGGCGTTGTATCTTTTCAAAGTATCGACTTTTTCACAAGTAGTATAAGCAAACTAGGCGCCCGCACACACCTTATCAATAATTTATTATTTTTTTGTGAAATGCATTCTCATTGATTATAGAGTTTCGAGAGCAGAGATGGGGGTGGGTGGGGGTGTATTTTTGTGTCGAGTGTGAACCGCGAGCGCGGCGGCCAAACAATAAATCATGATTCAACAAGTGATAAAGGTAGCGATTGCCCGGGCGTTGAGTAATTGCCCCAGGTTTCCGATATACCCGCCACATCACGCTACGCTATAGCCCGCACTGCCGCCCACATATCACAACTAAATCGCCTCTCTTTCATTAAAACAAAAACGAAATCACTTGCCAAATGGAGTAGAACGATTATAGTAATAAATAATAGCCGGGCATTATTATTTTTACTGAAACATGTTGTTATCAATTAAGGTTGTAAAATTAATCAAACGAATTGGTTCCGTTGCTATATGAGCCATGGGGGTATTGTGCTCTTGTCACATTTCCTTTGTTGGCGGGCACTGAAAGTTTGAAATGTTCTTGATAAAAACTGAGTGAATGAGTTCAAGGTTAAATCTGACAATGAAGTTTTAGTGGGAATTAAAGTGAGAGATTTTTAAAACCGATTGCGTTAAAAAGCAATTAGCAAACTATCAGGGAGCAAATAATTAATTACCTACAATGATGGAACGAACAGAACAAGTGTTTAAATAATGTGACCGGATCCAGCAAAATTTCCAACTCCTCTCTCTCAATTCATCACGCTCACATCAGCCTATGTGACTTTATGTTATGCTCTGCAATTCTATCCATGTGCATCCACGTACTGTATGGATGTGGCAGTGAAATATCTTCGCATCAAATGTGGGAGTATGATACTGTGTATGAACACGCAGCACAGAACATTTTGTGTTTTGTTGACATCCATTCATTTTGCTGTAATATCAACTACAAACACAATAAGAAATCGAATAAAGTCGTTCAATCAGTTCTTGTAACTTACGGAAATGAATGTAGGTCGCAGCACTGAAAGTAACAAGATGGCTGCCGTGACGTAAGAGTGACTCTCGTGACACGTAAGGTTTAGGCTTAGGCTTATTACCTAGACCTAGTCTAGTTGTCTGTTGAAAGATACACGGACCATTTATATTATGCATATTGTGACAAATATGCCTGGCTACAAACGTTATCTATAAATGTGTACGTGCCAGGACAGTTGGTTTACTTTTTTTGGTCTACAGACATTTCGTCTACTACTTCTATGTCTACGGACATAACGTCGACAATTATTTCGTCTAAAGACTTTTTTTCTACTAATTCCTTTCGTCTACCGTCTTTTCGTCTACGCAGACATTTCGTCTACTGTGATACGTTGTCTATACCAGCACGTGAACCAGCGTGAAAATGAAGTTTCAGCTTGGTGGTGGGCACACAACGGAGGCGGCCAGTGAAACGAAGTTACCTAGCATATCAGCAAAGAATTGAAAATTTGACCGAGAAGTATGAGATATAAAAGAAAAAAAATTAAATAAAAAAATTCTAAAAGTAGTGAGCTTCAAATCTTTAGGCAACGAAAGTGTTCCACACGCAGAAACAGACGGATAGTGATAATGAACAACTAGAGGTGTGTGTAAATGATTTCATTTTTATGAAAATTATGTTAGAAAATGGAAAATTATGTTAGACCAAATTTATTTGTAAGCAGACGAAGACAGTGACAGTGATGATGAATAAAATGTATTACAAAATACCTTTATCATCTATTAATTAGACAGTTAGACGGAAAATTATGTAAGACCAAATTCATTTCTAGACTTAATGGTATAGTAGACGAACGGTCGGGAGACAAGATTTTACAGTAGACGAAGTTATGCAGTAGACAAAATGTCTGTGTAGACCAAACAGTCAAGTAGACGAAATGTCATTAGACCAAGTGTCTACGCACCATGAATGTGTAAAATGTATCCTTTACTTAAACAAACGATACATACATAATTTACATTTACATTAAATGTAAAGCATATTTAAAAATTTAAAATATGATATTTATAATTTGTTAAATCCGATTATACTGTTTGCTTGCATATAACCATTAATAAATTCGAACCAAGAACATGTTAAGATCAATGCTTCACGTTAGCGTCTCTTCATAGAGAGTATATAAGGTACTCCAGCCATAAAGTTGGTCAAGTCCAAAGAAAACTCGATATTATAGAACGTTCACAAAGATTTATGAGTTTAAAACACTTTTTATAGGACTTTAATGTAGTATCCATTATTATCTATTTACAGCGTTGAATGAGGTTATTAGCTTTACAAATGTCGCCTGTATGAAGGTGAATGGCGACCACTTTGTAAACGAAACACTTAGCTTCTGTCCGGCGATGGGATTGAAAGGCCTTTATTCTTCAACTTCAAAGGAAATTGTGCAACTGCGTTTTAATGTCGGCCTAGTTCTGTTGATCACCAAGTTCTTCAAGTCATCTCCTGCGACAGATGTGTACAAACAGCTATACCGCTCACTATTCACACAAATATAATCAGAGACTATTGTCGTGTCCGCACAGCACTAATTGTGCGTTTAGAGGCATCGTTGTGGTTGTGGCTATACAGAATGCCGACAGATGCTATCGCAAAACGTTGTCGATAGAATAGTACATTTTAATTTCAAATGAATCTATAGTGTCCAAAGGGATGACTATAAAATGAAATTTCAATCCAAAACTCCAATTTTTACAAAACTACGTTCGAAGATAGCTCGTTTTTTAACGGAGGACGGCATTTTGAACTTGTTCTTGGAGACTCGTGTTTCTTCAACGTTCCTTGCATATTTTTCACATTTTTTCGTTGTCCACACCCAGTCATTTGTATAAACTATTGTTTATCGGTCCGTATGATACGGTTCATGTAGTTTTAACAGCATTTTAACATATCATGCCTCTGTAAATTCTACATGCAAAATAAGCACACGAGAACACCTTTATGACTGTATCTCGTGATAGGAAGTGATATAACAATTGTGCGGGTCGTTCATCCCAAGCAATTTCATTTAGACTATATAAATTACTAAAAATACATACTTTGTTGGAAAATTCTATTTCATGGTTGGTGTACCATGTGAGTCTCCTTCACTGGACTCCGGCCCGACCAGCGCTACGCTGTGCTCATGGACATTGTGCCGGTAGACAACAAGCGCGCCCTAGCTGTTGTGTGTGTGTGTAACAAGGTGTCACGTGGTCTTGTCCCCAGGCGAATGTTCCCCACGTGTCGAGTCTTCTTCACTGGACTCCGGCCCGACCAGCGCTACGCTGTGCTCATGGACATTGTGCCGGTAGACAACAAGCGCGCCCTAGCTGTTGTGTGTGTGTGTAACAAGGTGTCACGTGGTCTTGTCCCCAGGCGAATGTTCCCCACGTGTCGAGTCTCCTTCACTGGACTCCGGCCCGACCAGCGCTACGCTGTGCTCATGGACATTGTGCCGGTAGACAACAAGCGCGCCCTAGCTGTTGTGTGTGTGTGTAACAAGGTGTCACGTGGTCTTGTCCCCAGGCGAATGTTCCCCACGTGTCGAGTCTCCTTCACTGGACTCCGGCCCGACCAGCGCTACGCTGTGCTCATGGACATTGTGCCGGTAGACAACAAGCGCGCCCTAGCTGTTGTGTGTGTGTGTTACAAGGTGTCACGTGGTCTTGTCCCCAGGCGAATGTTCCCCACGTGTCGAGTCTCCTTCACTGGACTCCGGCCCGACCAGCGCTACGCTGTGCTCATGGACATTGTGCCGGTAGACAACAAGCGCGCCCTAGCTGTTGTGTGTGTGTGTTACAAGGTGTCACGTGGTCTTGTCCCCAGGCGAATGTTCCCCACGTGTCGAGTCTCCTTCACTGGACTCCGGCCCGACCAGCGCTACGCTGTGCTCATGGACATTGTGCCGGTAGACAACAAGCGCGCCCTAGCTGTTGTGTGTGTGTGTAACAAGGTGTCACGTGGTCTTGTCCCCAGGCGAATGTTCCCCACGTGTCGAGTCTCCTTCACTGGACTCCGGCCCGACCAGCGCTACGCTGTGCTCATGGACATTGTGCCGGTAGACAACAAGCGCGCCCTAGCTGTTGTGTGTGTAACAAGGTGTCACGTGGTCTTGTCCCCAGGCGAATGTTCCCCACGTGTCGAGTCTCCTTCACTGGACTCCGGCCCGACCAGCGCTACGCTGTGCTCATGGACATTGTGCCGGTAGACAACAAGCGCGCCCTAGCTGTTGTGTGTGTGTGTGTAACAAGGTGTCACGTGGTCTTTGTCCCCAGGCGAATGTTCCCCACGTGTCGAGTCTCCTTCACTGGACTCCGGCCCGACCAGCGCTACGCTGTGCTCATGGACATTGTGCCGGTAGACAACAAGCGCGCCCTAGCTGTTGTGTGTGTGTGTAACAAGGTGTCACGTGGTCTTGTCCCCAGGCGAATGTTCCCCACGTGTCGAGTCTCCTTCACTGGACTCCGGCCCGACCAGCGCTACGCTGTGCTCATGGACATTGTGCCGGTAGACAACAAGCGCGCCCTAGCTGTTGTGTGTGTGTGTAACAAGGTGTCACGTGGTCTTGTCCCCAGGCGAATGTTCCCCACGTGTCGAGTCTCCTTCACTGGACTCCGGCCCGACCAGCGCTACGCTGTGCTCATGGACATTGTGCCGGTAGACAACAAGCGCGCCCTAGCTGTTGTGTGTGTGTGTGTAACAAGGTGTCACGTGGTCTTGTCCCCAGGCGAATGTTCCCTACGTGTCGAGTCTCCTTCACTGGACTCCGGCCCGACCAGCGCTACGCTGTGCTCATGGACATTGTGCCGGTAGACAACAAGCGCGCCCTAGCTGTTGTGTGTGTGTGTAACAAGGTGTCACGTGGTCTTGTCCCCAGGCGAATGTTCCCCACGTGTCGAGTCTCCTTCACTGGACTCCGGCCCGGCCAGCGCTACGCTGTGCTCATGGACATTGTGCCGGTAGACAACAAGCGCGCCCTAGCTGTTGTGTGTGTGTGTAACAAGGTGTCACGTGGTCTTGTCCCCAGGCGAATGTTCCCCACGTGTCGAGTCTCCTTCACTGGACTCCGGCCCGACCAGCGCTACGCTGTGCTCATGGACATTGTGCCGGTAGACAACAAGCGCGCCCTAGCTGTTGTGTGTGTGTGTGTAACAAGGTGTCACGTGGTCTTGTCCCCAGGCGAATGTTCCCCACGTGTCGAGTCTCCTTCACTGGACTCCGGCCCGACCAGCGCTACGCTGTGCTCATGGACATTGTGCCGGTAGACAACAAGCGCGCCCTAGCTGTTGTGTGTGTGTGTGTAACAAGGTGTCACGTGGTCTTTGTCCCCAGGCGAATGTTCCCCACGTGTCGAGTCTCCTTCACTGGACTCCGGCCCGACCAGCGCTACGCTGTGCTCATGGACATTGTGCCGGTAGACAACAAGCGCGCCCTAGCTGTTGTGTGTGTGTGTAACAAGGTGTCACGTGGTCTTGTCCCCAGGCGAATGTTCCCCACGTGTCGAGTCTCCTTCACTGGACTCCGGCCCGACCAGCGCTACGCTGTGCTCATGGACATTGTGCCGGTAGACAACAAGCGCGCCCTAGCTGTTGTGTGTGTGTGTAACAAGGTGTCACGTGGTCTTGTCCCCAGGCGAATGTTCCCCACGTGTCGAGTCTCCTTCACTGGACTCCGGCCCGACCAGCGCTACGCTGTGCTCATGGACATTGTGCCGGTAGACAACAAGCGCGCCCTAGCTGTTGTGTGTGTGTGTGTAACAAGGTGTCACGTGGTCTTGTCCCCAGGCGAATGTTCCCTACGTGTCGAGTCTCCTTCACTGGACTCCGGCCCGACCAGCACTACGCTGTGCTCATGGACATTGTGCCGGTAGACAACAAGCGCGCCCTAGCTGTTGTGTGTGTGTGTAACAAGGTGTCACGTGGTCTTGTCCCCAGGCGAATGTTCCCCACGTGTCGAGTCTCCTTCACTGGACTCCGGCCCGGCCAGCGCTACGCTGTGCTCATGGACATTGTGCCGGTAGACAACAAGCGCGCCCTAGCTGTTGTGTGTGTAACAAGGTGTCTCGTGGTCTTGTCCCCAGGCGAATGTTCCCCACGTGTCGAGTCTCCTTCACTGGACTCCGGCCCGACCAGCGTTACGCTGTGCTCATGGACATTGTGCCGGTAGACAACAAGCGCGCCCTAGCTGTTGTGTGTGTGTGTGTAACAAGGTGTCACGTGGTCTTGTCCCCAGGCGAATGTTCCCCACGTGTCGAGTCTCCTTCACTGGACTCCGGCCCGACCAGCGCTACGCTGTGCTCATGGACATTGTGCCGGTAGACAACAAGCACGCCCTAGCTGTTGTGTGTGTGTGTGTAACAAGGTGTCACGTGGTCTTGTCCCCAGGCGAATGTTCCCCACGTGTCGAGTCTCCTTCACTGGACTCCGGCCCGACCAGCGCTACGCTGTGCTCATGGACATTGTGCCGGTAGACAACAAGCGCGCCCTAGCTGTTGTGTGTGTGTGTGTGTGTAACAAGGTGTCACGTGGTCTTGTCCCCAGGCGAATGTTCCCCACGTGTCGAGTCTCCTTCACTGGACTCCGGCCCGACCAGCGCTACGCTGTGCTCATGGACATTGTGCCGGTAGACAACAAGCGCGCCCTAGCTGTTGTGTGTGTGTGTAACAAGGTGTCACGTGGTCTTGTCCCCAGGCGAATGTTCCCCACGTGTCGAGTCTCCTTCACTGGACTCCGGCCCGACCAGCGCTACGCTGTGCTCATGGACATTGTGCCGGTAGACAACAAGCGCTACAGGTATGCGTACCATCGCTCCTCATGGCTGGTGGCTGGCAAGGCGGACCCTCCGGCTCCATGTCGTCTCTATATGCACCCCGACTCTCCGTTCACCGGCGAGCAGCTCCGGAAACAAGTAGTCTCCTTCGAGAAGGTCAAACTCACCAATAACGAGATGGACAAGCATGGACATGTAAGCCACACTATTTTATTCTCTTGTATATTATTTGATATTGTTGTGATTACTAAATAGTATACCATTTCCGTGAAGAAAATAAATACAGCAAGCAATAAATTGTACATGGATAATTTGTTTAAAAAGTTACAATTGCTCTGAGAGATGACGAAGACCACGAAAATATACACCCAGACACAGCCCCACAACTTATTTTAGTTTAAGTATCAAAAGGCTATCAAGGCTACCCGAACCAGTACACTTTTTCTATGAAATCTACAGTTTTAGATTCTCTTTGAGCAACACAAAAATGCAAACTAAATTTTGTGTTATTGATTTGTCTTTTTGTTCAGATATTCATTACAATATTTATTACTGTGGACAAACTTTTGTAAATGTCAGTGCTTGGTGGAGGTGCCGGTCTACTTAAAACTAGAAGAAACGGTCTAAATAATAATTAATATTAATGTATTGATTTTATGTTTGTACATTAATGAAAACCACAATAGTTTCAACATTAAACATGCATAAATGAAATTAACAAATAATGTTGGCTTTTTAAAAATAATTTACAACGTTCCAAATCTGACAAAACCTTGACTTCTCAAAACATGACCTCAGTAGATGTGAATATAGTCTACGCTTTATTCTCTACAATCGTTGCATGTGGATCTAGTTACTTTACTCACTATTAACTGTGTTAAGTAACGTCTATCCAATAGTCGGCGTATGTAGTATGTTTTTTGGTGGAGGTGCCAAGTTTGTATAATTTACGAATTCCTACATATTTTTACACCATTAGAGTCGGTATATATCTACGCTAGATAGTCTTGGATAGAGTTATCTATATGTCTGCCCGTGACACATGTATGTTCTTTCTAGATGGTGCTTGTGCGGACCAGGTTTACCTACAATGCAGCTATAGTGAGGACACAGATAAGGGATTGTAGGCCTTCAGTTGTCTGTGGTGAGGATGAGGTACTCCTATATATGCTAACGCATGTGTTTCTTTGTTTCCCCGTAGCTGGTGCTAAACTCCATGCACAAGTACCAACCTCGCATTCACATAGTGAAGCGACCCGACTCAGCCGGCAACGCTCCCGTCACAGACCTGGAGTCTGAGGAGTTCAAGACCTTCGTCTACCCCGAGGCTGTGTTCACGGCCGTCACTGCCTACCAGAATCAGCTGGTGAGTCCACTTGTAATACTTAGGTATTGGTGGGGGGGCGAGGGAGGGGGAGAGGAGTTGAGGTAGGGATCGGTCACCGCCTACCAGAATCAGCTGGTGAGTCCACTTGTATAATACTAAGGTATAGGTGGGGGGTTGGGTGGGGGGGGGGGGGGGGTTAGAGGAGTTGGGGTATAGTGTTCGGTTACTGCCTACTAGAATCAGCTGGTGAGTCCACTTGTAATACTGAGATATAGGTGGGGGAGCGGGGGAAGGGGGGGGGGGGGGGGTTAAAAATGTATTATTATAACCAGGGTCGTGAACAATTTATGAAAAGTGCGTTTTCGTTGATAATACGTGTCTAAGATACTGGCAACAAGGTCTACTTGATCTCAAATAGCGGCGCTTCGAGCGTTTGAAATATAGGTAGGCCCAGGCGCGTAACTAGGCATCGGTAACCCGGGTAGATACCCGGGTAAAAATTCCCTAAGTATAAGTTCCTTGCATGCCTACAGCTATTACAATTCCACTAGGACCAACCGCCCAAACCTAGCCCCAAACTTAGACCAAACTTAGCCCCAAAACTCAATAGTACTTAATCATTCTCGTCCATTTTTCCATTTGTGTTTAAGTTTTCTGGTTTGTGCACTACACAAATGACAGTATTTCAGTTTTGCATTTAGTTTGGTAATTTTTCTGAAACGCTCAGAAATCACTCTAAAACCCCGAATTTTAAAAAAATCGCCCGCGGCGCTGTTGTTGGGGGGCTCGCCCTCCAAACCGTCCTTCTATTTTTGTCTAAAGTCCCTATCCCCGCATCTTACCCGGGTAATATTCGTACCCTGGTTACGCCCCTGGGTAGGCCTACTATTGCTCGATGTGTTGTTTTCTGTTATAAAATGTATATTGTTATATATTTTGTCGTCTTATGACAACTGGCCACTTTTATGGGAATGGAGAAGGCAGAACTGTTTTGTTTGTGGGGACAGTGACAAACGTATTTCCTCAATTCCACCCTTGGTTAGGTAGCCCTTTAATGAAGAACGTCCACTTACCTTGCTGTATATCCCCGATGTCTCTCTCCGTGAAAATTGCTTTGCTTCTTTAAAATTTCACAAAGTAATCCAAAATATGACAACTTCTGGAAAATTTAGTGTTCTTTCTTATGGATGTTTCTTTGTTCCAATCACTATTTCCGTTTTTTTAATTTTCTTATGTAAGTTTGAAAATGTTGTTGCGTCCACATGGAGCGAAGATAAAAGATCTCACTCCAAATTGAATACAACTAATATTCCAATCACTGATTCATATGTTTCGTATTTGAAATATCGATCGTTGATTGGTTACAGCTCACTCGTCGATGGTGTTCGGAGCCTACATTTTTGGTTTAGTCGCTTTCAATTAAAGTCCCCCACTGCAAATCAGTTTCGTTACTGAGTGGGTAGACTATAAAAGTGAATTTATTTATTTTATTTTATTTATTGTGTATAGGCTACTTAGTTATGTTTTTATCCCGTATACTAAACATTTCGCGCCCCGTGTGGTGGGCAGCTCTGTGGACGCAATTACGTGGGAGTGTGTGTTGCTCTTTCAGCAGCACAGCGCCACTCTAATCCTCGACTTTAATTGTTTTAAATCGCCGCCTAACGGGCCACTCAACGGCGAGGTTATATTATATGGCGTTGATGAATGGGTGTGTGATAAGAAAAGTGATTTACGGTCGGAGATGGACACAAAATGTACAACTTTCTGGGATTGTGAACACAGTGTAAAGTGTATCACATCGTCATTATTTATACGCGATGCTATTGTTATCTCATCACGGTCTTTAGGGCCAAGTACTGGCTACGTTACTGATTAAAACAGAAATTTTATCGCCAGAAAATTAACAACCCTACCCCAGTGTTATTGTTACGGTTGTATTTAAAAAGAAATTATAATGATTTGCAAAATTTCTTATATATAGTTATCTGTGTCAGCTTACGGAAGATAATCCCAAGACATAAAATTGAACTGAAAATGTAAAACTAAAAATGACTCTCATTGCATATTTTAAGATACGATCTTCTTACAGCCCGCGCAAAAAAAAACGTGTACTGAGGAATAACCAAGTTTTAATTATTTCACTTTAATCTTTTTGGTTAAGTGATAAATTAGGTAGTTATAGTCTGTTGTAAAAATGCTAATCTCTCTGGTTAATGACTAAACTTGTTGAGTCGCCGCCATGACTTAAACCGCCTTCTTGGGAGAACACAATCATGAACCATCATGATTATCATTCACATGTTTATTTATTTATTTAATCAGCATTATGGTAATAGTTTTATTATTCATTATCATATGTCGTAAAGTTTCATTAGGTGCGCACGCAAGATTGAGTTGGGCGAATAGGAAAACACTTCATTGTTAATAATAGGCGTGGTTATAGTACGATTCTTATCTTTACTTACCTAAGTGGGCAATATTGGTTTTATATCCCGCCGCCATTTTGACACGTGTTCATATGCTCCCATGTTCTTTGTGGAGAACAGTCAATAAAGAAGCTTATACAGGCAAAATAGTGATTATAAGTCTGGATACTACAGCATTGTTGGATGCACAGTCACAGTAAAAAGAATCCAAGGACTTCGTTTTTTAAATAAAAAAAATTAAGTAAAGTCACCGAAAGAAGTTTTGTATTTGAAACCTATAAGCACTCATTTATAAGATGTGACTCTTGACCCCACATGCAAATCGGAGTTACCTATGCAAAAATAGTGTATGCAGATTGCAGTTACCGATAGCAATCACAGTTATAAATTAATATTTCATCGACTTGAATAAAAACTTTTGAATGTATTATTTTCTGCATAGCTTACAAATTCAATATTTTCATTTGGTTCCTCCACGAAATTCGAAATTATTGTTGGCCCCGAATTATCCTTCTGTACATACCCTAGTTCATTATTCTTTAAACATAATATTCCCCAACGATTGTACCCTTCTGGCTCTCTTGCATACGCACATGATCTTGTAGAAATGGTAGATTTCGTGCAGAGTGAAAGTTACTTCTTGGCTGGGAAGTAAAGTTGATGCTAGGTGGACATTTGTACCGCCGGTTATTTCTTGCGCTTACCATTTCATTATATCAGCAATCCTCTAGAGCACCTATCATTTAGATTCGTCGTGGTGCGTAAACATGGGGCCTTAGGCCATACACCGTCAATCAAGAATGTGTTTCCGCTTCCAATTATAATCGCGGCACCACACTCTAAAACATGTTATTTTGTTCGATATCATTTAATATCATTTAGCATCAAGTTGGAAAATATTGCCAGATACATACACCAAGAATATTCTTAAGATTGGTACTGTAAAATTATTGTGATTATATTGTCACATAATATTATTATACAACAACAATACTACACATTCTGTAATTATAAAATAGCTTTGTTATGCGAATTGTCTATTCTCTATATTGCTACTGAAATTCGATTTTTTCGCAATCCATGAAAATAGATAATGCTGCACTTCTCCGACATAATTTCAGTTATATCTAAAACAAGGCAAACAGTTTTTATGCATTATACAATAGTAGTTAGCCACCTATGTCTTTCTGTCTGCCATATTTAAACAGCGCTAGTTACCATTCATTTTATGCTAATAAGAATACATGTTAAATACAACACATTTCACACGCAGCAGTAGAAGTGTTAATTATTACAGCGTCTTACAATCGGAATGCTCGAGTCATGCTCTATATTTGCAAGCACTTAACTCTTCCTCGAGTGTACATGCATGTATACTGTATACAATTACCCAGATTTCTATCGTTTAGAAGCTTAACAAAACATTAGATCGGAGAGTCACATTCAAATAGTTGTATTTGTAATTCAAATATACCAATCTTGAAGATCGTGGTCGTTATCAATCTCTTCTTGAACGATAACATCTCCCAGCAAGGCAAGAATATCTGCCATGATTGTAGCCTATTATTATGTAAATGTAGGCCAGGCCAACAAACAACGGATCCGAGTTTCCCATTAGTTTAATGGATATTGCGAAATATTTTGGCTATAAAAGATAATAAATTATTGTTGCGTGCCATTTTACAAAACATGCAATATAGAACCATAAAATAATGGGGTTCATCATAGTCTAGTAAAAATAAAACCACTACATCAAAAACAAACATGTACGAATGTGGATATTGTGGTCGACATATTGAAAGTCGTAGAAGTGACGAATGCAATGCTCATTATTTGTGTGTGGACGTGCATGTGACGATGGGGTCTGGGTTCGTGACGGCCTCTGGGGCTCTGCCCACCGCGCTAACCACGGCTGCCATGTGCTCAATGCGTTCATCAATTCATCAGCCTGATAAGCCAACACGTTGCGGTCGATTGAGCGATATCAACAGATCCGATCAAATCCTCACAATGTGGATTCAAACTAAACAGCGGGGAATGTTCACTTCTGGCAGGTTGGGTTACAGTTTACAATAATCATGTTTTGTAATTTACATGCATAGGTTTGTATTAACGGGAATGGATCTCATTATTAGAACCTGGTGAAATTATTGTTTTTAGTAATATTTTAGGACGCTACAGAATATTGAAAAGTAAATAATAACAAACATTCGGTTTCGACTAAAGAAACATTAGATTTAAACAAAAATATACAAAATACTTTCATAATTACGGTTATCATTTTGGAATCCATTGGAATCCATTTTGGATCCAAAATGGCAGCCGTAAAAATTACACAATTTTCAATTTTGATCATCCAGCTCTTTTTTTGGCTCCTACGCAAGTAAATTAATGTTACTTATTAATCGCTTTTTAATTAGTGTATCGTTCTTAAGATTAACAGCGGTTTTAACAAGTGTTTTAGGGCTTTCCTGAAAATACGTTTTTAAAAAACTTAAAATATTTGTTCACCAAATATAATATACATTTTAAAACACAAGTGTAGTGTCAGGTGTATACTCGTCTTTTCGAATTGTACAGCAACTGTTTCGTGTATTGATTAACACTTTTCTTTTATCATAATGTGAAAATTCGTCGACACTTTGCAAGCAGTTTTAATTGTAAGTTATTAGCACCAACCGGGTTGCGTGAGAATATTCCAGTACCTATTTCTGTCCTGTCGCAATTACCTGTCAACGATTTGAAAAAAATCACTGCAATTAAATGTCTACTTAGTCATGAAATTGCCCATTTTGCAACTAAAATAGATAAATAATTAAACGTGTTTTTGCACGCATCCTATTTGAAAGATTAATTCCCAGCTATTATTATGACGGTACGATGGATGACCCACGTGATGTGAATCGGAAATCCTAACCGGGGGTCGAACCAGGCCGCAACCACCACACTATCAAACAAACACACAAGACCAATGGAAACAGTGCCCCAATCGGGGGGGGGGGGAGAATGCGGGGGGGGGATGCCATCACCCCAAGAGAATAACCCCCAGTGAAGAAATTCCTTTGTATAATCAACAGTAGAGATAAACTGCCTTCATAATTCCCTCCCATACAATTAGCCACTTGTCATAAAACGTCAAAATAGAAATATGCTAATTATGTTAAAAACAAAAAACAGCACATTGGGCAATAGACTTATTTCAAAAGCTCGAAGCGCCGTGTTGCCTTTATGCGCCCATAGCAGATATCGAGTAGACCTTGGGCACAGTTATCTAAGATTTTGTAATGCGTTTCATTGAAATTACTTTCAAAATAGAACCTTTACACAAATACCCTAATAGTAATAGCTTCACCAAATTATCTAATATTTTGTAATGCGTTTCATTAAAATTACTTTCAAAATAGAGCCTTTACACAAATACCTTAATAGAAATTACTGCTACGGTATTTGCTTTACACGTATTACCAACAAAGTTATATGAAAATGCATCATTACATTGTTGACGACGAATAACCCCCCCCCCCCCCCACACTTTCCCCCTCTGCCCTAGTTGTAATAATTTGTTAATAATATGTTTGTCATTTAACTGTATAAGAAATGTATACCACAGTGCTTACAGACCATTTTCCCCAAACAAAGATTTCAAATTCGACCACTTAACGAAAAATATATATGTTTCTAACGTACAACCTATAAATACACTCATCCTAAATTACATCCCCAGTTTCGCTCACGCACGCACGCACGCACGCACGCACGCAAGCGAACCTCCCAACACTTACTGGCCCCCTAATAACTCCGCATATTGACTGACACAACGTTCTTCTTCCCACCTGGATACATTCCAGTCGAGCTGTCAGCTGTGAGTGATGTCTGAGCCGCTTGACGGAGTGGTCGGCCCGGCCTGTTTATCAAACCACCTCTAACTTGGCATGGAATTGATAATGTTATTGCTACATTGAATACATTATGCAGAACCTTGTTGCACATTAACCTTTCATCGAGAGCCATACGTGTGTATCACTCTATGCTCTGTGTACAGTCTATGCAATAGCATAACATGCCTCACAAAGTAACGCCAACATAGTCCATGCTATATAGTACGTGTGTATCACTCTATGTTCTCTATATACAGTCTATGCAATAGTATAACATGCCTCACAAAGTAACGCCAACATAGTCCATGCTATATAGTACGTGTGTATCACTCTATGTTCTCTATATACAGTCTATGCAATAGTATAACATGCCTCACAAAGTAACGCCAACATAGTCCATGCTATATAGTACGTGTGTATCACTCTATGTTCTCTATATACAGTCTATGCAATAGCATAACATGCCTCACAAAGTAACGCCAACATAGTCCATGCGGCATGCTGTAATCACTCTATGCTTGTAGACGGTCTATGCAACAGCATAACATGCCTCACGAAGTAACGCCAACATAGTCCATGCTATATAGTACCTGTGTATCACTCTATGCTCTGTATATACAGTCTATGCAATAGCATAACATGCCTCACGAAGTAACGCCAACATAGTCCATGTTGTATAGTACGTGTGGATCACTCTATGCTCTGTATATACAGTCTATGCAATAGCATAACATGCCTCACAAAGTAACGCCAACATAGACCATGCTATATAGTACGTGTGTATCACTCTATACTGTGTATATGGTCTATGCCAGTGGTTCTCAACCTTTTTTAGCCTAGTACCCCTAAAAGTCATCGTGAATTACCACGTACCCCTCCATATTAATCTGTATTATGATACACGAGGCTGCGAATAATCAAACGTATTTTTGTTACTTAGAATAGGAAGGCGCCCATATTATATAAGCGTGAAACCAATTCTATATACACATCGCAGTGCTCTCACCAGGAAAAAAGTTAAGTGGTTGTTTCAAAATCATTTACCGGGTAGTGTATTCCAGGGCAGTCACAAAATATGGGGGTCCGGGGGTTTTCCCCCGGAAATTTTTTTGTACTATACATTCGTTTTGGTGAGTTTTAGAGGTTTTTTAAATATCAACGAAGCACACAAACATGATAAGGTAGCAGTCCTTGGGCAGAACCTAATGTGTAACTTGAGCCTGTTTTCTCGACTAAGTAGGCCTAGGGAAATTCGGGGCTCCAACGTGTTTACGGCCATTATAATGTCTCTTTCTGGGAAAAATTGGTAAAATACAAACATAACCCACTTTGCACTTTGCTTTGGTAAGAACAGTGCATTCAGAATATAACCTAGGATATAAATTTACTTGTAAAAATAATATATTTTCAACCATGATGCAATTTCATTTTTTTAAATTTAGTTCTCATATTTTTTTAAGTACCCCTTTAGAATGTCTCGCGTACCCCTAGGGGTACGCGTACCACGGGTTGAGAACCACTGGTCTATGCAACAGTATGACATGCCTCACAAAGTAACGCCAACATAGTCGCTATATAGTACGTGTGTATTATGTCTGTACATTATGGTCTATGCCATGCAAAAGCATAGCATGCCTCACAGAGTAACGCCAACATAGTCCATGCTATAGTTGTCCTAATACCTTATAGATATGGTTTCGTCATAGATCACGGGCTCGTAGCCAATCAGCGATCGGTATTTGTGCGGGTTTGTCTCGGACGGTTCGCTGGTTCGTTACGAGTGCCTCGCCTGTGACGAAAGCATATATAAAGAAGTCTTGGGCGAAGTATATCACTCTATATCACAGTGTAAGAACCTATACAGTACGGAAACTCGTAATTTTCTTGCTGCAAAAACATGCGCGCGCAGGTTCTATATACCCATGGGCTGTGGGTGTAGTCGAAGAGCCGATAATGTAGTACTACTACAACTTGAGGTAGTTTTTGTGATGGTGAAGAACGTATGTCAACCCAATCACGGTTACGCCGCGTTAGTGTCTAGTATACTGTGCAATCATTCCAGTGCTAGTATGTTCTATTATGGTGGGGCGACGTAGGGCAAGAGTATACTTTGCCTCAGAGAGTAACGCTAATATCTACCGGCGTACATGTTGAAAGTCACCCAGCGTTGAAGGTGGCGTAGAGACTCACTTGACATTAAAAACTGGGACCGGGTACCCGCCACACAAAGACTGGGGCCGGTACCCGCTACTTCACGGTGTCCCGGGCGCCACACGAGGCGTCGCAAAGACCCTCCAAGCTCTCCAGCCGTGACTGAGCGCCGTGTTAATATGTTAGCTCGCTAGCAGGGACCGGGTACCCGCCACACAAAGACTGGGGCCGGTACCCGCTACTTCACGGTGTCCCGGGCGCCACACGAGGCGTCACACAGACCCTCCGAGCACTCCAGCACTGACTGAGCGCCGTGTCAACATGTTAGCTCGCTAGCAGGGACCGGGTACCCGCCACACAAAGACTGGGGCCGGTACCCGCTACTTCACGGTGTCCCGGGCGCCACACGAGGCGTCGCAAAGACCCTCCGAGCACTCCAGCCGTGACTGAGCGCCGTGTTAGCATGTAAGCTCGCTAGCAGGGACCGGGTACCCGCCACACAAAGACTGGGGCCGGTACCCGCTACTTCACGGTGTCCCGGGCGCCACACGAGGCGTCGCAAAGACCATCCTAGCTCTCCAGCCGTGACTGAGCGCCGTGTTAACATGTTAGCTCGCTAGCAGGGACCGGGTACCCGCTACACAAAGACTGGGGCCTGTACCCGCTACTTCACGGTGTCCCGGGCGCCACACGACGCGTCACAAAGACCCTCCAAGCACTCCAGCCGTGACTGAGCGCCATGTTAACATGTTAGCACGCTAGCAAGGACCGGGTACCCGCCACACAAAGACTGGGGCCGGTACCCGCTACTTCACGGTGTCCCGGGCGCCACACGAGGCGTCGCAAAGACCCTCCAAGCTCCCCAGCCGTGACTGAACGAATTAACAAGTTAGCTCATTAGCAGGGACCGTGAACACAGCTCTCTTCCTCTCTTATGTGTAAATAGGTCTACATTAGCTGTGTCCACATCGGGCAAAAACCCGCGTTGCCCCGGGCCCTAATCTATTGTTTTGTGTGGCTGGCGCGTGGAACAATGGAAATCATATTCTGTCCTATAGGGAAATCTCGAGACAAAAAACCGTTCGGACCCGATGCGCACCATGTCGTTTGTTTTGGTTGACATCTTTACATTCGGCTGTTCGCCCGCCATAATCTCATTGTAACTACATGTTTACACAAACAAACATGCTTTTTACAATGATTAAACGTGGCTTTAACATTTTGTATTCGTCTGCTTCTTTATTTCGTAGAATTTCCTGTCTTTCAAAAAAGAACCATCAATGCTAACAAACGTCAACATACTAATTACATTTTTCTAATTTTATTAAACACATTGAGTTTTTGCACCCAGTAAGGGTAATATTTCGAAGGATTTTTGTCGTGTAAAATACGTCAATTACAGTGATATTTTTCATCACACATTGGTTTAGTAACCAAAGTTTTTAATATAGTGTTTTATTTAAAGTACTTGAACAAGGATTCATATAATGCGTATTTGTACAGTATATAAAATCTATAAATTTGAAGACAACATTTTGGAGTATAACATTTGAGTGTGTATACTTTAATGTGGACATTACTGATGTTTGCCACGAAGAATTGAACATCTATTGATTCACAGATAACCAATATTTATTGCAGAGATCATTCAAAAATGTAACATAGCCCAGGAACTTAAAATGCACGCATATGTTTAATTATTGAGAGTATTATTTTTTTATTTTTTATTAATAAACATTTTGGAAAAAGTCAAATAGTTTCCCTGTATTTTTAGATTTTTAGGGTTCAGAATGAAATTTTTACTCCCCCGGGCGAGAGAGTCAACCGGCGACCGAAAATTGTCCCCCCTGCATAAAACACTTGAACAGATACAATTGTCTCTCTCACTAGTCTAGCGTCGCACGAGAACACTCATAACATAGATGCGTCAAACAATGAAGATCTTCCGTGCGCTAGGTTGCCTAATTGCCTTCGAGGTGTCAGTTCTCACCTCATCACAGTAAAGCTGGGCCACACACAGTCGCTTGGCAAGGCTGCGGGGTCGAGTCAGGCGCCAAACGGCTAAACAACAGCTCCAACGACAGACTTGTAATCTTTCAATTAACAGCTTCATCGCTATCATACTCTTTCAGGACGTGCCAAACATTGTTATTAATATATGTATTAGTTAGTTAGTTAGGGAAGTGAAAACTATGTTGGCTGCCGCTGCTCAAAGAAGACGTTCACTTCTCGACCCCCTTTCCGTTCCGAGACGTTTTTTTGATTTCGTTTCATCTTCCTTCCGTTTTGTTTGTGATGTTGTTTCGTTTCACCTCGAGAGGAAATGGTGGTCAAATTTGCGCTTCTGTGATAAACAAATTCGAACAACAACGAAATTGATAATTGAATTTAAGAACATAACTTTATTGACATATTACAATAAGTACAATTGGATAATAGAAACATAGGGATTTATAAACAGGAATTCCTGGAACAAGAAACTGAAAGAGATGTTCGTAACTTCCTACTTGAATTAGTTTAAAATATACCTTATAATAGTTAATTGGGGAGAATGTTACCGCTCACAAGGCTACCAACTAACTAAATTGTTTCAACGTGAAATAATCTTTTTGTCGAATACACCAAATAATAATAATAATCGATTATAGGAATGTATTAGAGAAAATTTGTCACTCAGTCACAAACTATATAATAGACACCTGCTATTGTTACCAGTACATACATTTTATAGTATACACCATTATTATAATTCTGTCAATTTGAGACGATTTAATATTAATTAAGAACAATTACAAACAATAGCAGATTCAACGGTTCCCGAATACGAATATTTTATAACAGCCTCTTCTAAGCACTTCGATCCCATACATTTTTACTGCGGTCTTTCGATACTTGATTCTAGTTCATCATTATTGATTATTATGATGTATAATCTGGTCAGTTGAGACTGTAATTTTAGAATATGGCCATGATAAGAACACGATAGATTATTCAAATACGAATTTTTGGGCATACTAAATGTTCGCTCAACGGTCAATCTCTTTAAACCATAGAACTGAATTCACTATCTCCCTCCCCCTGTATACCACGACAATGACTATAACACGTTTAGAGTGAGGCGGAGAAGTGATTTTGTAATGATTATTTGTGTTGTTCGGCGATTGTATGTGATTTATATGTATTTAAATAATGTAAGGAATTACGTGTATGGCAATGGCTACCAAACAGTGTTAATACTAGATCTACATATTTCATTACACTATTCAGTCCGATTGCATGTCTACTACATTTTAGTACACACTACACAGTCGCCCACTATCAAGATTAGAACTGAATGTTAAACCACATGAAATGGAATACATAACTAGATGTTGAGTCGCATGATTTGGTTTATGCTACTGTTATTGTTTAAGCAAATCAGCAATAACGTGTTTTAGATATGATTGTTTCTATGAATACTTCCATAATCATTATTTTAAATATAAGACTTTAAATCTGACTAGGCTTGAACATAGATCGATTCTCATAAAAGGTGAAACGTCGATGCCTACTACCATATAATAATATGGTGAAAAGCCTCAATTTTATTTTGAGCACCACCTTATTTATGTTTAATTATGGTTTGGTAATCGCACTAAACATTTTTCTTGTAGCTTAGAAAATTATTTTAAATATAATAAACCATCTCAATTACAGAAGCTTTTTATGTGGGCTGCTGTCACACTATATTGCTATCATATTGCTCAGCAATGTTAAGCAACTATTTGATTCACCCTCTATGAAACATTCAAATTGTGCATGTAGCAAGTCTGATATAAAGTTAATTAATTTTGCTTATCTATAGGCATTTACGGTTTGGTTAAAAACTTCTCTAAGATCGAACTACAAATTGCCAGCCATATGTCTCAACATTCCGGTATTTATATATATTGTAGGGATGTTTTAATTTAATATTATCTCAGTAATGTTCTGTGTTGTCAATTGTAACAATTGTTCAAGATGCCGGGTTGCAACTTTTACTTTTTATAGTTCTATTCAGGAAACTTGGATGTATTTTCGTTAGGTTACTGAAACTTTGAAATCTCATTCTGCAAAACTAAGTTGGTCGCAAAGTTTGAAATCTATGACCAAAAAGAGGTGCCAATAGTGTGCGTGGAGTTGTAGCACACCCATTTACACACCAACGTTTTTCGTATTCAGTGATATTTTGTGCGCATATAAGAAATCTTCCAAACATGAGCAATCACGGACAACTAATTACAATATATCGCTCCTATACCAATAATAATTTATGATAGATAGCAGTAAATGTATAAATGCCGCTGCATGCTAAAAAAACTAATGCAAATTCACCATCGTCGGTCGGTGGTTCGATTCTTTGAAAAATCACATGAATCGTACTCCACAGCATCGTAACCTAGAGCAGTATTTCTCAAACTGTGAGGTCCCGCGAAGCAATTAAAGTGCCACAGCACATAATTCTACTTTCCTTCAATTACTTTATTTCGTTTTATCTCAACTTATTTGGAGTTCACCATTTTTGGCATTAATATTGCACTCCACAATAGGGCCAGGCCATACGGCGCACTAGCGAGCATACAAGAATCTATGATACAATACACACACTTGCCGTTGGCGGAGTCTTTAATAACTTTGGTAAATGTTATATTTCATGTGTTGCGATTTCGTTTTATCTCAACTTACTTGCAGTTCATTATTTTTGGCCTGAGAATGCACTCCACAATAAGGCCAGACCATACGACGCACTGGAGTAGAATCTTTTATACAACACACACACATTCCGTTGGTGGAGTCTTTAATAACTTTGGTAAATGTTATATTTCATGTGTTGCGATTTTGGTTTATACAACAAAAATAATTTCGAACAATTAATTGGTGTGGCGTCAGCACTTGTAGGATCATAGAACTGAGACTTTAGTACAAAAGTTTGAGCATTACGCCCTTACACCACCGCGTCTTAAAAAATTAATTCAAAACATGCCTCGCTAAAATACCCCATTCCTCCTTCGAGCGCAAATCGTCTGCGTCACGGTCGAGCCAGCGAGACCGGCACCTCTAGTTCGCACGTGTCCCGCTGAGCGTCGCGCATCAAATCAATTTGATTGGACGACAGACGGGGGTCGTTATATTCCTCCTCTTCGCGCGTCACTCCGAGTATGTCACTCCTGCAGACAGACAGGTCGACGGAGTGACTAGTGAGCCTCCCCCTATGAGACGGGCACGCTACACACATATCGACTATCGCAGTGATAATCATTTAAAAAGGTGTCAGCGTCGTGAGTAGACACGTTACTACCGAGACAGCTCCCCGTGTAATGGATCGCCTTATTTTAGTTTTGCTTTATTTTCTCTTCTCCGAGACCGTAAATGTATTGTAGAAATGAAATAGTGGGAGAGATGGGAGACTGTTAATTTATAGCCTGGAGTTATTTGAGTCTAGAGTTGAAGTCACCCCCCCTCTCCCCCCCCCCCCCCCCCTCCCTCAGCTGGGGCTCTGCCGCGCTTCTCGTCGCACTTTCATTGATTTCTTTTCGGGAATTAACTCTGTGTGAATATCTGAATTTGTCTCCCGAGCTGGAAGTTAGAGAACATTTCCAGTTCATAAGAGACGTGTCTATGACTAAGTTCCTTCATCTATCCATATCCTTCAATTAGTTCTAATTACTTGGCCCCGGTAAATGGCCCGTGAAGAAAGTATACTTTATACACGGAGTTTGGCAGCGTCACACTGAGGACTGTTGAAGCATGTATGAGTCGAGTTACTAAGAGTTCCATCACTCAGACATGGTTCGTCGCCTTTCGAAAACTTGGCAAAGAAGTTTGTGCTGTCTTCTCTTCACCGAGCAAGCCAAACAGTGGCTGCTTCATTTGACGCCAGCTCTGCCGTGGATGTTTTACTACGCCGCCAGATAATGAGGGCTAATGTGAGACGGTTGGTATCACGTGATCTATGCGCTCTGCCTATTAGAATAGGGTGTCACTTTTATATGTCACGTGACGGTTTACAATAAAATGTCATGGCTCTCTGTAGGTAGGTAGGCTACAATGTTTCTCAATCTGAGGCGAGAAGCACAGACAAGAGAGACAACTGATTTATTTTCTATTATTTTCGTTTGATCTTAGAAGAGCCTACTTAATACAGCTCACAACTTTTGCCTGTATTAAGCTATATTCCACTTATGAGTAACCCGCCAGATCCTATCCCACCAGCGAATATACAACACTCAATGGTGTTAGTAGAGTTCACTTCACTATAAAAATATGCTAAATTTTATGTCACAATTTTATTGCATAAACAAAAATAATAATATTTTAGAATTATTGGTGAGGCATCAGCAATTGTATGACTTTACAAGTGAGACTTAATTGGGTTCAAACGTTTGAGAAGCTCTGTTCTCTGTAACATCCAGAAACCGTCTATTTTTAGGACAACAGACTCAATTTTTTGCGTGAATGAAAGAAGTTCTCAACATGAATCATCCTCGTTCTCAGAGAGTTTCCCCTCGAAAACCTTTGACGCTTCATCGTCTTCATCATCGCGTCTCGCTTTTTCTTTCTCCCGCCCTCCCAAATATCAGAAACACCAACTTTTTCCTAATGATTCGCCTACCAAAAAAAGCAACTAAATATGAGTTTATAGTGAACGCGAACGAAGAAAGACGGAAGACGAGTCAAATGTGTTTCTCGCCTCTGGCCAAAGCAAACATAAATAATTGTTTTTAAATGAGACAGGACATTTTGACGGCGTGTGTGTGTGGTGTGTGTGTGTGCTTGTGAGTTGAGAAGTGATGTATATGTCGGGCTACATTCCTTACATACCACGCTAGGCGACCCCCGCTGTTTCAGATGGGTGCTCAGCATCTGGCTCCTCAACCAAGAACACATATTGACACTCCCCCGTGTCGTAGTAATTGGCCCACCCCGGGAGATACTGGGATCACATCGATATCCTCGTGAACCTAGACCCACAACTAGAACAAACGCGTGACGTTCACACTGACAACTTGAACCCCTATTGTTACACACGACACCTTTCATAAACTTTAGGTAGAAACAATAACCTTTGTACATCAAACTGAGAAAACAATGTTTCTTGAAACGATTAATAACGAGGATAATGCTAGACTGTGGTCCGAACGATCGTTCTCTGTCTTGTTGTAACGGAATGTTGTGTTCTGTGTGCAACGGTTGATTCTATATAGCTGCTGTGACGGTGGAAAATAAAGTTTCGTTTTTTTTCTTATTTACAGATAACAAAGTTGAAAATCGACAGCAATCCTTTCGCCAAGGGTTTCCGGGACTCGTCGAGACTCACGGAGTTCGAGAGGTGAGTAGATCATGTGTGTGGAGGGGGGGGGGGTATCGTTTCCCCTCTCCCCCCCCCCCCTCCGTCCCCGGTTCTTCTAGTCTGGCAGGAAAACCATGATGTTCCCTTTGAAAAATGTATTGACCATGATAAATCTCATACTACCCAGAACCGTATATAAAATTATAACGTTTTTATAAACATCCGGATGCAAATATTTCCAATGAAAAATATAGATTATCACATCGGATTTAGAATTGTAATTTAATTGATTTTCTTACATTTAAGTATAGTTTTAACTGTCCGTTTAACTACTTGTTTTTACAGAATAATTAGCCTTGTCTGTGCGAGATGTGTATAGCCTTACAACGTACACAGCTCTCAGTTAACAGCAACAGTAGCCTCTGAGTCCCTAAGATATTATGTGAATGTTGCTCTAAATATTAATTAAAAGTATACACTATACATTATTATATTTCCTATGTAATTGCTAATTTTGTTTATTTTACGTAAAGAGATTTAAGACATTGATCTACCGCACTCGGTCCACAAAGCTTTTTCAATCTGCGCTCCAACAATCCTATCTTTACCCATTCTTATTTATTATTACTATATTTTACGATAGCTATGCAGAGTGACCATGATTTCAACCATGAACATCAACAAGGTGGGACACATGACAGCTTCACATATTCGTCTCAGACTGAGGAAATAAAGTAGCTAGGTTTCTTTTCATTAATTGTGAACGGTTAATGTAACTCAAATTATCTTCCAGTGTGTGTGAGTGTAAGGGGGTTGGGGGGGGGGGGATATAAGACTATTCGTTTTTTAGTGGTCTGGTCATATAAAGATCTGTATTTTGACAGCACTAAAAATAGACTGTGAGCCAGGTGGCCACAAAATTAATTAGTGTATGGTAAGCTGTCAATTGTTGAATATTTGTATTGTTAAGAGGATTGTGGGGGGGGGGGGGGGGCAGAAAACCACGCTGAACGTCCGGCGTGCAGTACTTTCGCACTGTTCAAACTAACGCACAAAATCAACATTTTTCCACATCACAGATAGATAAGTAAACTGTTATGCTACACACGTTGACGTTTTGTTACATTTAAAGCCTCATATGGCCCATGGGGTTTTGCGGGTACTAAACCTCACATAAATGTTTTATTTTTAGTCATTTTTTCTCCCTGTTTAGTGTTTACCAATATTTTGTGTCCAAAGATCGAATTGAACAAAAACTCGCATCAGCAGATTTTCATTGTGAATGCGGACAGACAATGAATACAGTTTTAGTGTGTCCCTAGACCCTGGGATCGAACGGTTTGCCCACCCCTGGTGTAGACTAGTGGAGCGAAGACGAGCTGTAGACCGTACTGTGAGGTGTGGCGAGCCGGAGAGGTGCGCGGGGGCCGGACGAAAGTTGGCGGTGAGCGGTCGCTACTCGGCGGGGAGAGGGCGGTGCGAAGGCTCGCACTCACCGCTTGGGAAACATACGCGCTCACGGCTTGCTAGACGTTACGTCGTCATGGTGTATCCGATATCACGACAACCACTGCTACTGCAAAAGATTCTTCTTTATAAAGCACTATCCAGCTAAATACTTCAGTATCCGCTAACTTGTTTTCACCATGGCAACCATCAATCAGAATGATGTCAGCTGACACCCAAATTTTTTTGTTGGCACTGCGGGCATAAGTTAGTTTGATAATAGATAATTTTTTAGAAAAGCATCTAGGGTCATTAGTACGTAAATGTGTATTACCAAAAATAAATAACAATTAAAAATGTTAGATCAAGGATAATCTTGTATTCATCAATGAACATTTGAAAACAAATTTTCAATTGTTATGTAAATTGTTGTTCTTGAAGATTAGATTAAATTAGAGAACCATTATAGAATCATGCAAAGAGACCTATAGGCACATTTTTAAAATTGTCTATTGAACAGAATTCACCAAAATTTGTTAATCTCCGATTAAATAATCTCAGATTGGTTACCACGGTTTCAACAAACACTAAACATACAAAATGCGTGCTGTCTTTTACAAGTTATCATGCATGTTCGGAGAAAATCACCGGTTAACGGCTAATTTCGATTAAACCTGGCCTAAATCATTAAATAAACTTTGTAAACATTGATCTGTTTGTGTGTGTGCGTAGGGAGAGGGGGGGGGGAGTGTGGTAAATAAGACGATACTAGGATGAGGTTTAAAGAGGAATTATATGCCGTGAGAAGGAGAGAAGTAACTCCTGAAGTTCAAACCTCATTGCTAAGAGGTGTATAAGACAAAGGAAATCTGTCTTATGGTTGTCGATCTAGCATTAGTAAGAGAGAGATAACAACACCCTTACGTAACTTTGCGCCGCTTTTGGGGATATACGAAACGGATCCGTTTGAAGGGAGGAGAAGTGATGTCTTGCAAGGTATTCCCATCTCAACGACAACAATATAATACCTTTGTTAATTTATTTCGAAGCAGCGAAATCCCCAATGGAAATGAGCACTGCTGATTACTCTGTTGTCTTCGCAGTATTCCGGCCGTAATCGTCGCGACTGTCGACTTGAAGCGCGCTACAGTTAATTACAGTTTACTTCTTTCTTGCACTCTGGTTTAAAGAGGTTGTGTACATTTATATTGAAATTGAAATTGAATTTTAGAATGAGACTTATTCTTTGTCGATGCCTAAGCAGGCCTTCCCAATATAGGTGGTTCGCGGACCATATCCGATCTTCTGTCCCACTCTATAAATTTACTTTGATTTGGATTTTGTAATTTTGTGAAAAAGAACGAATTAGGTTCCAGTGTCATGCACACCTTCAGGTTCAAAACTAATACCTATATAGTACCATACCCGAAATATTCTCTGTTGGGGCTAACCCGGCCTAGTACCATTCATTTCAATGAATAGTAGTTGTAAATTAAAAAGTAAAATAATAAGAAGCTGATATGGAAAAGCTTTGGATGAATAATGATGATTACAAAAGTTCAATTCAACTGCAATGCCTTGCGTTAAGAATACACCATGTTTGGCCCCAATTATATGTAAACCGTCGTATTATTACACGAATTTAATTATAAAGAAGAATAAGTCATCCTTAAGATATTCACAATGCCCAGAAATGGGTATAACCATTTGCCACATTAAGTCACTTACCAAAGCGTCATTCATTTCAACTTTTAATACTGTAGTAAAGTAATGGAGTGAGTGTCAAATTTAACTCATTGCGGAAGATGTATTACCTGGCTCCGCAAACGAAAGCAATGTAAAGTTTCTGACAATTTGGAAATTCTAGTTGTGAAGACCTGACTTGCCAAAGAAGTTCGTTCGCCACGTTTGACATGATTTCGTTCACTAATTGCAGCCATCAATAATGCAACAGTCCAATCCAATCGCAACGGTCTTTTTTGACCCACATCCACGCAATAACCCTACATATTCATCATAAGTAATTGTTATAAATAGACTGCCACAACACTCCTCTAAAGCTGGTAGTATCAAATTAGCTGCCAAAACGAATGAAATAATGGGCAATATTTTATATAGAGCGGCTCTCCGCGGCATCAAAAGCTTTGCCATGCATTTCCTTTCATAACTGCAATAATATAGTGTATTTAAAATCAATAATACATGTTTCATTGGATTCCTGTGTTATACAGGGTATATACCCCTGTGTATATAGCCAATTATCTCTGAAACATCTTTGAAAGATTTTCAATTCAAATCAAGCTCGCAACAATTATGCCATTGGTCTTTAGAGTAATAGAGAAGTAATTTGGAGTAATAATGTCAGCTCTACAAGCTCTATATACACAGTACACACTACACAATCTTCGAGGCTTGGCTCATATTTAAGTTTTTATTTTGTTTCTGCATCCCACATTTCGGATGCGTTGAGCCGTCCTTCTCAGACTCAAGACGAAGTCATCTTCTCCATCACGAGTAGCAATTAAATAGGCGACTATTTACATAAAGTATTTTTTTTTTCATCCGCATGCGCTTTGTGTCGTTTACCTTTTGTAACCCCACATGTAGTAAGCAAACAAATTATCAATATGGTAATGATAATAATATATAATAGTACAAATATAAACTAATGGTGCTTGCCTCTTCACTACAAATACATGCGAGAGTAAACGCCCTAGGTATAACATTTTCATGTACGCATGTTTATCGTGCCGTGTTGTAACAGAAGTTGTCGTTTGTTCGCAGGGAAACAATGGAGTCGATGTTAGCGGAACAGCACTACTTGCGTTCGCCCCTTCGCCCCTTCTCTGACCTCGACACTCACAACAACAACCTGACCTTGGAGGAGAAAGCTCTGCTGGCCGCTCGGTCACAACTGTTCCTTCGCGCAGCCGCTGCGGCCGCGGGGCCGTACGGTCCCCTAATGGGCCCCATGTGCTCGCTGTACGGCGCGGGGGTAGGGGGCTCGTCGGGCGGGGGCGGGGGCGTACCCCCTGGCGTGTTGTGGAGCCAGTGGGCCTGTCTGGGCCCCTCGCTCCTCCACGCGCAGCACCTAGCGGCCGCCGCAGCAGCTTCCTCGTCCTCCCACCACCAGAACCAGTCCCCCGCGCTGCCCCGGCCCCTCTACCCCCCGCAGATAGCCGCCGGCCTCGCCCAGCACAGGTTCTCACCCTACGGGCCCCCGGTCAGCGGGCTCAGGCGGACGGTCTCTCCGGTCTCATCGCCAGACAGCATACAGGACGCGGCCGATATGGCGACACACAGTCCCTCGCTGTCGTAGGAGACGTTTGCGAACACGCCCGGAAGACAGCAGCATACAGGACGCGGCCGATATGACGCCACACAGTCCCTCGCTGTCGTAGGAGACGTTTGCGAACACGCCCGGAAGACAGCAGCATACAGGACGCGGCCGATATGACGCCACACAGTCCCTCGCTGTCGTAGGAGACGTTTGCGAACACGCCCGGAAGACAGGACGAAGGATGCGTTCAAGATGTCCTCGCGTAGTCCGTTGCTACTCTAGGAGACGTTCCCAAACATTCCCGGAAGACAGCAGCATGGAGGACGCCCGTTGTAGAGGTTGGCGAACACGTCTGGAAACAGGACGCGTACTTATTATGTCGCCAACTGGTCTGTTGCTACTCTACTAGGAAAGGTTTGCGAATATTCCAGGAAATCTTGTCGACGAGAGGATGGAACAGTTACACCCCTATCCACCGTGTTGTTCCCGGGTGGGAGAAGAGAGAAACCCTTGTATGTGAGCTGTGCATGAGCTGAAGCCGTCGGTTATTGTGGTCAGTGATGACGACACAGCCTACGGCAAGGAGAGACATGGATGGGACTATTATTTATCTTGGGAATCAACTTACATAGCTTGTGTTCTTTGCTGTAACGGTTATCTTATTGATGTGACTTAACCAAGCATGCATTGCAGGAAGAGGCAAGGAGTAATCACGAAATTATATAGAAATTGGTTAGCTTCAATTACTATAGACTTTGTACTTGTACAAGTAGATTCGAAATCTCAATGTTTCAAAGATTCCACACGGTATTATTAATATATATTAATATCTATAACGGGACAGTAAGTGCTTTTTCTTATTTTACGTATACAAAAATAATTTATGTCCTCCAAAAAGGCATTAGCCTAAGTAGTAGATCTCTGCCATTTGAAAGTAGACGTAAAAACGTTCTACATATAATTAAATTAAGCTAACTATTTAAGACTTCATAGTGATGGATATATTTCTTGATAGTTGGTAAAAGTTTTGACGTTTGTCTTCAAAATACTCATGTTTGTTAAACAAAATACTTAAAACGTAGGACAATGTAAAATTTATTTGTTGTTTGTAAATTCCTTCTGTATAGAACGTTGTATAAATTTTAATTTATAATGGTTTATGCTTAAAATGATATTAATTCATCAATAAATAGATGTCTGTTATATGTAAACCCCACACACGACTTTATTTCATTTTCAACACATCACGATCCTATTCTTTGTACACTTAACAGAATTTCTTAGATCATGGAATAGTGTAATGCATCTTCATCTAAAGCGAGAAGAGTTTCCTTGTTCAAAAAACACATTTTTACTCTTTATTATTTCTAGAGAGTTACGTCGATCCATCCTGTTTTATTGCTGAAATGTTTCCTCTCCGCTCTGCAACCCTCTCTGTAACTTTCCTCAGCTCTTGAGTCTAAACCCGCCCCTCCAGTTCACAAGTTGCTAAGTTAAGTTATTGTACTCCGCCATCATCCAATATTTCACAGACACCTTGACGCTATCTCGCTACTATATTTCGCCATTTCCAACTTATCTCGAATTGTTCCGTTCGATGGCGACAACGCCAGACCAGACCTCCAAGCTGTATAGCTGGAACTGGAAGTAAAAAGACATTAAATACCGAGCTAGTCTAACTTGCCACGACTGAAAATTCAGCCTTGAGGGGGGACAGTAGGGGACAAAGATACAATATTTCTCGGGGGTGTCCAACTGTCCAGGACACGTATTTATAAGGTCATATAGCGTCGGCCACATCAGATCCATCACACATCGCCGGGGTCGTCAAATTGATGACAGTAAGAAACGTAGTGGTGAATAAGATAATGAAAAAGAGATAAAAATGTCCACAAGAGCCCTCTTTGCGAGCACCGGTCACCACGAGGAGGGACCCACCTCGACCAATTTAATAAAATTGTTGAAGCCTTTCTACAGAATAGACAAGTTTATTTTGTAATGTTACTCAAACATCAAGTTTAACACAGGTTTAATTGTTATGTCTGTATAAATATTTCTGGTTGCCCTCCCCCTCACCCCTCAACGCCCTAGAACAACTGCATATTACTGCATTAGCAACATGATGCAATAATATCTCTCTTCATATAGATCATGGTTGTTGGCTGCACAGTTTACACATGAGTCACAAAGGATGCGGTATTTGCTGCCTGAACACAACGTACACATCTCATTGCATCGCCAGGTAATGTGAATTACTCGCAGTTAGTTTACTGTGAAGCTGCGACACCGCATACACAACACATCACACTACTCATCGCCAGGTAACTGTTGAGTTGAGTGCGACGGAGTAGTTACTGCCTGAACACAACGTACACATCTCATTGCATAGCCAGGTAATGTGAATTACTCGCAGTTAGTTTACTGTGAAGCTGCGACACCGCATACACAACACATCACACTACACATCGCCAGGTATAACTGTTGAGTTGAGTGCGACGGAGTAGTTACTGCCTGAACACAACGTACACATCTCATTGCATAGCCAGGTAATGTGAATTACTCGCAGTTAGTTTACTGTGAAGCTGCGACACCGCATACACAACACATCACACTAGACATCGCCGGGTATAACTGTTGAGTTGAGTGCGACGGAGTAGTTACTGCCTGAACACAACGTACACATCTCATTGCATCGCCAGGTAATGTGCATTACTCGCAGTTAGTTTACTGTGAAGCTGCGACACCGCATACACAACACATCACACTACTCATTCATCGCCGGGTATAACTGTTGAGTTGAGTGCGACGGAGTAGTTACTGCCTGAACACAACGTACACATCTCATTGCATCGCCAGGTAATGTGCATTACTCGCAGTTAGTTTACTGTGAAGCTGCGACACCGCATACACAACACATCACACTACTCATTCATCGCCGGGTATAACTGTTGAGTTGAGTGCGACGGAGTAGTTACTGTCTGAACACAACGTACACATCTCATTGCATCGCCAGGTAATGTGCATTACTCGCAGTTAGTTTACTGTGAAGCTGCGACACCGCATACACAACACATCACACTACTCATTCATCGCCGGGTATAACTGTTGAGTTGAGTGCGACGGAGTAGTTACTGTCTGAACACAACGTACACATCTCATTGCATCGCCAGGTAATGTGCATTACTCGCAGTTAGTTTACTGTGAAGCTGTGGCACCGCATACACAACACATCACACTAAACATCGCCGGGTGTAACTGTTGAGTTGAGTGCGACGGAGTAGTTACTGCCTGAACACAACGTACACATCTCATTGCATCGCCAGGTAATGTGAATTACTCGCAGTTAGTTTACTGTGAAGCTGCGACACCGCATACACAACACATCACACTACACATCGCCAGGTATAACTGTTGAGTTGAGTGCGACGGAGTAGTTGAACACAACGTACACATCTCATTGCATCGCCAGGTAATGTGAATTACTCGCAGTTAGTTTACTGTGAAGCTGCGACACCGCATACACAACACATCACACTACACATCGCCAGGTGTAACTGTTGAGTTGAGTGCGACGGAGTAGTTACTGCCTGAACACAACGTACACATATCATTGCATAGCCAGGTAATGTGAATTACTCGCAGTTAGTTTACTGTGAAGCTGCGACACCGCATACACAACACATCACACTACACATCGCCGGGTATAACTGTTGAGTTGAGTGCGACGGAGTAGTTACTGCCTGAACACAACGTACACATCTCATTGCATCGCCAGGTAATGTGAATTACTCGCAGTTAGTTTACTGTGAAGCTGCGACACCGCATACACAACACATCACACTACACATCGCCAGGTGTAACTGTTGAGTTGAGTGCGACGGAGTAGTTACTGCCTGAACACAGCGTACACATCTCATTGCATAGCCAGGTAATGTGAATTACTCGCAGTTAGTTTACTGTGAAGCTGCGACACCGCTTACACAACACATCACACTACACATCGCCAGGTATAACTGTTGAGTTGAGTGCGACGGAGTAGTTGAACACAACGTACACATCTCATTGCATCGCCAGGTAATGTGAATTACTCGCAGTTAGTTTACTGTGAAGCTGCGACACCGCATACACAACACATCACACTACACATCGCCAGGTGTAACTGTTGAGTTGAGTGCGACGGAGTAGTTACTGCCTGAACACAACGTACACATCTCATTGCATAGCCAGGTAATGTGCATTACTCGCAGTTAGTTTACTGTGAAGCTGCGACACCGCATACACAACACATCACACTATACTCATCGCCGGGTATAACTGTTGAGTTGAGTGCGACGGAGTAGTTACTGCCTGAACACAGCGTACACATCTCATTGCATAGCCAGGTAATGTGAATTACTCGCAGTTAGTTTACTGTGAAGCTGCGACACCGCATACACAACACATCACACTACACATCGCCGGGTATAACTGTTGAGTTGAGTGCGACGGAGTAGTTACTGCCTGAACACAGCGTACACATCTCATTGCATAGCCAGGTAATGTGCATTACTCGCAGTTAGTTTACTGTGAAGCTGCGACACCGCATACACAACACACCACATTGGCAGGTAGCTGTTGAGTTGAGTGCGACGGAGTAGTTACTGCCTGAACGCAACGTACACATCTCATTGCATCGCCAGGTAACTGTTGAGTTGAGTTTTGAGTGCGCTCCCGTCAGACTGCTGTAACAATTCAACAATAATGTAAGTGCTCTCTCTACTCTCAAAGAAAAGTAGCATTAATAATTGTATGTTTACAAATTACACCGATCGATAGGTTCCTCCAATATAGCGTATTTTTGTACAGCGCGAACATTGTTCATGTCTTATCTCGACGACCCTTTGTGACGTTAGGGTGGCTTGGATGACATCTTTAAAATCATTACTCCTTGAATAAACTTAAACTGCGTGAAGAGTCCGTTACATCTATTGTGAATTATGAAAATATGGTTTTGTCATGTTTAGAGTAAATTCACAACCTGTATTTCTATAGTAACATTTTACTAGCTACCTTTTGAATTGGAAGCAAGAGAATATCCCTCTTTGAGGTGTTCATAGAACGAAAACAATTTCGTTTCATGTGGGGACGTCACTATTTGAGAACAACCTGCTACGTACTGGCACTGTACTAGTTCAATAATGTATTGGACCGTAAACAGTTCAGTGAACATAATAGACGAGGTCACGAGACAACTTTTCTTCTTTGATGCTATTTCCTTGACACTCTTTGTACTCCGCACTGGCATAAAGGTTTGTTGCCATGGTAACTAGGAGATAGATCCCCTCCCGCCCCCCCACTCGACGCCGTCCCAGCAGCGCCGCCGCCGGTAATCCTTCACACTTTGAGCGCGAAACCCATTCCTTTTCCTCGGGGCCAATCGCGCAGCGCCCACGATAGCTCCACTGATAGCCGCTATACGTTGCTCCTCGTCTCCCCGCAGCCTCCACTCCAGGGGCCGATGCATTATTAAGATAGGGTGAGAAATATGAGGGCCATTTCGGCGCGATAAGACGCTAATGGTTTCAACTTTGCACTCTATCGGTCCGCGAATACCGTCCTACAGAAATACGCATAAAATAGTGGTTCTACTGTGAAGAGCATTGCCGTCGCCGCTCGAGGCGTTTTATGACCTCGTTCCAACAATCACTGACGTTAGATAGCTGGCTCATGTCTGCTGGACCAGCAACGCTGATAGCCCCCTCGAAGGGTGGAGGCATTAGCTCGAGACAACTGTGTGTGTGGGCACTCACTACAAATTGACTTCCTCAATCTCATCGCATCCACCCCAACTACATCCAAATTACTCCCCTTATCCCCTTCAACCCTCATGATATTGTAATTCTCTCCGGACGTTGTGTAGCCCGGGTGTATAATTTGATAGGATCATAACTGCCGGCTGAATATTGAATACATTATCCGCTGTCGAAACAACTGAATCGACCCGTGTGGCTCCCTCGCTTCGAGTGATTCTACCGCCCTCTATCTCACGCCTCTACGCACTAAACGATCAGTGGAGACAAGAACCGAAATTGGATTCTGATTGTCACAGGGGATGCACAAGGGGAGATGGGGGAGGGAAGAATAAATTGACAGACACATCATATTTGGCGAGAAGATAGAGCTAAGTATAGAGTCGGCTTCCGGGACGCTAGATAGAGCCACTGACGATGTGCTACTGGCATTTTCGCTATAGACTATTTTAAAACCAATTTCTAACATAATATTCCGATCCACGTGTCAAAAGAGTTTCAGAATTGTTCAAGCTTACCAACAGGAAAGAAAGTCGTTAAAACATGGTTGACGTTTTGTGTCAACTGCCTTTAAAAATGGTTCACATCATCCATAGGTGAAACACTCTGTGAAACAGATTCAAACTGTAAGCAATATTGTAACTTCATTAGTATCTTGTTCATCTCAAGGTGAAAACTCGTTGGAGGATAGTTTATGCGAATACCACTGCTTCTACTACTGCATATAAATGCTCGTCAAATTCTTCATGGTATTTAAAATTGTTCATAAAATCGTAAGTATGTTTCCTACAATACAAGAATGCTTGGGGCATGAATATTGACAATATATTATTTCGAATAGGTAGACTACGTTACCAGTTCCTTCCCGTTTGACTTAAGATCGTACTGATTAAAACAAAAACTACCAATAGCCTACAAACCATGCAAATAACTTCAAATTAACAAATGACTTTGAAATGTATTACTTAAAACACTGCGTCTAATCGGGTGTATTCACATACTGCGCATGGTGGCTTACTGGAAGCCACATTGGGATGTGATTGATAGTTCACTGTTAGAATGTTATCTGTGGTTTCAGCTGGCGTTATAAGTTGAAGTTTACCTGTTTTCCAACTTTGGTTTGCTATTATTACTGAAAATCAACTTAAATAAATTGTCTCTTATTTCTGCCAGTCTTTTTGTTGTTTACAATGGCACACATATTATTTCCGTAAACTTTACCGGGGGATATACGTGTTCGAACTCTCATATTTCCCCGTTAACAGGAAAGGATACCTTTACGTCAAAATTACCGCACAAAATTTTAATTTTTAAATTATATCACAATTATGGGCTTCGAAATCGAAAATCTGAATCAACAGTGCACTGTGGTTTGGTAAGCTCTACATACTGAATGCTCTAAGTTGTGTCACATTGTAATCACTAATCAGTATGTTTTTTATTTCTAATTAATGTTATAACTAATTATCGATTTAATAATCAAAATAACTACGCTAATGGTTATCATATTTCATTCAGTCTGTAGGGCTTATCAAAACAAAGTGCGCTGTTGACCCAGATTTTCGATTTTGTGTTGCAATCTTGAGATATAATTAAAAAATGAAAATTTTCTGCGGTTTTTGACGTAGAGGTATCCCAATATTATTCGTTTTTGATTGACAGCTAAATGAAATAGTACTATAGGTGGCCTCCAATATGGCCGATGTGACGTCACGTGAATACTCCCTATAGCATGAGGACACGACCGGGATTAACAAGGTATGGTATGTCGATAAGATGCTCACATGTAGGCTATTCGTGTAGCTTGCTAATGCACAAATTATGTTGTAGTTTGTTCGCATAGCAACCTAAAGAAACTTCATCCCATATAGACGGGTGTATGAGACCGAGTCGTTATAGCCAGTCGAAAGCCTGATCTCACTTTCGTCTCAACCTAATCCCAATTACAGACCTGAATAGTTGATGTTGAATATTTTGGAGCAATTTCTGTACTAACCCTTCATTTTAACTGGATACATCTGAAAATAGCTCTAGGAGATTTTGTAAAAAGATATGATTCGAAAGTGTACATTTTAGGTTTCTAGTATGTATGATTCGTCAACTCAGCCAAGTATTGAGCCATCAACAAGTTTATTGTTTACTTCCCTTGCTTTTCAACACTTTTTTAAGCTTTTTTCTTGTTTGCTTGTATATTGTATACATTGCGTGCGCTCCACAGTCTTTGTAGTGTCATTTCCCTTCTGACGCATGTTAGGTGTGTATTATTAGTTTTAATTGATTGCGTTGTCTATTTATCAGTCGTAGATAAGTAGTAATGGCTGAATGATGATGATGAATGAGAAAGTGGGATTCACCCATACACAGGCCTATGTATAGCTAGAACATGATCACGCGACGCGAGAGTTCGGAGTTAAAAAGTGCGAATTTAAATTAGCTTATTTTTTATTGTATTCTCAAATTGAGACATTTTGTGGACTATATAGGCTATATCAGTAAAGGTGTTTCTTTTCGTTTCAATTAACGGTACAACTACCTAGAATATAGTGTGTAAACCATGGATTCAATTTTCAACACTTCTTGGCTTAGGAATAAGTAAACGCTGACTTTGGAGCCGTCCCAGCAACGAAGCACTCAATAAATTCAAAGTTGTTCTGAATCGACCTTGTTGATTCTGGCATTTGTCCGCAGGTGTTCGCACTGTCAAATCACTGATTCATATGTTTCATATTTGAAATATAGATCTTTGATTGGTTATCGCTCACTAGTTGGTGGTGTTTGGAGCCTACAAGGTTACCCTTCAGTCGCTTTAAATTGAAGTCGCCCACTGAAAATCAGTCTTGTTACTGAGTAGGAAGTCTCTATAAATACGAATTTATTTATTTATAGATGAGCAAACCGATAGCAATCTATTTAGGTAGTAGTTATTGGAGGTAGTTTATTCTAATTTATACCTATTGTATAGACGAAATTAGATAAACATGCATACTACAGAAACTGTTCGCGATCAGTGATACCCCCCCCCCCCCCCCCCCCCCACACCAGGTTGTAATAATTGTAACTGTTCATAATTTGACTGCATCAGAAATGTAGACCACTATAGATACCATAGAGCATAGATTCACCATACCACCTTACCTATTTACCATTCATTTTATTCATTCATTTTATTCATTCATTTCACTTTTCATTTTACTATTCATACATATTTACCATAGATAGCTAGACCATCCTCCAATGAGATTTCTATTTCGACGCGCCGAACGTCGAACGCCGGACGTCGAATTCGATTCCAACTGCGCTTTCAGGCTTCCTGCATTCTGATTGGTCAGTTGATGCGCGGCCGTCCAGCGCGCATCGACGTCCATGTTATGAACCCAGAATAGGCCTACCTGGTCATAATACTTGGTTGTTCATTTTGACAAGACTGCGTTGAAAGACGAGTTTCAACAGCTAGCTTTATTTGCGTATATTGGGCTCACTGTCCTCTTGTCTGCTTATTTTTAACACGCTCTCAAACCAATGGTCGGTTGTTCTTAGGCCCGGTTTCACCATAAGTTCAGTCTCGTGATTAGCCACTAATTGAGGATTTGTTCCAATAACAAACATGGTGCCTGCTTCAATTGATTTGATTATTTCGTGTTTAACGACGCACTACACAGCTTAGGTCACATGACGTCTTCCGAATCAGATCCATCGCGGGGATCGTCATAGGGGGAGTCCAGCAAGGGAGGGTGGGTCATGTGGGAGTAGGATTCTTAAATGGGAGATGTTACAGTAGGGGGGAGGGGATGGAAAGGGTCTCTTTTGTCGTCTCTTACGACTGGTAGAGTCACTCCGGCCTATTCTACCCCGGGCCCAGAAGGGGGCCTGCTTGAAGACACCATGCATTTTGCATCCAATCCGAGATGATCACATCAAACTAAGTTTGGTGAATTAGGACCTTTTTATAGGGTATAGGAAAATAACTCTGGATGTTGTTATAAATCTTCGAAAAAATTCGGGCAAGTGACAAGCAACCACTCCAGCTACCACCCGAGCATGTGTAATTACTCTGTTGCGCTCCGTGTACAATAGATTGAACGTATGAGCTGATCAAGTCAAAATAAGTGTTTTGCACACAGACCACATTCGTTGACTTGGGAGACTAAACATCCTGACACCTTCACAGTTATCATGCAATACATGTTATAATTGTCCCGAAACTACGTTAGAGTTGCTTTCGTCATACACGAGTGGTTCGCGGCCAACCAGCGAGCCCCGATCTCAAATACCGATCGCTGATTGGTCCAAACCACTCGTCTATGACTAACGCATCGGTAAGGTTGTTTCCGGACAAATATTCTTGCACGCTGCCCTACTCACATCTATGTGCTGTCTCTGAATATATACTTGCCTCCAAACAACTTTACCGAAGCGTTCGTCATTTTCTTTTTAGACGAGTGCTTCGTTGCCAATCAGCGATGATAGGTATTTGAAATTGGGATCGCTACACTAATCTATGGCTAAAGCATCTGTAAGGTTGTTTCGGGACAAGTATACGATACCGCGAATTCATGTCTGATGACTATTTCTAAGTCATCTGCAACTTTTAAAACACAAAATATGTAAATGTTTTTTTTTTTGTAATATTACCGCCACAATGTCCATCAAATGTCGTTACATAATTAATAAAGTTTTATCTTCTCTCTAGGTCATATTTCAATTCTTATGTTTAAAGCTGCTTCCTATGCACGCACGCATTGCTGCGTTTATTACTTTTGCTTCCTCCCTGGCCTGTTAGCTCCGCTCGTACCACTACACTGAACTAAACACTCTGTTAACATCTAGTCTCCAAGAAAGACCAACATGAAAATATCTACACACTTTACTACAATTAGTTTTACCATTCGTTATACTGGGTTCAGTAATTACGTCATAATGTGATGTACACTCCGTTCAGTGTAAAACACCGATGCACTCTTGGCTGTGGTGCAGACGAAGACACGGGTAGATGTTTTCCTCACGGGTAATAGCAGCAAGCTCCGTGTTCGGTTAGCACTGACTTCTTCATTATGTCGTAACTCAGGTGCCCACAGACGATAACATCCAGCCACTCTTTATAACTTCTACTGGAATCCCTTATCTTGAAAGTCACTTCTTTCTTATAACGTCTAGTTTAGTGGTATCGTAATAGTATCTTGGAAATAACAACTAAGGTTAAGTTATTTTTATTATGTTTAACATACTATAATCAATTTTATAATTGGTCTGTTGTTGAAAAGAATCTCGAGGATTTGGGTCATTCAAGACATTTTTACAAAAGTGTCTCGTCTCGTGACAATTTGTCCGAATGAACGCTATAATGGAAATATATGTCTTGAAGATGACGGTAGGTCTCGATCACAAGTTAATTAGCATCAAACATGGCCATGGATTGGTTGGGTTGAGTTGCTCTCGTGGCGTAGTGGCCGTACCGTTCATCTGATAATACTACAGTTCGTACGTTACAAATTCGAATCCCACGGAGGCCATATAATTTGAGCATTGATGTATTGTGTCAAATTTCTTCGTGTATCGTATCGATTAGCATTAGATTTGCCAGAATATGTGACGTAAAGCCAAATATCATGGTAATGTTCTGACATACCTTATTGTGGTAATGTGTAGTGCACATTTCTGTACTATTGTGTAATTGATTGATGGTATTAGCCAAACGGTATGGTAGATGGCACACAGGACTTTGTTCGCACAGAGTACTCGGACCATTGAGCTGAAAACATGTATAATCATTATTGTAATACATACGTATACATAAAACCAAATGTCATTACACTTAATTAAAAATATGTTTGTATAAATTTTAAAAAAAATGAATTGAGGGCAAGAATGGGAGAATTTATTAAAAATACTACAGTTTATATTGTAAAAAATTTCTTAATAAAACATATACATAAATGAAACAATAAACAACAAATAAGGTATACCGCATGAAATGCCAGTTGACTTGTGAAAAATTGTCCTAAGACGAACACAACTCCGAGATAGTATCAGGTGAATCAAGAGTGAACGAACGCTCGCTTAGTGATTCCTTCAGTGAATTAACGTTCGCTGACGCTCGCGTAGTGGTTATGTCTGCGTGTGGAGTGCGGACCTTCACAACATAGATTTGATTGAATCGACACCCCGACAGTCCTGAGTTGAGATTTACAAGGTTTTCCTCGGGCGTTGCTCAAAGTCATAACACTAATGCTGGGATTGGGTATATTAAAATGTAGTATAATTATCGATCGAGCCTCCATCATTGCATTCAAATATATATAATTATATCTACAGGTAGAAATTCAGAATGGGCAGGTGTGAATTCAAGGAAAAATGATCAAACGTGGTTATCTTCATTGGAAGTTGAAACAAGTCAGCCAATTTGTTTTTTATCTATTACAATTCTCAACATATTAGATTGTTGATGCCTAAAGGCACGGAAGGAACGTATTGTACGTCCCACATATAAGTGTGAACTTCATTGAACATTCCGAGAATACCCCAATGTATGACGTACTGGCGATGTCTACATCGAAAACTAACGTTGAACAACTAAAAATATAAAAAGAAATATGTAACTTTGTGTTATACATCCTGATTTCTGAAACGGCTGAATTCGATTTTTTTTATTTTGGATACTTTGTAATAGTGGTCGAACAGGTTCGAATACAGGCATAATTTATTACAGGATATACGACCAAAATTTACAGAATCGGGACTCACCGAATTGATCTTGAATTTACTAAAATATGTTTTTTATGGTTGAGGATCCCTGTACATAAATAGTATTAAATGTGAATAGACTATATCGTATCTAGCTAACATGTTTGTTGTTATGTTGTTTGTAGACGAGATTTTCTTAGTTTAACGCTCCCCTCCATCTCTATGTCCCCACCCCTTACCCCCGTGACAACCCAACAATCATATCATATTTATTCATTTAATTTTATATTATTTATAATCAGTCATATTTATCATGCTGGGCGGTGGTCATAACTTCATAACTAAGGGATGGAGCTTCAAACTATATCAAACTAAGAATATCTGCCCTTAGTAGCTATATATTTGTGTGCTTCATTTGATTAACATTAATTACACGATAATTCGTAATGTATTAGTTTATATTATAATATATTCCTTGGCAAAAACAAGATTATCCAGCTGTGGCGAAGATGCTTTACCAGGGCCCCAGGACAAATCGTGTTTAAATTGCCGGTTTTAAATATCCAATACGTACATATTAAGTATTTATCGGAGGTTTTCACAAGATAAAGTGGCCGGTTTGTGGTGACAGATGCGGTTGAGGTTACCAGGTACCTCGGCCCGAAGCTCGGCGGACATTGCCGAGACTTCCCTCGGGTCGGCAGGTGAGCCAGCTCAGCCTTCAGCCGTGAATGACGATTTATTGGCTCCTTAATTTTACCTTTTTTATGTCTTGATTAAGAAAGTTGGGCACGGAAATTGAGCTATAAAATTAAATTTATTCCATGCTTCACAAATGTTTCGTTTTGTTTGTGCAAATTTCACCTTGCTTCGGTATATAAACAGGTTGTTGGAGTGCGTTAAGGCCCATGTTGCCGATAATGATTGTGTTTATCGTTTCATGTTTATGCAACGAGGCTAATCGCTATTATAGGCGGTGTTATTGGAGGTCAGATCATGTATCGACCCTGGAATGATTGACACAAGTGGGCTTTGTGAAAGATCCACTCTGAAAAACCAGCCATCATTGTTTTGTAATGTTTGTTTGTGATGGATTATAGACACATGCACCTCAGTTCTGTCAATATTATTAACATCAAGTGAGACTTCGATGTTCATATAAAACACAGAGACGTGAGTGATATTCGTGTTTTTCCGATACATTTTAAACGTATCTAGTTATTCGGAAAACTGAATCTGTAACAACTTTTGGTAAAAATAAATTTTCGTTTGTCTTATTAAAGTACGAGTGAAGTAAATTTTGCGAGAAGGATACAAAATTTGTTAACTGACAATCACATACATTTGTTATCCGAACAATTAAAGGTAATCAAGTAATAAAGATGATAAAAAAAAAACTTTAATCTGTCAACTACCAAAATAAAATTGTATATACAACCGCCATAAGTAGGCCTATCACATGATAAAATAACTGTTCTAATGCTTACATTTCATCTTTCACGCAGTAAACTTTGGTCGAGATTGTGAGATTGAAGAAATTTTATGTTTTGTATAAGCGAACTTTTCCTGAGAACGAAAATGATTTGGTGATGTAATAAACTGTTTGAAATAGGTATAGGGTAACTAAGGTAACTATAAGGGAAAGCTCTTCTGAATTATTCTAAATTCGTCTGTAATGAACAGTTATTGAACACACATCTTACTATACGTGCTTGGGGGGGGGGGGGGGGGATGCTTTACAAGAAACAGTGCATGAATTGTTTTGTGGAGTGGATCTAAAGGTTTAAGTGATGGGCTTTGCCATATGATCGATCTTTTGTTTAACAATAGTGCAATCTGAACTGTATGCTCACAACTGTTAGGTATGTCTGGCCAAACAATTAACATTATTTAAGTAATAGATTTTTTTAGATGAAACGGATGTTATAAATTATATTTCATTCTGCATTAATTTCGTGTTCAACGACATTGTTTTTCTTGAATTATAGCTATTACTCATTACTCGTGCATATGTGATTATTTAATAACTTTTTATGATTTAACTGGACAGTCGTGAATACGCTAGATAAAAATACCACCACTTTAATATAGTGGTGCATTAAATGGGACACCTGCAACTTCAGTTACTTCTTTTTACAGCTTAGTAACAACTACCTATAGCACTGTCTTCTCCGGTCATAACAAGTGCTTGTTAGCGAGAGATTGGGAGACGATTTCTCATTTTACAATTTGTCATGCCCATAAGTGAGCAAGTAAGTCTGCATGCACCCCAATACACGTGCTTTTAACACCGCGTCCGCGTAAGTATACTTTGATCGTGGAATGCAGGATGACTGCAAATTTCCCCTCATTAATTTTTCAACCCGAAGATTATGAACGGTTTTCGTCACAAGACGCGGCTAATCGCATCCATGCACGGACGCGGCTTGTAGGGGGGTAATTGCTGTGGGGTTGGCTACGTGCTCATTGCGATTCAGCACGCCCGTCCGTAGCACCGCTCGTGACAAAAATATGCGGCCATCAAGCGAACGCGAGTAGCATTGACAATTTGCAGTCATCGCGCCATTACCCTAATGAAGACATGTATAGTTAAGTGTCTGAAAATGGCATGATCGTTTAGTAGACGGCAACAGTTGGTCTTAATTGCTGGTTGCGGTTATTATTAGGTATGAGGCTGCCTATGTGGTGGACCGGTCGGTAAAGATGTCTTCAGAAGGGGCGAGATAAAGAAGTGATTAGGATGTGAGAGATTTTGTAATGAGGTGAAATTTTAATCTCAAATTAAAATTATGTTTCGCTTTTAATTATCTAATGTGTATTAATTCACTATCGAGTAAGATCGTGAGTTCTGCTCTGGGCATCATGTTGTGTAATGACTAATGACTAATGAACGCTCTCACTGGTCACTGGGCGTCGCTTATGTTGTGATGCCAGCATGTGTGTAGCTCGTTGGTCTATTCCTGCTTCCAATGCAGAAGGTCCAGGACTCAATTTCTGGTTCGGGCTTAAGTTTTTGAACTTTGGAATTCGACTTATAGCCATCTGTACGGACTTAAACGGTGACTTTGGAGCAAACGAAGCAAAATTAGTTCTTCTAACTGAGTGGCTAGACAATAAATACAAATTTATTTATGTATGTATTTATTCCAGACCAGTGAGAATGCATTTTGTCTTACTACATCTCTCCCTCGGGAGGCATCAGCGCATAAGATACTTGACGAGAAACATTCCAATTCAAGATCAGAATTTATCAAAAATTCTTAACATTTTTATTGAAACGTCAATCATTTCACACTTTCCATCAGGAAAACATGAAACAGAAGATGTTAAATACCCTCTAAAACCTTGCAAGCTCTTGAACACGGTTATCCAGAAGCTGATCGCCTAGCATTAATGTTGTCCTCTTAAAGGCCCAGTAAGGGTTTCAAACAACATTATTTTAAAATAAAGATTGCTTCTTAAAATTAGTAACGCAGAAAACTGTAGTGAAAACGACCCGCTCGTTCTCCAGATATTTGCGCGCGACTGTAACAGCACGTGGCCTATTGGCGCGTCACGAAAGGTCTACTCCGCCCGCATACCGCTACGCCAGGTAGAGAAACAAGCCACTGCTACTGTCAGTCGTATAGTGTCAACTTGTCATTCCACTCGTGACTCGTGGACTTATCTGTGTTTGTACGTTAATTAAAAAGTTTGTCAGTTCGTTCGTTTGTTTGATTGCTCGTTAGTTTAATTGTGTGTGCGTGTGTTTTTGTTTCCATTATGGTCAACAAATGTTGCGTTTTTCGGTGTAACAATTCCTGCAAGAGCAATCCGAACATATCTATGCACAGTTTCCCTCATAAGACACGATTTCCTGTTCTCCATAAACAGTGGTTAAATAAACTAAAACGGAAGAACTTTGTTCCCTCTAAACATTCACGCGTGTGTTCCATTCATTTCGATGATGACGATTTTGAAATATCTTCGCGTCTAAAAGCTGAATTAATGGGTTCTAAGATTATTAAAATACTAAAACCAAATGCAGTTCCATCCATAAAGTTGACCGGTACAAGTGAGCCTGCAACCATATAGAGACAATCTAACCATCTAAAAAAAAAATGTGTTCAAGACGCAATAGAAGCAATGCAAGAGCCACAACCATCCACAAGTGTAATCGTCCCCACGAAACCCAAAAAATTAAAGCAAGCTGTCGAGTCGTATGATTCAGATAGTGGCAGTGGAATTCTAGACCTAAGCCAATGTTTAGAAATCAACCAGACATCTTGCGAAATAGAAGTCCAATGTGAAATGGGAACAGAAACGTATCGTAATGTAAGCAACCACTATTCCGATTCGGAAAATGAAACTCTTCAAGATGACTTACGTGACCACACTTATAAACCGATCGATGAAGTGGAAACGGTCGAAGATTGCGATAATGATTATGGCAGTGACGGAGACGGAGAAGAAAATATAGGTGAGAATGTGCGAAACGAAAACAATTTCCCAAACGTGTTTTTTGTGTTTTGGCACTGTATATTACAACTGTTTAGCTTTTGTCAGCTGTGCGGCAAGCCTGTAATTCATGTAAAGAATTTAATTCAGGGCGCTATTTTAATTGTAACTACTACATGTCTCGACGGCCACGTCTACGTTTGGATGTCTCAGCCAAAGATAGGCGCCGTACACGCAGGGTCAGTGAACATTGCTGCGGCCATTTATACTTGTGGCGTTAGTTTTACGTCATTTCAACGATTCGCCCAAGCATTGAAATTGAATTTCATGAGCAAAAGTACATTTTATGATATGATAAAAAAACATGTGCGCCCTGTCATCTTAAACGTTTGGCAAAATCAGAGGAACGACGAATTTGATCGAATCAAATCTTTGCCGAATGAAACCTGGGTGTGCGGCGATGGGCAATTTGATTCGCCTGGTTTCTGTGCTAAATTCATAACGTATACAATCATGGACATAAAATCTGGCCGCATATTAGATTTCATTGTAATGCAGAAAGGCCAAATTACGACTGAACTTGAAAAGGCTGCGTGTGAAAGCATTTTGAAGAAGTTGTGTGATAAAATCGATATCAAACTTTTTTTAACAGATCGTCACAGAGGTATAGGCCTTCTTATGAGAACCATATTTCCATCCATACATCATGAGTTTGATGTGTGGCATCTTGCAAAAAGCTTAGCAAAAAAAATTAAAGCCTGCTCTGCCAAAAATTCACGACTTTGTGAATGGAAGTCGAGTATTACCAATCACTTGTGGTGGTGCGCCGAATCTTGCGGTGGAAACTCAGATGTACTGGTGGAAAAGTTTATTAGTATTCTAAAACATGTTGCTGGCATCCACAAATGGGATGGTAACAATCATTTTCACGAATGTGAACATGAATTGGAAGAAGATGGTAATTCCGAGGCCCAACCTCGAAAATGGCTTCAACCCGGCTCCCAGGACTATCAAGCGCTCACAAAAATTGTACTGGACAAAACATTCCTGAAAGACCTGAGACATACGAGTAATTACTGCCATACAGGTAGGCTACTTTTAATTTTTAATTTTCTAATTAATTGTTTCTTACATCAATGTTTATTTCGTCGGTTCTGTGTATTTGTAAACCCGATGATTCCGATACACCGGAAGCCTGCTCGTAATAATTAATATTTGTACTTATAATTAATTTCGGCGAAAGATAGCGTCATTCAGAGCAACGTATTTTCTAAATTATGTTTTCATATGTTAGTGACCCCCCCCCCCCTTCCCCCTCCCCCATCCAACCTGGTGTCCCACGTTATTTTATGAATACATGCTTACGGACAATGCTAACTTTATCTCACCGTTCACTAGTGCATACCACACAGACTACGCATACTATTATTGTACCAATCCAAGTTCTCAGAAAAAATAAAATTACAAATACTTGAGATATAAATGAGAGGGCCCACAACAACCAACCCCATCGCAGGTATTCAGGCGTCAGCATGAGGCCCATTAGCGTGAGTCATAACACTAGACTGTTTTGTTTTCACAGGTGCACTGGAATCATTCCACAATCTAAGATTAAAATATTTGCCGAAACGGTCTCACTTTCCATACGACGGAATGGTTCTTAGAGGAATCTTAGCAATTCTGGATCATAATGGAAATTTAGAAAGACACCGCGAGGGAGAATACCTGCGATATTCAAAAGCTCAAAAGGAGTGGCTTTTAGTCAAGACGTATGAGGCTTCAAGAACCACCTGGCGACGTGAACTGATAGACAAGATTATGGAATTTAATACTTACGAGGTCAACCACGATTATGACGGCGTAGTTCCTCGAAATATTGCCCCCTTACCAAAACCATCTCTTGAAGATGTCAAACTCAGAGCTCGCTACTCTCGTTTCGCAAAACACTAACCATACAGTCATGTTCCTTCTACCTAATTATTTATAAGTAAATAGTAATTATGTGTGTAATATACGTACTATGCTGACGAGCAAGATGTGTCCAAAAATAACCAACCCACTTGGTTATACCTATGTCTGCTATGCACTGTTGAGATTGTTGATTTTGAAGATGTAAACTGTGTTATCGAATGGTAAATGCAAGACGTAGGCTTACGTAAACTCTAAATGTTTCGACAAAGGTAGGCCTACTTTAGTATTTTCTTCACTTAGTTACATTGGTGGACACTTATTTTCCAAACGTGATATAGGCTGTATGGGTGATAATAAATCAGTGGAAATTAATCAGGAATAACTTATATTCACAAAATAAGTTGCATTTGCCCAAAAAAAAAAATAACGCCCAATAACACACACTGTCACACAATAACTGTACAACATTAATTTATAAGAATCAATAAATCTTTAAAACAGTGCCAATCAAACAGATTCACACGATTTGAATTTGATTTGCATAGTGCAGTTTGTATTTATTCACTGGAATATTCTTCTACCACGCCGGCTACTGTTTTGAAGCCAGCATACACGCCATCAGCATCTGGATACTCCCCACGAATTATACTAACAACACAAGAAGGTAAGACGAATCGCCTAAATTGTCCGATTTTTTGCCATGAATTCATCCAAAAAACAAATTGCCTGTATGCGATATGCCTCCAGAGTGTGTTGCTTTCATTTTCAAGTTCTTTCTTCTTATCATTACATTTCGTTTGAAACAGTAAATTATGACGGGCAGTTCTCAAAGTATGTATATTAAGCACAACCGAATCAAATGCCTCGTGGTATATTATACAATCTGAATCTTGCCTTACATTGTTTATTACAACTGATTCAGAGCAGCATAGCTATGAATGAATGTACGCCGAGCGCGAGCTAGCTAGGCTACCACCCCTTCGCCCGGCTGACCGCAGACCTTGGGTGACGTCACGGGCTTCTATAGCATGGGGCAGGTAGAGCGCAGAGAACTCGTGAGCCTGTGGACCGATTTCGATGATTCTTTTTCTGTTGTTGTGCTAACGTTCCTTTGGTGACACGTAGAAAAGTTTTATCAAACCCTTACTGGGCCTTTAAGACATGGCTATGTAGGGTGTTATGATTAACCTTCTGCTATCCAAGCCCCTCTCCATCAGCCAAGACTGATTCACGTTCCTCCAGATAATGCCTGACAGATACCTCGGTATTAGCGAGGTAAAAGATATCTCCTTCACAAGGGATTACCACATCGGAATCCAGGCTCGGAATCGCATAGCTCGGATAGTATTTCCTTTCAAGCACCTTGGATCTCAAGTGGCTATCGAAGAGCTTTCACGTAACCTGGCTCAGATATCGCAACTAACAATCTTGAATCTAGACATGTCACACCCCCTCCCTCCTTTGTTCGGGCTTGATTACGAACTACCTTACACAAATCTCGTCAACCTGTCAATGTGTGAACTCAATCCCCACTTCAACGTGAGCGAGAATGGTCAATACGTGATTGCCCTTCGAACGAGTCATTAACAACCAGTCAACAGGTGACTAGAGTACGTCATTCATTAGCGCAGTACCCACCATGTTACACGTTTCAAAGATCTTATTAGGTGGATGCGAGCGCAGTTTGGGCATGTTATATGATGGTATATGCACTAGACATGAATGCTGCTATTCATATTATGCTTCTTTGCAAACAAATAAAGTAGATAAGACGAATCACGTTCACATCTCTCACAATCATGTTCGAACAAAAAATAATGTGTCGTAATCGCAGCTTATAAAATATAATACAATGTGTACGCCGAACAAGTACTTCTTTATCTAGGTTTTATTATTTCGTGTTAGTAACTTAACTAATAGTTAGAAGTTACTATAGGTGAAATAACTATGATCAAGACAACTCTCTTGGCGTTTTCTAATGGCCTACAATAGCTGCACTGAGGGTGCGTCTATTGCATTGTTGTGTATTGTTGTTCTAATACTGAATGCGGTCCAGTGCACATATTGGTAAACGCCATACACTCTTGTTTTAGGTTGCTGATTGTTATTTTTGAGGGCTGGTCCACACAGATTTTTAAGACATAGGATTTAAGGTTTAACGCGTAGTCGTAAAGTTGGATCATAGGAAACACGTACTGGCGTTCACACAAAGTTTTAGTTTTAAGACGTTGTTTTCATTGTTGTTTTTAAAACAACGTCTTAAAACCTTATGCATTATGTCTTAAAATCTGTGTGGACCAGCCTTAAATAAATATTAACATTCACATTCGTATGTTGAACACGTCGCACAAAACGTTTTCCTAATTTATTTGTTTCTTTATACTTAGAAACAATATACAGTTATTCACGAAGCTATTTATCTCATTGTTGTTTCCCACTAGCAATCAATTTCATCTATACCCGCGCATTGAGTCGGTTGAGACGCAGCGCAAAGTTGAGCAAAGCAATAGTTGCACGCTGAAACGGTAGGTGGCGTTGACTACGTCCATATGACACCACGAGCAACACCCTCATCTGTGTGGACTCCTCAGCGCCACCTGCTACTACGGGGTATATATATATCGTTTACGTTGTTGACGTGAAGGCAAACAGCCGAGGGCGTATTGAAAACAAACATTTCGGGAATCACTTCAACAAAGTTGTTTGAAAACCTGTGAAGCAAACAGATTTTCTGTTTGTTGTTTTTTGGTGTCGTGTATCGATGTTTTACTTGGTTGTAGATTTGTCAGGCAACGCACAAGTATGATGGGTAAATACATTTCTATAAGTTCATACCATCACATATCTTTTATCCATTAAATAAGTCCACCTTAGTACCCAATAATGTTCAAACTGCCAAGGCCTATCTACAAAGCCATTGTACTAGATTTTAAAAGTAAAAATATGGGAATTAATAACAAGATTCACCTTCTGAGATAATAATATGATGGAAAATAAATTGCTAATATTTTCCATTCTTCCCGCTTACAAGTGGCGTTGCCTGTGTTCTTCCACTATATTAACGTTTTCGACAACTTCAACGAATTTCTGCCTAATTCCTACCAATACCAAAAACTGCTGCACTAACTAAACACAACACTATATACTAACTATACACAACATAGAGTGTGTAGCAGTTTTTATATTTTATAAAAAAATGCGTTGATTTCAGGAATTCCTGCTTTAGGATGGCCACTTAAACTCACTATAAATTGATACATTTACTTTGAAATAACGGTAATTTCGATTATCGATTCGATTACCGATTGACCTAAAAATAACGCACGAGTATCGATATTAAAATTCATATCGAACGGCAACCCTAGCAATAACCTGGTATGCGTATAGTCCCCAAGGAGGACAATGAATGCAACCAGAACGAATGTAGAATGCGTCGCATACACAGAGGGTTGTCGGTACATCAGAGGGCAAAGGATACGATCTTATGACACGTAGCGGTACCGTAACAACCATGTATGATGGATGAGCGCAGGGGAGCTCTTCTCCTTGGTGTGTGAGTGACAACCCTGACGTGGCGGTGTCACTGAGAGGGGGGGGGGGGGGGGGAGCAGCTCGCTCGACACCATTGTTAGCGCGTTAGTGCCAAATTTAGAAGCAAAGTGGAAGAGTGCTGAGTAGAATAAAATGCTGCCAAAAGATGAAGCGATGCCAAAATGTCGGAGGAAATAGAAAATAATAACCCGCCCATCAGAGCAAGTTGATGTTTTCACAACGGCTTAGACAGTTGTGACGCGCGAAGACACAGTTGCTCGTATTTACATGAAATATTAAATCCAAGCAATTTCCACCCTAGGCACATTTTAAATTATGCAAACCCTTCGTCTAATTTAGCACAACAACGGGAATGACAACCTTAAAGAAAATAACGTCCACAATTGCACATTCATGTTCTGTAGATGGATGACGAATAATATATGCACTTAACTTTATAAAAGTCAGAATGAATGTCATAATTGACTAGGATTAAGTTGAGTCTTAACGTCTTCGTGAAATGTACATGAGTATCTATACATTTCCACGTCATAGTTATCACAGCAAATTTGTAAATTCAAACATTGTATTTTGATTTTGTTTGTATTGTAATGTGGTGACTAGTGATAACTATGCATTATTTATTTTATTATGTTAGATTACATTTTGTGACACATGGCGAATAACAACATCGTTGCAGCATGAAAGTGTGTTTAAGTGAAGCTTTGCCACCCTATATTATGTATAACTTATAGCTTCCGTGAGTGCCTACTTGAATGACAGGCTTAAAGATATGACATTGAGCAATTAATCGACATCATAATATAGACAATGAAGGTCGGTGTGTATTATAGTAGCTGGTTTTCATAAACGAAACAACAAAACAAGTGGAAGTGTCGCCTGTAGTTGTTGTTTCTTCTAGCTATAGATAGTTGTATCTTTCCGCTGCCCACTTTTCTTGTAGACATCCTTCGTTTCATCACCCGGACATGGTCTATCTTTGAGATTCGAGTTGCCTTTAGTGGCAACTACACGCATCGCTCTTGTATGATAATTAATGTAAAATGTCAAGCAATTAGGATACTACATGATTGAGAGAAAACTGAATTGTTCTAATTTGGTTCATTAGCTCGTCCCAATCTTGTAGCAATCAACTCTCGTTCAGCGGGCTTGTTTGTAGCGGAGATCTTGTCATTGGGGCCTCGGCTATCTTGACAAAAATCAATCCCGAAGTTTAGGCTTAGGACCTCCCAATACGAACCAAGGCATTAAATAAAACACAATCTTAATCTAACAAAAATCAGACCTGTTCATGATGAATCGTCCGCCCAGTCGGGTGATTGTCAGTTACGCACATGTGATTGTTGTAGATTGACGCGTTCAGAGGTCCTCCTTTCATATGGAGATAACTGCGACTCAGAACCCGGTCCTCGACTGACACGGCTCCATTTAGAATACAAAGCTAATCCATCAATTCGATAGTAGCTTCAGTCCTAAGTGATCCACTTGGTTTTCATTGTGTCAGAAAGCTTTGTTTAAAAAGATCGAGTGGCCCTTGCGCATTCCTATTAAGCTTCACGCTTTAATAACCTAAACAGCTAATAAAAAGATATGCCGTGTGTGTGTGTGGTATCAATTGTGTAAGAGTACTTGATTTCTAATTAAAAGGGTGATATGTCAACTTGGCACGTCATCTGTATTGAGAGAGATGATGCATTAGCTACAATAGCGATCACTCAGAGGAGAACATTCATGTCATGATCCGAGCAAAACCACAAGCTTTATTATAGTGTTAAGGTGTCGGGGAGATTTGTTTGATTGCGATGGCTCGTTTGGGGGGAGAGGGACTTAAAATCTACCAAAGCAACTAAAAATATGGGGTCCAGAGAGTTTCTCCAAAATCCCGTATTTGGAGGACGACAATCATTTTGACTTTGTGTGTGTGGCTAAACATTTGTTTCAGTATTGTTTTAGAATAAATTTTCCAGTAAATAAGTATGCATTGCACAAATATTGGCATCGTCAGTTACCATTTTAGACCTACTTCTATCTAACTACCAACCTCAGAAATCAGAATAGTAATCAATTACTCATCTCATGTATACCAATACAGTAGAATACGACGACAATACCGTAATAGCTTCAAAAATGTTTAATAACAGTGTTTTGATGGTAAGGAAATATTTGCAGTACTAACACAAAGAATAATAATATAGAATGTTTCCAGGAAATAGTGTTAACTATATTGTATTGTGATTTTTATTTAGTAATTATTATTATTATTATTATTATTCAATAATGTTGTCCAGTAACTCATAAACATCTGTTGGTTTTAGCTCGAGTCAATGGACTGAACTAAACGAAAGAGAGTTTCTCGAGGCTAAAAAATAAGTCTAGAACAGCTATATTTATTTTCTCCTAAACTAAGTTGACGATGACTAAGTACAGATTAACGTTCGTCAGTTGACATCAAAATAAGCGCTATCAATAATTATTTGCATGTATGGTGTTAAAATTGTCAACAATGTATTACTTGTTTTCTCAATGATTTTTAACGATGTGGAAGTAGTTTAAGCGACCCAGATAGGGACGTACTTCAGCGTAGAGTTTCGCTAGTAGTTGGGTTTTTAGTTGGAGAGGAACAAAATATACGACAGGAACAACGTGGGTAAATAGGACACAACGTATAACCTCTATAGTCGAGCATTGTCGCATTGAAATATTTAAACATATTTCGACGCTTGGAGCTATTAAAAGCCAGGCTATAAATAATATTGGACAAATGTGAGTTTGAAGTTTTAAAAGCCATCGGTCGAGTAAAAACAATTAAACACGAAACTTATGATATAAGTAACTTTAAGTTACGCTAATGCAGGTAGTACCTAGTAATATTTCATGCATTAAATTTGACATGAGCTTGTCGCCGAGAAAACTTGCACAATCAGTCCAAAAACTCGCGCTTTGGCCCTATATATTTAGGATTCGTATAACGTTAAGTATTAGTTTTTTCTTTGTCAATCAACGATTTAATACTCTCGGATTGGTAACCATGATTTCAATAAACATGACTGACTCAAAATCATTGTATTTTTCAAGACGCAATGTTTGTTCACATCAAATAATAAGCGGATAATCTCAGGACTAAACTTCTGGGGAAACCGTACCTACTATGCATTTGTATTATGTCACATTGGCTGAAGCTGTGCTCTTTTACCATTTCCTTTAATTTTTTTTTTTTTTTTAATAATTGAAACGTCTACAGATAATCCTTTTCAGCGTTTCAGACTGAAACACTGTCAGCTGTTGAAAAGGAAACATTTTCATTTGCACAAAAATCTACATGTCTTATTACGGTCGCCATCCAGCCACCTCCCCCATATACACACATCGGAAATGTTTCCACAATTTTCCCGTCGACTCTGAAAGGGCAAATAAAACGAGATATAATGTGTTTTAAGGCTGATAAGTTACACACATTGAGTAGAAATTCTCACGAGCCGTAAATTGGGTTAAACGCCCTCTATTCCGCGCCGAGCGGGTCGAATCTCGTGGGGGTTCGTGCGTGGGGTTTACTCCACATTTTCGGTGACGTATGGCGGAGCTGCCCTGCCCGGGGAGATCACAGGATTGGCTTCTAATAAACGGCTTTCCGCATTGATGTGAATTGTCGTTAGCACACCACGATCTGGGTTCCACAAGGTTCGGGTTTCCGTCCGCGAGCTGGTATATATGGAAAGGGAGTTTCTGCATGGACGATTGCTTGCGAGTTGCGCCAGATGGCAAGTTTTGTTCGTTGCCGGGAAGGTTGTTAAGCAAATTCAGTTTGTAGCAAATCTCGCCAAACAGAGTATGGGGAAATGAAATGGAAATTAACCCTCTTATAACATACTTTCTCGTGTAGGCCAGCAGTTTTCGGATTTTGATACAGTCAAATGGGACCTTTGTTCTCATTTACAGCTCTTTAAAACATTGTCTTTATATTTGAAATCCATCGGGATTTTGTTTCATTTCAATCTGACGAATGGTCTCTTAATTAGCGACGTCTAAAAATTAAAAAGAAGAGAATTTTTGTGTCACGGAAAAATGATTAGTTTCTAGTTTTTCTTGCATTTGACGGAAGTGTTCAAAATTAACTTCTCACTCAGACTCCACGTTATCTGAACTGCTTGCTATGTCAACACATTGTTTATGTTATTGTATTGTATCGTTGTTATATAAATTGTTATTGTCTTTACGTCTCATCCGAGAGGACGTTGTAACTTTGACCAGTCGTATAGATTCCTCCATTAACTGCCCGAGCAGTTGACGAGAAGAACGGGCTGTTACACAAGCTTTCGAACCATGGGTCTTTGTGGGGTCTGAATAATTATTTATAGTGAATCGTGTTTACTGATTATTGTTTCGCAAGATAAAATTGTGGTAATGGAAAGACTTTTTTCTAGTAGATATATAAATTAGTTCCTACTTCCAATGATTGTTTGTTCAGAAGTAAGTGATGTATGAGGAGGGGTAAAGTAATAAGTAGACCAAGGACGCGTGTATGATCGAGTGATATGAGGGGCGTGGCAATAAATGAATAATAAGTGAGCAATGAACATGTAAGACAGGTGTATTAGTATGAGTGTTCAGGAAGCAAAGTGGAACACTCTAACGAGATAAAATAAAACAGGGAAGTAGTTTTAGTTTAGTATAGTTCGTTCGTATAATAGTTCGTTCGCGAAACGTTTTGGGGAAAAATTCGTATAGCAAAAACTTTCGACGATAATGAGGTTTCCAAAGTTCGTTGTTTAAACTTGGGTTCGTGCTCAAGTCGAGTCGAGTCTAGTTGTTAAATTAATGATGTTAATTCATTCATAATTAATAATGTTGATGTCTGCTGCAGAGAACACATAGCTATAACCGTGTGTGCTTTCCTTCTTGAAAACAATTTAGCAATAAAAATGTCAACAAAATAAGGACTGCGGTATAGTTGTGAAAAACATTGCAAAACGATAGGTTCAAAAATCTGGATTTCCCTACTTTCAACATTTGATTTCGGAGATGTAAATAACCCTGTTTACAGATACAGCCGTATAGACAAGAGCTCGAAGCCACAACTTTTACGGAGACGAAACCAGTAAACACATCCTTTTTTATTGGTATACGTATTACTATACGTTTTGGCGACCTGCATTGTAGACTTGTTCTACCAACAATCTATTGCTATGCCAGGCCGGGCTACCTCCTATACCTGCTATACTTCCAACGTTACCGACCTTAGATCCTCATCCTCTTTCATGCACTCTGTTTCAACAAAAATCAATAGATTCCTTGCGTTCTTTCACACAATCGTAAAGCCTGTCTTCCTCTTACTAGAGTGCACAAGCTTTATAAGTCACGCCCGCTATGTTAGAAATTTCCAGGTATACAACCCAAGGTTGGTAATTATCCCAAATTGACTTATTTAAGGTGAATGTTAGGTACTATAGAGGTACTGTTGGAGTCTGCTATTTCGTAGCATGAGGCTAGTTACGCTGGGGAAACTTTACTGCGTCACTGCTTCGCTAACTGCAGACATCAAGCGCAATCATTTTAAGGTTGGATCTTCTATTTGAATCCTTCCATGGTTTGAGTGACAGATATAAATGGAGGGAACATAATTGCAACTTGTGTGATTAAGTTAACTTCCACGAATAATTGAATTACTTCGCTTGGTAACATCCCGGCCACATCTTCATTAATTATATAGCACTAAATGTGTTAGTCGGGGCACATATAATAATGTAAGCACAGCTTTTATAACTTTGCTACATGGATATAACCTCCCCTAATGCGAGCAGGGCCGCCCAACTGTCCACTTGGGAGCCCACCCCTCTTCATGCAGCCTCACCATAGCATTTTGATTACTTGCCTTTGCCCCTTTTTGGAAAATGAGGGTTGGATTTATTAGTTTTAGCGGGAAGTGGCGTTCACTAATTGAGGGCCGACATGGTCCATGTTGGCTGTTGGTGGTCTCACATATGATGTGTTTCCGTGCGAAGTATAACACCCTGGCATCCGCCCACACAGATCGAGCCTAAACGCCAATCTCGCACGTCGTGGGGGAGCCCTAATCAGGACCATGTGCGATGCGATAACATGTGAAGACGATCATCGACATTGGTGCTAACCTCACACCAGTGGATCTCATTAGACACATGATTAATACCCAGTAGGGTTGAGTTAAGACTCCAACCGGGGACCAGCTCTACAATGGAACTAAATAAAATCCAGAAGCATAAAAACTTGAAGTATGGTTCGTATAGTGAAAGGATCCACAAAATATGCCATAAATATGTCCCAAATTGTTGAGCACAATAGCTTGAATGCACTTGTTACGTTCTGGTTCCCGGTCACAAGACTTCTTGATTACGCAATAAATTGGTCCGTGGATACATTGCGACAGTCCCAACACAAAGTGCGGATAGACGGGACGAGAAGCCATGAAGCCATGTAGCCATGAAGCCATGAAGCAGTCAAGTCCGTTACGAATCGCGTCGCCTCCAGACAACTTGTTCAACAACCTCGTGAATGTTTATCTGACTCGTAGCATCTACCGACAATCGAATTTACATTGAAAGTGGACAAATTTACTCCAAATGAATTAAGCATCTGCCTGCTGGCCAATTCTCACCTGTTTAATAGGGGCTTGACTAACAAATTTCTTATCACTCCAAACTAGAATGCAAGAAACCAGTCTTTAGTGACAAGAAACCCCTCCCGAGTTTAGTTCAAATACACCTTTCTTCTCCGACCGGCCAAACAGAGAATACTAATTAGCCGAATCTATAATAAGCAGCTCGTGGCAAAAACCTCGCATGTGGAAGTTATAATCAATGATGAGTTTTAGATCGAAGTGTCTGCCCATCCCAGCTCGTAAAGACGTCTTAAAAAACAAGCGTGTTTAATTTAAAAGCCCAGCCTTCTATTAGATTGTCATCTCCATTAGAGTTAGAGTCGACTAGAAGAGGCTTCTGTCTCAAATGCAGACTCATTTCCTTCCTATCGGGAGAACGTTTTTACTACCTGACTTGGACTAATCCTGCGAGGGCTTAATACAAGATTTATCGGCGTTCGCCACCCGGCGGGGACCGTTGGACGCAACAAGGCTACTTGTTAGTGGGATGAGTTCACCTGTTGACGCTCGCGTCATTCTCCCTGGCCCCGGACGCGGGTACACAGACATAGTGCATGGAACATAGTACACAGTACATAGTACATAGTTCATAGTACAATTTCCGGTTTGGGACCATTGGACGCAACAACGCTATTTGTAGTGGGATGAGTTCACCTGTTGACGCTCGCGTCATTCTCCCTGGCTCCGGACGCGGGTCGTAGTACATAGTACATAGTACATAGTACATAGTACATAGTACATAGTACATAGTTCATTTCTAACCCTTCCTCGATTCCTCGTAGGTACCGATGTTGCCCCAACACAGAAGATGTACCTAGTTTTAGTTTTAAATGTTTGGTATTTGATGGTAAAGAGTGGCCTGAGTAAATTGGAAGTGAGGACCTGCAGCATACACAAAACTATGTTTGCACACTGAGTGGGAGAAGAGCGTTTGTCAAACTTTGAGTGTCCCAGGCTATTAGTGACGATTCCTCACTGAAATTGATGAACTAAAAAATGTGTTGTTGATTTTAAAGCACTCATCTAGAATCAATTCCATGTCTGATGCAACTTTACAACTTTTTCATGTGGCGCGTTTATTAAAGATCAGCCAAAGTTGACCGAACCATTCTTCCTCATGGAAAAATAATAGAAAGTTTATTCATTCATATTTTTTGTTTATATTATAAATTGTAATAAACTTACTACTGTGCCATATCATTGTCGCTCATTTGAGTATACCGAAAAATATACCTATGATGCGAAAATAAAATTAAAAATACATGTGCTGTACTGTAGATTTTACTTCTTAATATGGTTCGGTATGAAAGAATATTAAAATGTTTTCGAACCTGTCATTTTACGCCGTTTTTCATTTCTTATGTAAATATGACATGCCTATAAATCGACCAAAAATAAAAATAATTTATCTGTATGATCTCTCTAAACATTAATTTTTAATTTTTTCATTCTGAGATCTTGGTTGACCTCAGAACGGTAACAAAAATACTCAGTTTCTCAATTAACTTCATTAGATGCAATGTGCAGTGGTTTGGTAGGCACCAAGAACGTTATTGCTGCGAAAAGTAGTCCCCAGAAACCATCAACAACGGGAGAGAGAGAAAGAGAGCGAGGAAATAGTTTTTGTCCCCAAAGTGACAAACAAAATGTAACACTTGGACTAATTAATTGTTCACTCATTCGCACAGATCGTTAAGTAGACAACTTCCGTTGCGCGGAAACATCGAACTTCAGTCTATTTCGAGGAGGTCCGAATGTGCGCGCGCAACCGGAAATGACCCGACACGACTCAACCGAACAATTTCCGCTCACACAAAGGAATTAATAGCGAAAAAAGTTTTTGTCATTGTGTGAACTTGTTAATTGTTCTTCAGACGATGATTGACGAGACCTGTCACACAACTGTTTCTCTTTCTTGCTGTAATTAAATTTTTAAGCCCAGCTTTGCTTGCGTTACATGCACAAAATAATAATTAATTCAGACTTTTTTTGTGGGTATAGGAACAATTAAAATAACTGGTTTCTAGATCGTCGCCTTTAATGCGAAGAAAGCACAGAGACATTAACGTAACTTTGTCAAAAACGCATTTAAAAAACTAGGGAAATACTCTGTGTGACGCGTTGACCTAGAACATTCTGATCAAAATTTCTCAAATTTATGGGCATTGTTAGATATAACCATGTGCATATTTATTTTTAAATAACAACTACTTAAAAAAAGAATGTGCCTGAATTACATTTTTCAAATTGCGATTTATGGTTAATTTACTTCACTCATAGACAGTAACAAGTGTTTCTACCGTCCGTATTTTTTGGACCGCATTCAAATTTACATATTCCTGCGGGACGAAAATTTAGTATATTCCTATTACGGCTATCCAACATTTTACCGGATTTTTTTGTAAAAAATAATGCCGTCAAATCCAAATCGAAGCGTGTGGTTTGTGGATATTCTAAATTTTAACTTTGTCAGACTCCGTTCTACCGCTATTGAGGGTCATAAAAACAAACATACAAAAAACAAAGTGCCACAAAAGTATAATGAAAACTCTAGCTTCGCTCACATAGAATTTCTGTTTGTGGCATGACCTATGAAAGTTCAACTTGAACTTCATTGCCTAAGAATTGTCAGAAAAACGCTCGTTTGTGAGGCATATAACGGAATGGTCTCCTCTACTTGAACGCAACGGGGGGAAGGGGGACACAATGCTGTGATTGTAAACGTATATCTATCTATCTCCCTTCCACCCCGAACAATGGGTGGATAACAAGGGCTGCAAATACTTTGTTGGTGGTCACGACAGCGGGGGTTTGCATACATTGGTGACATCGGAGGGGTTGGAAGTTGGAACTTTGGATGACTCTTGGAGTGGAGTATAAACGAGCTGTTGAGTTCAGAGGGAAGACTGTAGGTACGATGTTTGTGATACGAATGTTACTCATTATGCGCATGATGTCGCTCTTCCTTAATAAATGGTAATCTAGATAATTCTTTCCTAAAATAGAATTGCACAATCTGGATTTAGTCCAATTAAAAATACATAGTCCTAGCAGAGTCCATATAATTTCTTATGGGCTCAAAAGTTTCAAGACAGTGACCAGCCATTACAAAATGAGTGTATAGACAATCATCTAATACGCAACTTACATGTGACAATATAAATAAACTTTCTAGGCAGAAAGTGCTGTGAACGAAAAGTCAAATTCATATATAGGCTAGTGTACGCGCTAATATGCAGGGTGTGTATTTACGCTGCCTAACCGCAAGTTAAAACCGCAACATAGGTCTCGATTGTATAGTGGCTATATGTTGAGTTACATTATTCAAGGTACCGGTAAACCTAATCTCACAATTATCTCGGTGACTAGTAACGCCATAATTATGTTGGTACTTTTAAAGGAAAAAGCACTGCTTCTCAAACTTGTGAATACCCAAACCTCACTGTCTATAATCTTAGAAGGGCTGACACCTCACCAGTGTTTGTAACGTATTTTTAATTTAATGTAAATTATTTTATCAAAACTTTAAACATAGCATTCACCAATGTAATTAGACTCCACAAACGATAAATATATTAAATTGTAGGTTCGCTAGTGCATCGTATGGTCTGGCAGTCTCGGGCTTTTTACTATGATCGTGTATACTGATATACGAAGGCCAAATATTAGAGGAAAAATTGAATTTTACTTCAAGTAAAAATAAAATCCCCTGAGAAAAAACGAAATTGAAAAAAACAAATTTAAAATCAGTATTGACGCCTCAGTTGCATATTTGCTTCCCGCCTCCCTGTTTGAGAAGCACAATGGGGAGAAGATTATCGGAGCGACACTACACACTGCAGGACATGTGATTTATCTGGGGCGGGCGCGCACGTTTCGTTCCAAGAGATCCACGCACCATCTCGTCGCGTGCTGGGGGGGGGGGGGGGGGGGGGGCAATGGAGTGGAAGAGAGTTCGCATTGCCAATTAGAAATAAAGAAGTGTTCGATCATCTAATCGCTGTGATGATCGCGTGCGTGAAATCAATCAGGGCGTAATTAATCGCAACGCGGGTATGACCCCGTGACCTCTAGCGAACAATGGGACGATGCTGATGCAATCACAGACAGAATTATGGGCGAATTATGCCACCCACCCCTTCGGTTCGTTCGTTCGGCCTGATTAACTGTTGAATCAAAGTAGTTTTTTTTTTGTATTTTCTTGTTACAGTTGGCTGGTGCATTCGTGTGATTTAGGCTGTTCGAAATTTTGAATTGCGTACATAATTGATCAAGGTAATAGTCTTATGACATTAGTGAAGTACTGTACGAACCTGTGTTATAAAGATTCCCCAACATAATTAGACTCATGCTGACGAAATAGCCAAGAACAATAATACTAACTTATTGTTCTACTTGTCTGTAAGTTGCTACCCTCTACTTGAAACAGGTTCACTAGAGATAATTTATACGACCTCTGGTTGGATATCTGGAAATTCCTAACACAGCTGGCGTGACTTATGAAACTTGTGCACTCTACTAAACAGAAGACTGCCTTTACGAATGTGTGAATAGCGTCGGATATCTGTGATTTTCGTTGAAACATCGTGCACGAAAGAAGCTGTTGATAAGGTATAAGGGTATGAGGGTGGTATGAGTATACTTGCCCCGAAACCACGTTACAGATGCTTTCGCCATAGATGAGTGATTCGAAGCCAACCGGCGAGCGCCAATCTCAAATAGCGATCGTATTAGTGATTACTGATTAGCTGCAAAACAAGCACTCGCTTATGAATATGATGAACGCATCGGTAAGGGTGATTCGGCGCACGTATAGCTGTGTTTGTGGCGCGAAATGAATATAACAACAAAAGTACGCCATGTTACATGTATATAGAAAACGAAGCAATACCTCCAGGTTTGCTCATCTGTCCCTACTACCTCATTCGTTAAAAGTTTTGTACCATTTCCACATGTTTTCCTGAAAATAGTAGTGGAGATAGTTTTTCTTGATATGACAGAAGCATAGAATGGAAAAGTCTTTGCGGGCGCGTTCTTTAAATCCTTTAAATATTATAACACTTCCGCATTGGCCTTGTGGTGAACTTCAAGATGATTTATTATAACGAGCTGATTCTAGACATAATAGCAAGATATAGGCTATAAAACTACGTCGTTTCTTTACATTGTGTTTTAGTGTGCTTAGGCGTTTCAAAAACTGAAAATGTGAGTCATTTGTGAATTGTTAACCAGTGCTTCGTCAATAATTAGTAAAAGTCCTAAAATATATAATGTTGTGTGTGAATGTGAACCAAATGCCAAAATTATACAGCTTTTTCTAAATAAAATGCATAAATATCTGCCAAAGCAAAAAAACAAAAGGTTTGCTAAATGTAGCGACTCTTTGTCACCCAAATTTAAGAAAATATTATGCCAATCTTTACACAAATGAAATATTTCGAAATGGGTGTAGTCCAATAGGTCAGCAAAGAGAAACATTATTTTTGAAAATAAAAAGTAACGACATTAATAACTATCAATATCAAAACCTTGTTACAATTACTCAGTCAGGCATTTAATTGTATGTATTATTTTAATTAAACCATCTTTTTCACAAATGGAGGGTGATAATGGTCAGGGCAGTCTTTGGCATACTTGTAATACACGTGCCTCAACGACTAATCCATGTACGCAAGTAATTGCAACATGTACGTCCACATCTGCCGTAGCTTAGCGACTGACTGCTGAGATAAGATGCAATCTGCTTATACACTCGTGTGAACCTTGTGGCCTGCGGTAGACTACCTGTCACTGTACTCTACATGATCAATACAACCTCAGTGTGCATGACAAGTACAACCGTACAAGTTGATAATTAGCTCAGCACATTGGTTCTAAGTTGGGTTGCGTGCAGCGTGCATCTTTTAGTGGCTTCCAAAATGCATTCTCGTTTGAGATCACGTGATCTTTTCTATGACGGAGACTGTGACAAAAGTACTGACGAACAATGACACAGTTTATTAGAATATTTTTTTATAACGACAGGGTTTTTTGTAAGTTATAGATTGTCATAGTATTGAGAAGATTGATTAATGTTATGTTAGATTATGTTTGAATGAACTGGACTATAGCCACAAAATAGCTGTTAACATGTATTTCGAATAAATTGGTACATACGGTACTGGACTATTGCCACAAAACAGCTGTTAAGCATGTAAATGAGAATATTTAGAATAAGTTGGTATCTACGAAGTTACAAGAATTGATTTTCAGCGGGGTATCAATTCCCGGTTCGGACTGGAACTTTGTAAACTTTGAAAATTTACGATAATCTATCTCTAATACCACATTATATGACACAGATAAAATTATACTTAAAAGGTGACTTTGAAGCCGCAGCAGCAACAAAAATTGTAACTGTTTTTGTTGATTTTTTTTTATTTGTTTCATAAAATAATGTGGAGATTGGTTTTTTGGCTCGGCCGGCGAATATAAACAATTATATAAACACCACCATTTAATTTGCACTTACCAAGCTCGCTAATCAAGTGGGAATTCCTTCATTCTTATTTCATTTGTAAAGAGATATTTACAATATGGTACAATTACATGTATATAGTTTATTACAAATACACACTTTATATAATATTGCACTCATTGTAAAAAGTTTGAAGAATACAATCTTGAAAAGAAACACGACGTTCTTTGAATGCAAAATTAATACGTCCACCACTCAATAAATGTGAAAACAAAACATGAACAGCCATTTCTGGTTATATCGGTGACAGATCACGAAAGGTATGTTTTGAAACAATGGCCAATGTTTGATACTCTGGGTCCATATTTAGACTTCACCTCATCAGTTGACAGGCGTGGCCCCCATGCACGTTGCAATGAAATATCACACTCATTGTGTATCTGTGTGGTGTAACGGTGACAAAAGAAGGTTTGAGTGATGATCAGTGTTGAACATGACAACGCGCAATATGATTGATTGGAAATTTATTTAGATTGGTTATACGGTCATTGCACAAGCGCAGGTTTTAGCTGTAGGAATCGCATTTATTTGCAGCCCAGAATGCGTCCTATATCAACTCTATAGGTGCTGTACCGACAGGGTAAACGATTGGTTATATTTTAAAGTTTCAACTGGTACTTACTTAAAAAAGTGAATTTGAAAGTGATATTTAAACAAAATATTTTTAACATAGAGAACTTAATACTTGATTTTGGTGATTTTTGAATGAATAAAGTGTAACATATTTGTTATATTTTCCCATGAATGATTCTGTAATTGATAAGGCAAAACACGATGTAATTTTTGATTCTTGTAAGGAGTAAATATTGGGAAATATTTCGTAAGAAAGTTTTTACATACAAAATGTAGGCATATCACGTATTGCGTTGCGTGTGTTTTGTGGTACTTTTCATTGTTCTTGTTCTGTACAAACTAATGATATACGGAGATTCACCTTTGAATGAGTACCTGATTCACCTTTAGTCTATTCTGTAATCATCATTGAGTATCTAGGAGGATAATTAGCATCTTCAACAATATCGAAGTACCGTGGTTTGAACCAATTACAACGGGTACATCCATGCAGCGTGCGCGTGTGGGCCCTAGTCTTGCACGCTATATAGCCTACTATAGTTCCCTATCCGGCCGATGGGCGCGATTACCGTCAGTCACTGCACAGGGTGGAGATTCAGATTGAGATCAGATCTATCTTCATGAAACATTTCCTTCGATTGTTTTTGCCAGTGTTCGCTTCCTGTGATCAGATCACTTCTCAAGCAAGACACACGAGAAAGTGGAGACGCGATGGTGCAATGCTTGCCGAGTTTGGCCACTGAGGGCGCTAGTAAAAACGAATGAAGCGCTCAAGTGGCAATGTCACACAACTTTCCGATGAAGCAGCGTCGTTCTTCTTACGTCGATGATTGCACATTGTGAAAATTGTTTAATTTAATACGGCTTTTAAAAATGTTGAGCATATTATGAGTCCAATCGGTCTATCTTAAAAGGCAAGGGGCCATTTAAATCAGGACACATTTTAGACTTACAAACAACAAACAACACATGACAAACATAAACAAAATAAGACAATAAGTGATAAAAATAAACACAAAACAACAAACAACAAAACAAAATACAAAAACAAGAACAAACAAACAAAATACCAAAATAGATATTTCACAATAATATCCGGCACTATTTTCAACTGCGGAATGAAATCTTTACCAATAACTAATAAGTTGCTACATTTGGCCACATATAGCGCTTTATGTACTAACACACGGTGCCTATAGATAGAGTGATTTAGATCGCCCCTCCCCCTCACTCTTTGTGAATACATAGTTTGGTAGTGTACTGTGGAAGTTACTGCACTGATAATATTGTGAACTGTTGTCAATTCTTTCTTTTGTATAGGATTTATTATCTCCCCCATCAAGTCTTACCAAGCGTTCACATTGACTTCATCAAACTGTCGTGTAATCGACTGTGGATACTAAACACAATCAAATCAATCATGAACTTCAGAAACAATTAGAGGAGGAATTTTAGGTTTTAACCCGGACAAAATTAGGAGAAAGCTGATTTTTTCAATGTCGCTTACAAATTTTATTTTATATAATATACTTCGGGTCCGCCAAAATCCGCCTTGTGCGTTAGCCGCCATCTTGGAAAATGTCGGCGATAACAGTATTCCATTAAATCGCTTGTTGTGAGTGCTCTATGTAACATAAAATTACGTGAGTGGTGTCACATGAAAGATAATATTATCATCAATAACAATAATGTATGTAAGTTTAGTTTTTATCATATTACAATAGAAGGAAGTAATTAAGTGATCCACCGCATAAGTAGATATTTGTATTTTGATGATTTGCGATAAAAGTAATAACGAATCCATAACTTGTGTTCATACAAAACATAAAGCTTATTCTTTCTAAAACACACGTGCCAAGTCTTATTTGCATAACTTTAAAAATGTTTAAGATACGAGCTATTGTATATCTGCATGTGTCGTGGCCGCCATCGCCCCGGACAGAGCAAAACTCATTACCTTAGCCCATCGGTCAGTAACAACACATTAAAAGAAACTTGTTTTTACATGATGACTAAAGAATGTAATTGAGCTTCACTTAGACCAAAGTCACATAGGTATGTGCTTTAGTCGCCATTTTGAAAAATGGCGACGGTTACAGTTTTGTCTTCAAACATGCTTTGTGAAGGCTACATAAAACATAAAATAACATGAAGAATCTTAATGATATAATGATTGGGAACTTCTATAAACAGGGGGAAAATTGTAAGTAATTAGATGAGCGTAGCGAATGTATCAATAAATTCAAATGGTTCATTCTCTCCATGCGCGAATTGTGTTCGTCGCACACCGGTCAAACGGTTCGACGGATTTGACCAAAATTTTAAACCAACACTCTTTAATACTCAAATTGACGATGTCAAGATGAACAGAAAAATCCGTCAAGATGACAACCTACAAAACAATAAATTACCGAAAACATTTAGGTTTTAATTTCTGTTAATTGAAACGTACGGACGGATTTAAAATGTTTTGGGTTCGTGGTAGAATGGCCCATTCTAAGGAACCCATGGTAAGTCTGAAAAAGGAGACCCTGTTCCCCCCCCCCCCCCTTCTCCTCTGTCCCACTTAAGATTCCTTCTTCTGCAATTTGCCCTTCTTCTGCTGGACTCTCCTTATGACGACCCCCATGTTGATAAACAGGCAAATGCGATAGAGCAACTCTTGCCTGTTATCCATCACCATCACTTTTTGATGATAACGATATGATAAGTAGAACGAAACATTTTGAACAGGCTATTGCATCAATCAACGGTTACTTGCACCTACGAACTGAGATATGCAAATAGTACCACCATAATAATTGGGGGGGTTGGGGGGGGGGGTCCTTCTCCATCGCGTACATGGCCTCGACCACCTCACACGAAATTGTCTTTGGAGATTCGCTCATGCATTGCATATTACTAGGCGTACTAAGCTTACGTCAGCGGCCGCATTCCTGGGAATTGGCAGAATAAAGCCCGGCTTATTTAAAAGTTTTCCTATCGGTTAATGTTTCAAGATATAAACATTGTCAATGCAAAAACTGCTGCATGCACTCTAATAGTGGAGACAACATTAAACTTGGCAGACAGTGGTCCCCTAGTTGCAGAAGTTGGTAATGATACAGATTACTAGTTATCTTAATTGGTCAAAATTCTCAAGACGTTGTCATTTTAATGGTATCGCCAGGATCTGCCAACACAGTCAATAAAGGGAATAATATTTCTCGGTTTCAGAGCAAGCTAGCAGAAGTTGAAAAATTGCAGTGGGCTGTTTATGTACTGACATGATGTGAGTGACGCGACTAGTGCTTGTTTTAAAGAAGTAAATAAAACGGGTCTTAATAATCATCTTTAACAATCGTGAACTTCCCCATCCTCTCACGATGACTAAAGACTATCCACAACAAGTAAACGGTGTAGGAGGAAATGTTAACTGGCTTTGATTCGGCGTTGTTCCGGTGGATTTACGCCGAAAAAGATTCGGCGTTGTTCCAGGTTAGAAGGTTTACGTTTTTGAGGTTAGAGCTATACTTGAAAGTGCAGTATACACGATAGATTCGGCGTTGTTCCATTCGCCGTTATTCAGCGTCCCCCAACTGCTAGCCACAGTGTTGGAGCAATGTTCAATTTGTATAATTGGACACCTAAACAAGTGAGAGTGATAGACAACATTAACTATGTGAATAAAGTGCGGCAGTGTTTGGGAACATTGCCGTAAATATTAACTAAAAATGCGCTTTCAAAATGACGGTAACAGTTACAACGTTAAACTAACTTTCGCCAAGACAGTGGCAATACCTTTGTTGTGGATATAAAATAAATATAAAACATTGTTATTATTTTGCATTTAGTGACTTACGCGACAGCTTAGGCCACAGTCATGGCGTCTTCCGAATCAGATCCATTTTTCTTATATCGTGGGGGTCGTCATAAGGAGAGTCCAGAAGCTAGGAAGAGCAGGGCAAATTGCAGAAGAAGGAATCTTAAGTGGGACAGAGGAGAAGGGGGGGGGGGGGGGGAGAACAGGGTCTAATTTTTCAGACTTACCATGGGCCCATTCTACCACGAGCTCAAATTAAATCCGTCCGTAAGTTATTAAAACTTAAATGTTTTCGGTAATTTATTTTTTTGTAGGTTGTCATCTTGACGGATTTTTCTGTTCATCTTGACATCGTCAATTTGAGTATTAAAGAGTGTTGGTTTAAAATTTTGGTCAAATTCGTCGAACCGTTTGACCGGTGTGCGACGAACAAAATTCGCGCATTTAGAGAATGAACCATTTGATATGATTGATACATTCGCTACGCTCATCTAATAACTTACAAATTTTCCCCTGTTTATAGAAGTTCCCAATCATTATATCATTAAGATTCTTCATGTTATTTTATGTTTTATGTAGCCTTCACAAAGCATGTTTGCAGACAAAACTGTAACCGTCGCCATTTTTCAAAATGGCGACTAAAGCACATATGTGACTTTGGTCTAAGTGAAGCTCAATTTCATTCTTTAATCATTATGTATAAAACAAGTTTCTTTTAATGTGTTGTTACTGACCGATGGGCTAAGGTAATGAGTTTTGCTCTGTCCGGGGCGATGGCGGCCACGACACATGCAGATATACAATAGCTCGTATCTCAAACATTTTTAAATTAATGTAAATAAGACTTGGCACGTGTGTTCTAGACAGAATAAGCTTTATGTTTTGTATGAACACAAGCTATGGATACGTTATTACTTTTATCGCAAATCATCAAAATACAAATATCCACTTATGCGGTGGATCACTTAATTACTTCCTTCTATTGTAATATGATAAATAAATAAAATTTCACACATTATTGTTATTGATCATATTATTATCTTCCATTTGACACCACTCACGTAATTTTATGTTACATAGAGCACTCACAACAAGTGATTTAGTGTAATATCGTAATCGCCAACATTTTCCAAGATGGCGGCTAACGCACAAGGCGGATTTTGGCGGACCCGAAGTATGTTATACAAAATGATACTTGTAAGCGACCCTGAAAAAATCAGCTTTCTCCTAATTTTGTCCGGGTCGGTATAGGAAATTGGGTTAAAGTAACCCCACTAAATGGATGATTTTCAAAATTGATCGAGAAAGCCGTGATTTGCTCTATCTAAGGGTTCTAGATCCATTCTGAAAACGGTATTTTTGATGAATGTTCAAGCTACAGTTTTATCTTGAAATATGGACAATTTCAAGGAAACATCTTATTTTTTTTGTATGTAGGTATATCAATGAATTGTAAGAGATATTTGTCAATGCGTAAGAACTAGTATCAATATTGTTTCCTAGTCTGAAAAACACATGTTTGAAACACATTTTATAGTGTTTCCACAGTCTACCCTTAAAAGTATTTGTGTGGGATTTTTAAATATGTCTTGTAGAATCGTTATAAATCCTGTTTGTTTCCGCAAACTATCCTACCATTACCAACTCAACTCAGATATATTACAAACCTGTGGACACTTCATCAATATTACTATCAATTAGTCCCTAACATTCATTCGAACATGTGCATAGTAATATTACGTATCCCCACAGCAGCCAAAGAAACAAGAATGGTGCTTGCGTTTTCTTGAAACTATATAAAAACGGTTGTAAATTAATATAAACGTCTCAACATTCTCGTCTGTCATACATTTTCTATCGGTTATAAAACAGAATACAAACTTAATGTGTCATAAAATTAATGCAAAATTTGAAATTATACTCCTGGATATGTATAAACTTATCAATTACCACATTAATCAACAATATCGATTATTTAAAGATGGGGTTACTGGTAACACAATGAGGTCGTTACTGTTAGATGCAGCAACACACCCCCTTCTCCCATCTTGTCGAAGTCTCGCGCCTTCAGACTGGTGCATATTTCATACCACTTGACGTTTAGGACGCAGTTACGCTTACAAAACACGCTTGGCTGTGGGCGCCTTGCAAGCGCAAGCATTCTCCAAGTAATTATCGGTACGTATATTTAGAATAAGCGGAGGCGAAACATTCTATGACTTTATAGAAAATTACTATAATTCCGTCGTAAACATATATTTAGTTGTACTTAAAAATGGATATTACTCATTTGCTTTGAAGTTTAAATTGAAGCTGAAGTTGAAATGTGAGTTGAAGAATATTGAATTGGAAATAATGGCAACATAAAGTTTGTAGCGAATGGTGGATATTTTACGACTTGTGGAACTTGGTTCTTTAACAAAATGTCTATTGTTCGCATATGCCAGAGGGTTATTAATTTGCCATTATAGAAACTTGTGATTATTGGTATGAATGACGTATAAGAGACGACGTAAAAGTTGTGAACTAAAGACATGTTTAGTTATAGCGGACAGGTATAACCACAGATAACTAATTAACTACGTGGTATAACTATCAATCTACGAGGGGGAGATTGTTGTACCAATGAGGCAGGAATTAACGGTATGTGTTAACGTCTATCAGGTTGTGGCTTGCAATATAAACTGGGCAACCAGTGTTGGGTAAGTTCCCCAAAAAGGGGAACTTTTAAAAGTTAAGTTACTTTGTGTTTAAAGGAACTTGTAAAAGTTGTACAGTTCCTAAAAGAATAAGGAACTTTTGTGCGTTCCTGGAATTTAAAAGTTCATTTGAAAGTTCCTTTTGCGAAAAAATAATGGGATGTACAATTTAATGGCGGTTTTTACCCGCGTAACCCCACCTCCCCCCTCCCCACCACACCGCGTCAAGCGTTTATATCGCAAGAGAGGTTGATTCGTCGAGGTAACGTTTCCTAAAAATAAAAAAATATGTTACTACTTAATTGATTAACTCGTTCGCTATTCGTGTCCAACAGGATGAAGTATCAAAATTTAGTGGCAATGGTGGTTTTTATAAACTTGTCAAAAAATGGAAGGAATTTTTAATTTTTAATTCTAGTACCCAGAAATTAGCAACGTGTTCTCAAATGTAGCTGAATGACTGATTGCTAGTTGTAATAAATGCCCCATGAAATGAAAGAAAATTGTCCATATTTGTAAAGAAGTTTCCCGAAATTGGGAACGTTTGAGTTAAAAATTACTTTCATTTCAAAAAGAACTCGTTCCTTTAAAAGTTCCCGAAAATGAACGCGTTCCTTTGTAAAAGTTCCTACCCAACACTACTGAGAATGTTTTGCTTTCTCCAAGCTGCAAAGACAAAGAAGTGTTGGGTATTTAGATTAAGAATTCAATACAACTTAGCTTCTGCATTGTTTGATTTGTGTTATGGTGTTTTAGTGTAGACCTATCTTTGATTTGAAGCAATACAATTCATTCATGCATTAATTTGATCCCTGTCCTTGTTCTATTTACCTTTAAAAGGTGAAATTCACGGAGGTGGACTCATCGTTATGAAAATATGCATTCCAAGTATCAGTACATAATACAAGCGTTTCTTTGGGTTATGTACGAACAATTTTAGGGGTACTGAACAATGATCAGTTTGCTTACGTTGATGTGTTATAATAGGGTATTCTACGTGATTTTGATGTAAGGTAGATAACTCTTTGAGGGGTATTGGGTAGGGAAGTGAATGATTCTGCTTCCTAAGATAAACGTGGTGTAAAATAAGATAGTGAATCAAAGTATGAGATGAAAGTTATGGGAAGTAAACACTAAACGAGTGTGTCAAGAATAGGCTACCATGATGGAGAATTTATGGGAACGAAAATCTCTTCAACAGGAATAAAAGGAAACATTTATTTTGTTCAAGTTGGTACTTTCTTATGAGGAGGGGGTGGAGGATGAACAATGAACATTCAATAAGGTTTATTCATTTGCTCCATGTTGGCATGATACATTCTTATTACAAGTTTAAAACATACTGCCTTCCCAAAATCATAATAATATATACATATTTCGCCGCTCATATAGCTGCCTAATGTTACAGATGTAGAAACCATACATAGCAACCAGACCAACTCGAATTACTTTCAAGGTGAATTATTATTGAAGCTTCTTTGGTGAAACTCATTTTCCTGTCAAGCGAATGTATTATATTATGTATTTTACTATTATTGATATTGATATTATCATGATGTGTAACATTTTGGATAATTACTTTCAGAGAAACATCAGGAGCTAGGGTCGTTCTTTTGTTTTATTAAAGAATTCCAAACCACAACTATTTTGACTGTTACCCCGCGTACATGTGTGTACTTGCTCGTTGTCGTGCACTAGTCCACCAGTTGTTGTGCTTTCACTATGTCAACGAGAGATACAATCCAAACACACCTTTCGAATTCGGATTTTAATTTAATTACATTCAAACGCAAACACATTCTCATATCCACGCACGCATTTCAAAGAAATACAAAATGGCAACTACAAACAAATTCTCTTTGTTTGGTACAAAGCAAACGTTTGCAGTTGAATAAAAGTTACGCATATACGTACGAAAACATCACAATTTGTATTTAATGTTGTGCACTAAACCATAATGCAATTGCTTTGAAGGTAAAACAAAAACAATTCACATTGAATGCTTCTAAACACGTACAATTGTTGTTTATTTGTTGACCAAAAGCTTTTACATAGAAAATGTCCGTTTTCCCCCCCATATTCTCGCGCCTATAGTGCGGCCTATTTGTTTGACGGACAGAATAAGTGTAAAGGTGTCTGTAACAAATGGGTTCCCCGCTGTCTGTCGAGGGTGGCTCAATGCATTACTCCTTCAGGGTCGTCAAACATGTGAAGAGAAATGCCACATTTGTGAAGCCATGGCTAATTCTTGACAAGCTGTGTCCAGGTTTTGACAAGAGTGTAACAGACGTACAATAGATGGGACATATCTTACACCAAAAGTCTTGTTTGTTATGGTTTTCTCGGCGTTGTCATGTGAAATGTGATCCACAACACAACCTGTGGTACGCGTGACACAGCGGTGGGAAGTATTTGACAGCCCTACAAAAAGCCACGGCCATAAACGACGTTGGTATTTACATAAAATGTAAACCTCAAATAAGACCTGATATGGTTTTTGTCTCATGCACAGGTCAAGCAACTAGTGTAGTTTATATTCTATTCCTACCAGAGCAGTGCCGTGTGCAGATTGAAAGTATGCTGAAAGAAAGGTGTTAAAATTACAAACAATAACGGAGAGTGTGTGTGAGGGGTGTGGAAAATGCAAATTATAGCGAAAAGCGCACATGAAAAGGGGTGTGGAAACTGGAAAGTACAAATAATAAGGGAGAGTTAAAACTATGTTTGTATTACGGTATTGCGGAGCTAAATCTGGATGTTGTGTTGTTGTGCATATTTGTGCATGTTTGTATTGTGTAAACTTTACCTGAATATCTGTCTGTGGTAGTTTTTGTCAAACGAAGTTTTTCTTCTATCGGTCCGAATATAATGGCTTAAGCAACCTGTATACATTCATCTAAAATTGTTAAGGGCCAGTTTCACCAAACATTAATCCGACGATTTTCTGTTAATCGGAGATCAAAATTGTCGCCCGGTTGAAGCCACCATGCATTTTGTATGCAATGTTTGTTGAAACCATGGTAACCAATCCGAGCTTATTAAATCGGCCGATTAAAAATGTTGGTGAATTTGGACCTTAAGGCCGATCCACAATTGAAATAAGGGTTGAAATAAGAATCCGTGAAATAGTGAAATAACAAGCAGCTGGTTCACAACAGTTTCGTAGTACCTTATTTCAACATAGGAGAGCGTTTCAATCGAGCACTTTTCCACCGGATCTGACGCCATAGTCACGGCCTTCTCCAAACTGTCCAAACCTATAGCAGGCCGTGGCCAAATGGGGCTTTGCACTGCGACTTTTTTCCACTCGCAGCGCCAGCACCGACAAACAACGAGCTGTCAAAATAATAAAATTGCAACATTATGAAGAAAACGAGGTATGGCGATAGTAGCTGCTCACCAGTTAAAACGTTTAATGATGGGCAACCAAGTTGTGGAAGTTTTGTATGTTTCTTGTTTGTTTTGAAGATTTGTTTTCAAAATCAGAATATTTTATTGTTTGACAGCTTGATGTTTATCCATCGATTCATTTCATTTGTTTCATTGTTGTAAAGCAAGCTAACAAGAAGCCTACGACGACGACATTAACAACAACCACAACAACAACAACAACAACAACAACAACAACAACAACAACAACAACAAAAACAAATACAACAACAACAACGACAATATCCGGTTCGACTGGAGAAGGCCTTCTCTTCTCGAGCTCTGATTGGTTCGTCATAAGAAGTTGAAATAAGGTTGAAATAAGAAATGGAATTGAATCTTTCTTATGACTATTTCAATCCACTGTGACAATTGTGAACCACAGCATTGATATTGCATGTTTCAATTCGCTTAAACCTTATTGCTATTTCACTATTTCAACTCTTATTTCAATTGTGAATCCGCCTTTAGATACCTATTTTTTAAGTGCTTCATATCAATAAATGTATACCTACATAAAGAATTATCAAAACACAGAAACATTCAAACTTGATATGTTCGCTTACAGAAGTAGCAATAATGTAACAACGATAACAATAACGAGGACTAGTATCTATCAACAAAAGCTTGGTCAATTAAAAGTTAAAACACAGCATCAGTCCACCTGATGCATTCCTTTGTTCCATCCAATCCACCCATCTTTACCCTATCGTGTTCCAGAACCATTATACCCGCAGTTAAACATGACAGATAGAAGTTGCTCAGTGTTAACACTGATCATTAGGAATTGACGGGTAACTATAAATCCTGAGCTTTCTCCGTTGCTGCTGCGACAAACGGGTTTGCAAAGACATTGCAACGATGGTACCGAGTTCTTTGTTCTCGATTTATATCAGAACCATTAACGAAACAACAGGCCCCAAAACAAATTGTTCCTTGAGACGTCCCAAGCGTAACTTGCTGCATAACAATGATCCAGCTGCACAGTTGCATTATCGAGGTGCGTCGATTGTATGCGACAAACGATCAGCTGGACTCCCGTAAGTATCCAGTTTCTCTGTAGCAATTATGTCGGTACAAATTATGGAGCGATTAAATATCTGGCACAAATTCTGGAATGCAGATAATTTTATCTACTAAAAAGTTATCTCATTATAATTTACACGCGTTTAAGTCATTTGACTGCACAATGTGCAAGCACCTTGCAAATTGCCTGAACGCTTGTGTGTGTAGGTATTCTACCAGCAACAAATTACACGCAAATTAGTTAAGGTATTGTCTTACCTCAATAGTGTCGTATTTTATGCGAATACAAGTTTGTTTTTGTAATTCTGCTCTTTCTTTAGACAGTTTTAACATGCAATAAGGAAAATGTGTAACATTTGTTGATACAAACAACCTTTTAATCACATCTTGTTTCAAATGTAGAATAATCTTACTTCGATTATTTGTGTCTGTGGTGTCTTGTTTTGAACATAATGTTGAACAGATTTGATACCATAAACGGCATAACGAATGCTGGCATGATTTGGCCTGTGGAGAATACTTGTAGAAAATGTACGTATCATCGAGTTGACAGGGGTATAATAGAATGAGCATCGCCCTTTGTCAAAAACAACTCGTTATCAAACACAAAAAATCATATTATGAGTCCCCCGTCATAAGTGTAAGGTCCAGGAAAGAGGTGTTAATGATGACAGTGTATGCAGGACAGGTGATGTTTTATGTTACCGGTCACTTTTCTTGTTATATGAACTTAATTGCTATTATAGACAACTTCGGAGATCGTCCTTATCTTACTACAACTCGATCGCGAATAACTAGTTATTATTTTTTCCCTCTAGCACTCTAACAAGTGCACACATAATATATGACAAGGAAAGTCAGGGTATCACTTTGAACAATACTCAGTTCATTTCATGTTACCTAATTTAAATCATCAGCAATCAACAATGACTAGTAATTTAACTGAATTAATAAATTACAATTTTCAAATCATGTTTTTACTTAAAAAACTTGGTATATCTTTCTTTTGAGCAAATTTGTTACTCCTGTCTAATCTTGTTGGAACTTTTTAACTCAAGGTTGTTTACGTTAACGTTTCATTACTTGATCATCTAGATATTACTATAATCATTATTCAATTAAGTGTGCAATACTAAAATTTAGGTCAGGCTCGATCAGATAGTCCTATTGATGAAAAGAGAAATTGATTGATTGCTATTAGGCTCTACTTCTTGTAAGCATTCAATCAATATGACAAGCAATGAGAGACTATTAGTCGGTAACGATGGTATGAACCCACACTACCGGTCATAACAGGTATATGCTGGCAATACTAAACCACAGACGACTCGACAGATCTAACAAACCTCTAATGTGGTATAGTGCCTTTGGGATTAAACACAAGAAATGAGTTCAATCATGAGGAATAAAACGATTTTTATTGAAGGGATTATATTTATTATAACTTTTTCTTATAAAGGTAATTTTCTAACGCAGTAACGATCGTTTTCTCGCAAAGAATTAAAGTGTTCTATACCAAGATCTGAAGTACCCAACACATATTTGAGAGGGGGAATAATTCTACCCATCTGGTTACACGGACACTAATGACTGTTTGAGGAGCGTTCAATATAACATATTGATTGGGGTTGTTATTTAAATGTCATGTTAAGCCTATCTTTAACTTGGGCAAGGTTTTTCAATAGGTTAACGGGTCTTTAACGGGGCCGTTAGCTGACGGTCCGTAATCTGTAACCCAACAAACCCTATGCAGATAACGGACCGCCAACTAACGGCCCCGTTGATGACCGATTGAAAAACCGGGCCTTGGTTATCTTTGTTTTAATATCAATGCATCATTGTTTTTATTCTTCGTCACTTGTGGGAATCTGCCCTGTCGATGACATGACATGCTGCAACAAACACCGGTTACAGTTTTTCCAAGTATTTAGGTTGGGAAGGCGGTGTGACTTTTTTCAATGTGGTGTTATTACTTTACATTTCCCAAAAAATCACATTTGAAAGTTGCATTCTCTCACAGACATTCGCGTAAATCGCACATTACATCGCGCATGCTATGGTTATAGACAAAACAATTAAGTGTTCAAAGAAGTGAACTGATGCTTCATTTGAAGACATTGTTCAAGTTAAGTTTATTTTATTTTATTTTATATTATTGAATCTTATCTTAATAGTTATTCAAATTTAATTAGCGTTTAATTCAATACACAAAACAGCTAAGTCATCGGTGCCTGCTTTAATTATTTTAAAATAATCAGACATAATTGAAAGAACTTACGACTTGTTTTTTGTTTTGTTTTTAAGAAAAACAAAATATTTTGTACTTCCGCCTGATACTTCACAAGACTAATTATATAGCTGTTGTGCAACTATACAAATTAATCATAAACTGCGTCGTTCATTCATCAAATCGTGATTGATTACATAGACAAATATTAATATATACACATGAATTCTGAGATTTTAAAGTTTGATTAAAAAGATCCACATACGTAAATTTAATATTTTTTTTAGACAAACTCCACAACAGCTGTTAAATGCGCAACTGGCTGTCTATTCATTTAGTCAACAATAATTATTCAAAGTCGTGTGCATGTATATCCAAGAAGAATTCTATACAGGAAACGCGAGAAACACAATGAAGCCATGATTCTCTTGCGTGTGCACATCAGCAATCTTTATTGTTGCGATCAAACCTATCGATGGGTGTCCAAGTTATCGCCATTTTAGGATCGAATCATGCAACGGCCGAGGGTAGAGCGGTCATCTCCATCATCGCACTCCTATCGTTGCCCAGTTAATGGGTTTCAATGTACGCCCGGAGGAAAAAGATCGGGGAGTGAAATAGTTAAGGTGTCTGTAAAATTTATTATCTAATTGTTAGTGGTGAAAGCTATTACTGCGCGGCTGGGCCCTGGAGGCTTCCAGCAACAACACGAGGAAGACAGGCAGCTCTCTGGGTGGGCTCGACATGGACCAAAATACCGACCATGAGGGCTGTCATAATATTATTTTATTTACCATATTAATAGTTTGGATTAAACATGGTGGACATGGAGCATGATTTGATTATGTACAATTTTATTGCTGTTCGTTGCGTGTATGGATATTGTGCACACCTTGATGCTTTCATGCATGCGAAGGTATAGGAAGATCATTGGTAGTTTTATACTGTTCGCTTCAAAATACGCCTGAAATAAATTCTCAGCGGGAATATGTGTTTAGAAATTACGGATTAATTTGAATTTGATGCAAGACCATGATACACCTTACATACACTTACGGAATCCTTCACTTTAGGAATCCTTTAGGAACAGATATTACAGATGTATGTAAGGTATATGTTATACTTGTATTGTACTTAAACAAGTTATAAAATTATATCTGTATTACATAGATGCAATATGCATTACTTTTTATGTTAAGGGTACATGAGAACATATATTTAATCTAACAACTCGTCTACTCATTTTGTATCAATATGTTTACGAATCGTTACATCCCATCAACGTATGTGGCCTATTAATTTTGTAAATTAGATTGAGCTGAAAGTAATATAGTGAGTACAGTAAAGAGTAAAGATATGTTCTCTCCGATTCTTGGTTTAAATAGACTATGTCGGCGGGTGTACAGTACGTGAGCTATACAACACATATGTAATAGATGGTGTGTTAGATATACAGGTAACTTTTATATTCGGGGTATTATTTTATTTCAAAAACAAGGCGAAGAACTCGACTCATACACAACACAGATTTTTAAACATGAATAATTACCACTTATAACATTACATTTAATACAAAAAAGTAGATTTTGTGTTTATTCCATGAAATATACTTAGGTCCAGTCTTACAATGTCCCAATAACTACTTATTCGTCGAATAGCTGGTTGTCTCCATGGCAACGACCAATCAAAACTCTTGAAAATCTAAATAGCTCCAAATAGCTTAATTGCTACAAATAACTTTCCTTAGGAGATTGTAAGACTGGCCCTTACTTTATTTTGTAGAAAGTATTTATACATTCATACTTTGTAAGCGAGTAGATGTTAAATCTATCTAATTTTTCTTGCAGGGCAAGAATTACATCCGAATTAACGTTGATGGATGTGTTGAAAGCTGTTTTAGGTCCATCAGTGCGCACAGTATTTCACTATAGGGTCTGTATACCCTCGAGCTAATATAGTTTGGATCTAAAAACGTAGGAATACATTAACATTTTTTAATTGAACTAACTATTTTTCGGCATTGCTTAGCAGAAAATCCGTCTGGTTTCTGTCTGCCAATTTGTTTTAAAAATTTAATGTCCTATCATTAGTAATAAAGGTGTATCATATCATTCATTTCTTTAACTGTAAGGCTTGATTCATGCTACAATTATATAAAAGTTGAGTTGTAGAAAGGAAGGTCACACACAAGACTCACGGATTATGTGATTTCATCTTCTGCTATTCAGTCTACTGTTATACAGAGTGTAACTATAGGCCTATATTTGTGTAACAGCTTGCGTAACAGCTTCGTTCTTTTCGTCAACTGCTCGGCAGTCCAGGTTAATGGAGGAACCTATTTGACTGGTGAAAGCTACACCGTCCTTTCGGATGGGCCGTAAAGCCGACGGTCCCCTTGGTACTTCTCGACAGGAGTAGGCTACGTGCCGGTACCGGGTTTTCCCTCCTCCCTTCTTCATCATCATCATGCATCGTTGTTGTTCGTCACTTGCTATACTGGTCACCGTAAAATGGAATAATATGCTGTATGTGACCAATAATTGGTCACATTTATATGAATTACCCATAAATAAATAAATAAATAAAATACCGATGGAATTCTCATTACAAGGCTCCTAATAAATCATAAGTATCAGTAATGTTATTGAATTTAAATATAATATATTCAAAACAGCGAACGAACGCGAATATGCTGATACACTAATTACAAGTCTTCAACAAATAAATCATAAGTATATAATTGAATTTTAATATATCATTCAAATCTGTTTCCAAGTGATTTTCAATAACAAGTCTAGAGTTTATCTTGTCTCATTGCGCTTCATTAGGTAATAGGTGGCAAATAGTTCCTATTGTCGGCGCGTCTGAGCGCTATCGGCCCACGCGTGGACATGTGAGGCCGCAGTACTGGTTCTCGACCGCATGATTTATGTCCGGCTGACACGCACGAGGTGTGAGGTGCTGCGCCAGGCGGCAATAATTAAAACAATAACAGCGGCGTCGGTCGCGCTTAGTTCACAGAATACCCGTAACCCGACTGCTACCGGGCTATACCGTGTGTTAGTACATACAGCGCTATAAGTGGCCAAATTTAGCAACTTATTGGTGAAGATTGCATTCCGCGGTTGATAATAGTGCCGGATATTATTGTGATATGTATATATATATATTTTTTATGTTGTGTTTTTATTTTGTTTTGTGCTTGTTTTTGTTTTCATTGTCTGGTTTTGTTTGTGTTTGTTGTGTGTTCTTTGTTATTTGTAAGTCTAAAACATGTCCTGATTTAAATGGCGCCTTACATTTTAAGATGGATTGATGGGATTCATAATCTCCCCAAAATTTTTAAAAGTCGTATTTAATGAAACAACTTTCAAAATTTGCCATTATCGACTTGAGAAAAACGACACTGCTTCATCAGAAAGTTGCGTGACATTGCCACTTTGAGCGCTTCATTAGTTTTCACTAGCGGCCTCAGTGGCCAAACATATCGGTGCCTATACCAATGCAGCCGGTATCTTAGACTGAAACATGTGATTGATTGTGAATACAACTGCGATGTTTTTAATCAAATCGAGTATTACTATTGGATAAAGAAATTGGTGTCTCCCGATTTTGAAAATTCGCACTGAAAAAGTGTTAGTGATGGCACAAAAGAAACACCTATAGAGTGTTGTTTCTTGATTATTTTTAAACTTGTTTAAGTACTTTGTGATGTAATTAACCTACCTTAAATTTTGTGCAGTTAACCATTGTACTACTGTTCTGAAAAAAAAAATATGACTATAATAATTGAATGAAGGGATATTTTTAAGCATATAATATCATAATTTTAAGCATTTTGTAATTGTATTGTGTGTGGCTTCATTATTTATTACTTTACTGTCTGTTTTCTAAATCGAGACACCTTTTTGAACCCGATTACAGTGTGAGACAGTTTGTAATAAGGTTTCATCAAATTTAAGGTGGCTTTTGAGCAGTATTTGGTAAATCGAGTCCTGTATAAAGTGGCTGATTTTTTGGACTGGTATTTAAATTAATCTTTTATCAATGTTCTATGAAATGTTTTAATTTAATGTGACTAAATCAGTTGAATGTGCTTCATGAACTAACATGATCCGCTATATGAACTATGAATGAATAGCAAATTAAAAAACAAAAAATAAAATTTATTATTACGCAGTCATATAGAGCGAACAGTTGCAGGAAATTATTAATAATGTATTGTGTTTGTAACAATAATAACGCAATATAGGTAAACACAATAGATGGCCACTCCACGGTTTCAAAGAGGACTGAGGGCCTACCCAAACCTATGAACGGCCACCATTGATGAGAGATAACGAATATGACGTGGCCCATAATTAGTCGACAAGGCCTAACTAAAACGTGGTTACAACGTTTCTCAACTGTAAGCATAAAAATAAATTGTAAAGGGCAAACTACTGTATTACAGAGTTTATTAAGTTATGTCATTTTAGTTGAAACTATACACAAGTAAATTGGGGGAATTTAGTAGAGTAAATGTTAGGTCGAACTTGTACAGATTGTATTGTGTGTATATCTGGTCATTTTAATTTTTTGTTTATTATTAATGCTAAATGTGGCATTAATTCTAAAATAGTTATTTTTCCACTAAAATAAGCTAATTTGGGATAATTGTTCAAAATAATTGATATTTTTAGGCCCGGTTTCTCAATTGGTCATTAACGGGGCCGTTAGCTGACAGTTTTTTTTATCTGAATAGGGTTTATTGGGTTACTACAGATTACGGACCGTCAGCTAACGGCCCTGTTAACGACCCGTTAGCCGATTTGAAAAACTGGGCTTTAGTCGTATAGTACAGAAGATAGTTTAAAATTAGATATCTCACATACACGCCTACATGTGATGCAAGTTTCTGGGTATCTCTAGTAAAACAAAAATTAATAGCTCAAAATGTGCTCTAGAAAACTTGTTTTGCCAATTTTTTTTAAGTTAAAAAAGCACATCTCTTATACGAATAATATAGATGGGTCTGCATATAGTTCTCCGGTTTCAGGAAAGAATATTGACATCTCTAAGTTACTGATATCACAGTGTGAGTACTTGTACGAATTGTCAGTCAATGCTCCCATGTGCAATCCCCACGGAGTGTATTATCACATCCCACTCTGCCATTGGGGGATGAAACTGTCAGACTACAGCAAGCTGGAACTAAACTTATAGAGATCCAAGATCCATGACGGCCTAACACGACACGACAAGTAATGCAGACAGCACAGTGAGCAGTGAGCAGTGAGCAGTGAGCAGTGAACAGCGAGCACTTCAGCCCTGTGCCAATACACTTGACATCCAATTATATTATATCTAAACAGTGATGATATTATGTTGCTCTTTGGCGATACCTTACTCAAGTTTACAACTACAAATTTAGGACACAATTCCCTAAATACAGCCCGTGATTGATTCCAGTCTATTCGTACACTTTGAGTGGATAAGAGATTGATGTTGAATACTTCATTCTTATAGGCGCCGTGTGTTAGTACATACAGCGCTATAAGTAGCCCAATTTAACAACTAAACTGGTAAAGATTTCATTCCGCGGTTGAAAACAGTGCTGGATATTATAGGCACCGTGTGTTAGTACATACAGCTCTATTTGTGGCCAAATTTAGCAACTAACTGCTGAAGATTTCATTCCGCGGTTGAAAATAGTGCTGGACATTATTCTGATATATCTTGTTTTTTGTTTGGTGTTTGTTGATGTGTATTTATTTTGTTTTGTTGTTTTGTTTTGTGTTTTTGTTTTTGTTTTTATTGTCTTGTTTTGTTTGTGTTTGTTGTGTGTTATTTGTTGTTTGTACATCTAAAACGTGTCCTAATTAAAATGGTGGCTTGCCTTTTTAAGATTTACTGATGGGATTTCATAATCTGCCCAAAAACTTTAAAAAAGCCGTATTTAATTAAACAATCTTCCCAATTTGCCATTATCGACGTAGGAAGAACGACGCTGCTTCATCAGGTTGCTGCGCGACATTGCCACTTTGAGCGCTTCATTCGTTTTTACTAGCGCCCGCGTGGCCAAACTCGTTGCCTATATCAGTGGCCAATTACCTTCAATGTCAGTGATGTGGGGTGCATAGATTGTGGAAATTTCTAATTATACTATACAGGATGCATTTTCATCTAACGTTGTTGATAATTACATATAAAAAGCTGTATTTATTTAGCAGAAAATAAATGCATAAATCCAAGATGGTTGGACATGAGGTCTACTTCGTCTCGACATTGGTAAAAGCATCGCGGCGCTCCCAGCCTTCTCCCCTAGAGAGAGGGTAGAGATCATGAAAATGAGCGTATAGCGTTATAAGGGGGCTGTGACGACACAGTTTCGGACAAACAATCCGTTGCTAGGTAGTTTCATTGTTGTGTCTTCCTTTGACTCGCGCACATTCATTGTTTGTCCGAAACAAAATACTGTGGTGCTACTATTTTTTTATTCGGATATATTTAACGCTATTGCCCTGTGTGTTGTTCATTACTTTTAACATATTTTGACACGTTATGACAATATGTGACCAATTATTGTGGGGAAGGGAACGGTGAAGAAATGTTTTTATTTGGGGGGGGGGGGGGGGTCGAGATAATTTCACTTGTTTTGGGGTAAGGCATCCACTCCCCCCCCCCCCCCCCCTCCCCAATTCAACTACTGGCACAAGTAAATGCATGCTCGTGATTCATGACCGCGTCTGGAGTATAGAGAAGAGAATGCCAGACATTCTCCGAAGTCGACAATTGTCGATATCGGGATTGCAATCACAATCCGGAAATCGTGAAAAAGTTAACTTAACGTGATTCTTACGGTGCTCTTCACATTCACATTAAATCGTAATGTCGTAACGATTTAGCATAAAAATGTACTATTGCGATCTCAATCCCGATAAGAATCACGATGCTGACAATTGTAGATGGGGCTTTAGGTGACTCAGTGCGGGTAATATCGCGGATGATTGTTATTGAAGGTATGATAAGGAATGCGGGGGGAGGGGGGGAGAAGAGGAACGCACTAAGGGATTGGATTGTCACTTCGAGGAAATGTTCGGTTGAGTCAAGACGTGCGATTACATGTGTGGGTAAATAGCAAAGGCACCATGTGTTAGTGCAGTGTAGTGCAGTGTTCTGTGTTAGTGCAGTGTTAGTGCAGTGTTAGTGAGATAGGGGATGCAGGAAGACGTGGATTTCATCAAACAAGGTAAGTCGTTTCATGTCAGACGTGAGATAAGGGTCTCGTGGGAATACAGGAACACAGTGATGTGTTACCGTTCATATTGCACCAGAAAACAAGATAGTTCTCGTCAAACCCTCTAAACAGGAAGTAGGTGGCTGACTTCCACAAAGAGTAACACGGTTTGCTCATCACTGTTCGTGAGATTATATAAAGCGCAAAGTCAGTAGGGACGAGGGGAGGGGTACCTTACAGACTAGCTCCCCCCCCCCCCCCCCCGTTGGCCCATCCTTTCCGTTCGTCTCGGACACAACTTATTAGATTGTACATGTCTACCACTGAAAATCAGTTCTTTTAACTGAGTAGGTAGACAATAAATACAGATTAATTTGCTATAGGGAACTGAAAATGTGCATCCCCTCCTCCCTCCCCCACCCCCCTTCTATGGTAGGCGTAACAACGATGTTTGTAAAATTTCATCGTTTATAATATTTTTTGTAACGGTTGCGCTTACTTCAGGTTGAAGCAAACACCAACTTACTGTAATTGACATAATTGAAGTCATCTATGAATGAATGAGTCATTGTATATTAGCCGAAGACCCCAACCCTAACCACTCACATGAAAACTACCTTATAACACATCATTTTGACATATGTTTTATATTAAAAAGAATGCAATTTTAAATGTTTGTAAATGGAATATTCTAATATTTAAGATGTAAGCTAATGTAAACGCATTTGCTGTTTATTTATCACTGATGTCTACTTGTGACGTTTCATAATAGTATTATATTATGTGAAAACCATTTTATCAAACGTTGTTGCGTTTATTTGAGTGAGTATTTTAAAAGTGATTCGCTGTTGATCTAAACGTTGCAGGCACGCACGCATTAGCTTCAAGTTAGCAGGTTGCAAAGCCTGCAACACATAATCCTCAACGCAGTAGGACGCAGCGAATAAGAGCAAAACAATAGCCCGCCAAATTGCAATTTCATAATAACACACAGCACAGCTGTTAGTGTTATATTAGTCGGGGCCCTCTACAGTGAAATATACGTTCTTTGGCTACCGTTGTAGGTGCAAACCCATGCAAAGCCGGTAAACTAGCCATGCACACAAACTCATGTATACTTAATTACATTTCGTCTCGAATTACTCGTGCCCAGCTCGTAAACTCTCCGTCGGGGCATAAACCGCCTGATACACTCGATTAACGCATTAGTCCACGGATCCGGGTTCACAAGAGCAAAGTGAAAAAAAAAACTAAAATTGCAATTTGTAAGAAAAGTCCTCCGAACATAAATTCATTACCGATTAGTTTTCGCCGGTCATGTGTTGTGCATTGCAAAGACAAAGCTATTTGAGGTTTGACAAAGGGACGCCGGTTGTCATAACTGTGTTTTATGACGCATGTGTCCAGGGCACTGGGTGGACCAATTCGCTCTGCCCATGCGTAATTCGGCTTCAGTTATTGCATGGCTGTTTAGCCGCCGTCATTCTGGGAACATTTTATGACGGGCGTAAAGTTAGCTAACGACTTTTCTATACAGTCGTGTATACCGCGGTTTGGTTTCGAGTCGATTTAGAAACACAATCGACATCGACTATTTTGTTGCTGTTGTGTTGTCTTGATAAGTGTTCGACTAACAAAAATCGATCAGTAATGATGATTTTGTAGATTCGGTTTAACGATTTTTTTTAATCACTCAAATCGATCAGTAATTACTGTTTTGTTGTTTTGGTTGACGAGAGTTTGAATATCACACCAAATCACATATATATTTTGTCCTGTGTTTGAATCATTTCAGTCGATCCACAATGAGTTATTGGATTTTATTCGAATAACTTAAATCGATCAGCTATGGCTATTTTGTAGAAATTCTGTTGGATGGTATGATACGTTTTTGAATAGAGCTAAAAATCGATCAGAAATTACTATTTTTTTAAAACGTCAATCATAGTTACGTTTTAAATAATTATGTAAAACCGGTCGATGTCACTTGTTTTGTTATTTCGGTTGAGAGTACGATTGTTGATTGAAATTTTCAATATCTGAAAAATCGATAAGTTATCACTATTTTCTAAAGTCGGTTCGATTGGATTTTAAATCTCCCGCAATTACTATTTTTAGTTTTAGTTGAATAATTGTGTTTAATTAAATACTTGATACTTGGTGCTGGGTCCCTCGGTTGCATGTGACTGTTAGAACACTATCAAAATATGCAACCATATATTCACGGCTTAGAGAAGGACGTGTTTGCACTTTGCAGGCTTGTTCTCCTAATGGACTAGCTTTCAGTAATTATAAACAACACAATAGAACATTGCATGTGTATTATTATTCTTATGGTTTCCAAGTTTAAAACGTGTTTTTTTCTTTTTACTGGTAAAAACAACCGACATGAACATTGAACAACACTAATCTCTTTGCACGAAAACGTATTTAGTAGCAGGTTTTCGTTGGAAAAAGTAAAATGCTGGAATCGACAACGGAAATCTAAATTCTGTATGATTCTATGTATGATGAAAATGTTTTCATTCGAGCACAATCATATTCATGCACTGCTTATACTAAGACTACGTTTATACGTTCAGTTCAAGTGGAAGTGCAGAGTTTGGAGAACGAAATGCTGTCAGGTGATGGCAAGGGCGGGGGGAGGGGGGAACGTGCCCCTTCCCCCTTAGATTTGATATAATCTATTAAATAACTAGCAAGAAAAATCATTTTTATCACACATATATTATTAATTTACCTAAAATAAATTAAAACTGGAAGAAGCATAACGCTGTATGTTCAACAATTCAAAATTATTTTTAAAATAGGTAGGATTTCAGCAAGTATTTTAGTGTGTGCTGTGCCCCCATTAATTAACACGAAACCGAATCCGTAGCTTATAGTGATGCAAATTTTGCCACATTTTATTACCAATTACCAATGGAATAAAAGAAGAAGAAGAATAAATAATTATACAGTAAATTGAAATTGCCGGCTGTTTGCTTTTACAGGCAATAACATAAATATGCGAGAATGAATTGTCTATACTTGACCTTTGGTATAGTCATAGCTTTTTTAAATATAATAAAATGGTGACGCACTTGTTGTTACACACCAATGCAGTGGCGTAGCCAGGTAAATATTTCTAAGGTGGGGGCCGGTTTGATTATTAGTAAGGGGTGCCCCCCCCCCCCCCCTCCCCAGGAACAGCGCCACAGGCAAATTTTTACAATTTTGTGTGAAATCGTTTTGAGTATATTGCACTATATAAGCACATCGTCAAATACGATTACTATCAGCCAATAGATATTATATCATGTAAATAATTTTGTTTATGATTGCTACGTTCAATTTATTTTACAATGCATTCATCGCAAAATGTAAAGAATGATTTAAGCTGCGATTTCGAGGAAGGGTGCTACCTGACCTCCTCCCCCCGTATAATTCACTATAATCATACACTGCTAATATTGAATAATACATATCTGTGATCCGTCATTTTCACACTTATTGTAATGTAATCAGGAGTAACATTACTGATACCAAATCTCAATGTATAAACAATCTTTAGGAAACCTCATGGCAATTGGCTCTACTATTCATACAATACACCATACATGACGACTTCACGCAATTTCGGCAGGATGATTTCCCCCTAGACAAAGTAGGCTATACAGTTTAGTTCCACATATACTGATGGAGTTTCACCGATGAGTAATTTAAGGGTACAGAGGCGCAACGCCATCGGCAGTTTGTCTATACCGCCCTTTACTGCCCAAAATACATAAGTCGGGTAGTAGAAGTTCGCCAAGCGACGCGATGGCGGAACCTGATTGGTCGGCTACTTCACCGAAGATATACGAAGACAGTCGAAAACTCCCGTCATCGCGTCGCTTGGCGAACTTCTACTACCCGACTAAAGTATGTTGGGCAGCATAAGGCGGTAGACAAACTGCCGATTATGTTGCTGCGACTCACTCAACGGTTTCACTGTCAATACAGGTGTATACAGAGAGATTGTCGGTATGGTAAGGGGAGGGGGGAGGGGACTATCCCCCCTGGATTCACCTGGCGGCGCCCGTCATTGACGGGGTGCACGGCGGGAGTGAATGACGTGCACGAACACGTCCCCCTTGTATTGCCGCATGCCCATGCACGAGTCCTTAGCGGAAGCCACCTAACAAAGAAACCATTTATTAAATTAATTAAGAAGATTTTCCCGTTCGTGACAGAAATTTAACAACTCAATAGAGTCAAATTATGGAAAGAGTTGTCTCCATAAAAGTCATACATGCATAAAATTGTTTTATAACCCACAATACTTGGAAGTAAGAGTTGTAAAAATGGCTGTAATTAAGGTGGCTGGTCAGTTATTACCAGTCTGCCGCATGTTACCGGCGTCCATTCAGCGTTTCGTTGCACGGTCACCTTATGTTGGCCATTAGGAGAAAACACGTGTTTTTTAATTTATTTGATGATATCTAATAAAACGTTCATTGATTACTGTTCGGCATGATCGTCCTGGGGCCGCCGTTTGCCAGACGCCCGGCCCAAAGATGTGGCCCCGCATGGCCCCGGGGCCTGTCGGCTTCATGCGGTCACACGCACAGACGCAGTGCGTGTGCGTGTGTGTGTTGTACGGCACGCACGTGACAGGGTTGTAGTCTGTTGAAAGGCTGGTCCCTCCTCGTGGTGACCGGTGCCCGCAATGAGGGCTGTCACACGCACTATAGACGCAGTGCGTGTGCGTGTGTGGGTTGTACCGCACGCACGTGACAGGGTTGTAGTCTGTCGAAAGGCTGGTCCCTCCTTGTGGTGACCGGTGCCCGCAATGAGGGCTGTCACACGCACTATAGACGCAGTGCGTGTGCGTGTGTGTTGTACGGCACGCACGTGACAGGGTTGTAGTCTGTTGACAGGCTGGTCCCTCCTCGTGGTGACCGGTGCCCGCAATGAGGGCTGTCACACGCACTATAGACGCAGTGCGTGTGCGTGTGTGTGTTGTACCGCACGCACGTGACAGGGTTGTAGTCTGTTGAAAGGCTGGCCCCTCCTTGTGGTGACCATTGCCCGCAATGAGGGCTCTCTGCTTCTCTTTTGTCATTCCTTTGTTTATCTTATGTCATTCATTGTATGTCTTTCATAACTTTTCCTCTTCCTACTTTCTCACTTCGTCTTCATACTGCTGGCCCTCTTTGCCACCCAAACGCCCATTAGCCCTCCACCCCCTAAAATCCCTTAATCCTCGACCCCCCATTTTTTTTGATTCCCTCTCGAGATGCCAGTGAGCGACGCGAAGGGATATGTTGCAATGTAGGCCTACTTGCACCGACCTGTACCTAGCACAGTGCTGCAACGCCCTTGAGCCATCTTGAGCAGAGCTGTACTTAGCGCGATAGGCTTACTTAGCATAATGTTGCAATGCCTTTGCGCCACCCTGTACCTAACACAGTGCTGCAATGTACTTGTGCTGCACTGTACCTGTATAACAATGCTGCAATGCTCTTGAGCCATCCTGTACAATGTTGCAATGAAGGCCTACTTGCACCGACCTGTACCTAGCACAGTGCTGCAACGCCCTTGAGCCGTCTTGAGCAGAGCTGTACTTAGCGCGATAGGCCTACTTAGCATAATGTTGCAATGCCTTTGCGCCACCCTGTACCTAACACAGTGCTGCAATGTACTTGTGCTGCACTGTACCTGTATAACAATGCTGCAATGCTCTTGAGCCGTCCTGTACAATGCTGCAATGCTCTTGAGCAGAGCTGTACTTAGCACAATGTTACAATGCTCTTGTGCAGTCCTGTAGGCCTACTTAGCACAATGTTGCAATGGTCTTGTGCCGCCCTGTACCTAACACAGTGTTGCAATGTACTTGTGCTGCTCTGTACCTGTACAATGCTGCAGTGTTCTTGAGCCGTCTTGTGCAATGTTGCAATGCCCTTGCGCCGCCCCGTACCTAACACAGTGCTGCAATGTTGTTGAGCCAGGCTGTACAGAACGGACCTCGAGCGCTCCCTGGGGGAGGGACGAGATATTAGCGGCTATTCTCACCTCCTCGAGATGATACCAGTGAGTGACGTGAGTGATGTTGCAATGTACTTGTGCTGCCCTGTACCTGTACACTGCTGCAATGTTGTTGAGCCAGGCTGTACAGAACGGACCTCGAGCGCTCCCTGGGGGAGGGACGAGATATTAGCGGCTATTCTCACCTCCTCGAGATGATACCAGTGAGTGACGTGAGTGATATGGCCGCCGGCGACTTGCCGACACCTACGTCACAGGTCTCTGAGGCCTCCGCGTCAACCCCATCCTGTCTGACGGATCGCTCTATACTGCGTGCCAACCTAAGAACCACCCTGCCAATCACTAACCTCAAAGGGAGGCGATGGTATTGTGGAGATCATACACAGGTCTCTGAGACCTCCGTGTCAACCCCGTCCTGTCTGACGGATCGCTCTATACTGCGTGCCAACATAAGAACCACCCTGCCAATCACTAACCTCAAAGGGAGGCGATGGTATTGTGGAGATCATACACAGGTCTCTGAGGCCTCCGTGTCAACCCCAGCCTGTCTGACGGATCGCTCTATACTGCGTGCCAACATAAGAACCACCCTGCCAATCACTAACCTCAAAGGGAGGCAATGGTATTGTGGAGATCATACACAGGTCTCTGAGGCCTCCGTGTCAACCCCAGCCTGTCTGACGGATCACTCTATACTGCTTGCCAACATAAGAACCACCCTGCCAATCACTAACCTCAAAGGGAGGCGATGGTATTGTGGAGATCATACACAGGTCTCTGAGGCCTCCGTGTCAACCCCAGCCTGTCTGACGGATCGCTCTATACTGCGTGCCAACATAAGAACCACCCTGCCAATCACTAGCCTCAAAGGGAGGCGATGGTACTGTGGAGATCATACACAGGTCTCTGAGGCCTCCGTGTCAACCCCATCCTGTCTGACGGATCGCTCTATACTGCGGGCCAACATAAGAACCACCCTGCCAATCACTAACCTCAAAGGGAGGCGATAGTATTGTGGAGATCATAGATGTCAATCATCTCCATTATTCAGTAAAGCACTCACCTTCTCAGCCGGTACCGACAGCTGAATGTGAAGAATGTCGCCTCGACTCGACGGACGGGTATGCCCTGTATATAGGCGAAGGTCCACTTTTGTAACTGTGTGTCCACCCCGTTGACTGCCGCTTGAGATTTTAGACAAGATTGACATTTACAACTGTCAACAAAGGAGGCGACGGCGAAGTCGCCCTAAGTGCCAGGGTGCTACTTAGGTTGGCACGCAGAGTAGTATACTCTGCCCTACTACGCGCAACTCACTTGGATTGGACCACGAGGAATTATTAATGAAGGGACATGATACCGCAACTATATTTCAGAATTATATAACAAGACACATCAGTCTGCATCCAGTAATCATGTTGCACGGCAAGCTGACAGGGGTGGGTGTAATATAGTCTCACTTTAATAATATCTTGATAACGCAACACATTGAAGAAGTGGTTACAACATTTATTTTCTGTAAAAACTATACTGAATTAAAGAATTTAAAATATTTTACTCATTACCTCGTTTATTATGGTTGTTATTTTAGATACCAAGAATTAATAATAAATTAATTTCCAAAATGATATCCGTAATGATTGCAATAGGCCTAGTTGGTATTTTATTAGTCCAGTTTTGCTGGAATTCATAGTCGTCTCATACCCCTGAGGCACCCGCTATTACTAGGTAACAGTTTCATGCATGTGATCCATAACAACAACGGGCGCTCCTAGGGGTAAGAGCGCCCGTTTGGATGTATTGTTCTCACAAAATTACTAAAAAGTCTTTGATTCTATGTGGTTGAGTTGAGGCTCAACTCGCTGCATGGAAAGTGTATTATTATTTGCACCTCTGCAGAATTAGTCAACACAAAATATCTTACTATATTTTATCTTAAACTTTTTAAATCTTCTTATCTTCATTTTTTTTTAACTTTTTTTTTAAATTTTCAAGCACACTATTAACCCACATCATGAATGAAAATTAACAAATTATGATTTTAGATTGAATGCACATTACTGATGGTGGTTATTCCCAGAAGGGAATATAATGTGCTGTAGGAGGAGTGGTTAAAAGTTCATACATCCCTAGTGTAAATTACCATGAACAATTATTACGTACAATGAAACGAGTAGTCATGCTCACGCGATAGACTCGAACAGCAAGAAATTGCCACCTACCTAGCTGTGAGTTCGTATATTTTATGACATAAGTGGTTGTCATAACATTGACGCAATACAATATCCATCAAAGACAATTCATGTACACAGAGCTATTGCTTGTGAAGGGCATCACTTTATAGCAACCGGTAAACACGCCACTGTAAATGTGTTATTCCGTAAGTCAGTATAAGAATTATCGATACTTTTCCGATGCTTATTGATTGTTATGGTATAGCCAGGCAAAGATGTAAACAAATAAGGATGTGAGAAGGACATCGTTTTTTGGAGACGATGTTGAAGCACGTTGAAATAGGGTACTAAATGGAATATGCATGGTAAGGGAAAATATTAGAGGCAATTAACTATAGTAATTTTATTTTATTTTTATTTTTTATTTATTTATTTATTTATTTATTTATTTATTTATTTATTTATTAGCAACACGAATACAGCCATGGGCCATTTTACATTGTGTGTATCTAAATCTAAAACAAGTATCAAAATTCTTAACTAAACACCAACTAATAAGATACTTAATTAACTAACTAATTAGGTAACTAATACTAGCTATCAATCTAAAGTAAGAAATAACTCATTCTAAAATAGGCACAGAGAACAAATAAAGAGAAAAAATAGAGAAAAAATTGCAGCAGTAGGACAGTATCAATGTATCAATGTTTCAATGTATAAATAAATTTTAATAATATCGTATCATAATATTATATATTTGTGTGTCTCGTTGGTCACGTGGATCTATTCCTGCTTCCGTTGCAGAAGGTTCTATTCCCTTTTCGAAGTGTTTTATTTTGTTTTTAACTTCGGAAATAAACTTGAATATATATCAGAAATACGTTATGTAAACGGTGACTGTATTGGTCGTCATAGTAACCTAGCAATTAATCAGGATATAATGCCCTCCCCCAACTGAAAATCAGGTATCATAACTAAATGGGTATAGTAAGTAAATACGAATGGATTAATTTTATTTATAAATGGAATATTTTTGTAAACAAATCTAGGATATGCGATTGTGATCAGTACATGCATAAATAAGAAAACTGAAAGAAAATATGACATAATGGTGATTAGTTTTAAACTACTCCACTGATTGGTAGCACATAAAGAAGTGATAACAATATGCATCATTATGGTACGTATGGGCGCATTTGTACAGTCACACCATAAAGTGTTAAGAGCGAAGGGTACCTCTTTGTCAAAAACCGCACACAATTTTAAATTATATCAAGAATGGATTTTGAAATCGAAAATCTGAATCGACAGCGGACTGTGGTTTGGTAAGCCCTACACACTAAATGCTAAAAAACGTGTGTTATACATTATAATCAGTATGGTTTTTATTTCTAATGAATTGTATTACTAATTATCGATTTAATGATCAAAATAACCACGCTAGTGGTTATACTATTTCATTAAGTATGTATCAGTGCTTACCAAAACACTGTGCGCTGTTGAATCAGATTTTCGATTTCGAGTAGCATTCTTGAGATATAATTATAAGATGAAAATTGTCTGCGGTTTTGGACGTAGAGGTATACCCTTGGTGTAAAAGTTCCACATTTTGCCGTAAAACGCTTCTGTAGAGGATCGCTTACAGAAGTGGTGCACGGAAGATGTGATGACCGGAGAAGACAGACGGTTTCCTTCACCTGCTCTCTTTTCTTATAATAATTGCCACTATTATAGGTGTCAAATATACACAAATGTGTGTTTTGCGGTGCGACAAACACTTGGCTGCCTTTGACGGCTCCCGAATGATCTCCCCCGACAGATGGCAACTAGCACTGGACATGCTACACACGCTATCAAAAATTATATACTTCACTTTTTGTTGGGGAAGACAATTAGTATAATACATTTCATTTCTGTGGCAGTCGCTGGATTGGGTTGAAGACTGAAAACGCACGCATTCCGTCTTCCAACACATCTTCACGCCATTCGCGTAGCCCTATATACTAGTTGGGATCGGCAATGTGCAAATTATGGGAATGTATAATCTGTGTTATTATTAAATTAAGGTGTGTTATGATAAGTTAATAGCAATCAATGGAAACATCTCTCTTGAACAAAGAATAAATTATATTTAGATGGTTAAAAATGAATGTGATACATTTTTTATCTAAAAGAGTTTTTTTCATCTGTGACCAGCCCAAACATAACTATAGTCTCATCCGCGGTCTCAGATCCTTTTCTACTATCCCATTCATTACCGCGCTATCACTATTTATTATATTGGTGTGATTTTTTTTCAAACTCGAGTGACTCACCTTCTTCAATCCAAAAAGTAGTGTTTGTGAGGAGAGCGGTCACCCTTCTTCCTGACGTAGCCCGATGTTGCTTAACTTTGGTGTTCATATCGGAACCAGCTAAGCAACTGCGGCCAGACCGTTGGCTCAAAATGGTAATGGTATAATGTCTCCCCCCCCCCCCCCCCCTCCTGAAAATCAGTTTTGTAACTCAGTGGATAAAGATAATATATACAAATTGATTTAATTATTTTTAATTAATTATATTTAATTATTTTTAATTAATTATATTTAATTATTTCAAACCAAACAGCTCTGAAGTGGGCATATTTTTAAACACATATATGGCATAGTACTAACCCACATAAAAACTACGCCAAAACTAATTCACCTAACGCGCTCGTTGGGTTGATTTTCCTTTCATAAATAATGAATGCCCAACAGAATTTGTAATAGTTAGAGTCAAAACAACGTCTTTCAAAACTGCGGGGGGTCAACACAGAAAACAGACGCGTTTCATGAAATATCACGGAAGTCATTATAGACGACGAACCACGAATCACGACGAACACGAGAAACACAGAATTACACCGTTCATGTGATCGCACTTTGTGTAAGACAATTGTTTGTTCGGTACCATTACCAAACGAGCTTGCAGTTTTTTTTTTCTATTTTTTTGTACCCTCTCAGTGAGCAAGCAAACTAAACAGACGAATGAATGGGTCCTTAAAAAGAAAACAAGGTAGGTGTACTGACCGAAACGTCGGGAGCCATCAGAGCAAGAGAGATAGAAGACAAAGCTCTTGATGGGGTTATTGTTTCACTCAAAAGATGTCGGAGCTGTGAACAGGATGCAAAGAGCTTGGTGGTTTTTGTGCATCGTCGCCATCATCATTACCAGACACCGCAACAGCCGGAGAAAACAATACAAACACTGCGATTAGGAAGGAGATGTCACTGATGAAGCGGACGAAATGACGGGGAACATCCGCTGCGTAAGGCATTAAGTCTAGTCTACGTAGATGTTTAAGAACTAAGAATTTGTTATTTAGGTTGGTGGTACACACAAAACTTTAGAATTAAAGACTTTGGACGAAGATGAGATACTTTGCAATGTTAGTATCTTTGACTTTGGAGCTCTTTGGCGAATCCGCGGCCATCTTTATCCATTTATTTGTAGGTTATGAATTTGTTTAGTAGTACTTGTCTTGACCCTGGTGGTTTACTGAACTAAAGAACCTCATTTGACTCCGCTTTTTCACTTGTGAATTAAGGATTTGTTCCTTGAGTTGAAAGTTGGTCAACTCTGTTGGTCACAAGTAACAAGTGACATGTCTTTAATTCTTATCTGAACGCATTCATGTGTTTTGTATATTTCAACTTTGTAAATCGCAAGTTGTAAGTTCTTAAAAATCTACGTAGACAAGCCTTTACGCATTACGCGGCTGCTGGCGATCTGAGTGCACATGCACTGAAACAAGCGAGCAGTGGATCAACTTATTATCAGTGCATAAAGGAGTAGGACCTGCAATATTGCTGCTGGCGATCTAAGTGCACATGCACTGAAACAAGCGAGTAGTGGATTAACTTATTATCGGTGCATAAAAGAGTAGGACCTGCAATACTGCTGGTGAGTGCGTCCATGCGATTCTCATTTCCGGTATTGGAGATTGACGGCCAATGAATTGCTAAGCAGCTACTACATACAAACACTGTAAACAAAAGCCTGGAACCGTAGCCAAAGTGCAGAAATGGGGCTCACAGCCAACTTCCGGGGGCTGGTCTAGAGGTGCACTGCATTATCAGCAGATGCACGTCCAGTAACGCAGTTAGGTACTATTATATAGGGGGTTCTCTTCAAAAACTTCAAGCTGGGATATATCTCCACGACGCTGGCGTATAGTCATGCCCATTGCCCACGTAAGTAAAAGGTAGTGGCAAACTGACGGTAAACTGCGCATCGCCATCAATTGAGCTTTTGACGCGGCGATGCGCTTATGGGCCGCTTGTGGTATTGGCCAAGCTATCCCGCCAGTTTGCCGTAAGCGGGGTGTCAGTTATGGGCCCGCTGTAGTAAACCGGACCGTTGCGAAAATGTAGGGGAGCGAATGCCCACTCCTCCCCATGCGTGTATAGCTTAGCCGGCCCCCACACGGGTTCGCGAAAGGGTAGTCTCACTGTAAAAACCGCGCCAAATTAACGTTTCTAATTTATATTTTGAGAACACTAAACAATATTGAAAAAGTGATGATTGAGCGAAACTTGGTTTCGTAAGAGCTACAATCTGGATTAACAAAATTCCAAATATTTTTATCATTACTGTTGTTATTTGAGGAACCAATTAAGGAATTAATTATTAATTGATTTTTTAAATAACAACCGTAATGATAACAATATTTAAAATTTTGTTAATCCAGATTGTAGTTCTTGTAGTTCAGATTTTAGTTCTTACGAAACCAAGTTTTGCTTCATCATCACGTTTTCAATATTATGTAGTGTTCTCAAAATATAAATTAAAAACGTTAATTTGGCGCGGTTTTTACAGTGAGACTACCCTTACCGTTTAGAGCATGGTGTTCACAAGCATGCTAGCCCCCACACGCCAGAGCATACATGCTAGTGAACAACGCCACTAAAATCCTAAAAATCACCCTGCACTCAGTAACGAAACTGATTTTCAGTGGGCGATAGTTCCTCGTGCCCGGTAGGACGCACGCACTAATGCTCCATGCTATCAAAACATATAATTGCATGCGCGGGTACATATTATTATCTTGCATATAAACAAACAAATGAAAGTAAAACGACCTTCACGCAAACTATGGGTAAAATAGTGGGGTTAAAGAAACGAGATCACATTCACAGGCTGCTTTCATTAACGAGTTGTGAGCATTTGCGCCGGAAGATTTTTAAAATTATCTAAGGATAGAACATAAGAACTGTGTAAAATGATCTTAGTTTCATTCATATCCCCAGAATTCCATTTCAGAATGTCTCGATAATGGTCAGAGGTTGACAAGCAAATGTGTGCAGCCCACCACACGGTCAAATGCATTCACAAGCATCGATAAAAATATAAATCAAAATTTGTTGATTCTTCGTCGACAAGGTTCAACATGCTTGAGCTATTCGTAACAGCCCCCCACACGCTCAAACAGGTTCACAAGCATCTCGCGAACATGCGTGCCCGTTTAGGGGCCCCTTGAGTACTCACACCAAATATATTAATATTGCTAATGTTCAGTACAAGAATAATGATCGTAAGATATTGTAACATGTTACATACAAATACACTTGTTACCAGTTTGACCTGTACTAACTCGGCGCAATAGTCAGATAAATAATATGTCAGCAACCTGCAATCCCATTGTAACTCCTACATTTCTAAAGATTTTATAAACTATTACTTAGTAATGAAAGTTGGCGAAAAAATAAAATAGTTTGTAAGATGCTGTTTCACATGTGTGTTATTATTGGGAAGGTACAAGGGAAACTAGAGGATGTTTACACGCCATTAACGCCATTAAGTTGTATATGAATTATATGGTTGCAGTTGTATGATTATAATTTAAAAATGGTTATTATTAAGATTAATAAAATAGTAGTGATATAGTCGTGGGAAACCGTTTGAAACAACAAACTTCCGTACGTGGGTGCGAACTGAACCAACGGAGGGAGGTTCATCATGCGCATGCGTGGAGCCAGGCGCTGTTGCATGGCGATGTTGCATGGCGCTGTTGCATGGCGCTGTTGCATGGCGATGTTGCATGGCGCTGTTGCATGGCGGTGTTGCATGGCGCTATTGCATGGTGATGTTGCATGGCGCTGTTGCATGGCGCTGTTGCATGGCGCTGTTGCATGGCGCTGTTGCATGGCGCTGTTGCATGGCGATGTTGCATGGTGCTGTTGCATGGCGCTGTTGCATGGCGATGTTGCATGGCGATGTTGCATGGCGCTGTTGCATGGCGATGTTGCATGGCGATGTTGCATGGCGATGTTGCATTGCGATGTTGCATGGCGCTGTTGCATGGCGATGTTGCATGGCGATGTTGCATTGCGACGTTGCATGGCGATGTTGCATGGCGATGTTGCATTGCGACGTTGCATGGCGCTGTTGCATGGCTATGTTGCATGGCGATGTTGCATGGCGATGTTGCATGGCGATGTTGCATGGCGATGTTGCATGCTCTTCTTTGTTCCAACACACTTCCGCCATTGGGTGTGATTGTGACGCTCACTCATCAGGGAGGCTCCGATATGTTCTCATTTAGTGACATGAATCAGTCCGTCAAACATTCTCTCCCACTTATTTCAATTGAGCATACTAGTACTTTCAAGTTTCATGCGACTTAAGATTAGATAGCACTACTAAAAACCATAATTCATTTGTGGATGTAAATGTGCATACACTAAAATTTGTGAGTCCCTCCCTCCTCGTGGTGACTGGTGCCAGAAACGAGGGCTCTCGTACATACCGAACCCCGGATAATCCCTTCTCCCCCCCAGTGGCGTATCCAGAAATTCACAATGGGGGACGGGGGGGTCGAACATCCCAAGTTGGTATAGGGGTCTGGGGCGAAAGCCTCCAGCCGTCGGAGGCCAATTCGCCGAGGGCGATTTTTTTTGCAATAATGACGTTTTAAACGACTGTTAACACATTTCCGACTCGGACTATATCATAAACTGGGTTTGAGAATGTAAATGTAAATGTGTAATTTTTTAATAGTTAATATTATCAATTAAATACAAAAACAAATAAAGTGTCTTCCTCCCTCCTCCTCTTATTCATTATTTTTACATGGGGGGGAGGTTGAAGTCCGTAACTCCCCCCACCCCTTGGATACGCCACTGCTCGCGCCCTGTATAAGTAATATGAGCAATATTACTAAACTAACTAACTAAACTAAACAAACCAAAGGCACTCAACAAGTAGATATGAAGACTATACATACAATGACCCTCCCCCCTGCCCCATCTTATCTATGGACATTCCAGTATCCAGTATTAGGTATCCATCCTGAGTCGTAGTTTCAGTAGTGTCTAAAATTTTTTTTTTTATACAAACAATCCATGATATTTTATGAAGCTATATGAGTTTAAAGGACATCGAAACCCTAGCTATATTTAATATCCATAACATCTATTGATTTATTTTAAAAATTATAGCGAAAACTAGAAACCTCATACCCACTCCAGGAATTAGCTATAAATTATTTTCGAGTTGATAATATTCCCTTGAGCGCGGCCGTTTTTTATGGTCGTGACGTAGCATTTACTAGTCCCGTGCCGCTAGCATCGGCGGGAGACGCGATATGTCGTACGCGCGTCTATTTACCCTGTCATAGCAAACGAACTATTAGCGGTAGCTCACTTAACTCAATTACACGTTAATCTGCAATGTTTTCTCGTCCTACTCAATGCTTAAACGAGAAGAATATCTAACTAACGTAATGGGAAAAAATGATTTTAAATAAGCCATGTTTTCCGTATTAACTCGCATATTTCAAAGTCTGGTTAGTATATTTTGCAACTACATTTTTGCCATTTTAGAAGGCTTGACATAATACGACATGCATGAAGAATGATTAAAAAAATACGGTATGTCGATATTAAAGATAACCCGCAAGCAGTGATTTAATGAAGTGTTGGTATTTGACATTTACCTGGGCAACTAGCCTGGCTGGAGAAGGTTGTCAGCGGCGGCTAGGAGGTGGTCGGTCCGCAAAGCATTTCCAAAAACATCAGGTCTAGTTTTCTTGGTAGCAGCAGTTGGTTCGATTTTTTATTTATTTCACTTTTAATCACTCAGAGCGAATGCAACAATAATATAACACTCAATAAAACTTAAGATTACATTCGTTTCAATGTCGATTTACTGCTGCAGATCATAACTATGATGTTCAGCTTATAGAGAGTTCTGATATTTTGAATTTACTATATAATTTGTATTTACTAATAGAAAAGTCTGTATGTAACCTGCCCAGGGCCAACATTCTTCACGTGACTAACGAGTTATTTTGGTATTAGGGTAAGTGGCTGACAGGTGGGGGACGGGGGATGTCTGAGGGTTGGTAGTAGGACTAAATTGCAACAACAACATCATGACAAAAAGAGCTCGAAATAACTATTCATTTAGGGATGCCGACTGCAAATAGCGCGGGTATCGAACCGACAACCTGGCGAATGAGAGGTTTGTGTGCTAGAACATTTGAGTAGTGTATATACTCAAAGGTAAACTATCAGCTATTGTACATTGTACTTTGTACATTATCCCTATTGTACAATATATTGGGTACAATTATACTCAAAGCTAAAACATTGTACTTTGAACTGTATCCCTATTGTACACTAACATACTGGGTACAATTTGTCTGATATTCATTATTCTTCATGTTCTGCTGGTTTATGTTTTTGGAATGTGTACTAAACGATAGCACGTCAAGAGTAGCTAGACAACACCAACGCTAAAAACGCAGTGCGGGCGTAAAAACAGTGATACAACGTGATTACATTATCACATAACTGTACGCACATCCTTACACAAATTACAATACCGTATTTTTTTAATAATTCTTCATGCATGTCGATTATGTCAAGCCTTCCAAATCGGCAAAAATGTCGTCGCAAAATATACTAACCAGACTTGGAAATATGCGAGTTAATATGGAAAACTTGGTTTATTTAAAATCAATTTTTCCCATTACGTAAGTTAGATATTCTTCTCGTTGAAGCATTGAGTAGGACAAGAAAACATTGCAGATTAACGTGTAATTGAGTTCAGTGAGCTACCGCTAATAGTTCGTTTGCTATGACAGGGTAAATAGACGCGCGTACAACATATCGCGTCTCCCGCCGATGCTAGCGGCACGGGACTAGTAAATGCTACGTCACGACCATAAAAAACGGCCGCGCTCAAGGGAATATTATCAACTCGAAAATAATTTATAGCTAATTCCTCGAGTGGGTATGAGGGTTCTAGTTTTCGCTATAATTTTTAAAATAAATTAATAGATGTTATGGATATTAAATAGAGCTAGGGTTTCGATGTCCTTTAACACACTACCTTGGTCCTCAAACAACCGACTGCTCGGATGCACACTCGAAAAGAGTAGTGAAACCAAAATGGCAGCCCCAGTATGTGTATCCGCCTTCTACGGATCCATTACTTCATTGATACATAAAACAAAATGGCTGCGGACAGGATTTGATTGGTCGTATTCATAACTTTCTCTATATCTTGGTCTAGAAACACCAGGATAACATGAAGTATGTTACATGTGTGGGTTGTACGCACACGGAACACACATTGTATTATTATAGGCCTAAGTGAAAAATAATTATTGTTGTCGTTTATTGGATTGGAACCAAAAAGGGGAAATTCGAGGGAAACACATTACATACACATGGATAGGTATGTACTAACAAGGGGCTCTTATCTGATTTACGTTCTGTACATACTTTCACATCCATATAAACACATTTTTAATGATGGTCATATACATCATTCTGATAAAACGACAAAAGCTTTTATGACACAGTTTTGTGCGACCAGCGTGTTTAAGCATTTATTACCGTGAAGCTGCGTCATGCGTGACTCCTATACTGGGGTGCGGCGTGTTTGATCCACGCGTGCGTGACTGTGCGTGACACGTTTGCGTCAAGCTTCCCCACCAGTATCAACTCTAGAAACAGTGAGTTTCAACTTTCAACTATATATTTCTGTTATAAAACATACTTCCGTATTTTATTTTAATGTGCCGCAGCGGAGGTCAAGACACACATTTATTTCGAACAAGTAAATGCAGGACCAATGTTTCAAAGTTTTCCATTTTAAATAGATTACAAAATTCCTACAATAACTTGCCGCCTCGCCTACTATTGACATTGATTTAGGTAAAGCCTTTGTTTTACGCGTGAAACATGTTTTAAAATGTCTGTGTAACTACATGATATTGTTTTTTTTTTGTCAATGTCTGTGTATGTTTGATTTGTTTATCTTGACTGTCATTGTTATTTCTATTTTTAGTTGTAACCATATTGTTTTCCACCACCTGTTTTCTTGTTAAGTTTTACTCTGTATGTTTTTGTCCTTTGTTGTCTTTACTATATTATTTACCATTGTGGAATTGCTCTAATTCTGTGTAAATAAAGGCATAATAATAATAATACCTAAGAACGCTGTAGGCCTATACAACATTAAAAAAGTGCATGGATTAGCAAACATTGACGCGTATTTTACACTATTTATAAAAAAACACGTTCTTTGTAAGTTCTAGACTTGAAATAAGCCTACGCTCAAGTTAGAGCACGTTAACGAAGCAAATATAGTATATTCCAAGCTTATTTTATATCCTCTCCACCTACCACTAAGTATTTGAAAGATGCAATAGTCAATATAATAACTAAACAATACACAGACGTATTGAATCTCGTCAATCGTTCAATCAATAAATCAATCAAAACAAAAGTCAATCGTGAGTAATATAAGGTAGAGGCTCAACGCCCTCGGCAGTTTGTCTACCGCCTTTTACTGCCCAACATACTTTAGTCGGGTAGTAGGGTTTCGCCTAGCGACGCGATAACGGAGCCTGATTGGTCGGCTACTTCGCCGAAGATATACGAAGATAGCCGAAAGCTGTCTCTGTGTACGCTAGGCGCCATGCGCTAGGCGAACTCTACTGCCCAGCTAAAGTATATTGTACGGTAAGACGCGGTAGACAAACTCCGGATCGCGTCGAGGCTCTACCCTATACTACTCACTCATCGCGACAATGCTAGATTCACAAAACGAGCAACTCACGAAATAATCCAAAGAGGTGCTGATAAAATAGGTTTCTGTTCTACCTTCGATTTGTAGCTATATACATGTCGGCGAGTGTATGTTACAAATATTATAAGTATTGCCTTCATAATAATAAACTTTACAAACAACGCAATTGGTATTCAAATTTAACTTAGGACTAAATACCAACCACCCTCATCGGCTGATGTCTGTCAATGTGACTTATTATATGCAAGGGTGCGTGATCCAATCTTGCGGGACCAAGAATGATAGGTAAATGTCTTTATTTTCAGGCGTGATTAAGGCCAGTTGGGCCTTTTCTTACATCCAACCTAACTATTTCTAAGTAGAAATACAAATTCATTAATGAATTAAGTACAAATTGATACAAATTGATTACAAACAAATATGATAATCTTAAAGAAGAGAGATGTCTTAAAGAACACCGCATAAGGCACATATAGATTTTTTAATATGTTCATTATTAATTAATGATTAATTCATGTGTTAACTTAATTCAAACACTTCGTAAATAGTATAATCAAGTATAACTTCTTAGCACAACGAACATCAGTAACATGTATACAGCGCTACCAACCTTATTTCAGCGGGGAATGCCTTTATGTAAAGCGATGATTCAGACGGTCAGACTGCTAAGTAGGTACACTGCATGAAGCCTGTTGCATTATTTCTAACACCCATGCAGCTTTCTAGTTGGTATTACCGAATTATTAACATGTTTCATTATTCGTATAGTAGCTGGCCATCAGATTGGTAAACGTAATAAAGTATCAAATGAACCAAAATGTTATCAAGAACATTACAAAAGCATTACGCATTCTCATAAGTTCATGGAATCACGAAACAAGTGAAAAAAGTTACAATAATTTATGTATTTGTGTGTTCTTTATAATATTTTAGTTACTACAATATGTACTATTATCGTGTTGCACCTGACAACACCCATGCAGCTTTCTAGTTGGTATTACCAGAGTATGAACATTTGTCATTATTCGTATAGTATAGCTGGCCATCAGATTGGTATACGTAATAAAATGTCAAATGAAAATGTTATCAAGAACATTACAAAAGCATTACGCATTCTTATAAGTTCATGGAATCACCAAACAAGTGAACAAAAAAACGATAATTTATGTATTTGTGTGTTCCTTATAATATTTTAGTAGTATTATCGTGTTGCACCTGACAAGAGTGACTGGTCGCTGACAAGCGCTACTCGGATACACGAGGCTACGGTTAGTCTAGATCCCCACCGGCAATTATCATAGCTGAAGGTTTTCCTCTCTCACAAGGCGAACATAGAAATGAACCGTTAAAACTGACTTTCGAAATTCCTTTTACTAAGTAATTCGAACAAATTAAGTTTGAGACAGGAGCAATGGAATAACGCTAAGCGGACACATATAATATGCATTTATTGATGAATTTAATTTGGAAAAAAGGGGTATCGTAATATTATACATTTTAATTTTTAACCAAGGTAAACATAGATTTTTTTAAGTTGGACAAGTTGTTTGGAAAATATCCAGATTCCTGACTACAAAGTTTTCTCCATAACTAATTAATTTTAATTTTTGCAATTTTTATAATTTGTATGTACCTGTGAATTCTGCTTTCGATGCGATAAATACGTACTTGAGAAAAAAAAATAGCAAAAACTTATTAAAAGTTAAAACCAAAATAAAAGCAAAACTAGTCGGCTTATTGCGGAAGCCGTAAATTAAGAACAGCCTCGTCGGTGTCGCATATTCATCTATTACTCACCCATTCTTGCGTGCAAACGTCGTATACACGATAATGAACAACGACATAAAATAGATTATGTTCTGTAAGAAGTGTTAAACGACGACTAGATTGTAATAAGGGAAGTCAAAATAGGCTAATATACGGCAACTCACTACAAAAACAAATCGAGTCTTTAGAAAGTACTATACTTACAATTACTACCTTTTATGCTCATGCTTAAAAATTTTGTAAATTATGTTTTTATTAATTGTATATGATAAACAATATGATAATGAATATAAATTATTTCTAACAAAACGATGAAGACATAAAGGATTGGGTTGTCGGATAGTTATGGATTAATATACAATTAGTAAATCAACAAATCACAGTTCACAATTTCATTTCTATTATTGTGTTATACATTACACCAACGAATATATTTACATATCATTTGTTTTCTATATTTACAGGATATGACGTCACAATATACCAAAGATAGTTTCGTATTAACGATAACACAAACGTACATAAAAATACAAGTACACAATAGTCTCATAGCTCAGACTGTTGGACGCTATGGTTGGCTACTCTTCTGTTTCATTGGCCTGGCGTTTACATGTTACGGCGTCGGAGCGTCTAGCAATAGACACTATTTATATTTAGCCCAGCCCTCTCGTTCGCCGGCTGAAATGTTTTAGATTCTTTTTACTAACAATCGTATTGTGTGTGGTTGAAAGAATGCCAATACTCATACAAAAAATGCTAGAATGGTGTTTGACAATTGAGCATCGTTTATTTGTAATAGTTGTTATTTAAATATATGATGCATTCAAACAAACGTTGGATTATTAACAGAGCTCCTATTTCGAACGTTTATTGATCTTGACTTGAATAAACAGATTTACAATAATGAATTGATTTATTCAAGACGTTGGTTCAAGTAGCTTGACGTCCCATCAACGCTGTAACATTGTATTCTTTCTCTGGCCTTCTCTCCATAATACTGGTATGCGTTTAAAGAATTTTTCTAGAAGACAGTTTTATCATACAAGAATAAGAGTCCAATTTTTTTAATTTTTTCTAATTTTACATGTAGTCTAAAAATTACTTGCAAAAGTCAATATTATATTCAACTTCCAAACTCGAAACTATTTGATCGGCCGCAGAAACTTCCATGGCTATTTACAGTGGATTTGGCTGACAATTGTACAGATTAACACTATTACAACAAACGTTTATCTTATCACCGAATTTAATCTATAACGATAATCTTTGGTTTTCTATTTTTGGCTTGAGCCCTCATTTCGGTGATATTGTTTTGGCTCTACTCACAAATAGTTTGGGTATAGTTTATAGTAAAGAAACTATTTATGTATTATTAAAAAAATGTCTACACATTTTATTCTCGAAGTCAATAGCAGGTTGAATGTGGGGGACACAAAAAGATATGTTGCCCACCACACGAGTTCTCATAAAACAGACATCGACTTGCACAGTTCTTGATGGCTGTTGTATAGGTGGGGTGTCTACAGTTATTTCCATACACGAGTTAGTAAACTGAGTGTCTTGTTTACGGCTTAGTTCCTAGACTCGGCAGTAGGCGGGGACATCTGCTTGGGGACTAGATGATAGGGACTATACCGGTGCTGCAGGCTGCCCATGCCGGGGAAGATGGGTCTCGGGAGACGCATGTCTGAAGAGGACGACGACGACGGCGACGGAGACCCCGAGGAACTGGAGGACGACGTCGTGGGCGGCGGTGTCAACTGGGGGTGGGCGTGCGCGTTGGGGGGCAGCGGGGGTGGCGGACCAAGCAGTCCCGGGGGGAGGCCGCCCCCGTGAGACGACCAGGGGGAGGGCGCCGCACTCTGTCCCCCGCCGCTCGCCCACATGTGAGCGGGGAGGGGCATGGGGATGGGACAGGGGCCGCGGTTTGAGCCCCCGAAGGCGTACATCTGAGAGGGGCCGCCGCCCCCGCCCCCGCCGCTGTTCACTATGAGCGCGTGGAGTTCTGCGGGGGAGTAGGGGGGGCCGCCTGTGCGCCCCCACATCTGAAGGTGGGCGCGAGCCTTCTCCATCATGGCGGACGAGAAGAGGCTGTTGTTGTTCTCGATGTCCATGTCGGAGTAGAGACGAAGCGGCGACCTTAGGAAGTGCTGCTCCATAAACAGAGCGTCCATTGGGTCCCTGCAACAATGACAGACACGTGTTACACGTCGTACTTGCAACCCCTAGTGCTCGACCTTGAGAGAGAAACATTGAGTGCAGTGACGTAGTCTGAGTACAGACGAAGCGGATACCCTTAGTGTATGACCTTGAAAGAGCGGCCACAACATGCAGAGACGTAGTTTCGTTTCTTCCTCAGCTGCAACATGTCATCATAAACCGTAACAGTAACCTTGGCAGAACTTATCATTACAAAATCGGCGATATGAAAACAGCGTTGCCACGCGGAGAGACTCGGAGTCGATCATTCTCTGTCAAAAACTTATAAATCGATTGACTTTTTCAGGTCCAACCGACTCAGATTTGAGCCTCACTGCTAAGATCACCCCCACAAATGAGTCGTCAAAAAAATGGGGAGTTTCCTGTCTTTGTTGAGGTCTTTGATAACATTATACTCGTTGGTAGCTGAAGCGGATTGTTGAGTGAGAACGCGCCCGCAGTGTTCCTGAAATAGAGCCACCAACGAAACATTAGCATTCGGCGCGTGTTTCTTTCAGTGATGCTCTTCATCCCTCCGTAGCTACAATATCTCGTTGCAGAGGATTGTTGAGTGAGGAAACACAGAGTAATCCCGCAATCAAAGAAATCCAAAGCCTTCGTTTTCACGAGAGCATTTTGCAGAGGAGCCGAGTAGCTTTGTGCTCGTCCGCACTGGCTTTACCAGGTCGCGATGCCTTGCATACCAAACGCCGCAAATCCACCCTCGCACGTTGCATATGAGATGGTACTAAGCCCTCCGCACTAGCGAGGGGGTGAGTCTATACGGAAGATTGTAAGAGAGACAACAACGCGACTTCACGGGCGGAATATTTATTTTAAAGATGTATAAGATTGAAAAATTGTTCGGATATTTTCTTGTTCGACTACCTTATATAAAGGGTTTCGGGAATACATTTCTCAGGAACGCACTCTATAGAAATTACCGAGAAAATAACACGTTTTGGCAAAGGTAATTTATCAGCGTAATAGCCTCAGATGAAGATGAAGGACCACGGGTTGTCTTGTCTAATAAACAACTTTTAGTTTTACCATTGGGAAAACAAAACACGTGCATTATAGAGGCATAAAATCATAATGATTTTCTCTGTGTTTTTTGTGCCAGTCTCGGTGTGGCTAGGCGGGTTAGGCGGCGAGGTTCTGAAGCGGCGGGTCTTCTCGACACCTCATTCGCGTGTAGCGCCCTGTAATCATAGCAACCATGATGATATGATGATGGTGTAATGACGAGTGAAACAGACACATTTTATCACACCTTAGTCAAAACACGTCATTCTATACATGCTGGCTGCTAGATGACCTTCCTTGAGGCGTGTCGACGAGTTGGACCGAGCTAGGATCGCGTTTTTACTCTTGGTTGTTGGGAATTTGTTGGGTTGTGAAGAACCACTGGAATTCGGTGGCTGACACGATATGCGTTATGTGATGTGCGCGTGTTATGATCGTCGGCGATGTTGGAACCTTGGACTGGAATCGAACCAAGCTGGGTGCGAGGTCGTATTTTTCAGGATTTTCGTTCAACTTTTATACAAGATATCCTTTGGTTTATGGTTGCAAAATTGAGCGATAGAGCAATTTTGTTTTCACGGTCTGATGCCGAATAATTGTAAACGAACAACTAAAAACTAAAACAATTATCTAGGAATGTCCCTTCCGTGGATTGTCAACATTTGCTATCGGAAAGTATAGAAGTCGATCACAAGATCTAGAATTTAAAATAACTAATATGAGAAATAAATGTTGTAATTTTGTGCATTTAAACTCTCACTATGCATGCTACGCTAACCACTTGCTCATTCCAGTGTAAATTATTGGAAAAATTAACATCTATATTATTTAACCTTTAGTTTTCAAAAAGAAAAAAGAAAAAAGAAAATGCAACAGTAAAATTGCTACTCAATGAATTCAAAATCGGTTATTTTTTAAGAAATGTGTATAGACCTGCTTGTATGTGTTAAAGCGATTTTTAGAAAACTTTTTTTAAATGTGTGTTCCAGCAATGTAGCCTATATGACCCCTTTCAGAAAGGTCAATCGGTGTGACTTGAAAATTGTATTTAAATGAATCAGAAAGCTCCACGTAATTGTAAACACATAATTGAGTGTGTGTGTGCGTATAACGGTAAATTTACAAGGTGTCCGTACATAGCATTCATTACATTGACATGGCAATTACTTGATGAAATTACAATAACAATTACTCAAAGAAGACAAAGAAATAAAGATGTCGCCCCCACATATCGTGAACTGACAAAACGATACGTGTATAACCGAATTAAACATCATAACAACCGCGACGCGAGAATTTCATTGTTGCAATCATTCTTATTATTACACTCACTTATTTTAATTCACGTTCCCGGCGCGTATCTGCATGACACCACGGGCACAACAACAGTCATGTATACATCCTGTATACATCGTACATACATATATATCCTGTTGCGTTGGCCGTGCAGTATACATGTACAAGGCAATGGCATCTTTACAGCTGACTCTAATAACAATCTCCATCTCATATCCCTTTGTGTTGCCGCTGTGCGGTACGACAATCAATTAGTGGATGGGGCAACATCACAAGATTTACTATACAATCATGGGCAATAACACGCGTGATTTTCTGATTAAATAATAGACATTTGCCCGCCGATAACTCTGGCGAGACACATTGATGAAAAGCCCGATCTGCCGCGGGGCATGCTGGGAAGAAGGTGTGAGAGTAGAGGTGTTACACATTTGTCTTCTTGCCGCGCGGTCGGCCTCTAGTCTAATAGCTGCGGATAATAACACGCTTTCGATACGTTCGCCGCGAGCTTCTCTTCTTCTTCTTCTTCTTCTTCTTCGTCTTCAGAGATATGCATGATGGCATGCCTGCCTGCCTCGGTAGGGGGGGGGGGGGGGGGGGGGGGAAGAGAAAGAAAAAACACGACGACACAAGAAAAAAAATCGATCTAAAAATACACTCGATATTTTTCAATACCTCTCGGGCGTTTTACAAGACGCCCAACTGCAAATTTAAGAATCGTAAAATTTAATTGCGTTCATGAAGGTAAAAATTGTTAAGTGGTGTTCAAGCGATGGGAAATTAATATATTTCTTTATATTATTACACCGCGTGCATGCAATGGTCGCTCTGCAAAAACAAGCGAAATTCGTTTTTTTCTTTCATTTTCGGTGTCCGCGTAGTACCTAATAATAATTATACGAATGAATGCTTTGTTTTGGTGTTGGTGAGGCGTGAAGCAATGGGCTGCCTACTATGCATGGCCTGCGCAGGCGCTAGACTAGCTGGCTGACTCCTTATTACATCCGTCCACCGCGGTTTGTGGCCAGCGGGCCCTGTTATTAGCCTCACACCGACACCCATAACCTGATACCTACCTCACATCCTCCCCGCATGTTATAGCGTTCTAATAACTTTACCCCGAGGGGAAGCCCGTAATCTAACTCCGCTACGTCGTTTTATTCTTCAATTATCTCGTCCTATGGTGTCTAAACAGTTTCTTTGTTACTGATGACTCGATCAGGTGGAATCAATCAATTTCCTCCGCCGATAGCTTGGTTATCCGCTAATCAAGTTGATGGAGACGAATTAATTGGATCAACGGAAAAGCTGTGGCTATTACTCGGCGTGTTGGATGTAAGTGTCCGCGGTAAGACGTGTTTAGACACGTTGGGTCTTACAACAACCCTTCATTAGGTTCTCTCTGGAAGAGTATTCGCTCACATCACTCACGAGACTGGATGTGATAACCATTGGTGCGATAATTGCACCTAGAAGTGTAGCACGCCTAGAACGAAGACACCTTCACCTTTCAGTTCTGAATTGAAACTAAGAAAACGTTCTGTGTGACGCGTTGATTGATAAGCGAGCATGTCCAGCACAGTAGAAATGCAATTTCTACCTCCAATATTCCTATCGGATTGTGTTAAAAGTAGTTTAATCATGAGGGGACGCAAATTTAATATAAAATCGCTATCTTACGTTTTTGAACCATTTCTTCTTCTTCGAGTAAATGTGTTGTAACTAAATAAGTAAGTTATCTACAGATTTCGACACAAAACTATCGGCATTCAATCCACATCGAAGCTTGTGACTGTTCTTAATTTCAACTTGATTGGACTCTCCGTTCAACCTCTACCGAGAATGAAAACGCTCGATTAATAAATATAGCTTATACACGTATTATCAACCCCTTCCCCCTGCCCCCATTCTAATAAAAATAATAGCGTTTTGTAGTTTGATTCAATAAGACATTTATACCGCTGTGTTTAGACCGCTACCATAGACTATCCTTCCATGGACAGATTTCCATTACGACTACTGAAAACCCCTAATTTCTGATTTTAAAAATTTCACAACAATTTTACAAATCTATGCCCCTAAATGTAGTGCATGTACGCATGAGTAATGAATGAGGTGAAATGACGTGCCAACAAAGCGCTTACCAGGCAGGCACGTCTATAATGTCGACATGCAGAGTGTACACACAACACACCGCCGCCTCGTGCGTGGACACTCACCGCTCCTGCGTGGCGAGCCGCCTCGAGGCACAAAGGCGGTGAACGCTGTTGTCACGTGATACCACTGCCTTCTAATTAGAACTCATTAACGTCAGCAAAAAGGGGCAATTAATCTTTTACATTTCATCTTACGTGTTGATAATTATTTTGTAGTGCTTCAATTTTCGAGTTGTTCAATTAAAGGAGCTGGATTATTATTATACACTTGGTTGGTTGGTTGCTATTGAATTTCTTGAACATGCGTCTGCATTTTTAATGCTGAAACTGAGTAAAAGTTGATGAAGAACTTGTTAACAAGTTTTCGATGTAGTTCAAGTGAAGTGCACACGGTAGTTTGCACACGAACTCACATGGAAACAAAATTGCGTTCGTTGCATATATTATGCCCGGCGTTGTCCTTATACAGTGCATGTTATTCAGTCGAACCAAGTTTACCCATTTTCCAGACGAGATAATTTCCCAATAGCAACTATAAACCCCAATGGATTATATAAAAATATATAAATAATACATATGTATTTTTTGTGTATTCACTCGACAAGTTGACAAGTAGCTAATAATTGTGTGTAAGAGAATGGTGAAGGCATTTTGGCACGGGGAGATGATCTCAAAAGTATTTATTTGTACTGGGATGACTAAACGAATTAATTTCTTTTGGAGGGAGGTATCCCCCCCCCCTCAATTCAACCACTGCCTTGCCGACGTTGTACTACCTTGTGTACGCCCACCCATTTGTGGACACCCCTGAAATACCTGAACGTAAAACTACCGGGCGCACATCACATTACAATGTAGTAATATCCACTTGAGGGCAGGCGGCAGTCACTGATCGGGCGGTGTAAAATAATAGAGGATCCAAATGGTATTTTAAAGTAGTTGCTCACAGACCGCATATTACTTTCTGTTCAACACTATCGGCGTGTAAAGGTAATGGAATGGCAGGGAGACTGTTACTTACCGGTCGAAGTCTGTCAGGCGAGAGGAATCTCTGAAGCCTTTGGCGAAGGGGTTGCTGTCGATCTTCAGTTTGGTAATCTGCAAAGAATTTAAGGTGTCATTGTATTGTTATAAGTGCGAAATTAGGTAGAGGCAGGGGAGAGGAGATGGTAACTGTCATGGTAATGGACCCGTTTACATGAAGGATTCTAACCGGGATTCAGTTGGATTTTGATTTTTGATCTAATCCCAGTTCACTCCTCAAATAAATAAACTCTTCCGAAATATAGTGAACTATATGAACGAGAAAATTGTTTTCCGTATTCAATTGACACACATTTTATACCGGCTAAGTTTTTTTTTTTTATGGAGAGTAACCTCGTCTAGTCAACCTGGATTTCCAACGGGGTACGGAACCGACTTGAAATACGGGCCTTAGTTTCATTTTGATAGAAAATGTAATGTATTTTTCCCTCACACAAAATATAATATTGATTTAATACTTATGTTTAGTACTTTAATTTTTTAAACGAATGCACATCCACGTTCGCTTCGCTTCCGAACAACTGTAGTTTTGATTTGTGTTGCTGAAAGCTGAACCAATGGATTATACAAAGGGTTACTCGGCTGTGACCACGAATAGCTCATTTACGCGCGTATGTTACGCTAGTAATTTCACGTCCACACGCTCTCAAGCTGCTACTGTGGTTGTACATTACATTTGCTACGGAACTTGGGGTTACTTTATGTAGTTGTTGCGTACAATGACTTCTGTGATGTGCATACATACATTACAATCACAGGTTACAACAATACCGACAATTGAAATAAAACCCGAGATGATTGTGGTTAAACTGTGGTCTGTGGTGATAATACAAGAATGTATGTCGTCGTAATGTCGTATATGTTTTAAAAATCGGGGGCATGAAATTTGAAAGCTCGAAAGAGAAACGTGAGGATGATTCTACGTGAATTATAGAGCAAATAAATGGATTTGTATTATAGTAGACTATTAACTATAACGTATATAAATATAGATAAATAAATAAATAAATAAATTCACATTTAGAGTCCACCCCAGTTGGGGACTTTAATTTAAAGACACTAAACCAACCCTGTAGGCTTCGAACACCATCGACGAGTGAGCGATAACCAATCAAAGATCGATATTTCAAATACGAAACATATGAATCAGTGATTGGACAGTGCGAACACCTGTGAACAAATGCCAGAATCAACAAGGCCGATTCAGAACAACTTTGAATTTATTGAGTGCTTCGTTGCTAGGACGGCTCCAAAGTCACCGTTTACTTATTCCTAAGACAATAGAAGTAATGGAATTGAATCCATATTAGAAGTTAAAAAACTTCTGCCTGAAGCGGGATTTGAACCCGGGACCTTCTATCTGTGAGATGTTAAGGTTTTTTATGCTAATTTTAAATTGAACAAATTGTAGATCAAAATATGAATATCGAAGAGATGATACCATTAATCAAAAGGGATCGAAATAACAAAGTGTGTTTCATAAAACCTAAAATGTGATTATTCTGCACGTTTTATTTTCTACGCCCAGACAGACGGCTTCCGCCTCAGTTTAATAAATGAGTTTCCTTTATGCTTTCCTTTCTTCGTGTTTTTCTCGACATATACCTGTCTTGGAAACGAGAATATATTTGCATGTCTTTTTGTGTGAGAAGCATAATAAATAGTTTTAACACAATGCTAGCATTTAACATGTAAGCTTTTAGCCGCAGGGTTTATCAGCAGCCCAATGTTCGCACTGAGGATACTCGGTTCTTATGTAGAAACCGTCCGGGGTCCTTCAGTTTGAATTCTTCTTAAAACGATATATTCGCAACAAATGCAACTTTGGCACGATTTTGCAAAAACGATGTGTTCTCTTTCGTCTATCTACGTGTAGAGAATATTACTAGGGGAAAAAACGCTGTGGGACGCGTTGAAATGCATGCATGTCCACGTTCATGTCCACGTCTACGTCCACGAACATTCTGACCCTGAGTTCTCACAGCTACCGCCATTGTTCAATACAAGAATGTGCATAGTTTAGATTTTTCACTGTCACAGCCACTTTACTTAGGTCCGAATTCACCAAATTTTTTAATCGGCTGATTTACTAATCCCGGATTGGTATAGCCATGGTTTCAACAAACATTACATACAAAATGGTGGCTTCTACCGAGCGCAATCTTTTATCTCCGATTAACAGAAAATCGCCAGATTAAAGTTTGGTAAAACTGTCTCTTATTGAGAGCAATAGAAATTTAAGTTGTAGGTCTACCTTCAATATTAACGGATCGCGTAAAAGCTAACACATTCTTGATGGGACAGAAATCTACTATGATTGGCTATCTCATGTTTACCACCAATTTGTTTTGTAAAAAACATTTCCAGTTACCGCGATTGTAGTAACTCATTAATTCTTAAACGTCGTGGCCACGAAACTAATGGCGTTCAATCCACATCGATGTTTGTAGATGGTCCAAATTTCAACGTAATCGGAATCTTCGTTCGAACGCTATCGCGAGAAATAAACATATCATGGAAAAAAACGAGACAAAACGTGTGCAATAGAAGTACAATGAAACTGCTCGATTCGCTAGTTTAGCAAAATATCCATAGGCTTGACTAGACTTGAGATTGTATGTATGTTCATAGGTCTAAGGTTTTTGTGCTAGCGCGGCAGAAGCTAGTCTAGTCTATTCATAGTTCCCACGTGACGTCACAGCGGCCATGATTGCGACACAATTGATGAGAACCAATCCTAGATCATTGGCAAATACTATTCAAATTTAAAAAAATTATCCTTATTTAGAATTTAAAAAGTAAACATAAGTATGATATAAATAAAATATTACTACACATACCATTATTTTTTTTCTTTAACAGTCTGGTTTTTAATGAACTAAGAATTTATATGTTCTACCACCACAGGCTTCAATTGTTTCTCCATGGCAACGTTAAAGTTTGATCACAAATGTGGCCGCCACGCGCAAAGATGTGACGTAGGTGCAACGTATGAATGCGTCGACACTTGTTTGCAATGTTGCCACTGTGAGACTTGATGACGTAAGGATTTATATCCCCGAAACTACAAAATGAATAATCCTTACACTATAGAAAAATGACGATTTTCAAAAATCTTAAAATTATGCTGGTGGCGGCTGTCTTGGTGATATGTTTGACTATGTTGACATGGAGAAACAGTTGAAGCCTATTGATGTAGAAAAAATAACTCCATATCGTTAGAACTTTAGGGGTGTTTTTTCTAAATTTATCAAATAAATAAATAAATGTGTGGGGTAATTTGCGATTCCACTTGAAAATTCATATTATGTATATTTCTAATTCTTAACACTGCTTTGATTCAATAAAAAATCATACTAACTCATCTATATAGATATGTTATGCTTAAATAATTTGACATAAAATAGCCACGTGCATGTCACAGACGGAAACTATGATATCAAGTCAATCACATTAATTCAGAAAACAAGAGGAATGATAATTTGTCAACGTTTAGCAAATAAATTCTGGAAGTGTTTGTGTAGACACATTGTTGCAATTATGTTTGTATATACATACATGCACATTGCACGTATTTACCTTTTTCAGAATTAATCTAAGGTCTTCCAGTCTTACAATGTCCCAATAACTACTTATTCGTCGACCGGCCCTTATATTAGACCTATAAAATCATCTGTTGAACTCACCAGCTGATTCTGATAGGCCGTGACGGCCGTAAAGACTGACTCCGGGAATATATAAGTCCGGTGTTCCTCGGCGTCTAGATCAGTGACCGGTCCTCCGTGCTCCCGCCATTTGATCAGGTGGATCCGCGGCTGGTACCGGTGCATGGAGTTGAGAACAATCTGTAACAAGAGGGGGGGCAGTCGAGGTTAGTTCTTGGAGTGTGGATCGTCTGAGGTACCCGCTGGGGGCGAGAATTGCTAACGGCGCAAGTCAGTCCTGGAAAACTTAAGGAAAATAGTAGCAATTATCAAAGAACTCGACATAAAATAAAAAATTATGTTAGAAAATATCTTTTGGTGGAGGTGCCAGGTGTATATTAAGATGTACATAACTATATATTTGGGAGGGGGGGGGGGGGTACCAGGTGCATTTTAAGATTTAAATATATAAATATTTGGTGGGGGTGCCGGGTACATTTTAAGATGTAAAAATTTCTAAATATTTGGTGGAGGGGCCGGGTCCACATTAAGTCGGAGAATTTTGCTGTTAGAAATAGTGAATGTGGTTGCTTGTTCTGTGTCTTGATTTCGTGAGCCCACTTATTTACATTCTTATCTGTACTCGTTGCACAGGTGGGCATACAACAGTTTTAGGAGGGGGGTGGTGGAACCCTAGAACGAGTATCTTTTGACAGCGAATGGACCGACAACTGAGCGAAAACAAAAAGGAAATCTGATGATCTGATGATTGTTGCATGATTTAAAAATGGAAATGTTGCACACGATTAGTGCATATTTTGCAAGCGGTCACTTCCGGGCAGTTCAGAAATTGCCGCTTTATTTATTGGTTTAGAGTTTTTGTTCACAGAATATTTCCGCGTCAGTTAATTCCATCCACGAAATAAAGATGACGCCGAGCCAGTAAATACGCCCACGCCCCAAAAACATTGTCTAATAAATATATAGTTTGGTTAGCGCGAGATTAAAAAGGTGTGGAAATGAAAATTATGGTTTTCCAGCATGGCGTAACTTAATCACGGTGGTTTTGTATAAGAAAATCCTCTAATCCGCGTCGGTAGTTGCCCGAGTCGGCCGCGTTGTCGTGCACGATTCCTATCTACGCGCGTGAAACAGAGGCGGCGGACATGCAGGGCTCCGTGCGGCGGGGGCGGGGGGGCAGGGGGGGGGGGGGGGCACGCAAGAAACTCAATAGATTTCAATTGTACCTCGCTTGACCATCAATCAAGCGTCGACGACTTTAAAAAGATGCATTTATTACCGACAATGAGGGGAATTTAGTTTTCGTCGCCGTCTTGGGTGAATATCGCCCCGTGTTTATGGTCTTATGGTTTGTGTGGAATGATATGTTTTATGGATGCGTCAACATGGGGAAGCAACGAGCTCTGTAGCCCATTAAGAGTCAAGTCGTTAACGTTGATGGTGATGACTTATCGCAAACTAGGTCACTCACACAGTCAGTACACTATAATTAAAATGTGCGCTAGCGCCACGGAACATTTGTGACGAATTCAATAATCGGGTCGAGATATGATCGGAAAGGTTCGGTTTTCTAGAAGCGAGCGTGCACGAAACGTGCCCAGGGTTATAATTAAAATGCTACGTTCAATTTGTTGTGGAACCTAACGCGCAATAACTTACAATATGCAATTTATCACGGTAAATGTCACGGAATGCTAAAACGAGAGTGGAGAATAAATTATATGGACGTATTTTACACTTGTGCGAAATGTCAAAAGAAATATATCAATGAATTCGTAACACTTATAATAACAATAAATATAGTGCGAATTGTTAAAGAAATCATGGAACAAGAATCCCTGTTTCACGAGCATGCAATGAGAATATTGATAAATCCAAACGCTGAACCTCAAACCCTAAACGTAATTCGATACCAACAATTCTTTGAATCTATCCCCTCTAACACACACACCTTATTTAGACCACCATATTCATTTATATGCATATACCGTTACACTACACAGATATCTCGTTGTTTAAATATAGTTTCGTTCTTGTTTAAAATGCAGAAAGTCCAGTGTTCCATACCCGGTTAGTGTTGACATTTATTATCTATCTATCGTTTTGATACGATCCTATATTATGTAAACGGCGACTTTGGAGCCGCCATAGCAACGAAACACCTAATAAAGGTATATTGTCCCCCAATGAAAACTACACAACCCACTGAATGATGACTGGGCAAAACATGTTTATTTAACTAGATTCATTTATTGATGCAATTATTGGTATTGTCCCAGGGACCCAGACGGCATTAAGCAGTGGTTGTGAAATGGATTAAATGTTCATATACAGTCATAAACCCTAGACATTGTAACTAAAACCCATGCTTTGAAATAAATAAAGTACATATGTTTTGGCTGCGTTCCTCGTCGGCCTGAATCTTCGACTGTGCCCTTTTTTACCACCATACCGGGCGCGATTGAGAAGGGGCACAAGTTACGGATTCGGCACCAGGGAGCGCGACCACAAAATCATATAAGCACGTGTCCACATAAAAAATCTGTTTTACAAGTAATTTTCCACCAACAATAACCGCATGTACCCCGGCCACAACGGCGCCCCTCGTGCCTGCCTGGGCGTCGCGACGCCTTGTCAACACAACGCCCGCAGCCCGCCCGTCACTACCTCTGTGCGATTGATCACAGCGGCCATAGCACCACAAGTATAGGCATCATTGGTGGGTTGCTTAGCAACCGTAGTATTTGACACATTACCGCTTGGAGAGGGATCAGGTTCCCATGTGCTGCGTGGACAGCATCATTCAATTCTAGTGGAACCTCTCTCTTGGTTCTACTACCGGACACGTGAGTGGGTTTATATGTACAACGAGCAATGAAACAATACTGGTTATTAAAATATTGGCTGAAAATATATAACCAATATTTAAAAGCATGCGTTGATAATTACTTTTCAATCAGTTGTCTGTCTATTGTTTTGTAACCGGACTGTACAGTACTTAACGCACGTGCTGTAACAAAGCCTATCAGAAGAGGCTGATCGAACACCCCCCCTCCCCCTCACACTCCAACATACACATACCGGCAGTGTTCGTGACAATAGCCCCGTTATATATACCCTACCCCCCCCCCCCCCCCCCCTGTTTATATATCCATGGCAGGAATGAGACTCGGATTCAGTTGAAATTGAATTTGAGTCAATTTTCAGATTACGTTTACGCATGGCATTGCGTTCAATTCTGGTCCACTCACAAAGATGCCGAACTCCTAAGATGTTGTGAAGCAAATCCAGGAGTCAAATCTCGGTCTTCGTACACGTTCACAAATCAAATACTGTGTTTTACTGTTATTTTATCTTCATGAGTTTACACAGACCCACATAGGCATGATGTATATTATGATTTTCTTAACTAAAGGCCAGTTCCACCAAAATTAATCCGGCGATTTTCCGTTAATCGGAGATAAAAAATGGCGCCCGGTAGAGGCCACCATGCATTTCATATTATGTAATGTTTGTTGAAACCATGGTAACCAATCCGAGATTAGTAAATCAGCCGATTAAAACGTTTGGTGAAATCGGACCTAGAACAATAATTAAGATATTGGTCAACTTTGTGAATCCAGGCCCCGGAATTGTAATTCCAATCCTGGCAATGTTCGATTCTGTTTACATTACTAGATTCATCTTGGATGGCGTCACTTCCGGTTTGGGGGGGGGGGGGGGGGGTGAATTGAATTGAAAGAATCCGATCCTCGTCAGGAATTGTTTATATGAGGAGTGAACTGACAGGGGTTGTATCGAACCCCGATTTTAGTATCGGCAATATTATTACTATTACTATTTCTCTTACTTTTACTATTTGAATGTCTACTATATTATTATTATATATATCATCATTATCCACTTATCTCAATATAGCCTACAATTTGATGTTATAATCATCTTTTATTACATTTCTATGTAATCTACATTATATGTACACAGTTCATCTTGTAATAATATCATTACTCAAATCTCAAATTTCAGAAATGCCTATAATCTTAGCTTTAGTTGTTAAGCGTAGTTGTATTCCTAAATATGTTAAATACTATATATTATATTGTACTTGTGGGACTTTTGTTCCGTTGTCAATAAAGAATAAATTATTAATTCTTATTACTTCAATGAGGTGTGAGCATTGCAAGTGACACAGCAGCTAGCAGACTAGCAGCAGAGCAGGTGAGCTCTGTGATCCCACGATGCAGCCGCGCGCATGCATAGGAAACACACTTCAAATAACGGTAATGAAAATGTTAACTAAAAAAATATCGAAATTATCGAGCCTTATTTTAGATTTACGAGTTTGGATTCAGTTAATGTCATGTCCGCCAGATGTCACTATGAGTATATGCGCGAAGGGACATATGCTACAGATACAAATGTTCACTATAACAAATTGTATATTCTAGTGAACAAATAAGTGTGGGTTGTGCTTGAAATATGAAACCTAAACGTTCAGTATTCCTATTTCCATATTTTTTTAAACACGTAATTAAAAGTGTAATTTCTTATAATTTCCGTTTTGATAATAACCACATTTAATCAATTAATCAAAACTTGAGTAATGTTGTTTTAAGACAGTGAGAATCTTGACGAAGATTAATTATTGTTTATCCACAATTAGCCACCAATATGTATAGTTTAAAAAAATACGAAATATTATTTAAAAAACGAGTGTTAATGAAAGGAAGTGCGTGAGCGCTGTTATCTTGGTGTGGATCTTGTTCGCCGAGCAAGGTACACGCAATGCGTGACCCGACCCTACTAACGCTTGGCTAACTGCACCACAGAGAACACTAAATATGGGGATTAGCTTTTAATAAAAATATTACTACCTGTGTTAATCACCAAAAATATTACTTCTAGAAATGTTTTATTTTTATTTTTTATTAGCGATAAAAACATTGTCTTCTCGAATATTTCCAAGAACTGTCAACTCAGAATCGTGTATAACCTTACACACATAAAAGGAGATGTTTGTTCTCGTGAGGGTATAGTGTGGTCTGTGTGGATGCTGCTAGCTTTGCCCCCCTGTAACGCACGACATGCCAGGTTGGGGGGTCTGGCCACCACATGTCAGGTGTGCCAGACATTCCGAGGTCTCGCGAGACTTGCCGTGAGTGTACAAGCTGCTAATTAATAGGGACACGGCAGGTAATGAAATAATATTATTATTATTACCTTTTGGTACAGTCGTCACCTGTAATGGCGAGTACACTGTCGTTTTTACTGACGGTATGAATAGACGGGTGTGATGTTGCTATTTTAAAATTGTTGTGAACAATAATTTACTGAGTTTAAATGCGATACGTTTTATATATAATCACGTTGCTGTTTTGAGTAGTGTTGGAAGAAGAAGTGTGAGACATGAATTATGTTTATGGATCCAATAATCAGTTTTTGTTGTTAATTATGTGACAAGTCGAAGTGGTGTGTGTGGGAGACAAAGAGAATCACGAGGAGACAGCTTGGATCGTTGAATCTTTGACATTGGTTTAAATTATTTTGTTCTGAACAATAGTAAAAGTGACACAGCACCTTATTGGCATTGTAGTTCTAATCTCTACTGTTTAATCGTCTTTATTAGCCTCGTTACACATACCAACACCTGTCGAGATCGAGTGTTGCGAGGGTGCCCCTTGTGTTCCGTGTTCCTTCACTTATTAATATTTTTAACTTAAATGTGATTAACATTTCTTTGGAGGTAATAAAATCATACAGCTGTATAGGGCTACCTTTAAATCCACTGACCGTGGCCTCATCATCTCTCAAACTGATGCTTATATAGTTCGTTCACTCGGTTCGCTTCTGGCAATGAACCTTACACACTGTAGAAACTTTGGATTTTCTACATTTGCAGTGTGATTTTATAGCTACAACCTGCATAAAGCTTGACTACTACTACTAGTTCAAATAACTCTTGTGCACATCATTACTTATAATATTAGCCTGTTGGAGACAAGATATAACAAAGGTGTGAGCAGTAACTGTCCGATCCTACGAGGGCTACTAATAATTTGAATATTATTTCAATAACAGTCTATGGAAAACACGTTGATTGGTGTTAACGACGCAATCAGCAATCAAGACTGTCTACATAAATCCCCGTTGCAAAAAATGTTAACTCTATAAACATAACTTTTGTATAGAAAGTTTTCTATATAGGTTGTAATACTAAAAATGTATTTATATGAGCCAAACTCCATATGAAAGATCGCCAAATATCACCACCACTTTTGCTCTTATTTTAAATGATTTTAAACATAAGCACGCTCACAGTTGCACACATTTTGTTCGATTGCTTGCACTATTAGGACCTAATCGTATCATCAATGGGTTTTGTTCAATAACATTCACATTTAATCTACATTAGTTTACATTTTCTGTCCATCTATCTAGTCTACATTATTTATACCAAAATAACTTCTCAATGTCGACATGCCGATAAATTTGCATGAGAATCATTTTTCTTACTAAAAAATAACATGACATTTTGGTTGTTTGTGTCACAGACACAAACTAGTTTGTTATTTGACGGAAAATGTCTTATGAGAAAAAGCTTCGTCAGCTAATTTATTAGTTGTGTCAACAAGGTATGAGACCCGAGTCACGTGTCACAACCCAGTCAGCCACATGGTTTGGGTTCGAGACAAATCATCATTAGAATGACGTAAATATGCCCCAATAGCATGCAAGTCGACTATTACTAACGACCCGTCAAACGGGGCCCATGTTTTCTCTACTAAGGGAAAACAACTCTTTAATAGACTTGCTCAACGACATCGACACATACGTCACACAAACTTCAGAGCTGATGTTGTTGCGATCCAGTGGCGGCTCGTAAGGGGAGGCAAGGGCGGCCGCATCACCAACAAACCTGTCATGGTATGTCACTATATTATATTATTGATTTATGACAAAATCCGCTCTTTTATTTGTAACTCTTTTACTCTACTCCTCATCAGTAAAATTGTATGGATCTGCCACTGCTGTGATCCCTATCCGACACATAATACATGTGGCAGTAATATTATAGATGCCCGTGTTTGTTTAGAATTAAAGGTACTTCACTCTTCGTTGCTTTTTGTGTTTTCAAGTTGTTTACAATCTTTAAGTTCCAAAAATTTCAAGAGAAAATATTTGGAAGACCGGGATTTTACTCTGGTCTGAAACGAATGCAATTCATATTTTACAAATTGTCTTCTCGTTTCTCTTTTTACGTATACCAAAACGTGTATTGAGTGTTTTTAAATAAATTTCGAGCGGGATGGTTACTTATTTTCTGATTTAGAATTAACTTTTACTCGATATCCCTCATAACAATAGCAATCCAAAATGTTTAGAAAGAGTGCAAAGTATATTTCTAGACATTGAGGATCTCAAATTTGTATATAAATTTGTTCCCATTAGGAGTTTATATGAATCAAAATTCATTACATGGAAAAGTAATTTCTGAACATTCCAAATTCGTCAATGGTCTTGATTCTACAGTGTATCAATGTAAGTCTGAATAAATTGTGCATCCTTGAAATGAACTTATTTATAAAGGTGTCACTAATACGCCTTGAAGATGCAAACAAACTGTATTCACTAATCCGAGCTGTACAAGTAATTGCTTGCATGACGTCATATCAGTGTGATAAATGTGCGAACGTAATAAACCATGTTCTGTAAAACACGCATTGTGTGCAAATTTGTTTACATAATCCCTCCAGCGCATCATCGCCACCTCCAGCCTGTGTTATGGTATGTGAGTGTGTGTGTGAGTGTATGTGTGAGTGTATGTGTGTATGTGTGAGTGTGTGTGTATGTGTGAGTGTGTGTGAGGTCGCTCAGAAGGACAAGTTTTTCCATGGAAGCAATTCAAGACACCGGCACAGCGGGCGTCCAAGCGACAACAAATTTCTCACCTACACCTTTTTCAGACGAGCCTCTCTCTGTGTGTGTTTAATTTTTAAGAATGTATGACTGTGACATGTAATGGTCCACACGAAAAAATTCCTTGCATTGATTTACTGGGCAAACTAAACCACACCCCGCAGGGGAATTTAACCGCGTCAGATGAAATGAAATGGCAGAGCTTTTAATTAGCATTTTTGTCACGTGATAAAGCTTTCTTGTAGTGGATAGCATGCATCATAAATATATAAAGCCTGGATTAGCATTGAGCAGTGAGCACGTAGGTCGTATAGTTGCTCGTACTTTTATGCGAATATCTAGTGACGCGCCATTGGAGAAGTGCCTCGAGCTTTGGATCATTGGACGCTTCTTCTGGCATCTGGATGTAACATGCCCACAAGTTATCTTAGGTTTCTCGCTAATCCGTCAACCTGCATGCATGGCGATATTAGTAAGGCTTATAAAAGTATTCTAGAATAAATCTCCTGAAAGTATCACTTCATGAATTCCAAACAGATCAAGATCATTCAGCTGGTTCTTGTGATCCATGTTTGGCACGGTTCTTGCAAGCAAACGTTTCATTGCCCCGACGTTTCATAAACCCGATCAATAATGATGTTGATGATTCTTGTTGATTTACACCTCTTTTATTGCAATCATTCGAGGCGATCCCCATCTGGGACTGGGTAGAATTTTGCCCAGGATGACTCTGCCAAAGGTAAGAGGCGAGAAAATGTCTTCCAATTTTTCCCTTTCCATCCAAAACCATTTAAAAATATTTTTTCCTTCGTATAGTTGTCCATTTCCTCCAAACTCTGACATCGTATGACCTATGTCGAATACATTGTTTAACACCACTAATTTGAGGCGGTCAGGGGTTATCGATGAAAATATAGGCAACGACAAATACAAAATCCCCAAGCCTTACGCGAGATTCAAACCCACGTTACTATAAGATTTACACCCTAACTACATGAATTGAATGACAATGATATTCTGGTTCAAGTACATCTCTATTCTTTACACCATGTTAATCGTGATGATGAGCGGTGATAGATCAAGACGAATGACAATTATAAAAACCCCATGCCTTATGCAGGCATCGAACCCACGTCCATGGACCTACGCCCCAACCTTCACGAGTCGAATGAGTGTCCAGTGCCATCAGTCTTCAGTACTCGTATCGCGGTTATCTCCTCATCGGGTGACGATCCAGCGGTATGTTGCGCCCATTCCCATTCCCACTACCAGTCGTAACTCAGCACTGACAACGTATTTGTCAACGTGCCTCGTCCAAAGACACATGCATTATGTAAAGCAACCCCACTTTCCACCCGAGACCGCAATGCATCTTGGTCGGCCATCTCGACAACATCGTGTGAAAGTAATTAATGCCAACACAACATCTTGGCAGGCAAATAACTGTGTACTTGCTTGGGTAAATATCAATGTAATAAATTATCCACGTTGAAAGAATGGAATTGTAAATGCGAACCGAAAACCCACAGAAAGCTGGAAGTTGTGGAGTGGAGTCCACATGACGGAGTGGACTCGTACGTCTAATGTCCCAGGCTTTACGTCACATTACAACGACTTTGAACAAATAATGGCACCGGTTGGTGGGATAACACGGCCGGCCACGGCCTTGAGCAAGACGCATAGTGGCCGGTGTGGTGACAGATAGGCCGGGAGCTGTGCAGCGCACTGGGGCTGTCGTGGGCCACTGTACCACGGCTTCATACTGGTCGATTTACCCGGTTACTGTCGAAAGATAATGCAGGACTACCAACGGGCCTATACCCCAGCCGGTTTAGGGGGTGGCAAGTCCACAGGTCTTAAAGTGAAAGAAAGAAGCACGATGACGTAGTGGAAATAAACATCAGCAAGAATGCCACAAACTTGTTTATTATACCTTTCGTATATGATTGCAATTGGATATTCTAAATAGTATCCAACCATATGTTTTACACTGTATAGTTTGTGCGTGAGTAAAATAAAAATATTATGAACACGTTTCATATAGTGGAGATACGTTGTTAGAAAAATATAAATTATGAACGAACCTGCAATAGACCAGTTTTACTGAAAGATGTCATTATAATTTGGCATCCTTGATGAAATTTGAATTTGTGACATAATTGTAATTGTTCCCTTCAACAAAATATGATACATTTGTCACAAATTTCACTCTTCAACAATGGTCAAAACCTCACATGTCAGATGGCTTATCATAGTCAAAGGTGAATGTAGCCGGAACCGATCCTATTCATAGTTCCCACGTGACGTCACAGCGGCCATGATTGCGACACAATTGAGGAAGACCAATCCTAGTTCATTGGCAAATACTATTAAAATATAATAAATAAACATAATTTATAAATTAAAAGTAAACATAAGTAATAGAAAAATAAAATATGACTACACATACCGAATTTATAAAAAAAAAAAACAGGCTGGATTTTAAAGAACTATGAATTTATGTGTTCTACCACAACAACCTTCAATTGTTTCTCCATGGTATCGTCAACGTTTGATCACAAATGTGGCCGCCACGCGCAAAGATGTGACGTACGTGCAACCTATGAATATAGATTGGTTTTCCAGTATATATTTACAAATTTTCTAAATAGTTTCCAGTAATTTAAAAAAGTCATATGAGTAACATAAAAATTAAAATAAATGTACGTTTAGTTGACACATCAGTTTTCCGTGAAATAGAAACGATAATGAATGCAGAATATTATTGGCGTAGATGGAGTCATGATTAACATCAACGCTCAATGCAATATGTTTTGAATTTTAGATGGGCTCGATAAACGAAATATTAGTTTCTCTCTCGAAAACATGTGCAGACACATTCGTATAATGTAGACCATTAAACGTGTTTGAACATGCAGCGAAACACAGATGTAGAACTCATTGTTTTATGGGTAGAACACAATGCGTGCACACTCATGATTGACGAGAGACATCAAACAGGAACCTCAACTGACCATAAAGATATTCGCTGACGTTGAGACCAATTACCCCATCAGTTTATGAGGCACGGGCACATCTTTAGTGCTTATTTATACATAAAATATCGCCAACAAGGTATAGAAGAAGCTGCGTGTCCACCATCAAACTGTCAGCTGTTTTATAACGGGTCGTGTTTTGAATTCATTCATTTTAACGATTATCATTTAATGTGAAAACTTATAAATAACATGGTGCGAAGAAATGTCAATTATTCCTGTTGGGTGGACCACACAAGAGCTGTCTGCGTTACTCTCTACAAGGATGTGTACTGTGTATTCATGAGCATGTGTTGTGTCTTACATCGTGCGGGGGATGTATTTATTAGGTAGCCGACGTTGTTACAGCCAGCAGGGGTTGTTCGTATATACAATAATTCAAAATGCGATGTGTTTTGGCCGCGTTGGACGTGCTATTGTTGAAATTGCTACCGGTGAATCCAACGCGGGACATAGCATAATCGAATAAATCGCCCTGGGACAATATGTCTGGCACAAACAAGGCGGCGATATTAGTGTCCAGACACAGGTGTTGTGCGCGCAGATGGGGGGAGGTGGCGTCTGATTGCAGTGAGGGAGTCCCAAGGTGATGAATGAGACACCTGGGTTCGAGGCTTCCGAATAACAACGCCGTCATTCAGGGATATGAGATGGAAACACTGGTGACGGATGGGTCTTTGCATGGGAAGCGTCTTCGCGTCGGTGATGACGGGACGGGTATTATTGGTGGGAAGTGTCTTCGAGTAAGACCGGCCTCGGTGATGACGAGACGGGTATTATTGGTGGGAAGTGTCTTCGAGTAAGACCGGCCCAGGTGATGACGGGACGGGTATTATTGGTGTGAAGTGTCTTCGAGTAAGACCGGCCTCGGTGATGACGGGACGGGTATTATTGGTGGGAAGTGGTTTCGAGTAAGACCGGCCTCGGTGATGACGGGACGGGTATTATTGGTGGGAAGTGTCTTCGAGTAAGACCGGCCCTGGTGATGACGGGACGGGTATTATTGGTGGGAAGTGTCTTCGAGTAAGACCGGCCTCGGTGATGACGGGACGGGTATTATTGGTGGGAAGCGTCTTCGAGTAAGACCGGCCTCGGTGATGACGGGACGGGTATTATTGGTGGGAAGCGTCTTCGAGTAAGACCGGCCCCGGTGATGACGGGACGGGTATTATTGGTGGGCGTGTCTTCGAGTAAGACCGGCCCCGGTGATGACGGGACGGGTATTATTGGTGGGAAGCGTCTTCGAGTCGGTGATGACGAGACGGGTATTATTGGTGGACGTCACCTCTGTCATTAATTGTGTTGGAATAAGCCGTTCCATCATCAAAACTAGGCACGCAACACTCGATCAATACAGCCGTATTGACAATATGTCTTCTGTGTGAGTGTGTTTGTCTTGTACAATATAGCACGACGAAATAGCTGATGTGTTACGAATGTATGGACATAAATTATACGCTTACATCATGAAATCAAGAATAATGATAGAATGTGTATAAGAAGTTGATGGAAAATATGTTACGTACACCGTTTGTAGTTTGTTAACCCATTGAGGCACTGTTACTCGTATTAATGCTAAAATATGAAGAACAGCTGCAACAACAGTAAAAGTGAATACAAATAAGAATTTTGTGGGAAAAACTAAAAAAAATCATGGAAGTGGCATCTACGGTAGGGTATTTGTATAAAATTCAATATTGAAAAGTTCAAGGATAACATATGAAAGAGTTCTCAAGGGGGTCCCATTTCTTTTTTAGTGTCTCGGGCAAACAATTTAGGAAGTTACATGTGAAAACAAGTTATACAAAAATCAGACAAATCTTTTTTAAAATAAAGTAAAAAATTGTGTTTTCATTAAAAATTGGTGTTTTAACACCGATTCAAAATCTGATAAAAAAGTGAAAAAATTAAAAAAACGATACATTTGTTTCAATACAAACATATTCTCTAAACAAAGAAATGGGTAAAGGATTTCCAAATATTGTTGTAATTCGGTAACTACCAACACTGTATAAAAAACAAAGTTGCCTTAGGGCTGGTCCACACAGATGTTTAAGCATAAGATTTAAGGTTTTAAGACGTTGTTGCCAAGAACAACAATGAAAACAATCTCTTAAAACTAAAACTTTGTGTGAACGCCAGTACGTGTTTCCTATGATCCAACTTTACGACTACGCGTTAAACCTTAAATCTTATGCTTAAAAAATCTGTGTGGACCATCCTTTAGCAGTTATATGTATAGAAATGTAAAACGAACTCTATACACAGTCGTCGATGGTGTTCGAAGCCTACAGGGTTGGTTTAGTAACTTTAAATTAGAGTCCCCCACTACAAATCAGTTTAGTTACTGAGTGGGTAGACTCGTAATGTGAATTTATTTTTTATTTATTTTTTATTTTTACTAGAAATAATTAGAAGATGACCAACTCCCAAAACATTGCAAGGGTATTATAATGGTATTTGGTGGAGGTGCCGGGTTAGCTTCGTCGTTGTACAAGTCTGGTTTGTGTCTCGTCGCTGCTTTCTCTACTTTACCATTATCACTCGTACAAAAATAGATCTGCTCTCGAACAATCAAAACGAATATAATATAGTTTAGAAGAGTTAGGATAGAAGTTAATTGTCTATCTATGTTGTATTTCAACACTAATAAAGCTGTATAAATTCAAGTATAAGCTCCACATGAAGACGTCATGTATACTTAATTATTTGTAGTTTAATAGATGACGGTTCAGTAAGACTAAAATACTTTTTACGTTGTGGTGAATTTGGGATAAAATATTATTCTGACATGGAAATTTTCAATGCGCTTACGCTTGGCGATTTGCGTACAGATCTGTGACTATAGTCCTAACATGAAAACCTAATATTTAGTGTGACAGGTATTTAAAAACTTAAAAAGATACAGGCATACTTTGTTTAATTTGTCAGCAACCTTTTATTTTTCAAAATTCCATAAATTAGATTTTCTTATAACAATTTGTCCATTAAAATGTGTTAGATAAATTATCAATTGGAGTCGGTCCACTGCCGTATACTAAATGTGTTATGTTGAAAAAGAGACTAGGTGAAAGGAACCGGTTTCGTTGCTACTGGCAACCGTGGCTATTATCTATCACTTTGCAGAAATAAAAACCAAATGTATATGAGTCTGAAACGAATCCACGTTAGTCACACGAAATTCATGCGGCGAACGTAAGTTAAGTCAACAGTTATATTCTTGACTTTTGTTCGGGGACAATAGCGGGGAATATTGGCTTTGCCATATTTGCATAAAATGGCGTCATTTTATGGATAGCCGAAGATTCTAACGTATTGCCACTTGCCTGCATGGGTTTAGGTCTGTCTGCTTGCAGTGCTACCATAAATGTATACAGTAAAACATATCCTAAACGCATTAACTTTACCGAAATTTTTAAACAAAATTAATTTTTTACAGTTTAGGTCATAAAGTGATCAACAACAAATAGGACAGTGACAATACTTCCACTGCATGAAAGCAAATAATCATTTGCTGCGTTCTTTATGGTGCCAGGTTTGGTTCCACCATAAACATTATCTTTCACCTTGAATGCAACCCAACTGATATTATACACGTATGCAACGCACTTCTCGTTGATTTATTGTGATTGATATGGGCCATAATTTATCGGCATTGGTTCTTTTCATTGATCGTTAACGGTTCAATGTGTCGTAAAAAACAATGTGAGCTATATAACATTATGTTCGCGGACAAATGAAAACGAAAATTACCAAATTGTTTAGTTTGTTGCACATGTTGTTTGGTGTATTAATGTTCCAGAAAACTATAATGAAAATAGCAGATTTTATTGAACTGGTTTATTGATGGTTTGCACGAACCAATAAACTATGCGCATGGCGGCCATCTTGGAATACGTTTGAGTATGCTACCAAGAATCAACAGTTGAAGCTAATTCTAAAAAGAATAAAATCCTCATTTCGTTACGAATAGGGGTGTTTTTGAAATAAACTTCATTGGTTTGAAAATTGTATGTAAATTCAGTATTCTAAACACTGCTTTTATGCAATTTATAATTTATACCCGCTCATCTTGATATGATATAAATGACCGTATGAAAGGACATATAAGCACTATGAATATTCACAAATACACATACAAATTCGCACAGCAGACAATATTCAGGAACGTTTAATAAGAAGCGAAATAAGATGATCGAAATGAACTTACTTGTCCGTTCTTGTCCATCTCGTTATTGGTGAGTTTGACCTTCTCGAAGGAGACTACTTGTTTCCGGAGCTGCTCGCCGGTGAACGGAGAGTCGGGGTGCATATAGAGACGACACGGAGCTGGAGGGTCCGCCTTGCCAGCCACCAGCCATGAGGAGCGGTGGTACGCATACCTGTAGCGCTTGTTGTCTACCGGCACAATGTCCATGAGCACAGCGTAGCGCTGGTCGGGCCGGAGTCCAGTGAAGGAGACTCGACACGTGGGGAACATTCGCCTGGGGACAAGACCACGTGACACCTTGTTACACACACAACAGCTAGGGTGTGCTTGTTGTCTACCGGCACAATGTCCATGAGCACAGCGTAGCGCTGGTCAGGCCGGAGTCCAGTGAAGGAGACTCGACACGTGGGGAACATTCGCCTGGGGACAAGACCACGTGACACCTTGTTACACACACACACAACAGCTAGGGCGCGCTTGTTGTCTACCGGCACAATGTTCATGAGCACAGCGTAGCGCTGGTCGGGCCGGAGTCCAGTGAAGGAGACTCGACACGTGGGGAACATTCGCCTGGGGACAAGACCACGTGACACCTTGTTACACACACAACAGCTAGGGCGCGCTTGTTGTCTACCGGCACAATGTCCATGAGCACAGCGTAGCGCTGGTCGGGCCGGAGTCCAGTGAAGGAGACTCGACACGTGGGGAACATTCGCCTGGGGACAAGACCACGTGACACCTTGTTACACACACACACAACAGCTAGGACGCGCTTGTTGTCTACCGGCACAATGTCCATGAGCACAGCGTAGCGCTGGTCGGGCCGGAGTCCAGTGAAGGAGACTCGACACGTGGGGAACATTCGCCTGGGGACAAGACCACGTGACACCTTGTTACACACACAACAGCTAGGGCGCGCTTGTTGTCTACCGGCACAATGTCCATGAGCACAGCGTAGCGCTGGTCGGGCCGGAGTCCAGTGAAGGAGACTCGACACGTGGGGAACATTCGCCTGGGGACAAGACCACGTGACACCTTGTTACACACACACACAACAGCTAGGGCGCGCTTGTTGTCTACCGGCACAATGTCCATGAGCACAGCGTAGCGCTGGTCGGGCCGGAGTCCAGTGAAGGAGACTCGACACGTGGGGAACATTCGCCTGGGGACAAGACCACGTGACACCTTGTTACACACACACACACAACAGCTAGGGCGCGCTTGTTGTCTACCGGCACAATGTCCATGAGCACAGCGTAGCGCTGGTCGGGCCGGAGTCCAGTGAAGGAGACTCGACACGTGGGGAACATTCGCCTGGGGACAAGACCACGTGACACCTTGTTACACACACACACAACAGCTAGGGCGCGCTTGTTGTCTACCGGCACAATGTCCATGAGCACAGCGTAGCGCTGGTCGGGCCGGAGTCCAGTGAAGGAGACTCGACACGTGGGGAACATTCGCCTGGGGACAAGACCACGTGACACCTTGTTACACACACACACACACAACAGCTAGGGCGCGCTTGTTGTCTACCGGCACAATGTCCATGAGCACAGCGTAGCGCTGGTCGGGCCGGAGTCCAGTGAAGGAGACTCGACACGTGGGGAACATTCGCCTGGGGACTAACTATGAGTCTATGACATGTCTGTAGTCGTTAAATAGTTTAGGGTGGCATGTTTCAAGACAGTTTAGGTAACAGAATAACATTTTTGGCATAATGAGGTGGTTTAGATGATTATTTATACATTCTGACTACTATTAGTAAACGCTATCAAATTGATTCCATTATAGTTTTTCAAAATAGATAAATTTACATGCAATTTACGGTTGAATAACAAAACACTTCGTGATCAAAAATTTTATAAATCTCCTTTGGCAAATGTGATTGCCATTCTCAGTTTGAAAGCAAAAACCCAACCACACGCCACTTCTTTTTATATGTGTATAGCAGTATTGACGATGTTCCGGCAAACGTTTGGCTGCCTACAAGAAGTGGTAAGACTTGCACGATACCGCACGCCACTGCTCTTTAGAATGTATATTGCAGTATTGACAAAACTCCGGCAAACGTTTGGCTGCCTACAAGAAGTTGTAAGACTTGCACGATACCGCACGCCACTGCTCTTTAGAATGTATATAGCAGTATTGACGAAGCTCCGGCAAACGTTTGGCAGCCTACAAGAAGTTGTAAGACTTGCACGATACCGCACGCCACCTCTTTAGAGTGTATATAGCAGTATTGACGAAGCTCCGGCAAACGTCTTGCTGCCTACACAAAGTTGTAAGACTTGCACGATACCGCACGCCACTGCTCTTTAGAATGTATATTGCAGTATTGACGAAGCCCCGGCAAACGTTTGGCTGCCTACAAGAAGTTGCAAGACTTGCACGATACCGCACGCCACTGGCAGGATTATGATCGGTAAATTGCATGACGCATACGGCAGTGACATTGAAACATCTCGACACATCCATGATGATGCCACATTGCCACTCCTTATACTGTACAAGCATGTCTCCTATACCATCAGCCGATAGTTCAACTCTACAGCAGTGTAATTGCTGAACTCTAGTAACTGGATGATTCATTTATGCGCTATGTTTAGTAATAATGTAAGTACCGTCTGCATCTGCTCATTAGTGAAGTATAAGTTACTAATGTGCGCACTCGTGTAGTTTGGCGATTCAATCAACCATAGTATATTGATATAGTTCTCTTGTACATCACATCATTTAATTCAACTTTTTACATGTGGACAATTATTCGTTAGCGCAAGGTTGTATTATTATACATGGGCATGCAAATATAAAGGGGCTTGGGGCAGGTTGTGCTGTAACTAGGTCTATCTACATCATCGGCGTTGTTACCACTTGCATTTATCTCGCTCATACACACTTTGCGTATACATTGTTGACAGCAGGAGGTGACGGGGGGCCGTAGCCTACTCCTGTCAAACGAACACGGCATCAAGCCTTAATTTTTTGTACTGAATGTAAAATGTAGTTGGCTATGCTTTATAAATGTAACCCTTGATTAATATTTAACAGATTCTACGTTCGCCTTTTATACAACGATTGGTTTATAACTTTACTGGTGAATTCCATCTTATGCATTGTGATGTTTATTACTTTTAGAAAAACGCGATCCACTTGGGTTTATTTGTATTTCTGGGTACCATATTTCAGAACAAGTGAATTGGGACTCATGCACTGTATTCTCTTTATGGATGAAGAAATCTTCAGTTCTGTCAGATCCTAGAATATATCCCAAAAGTTTTTTCCGCGTTCTAGCACCAGTGTTCGGCCTGATAAAATCTGAATGTTGTTCACTTCGCTTGCGTTGTCTTAACTTAACTTACTTTACATTCACTTAAACCCTAACGTCAGTTTATCATAAGTAGACATGAAATGACAGAGCAAAATACTGTTTTCCTTATAATCTCTTTAACAATAATGAATAATGTTAATTTTATTCCCTTCTTGCCCACATAGCTGCATCGAGGAATTAATGCATTTCTCAAAGTCCTAACAAGCCAACAAAATAATACATTCAATTGACTTCAACACATATGTAACTAATAATACATATTGTTCGTCAAGTGAACCACACTCAGGTGAGGTGGTTATGAAGAATATTACCCCAGTCTCGCGCTTTTAAACGACGGCAGAAGTTTGTTACTTGAACGTTGCATACTAATTAATTATCACTGGTGTGCATCTGTTTCGCTGTTGTAAATATACGCGCTCGCCTGAACGAAAGATGATATCTTGAACGTGAAGAGAGACTCAGCTCGGTAGACGGGGAACATGAACATTCTGTTCTGCTTGTTCAGCGAAATTTAATATTATTATTCATCATGTACATGTTAATCAATATCAGGCGGAAATTTGACAGCCGAGTAATTGAAGCCAAAAAAAACAAAACGATTTAAGGGCATCCCTTTGAGTAATTATCCGCATTGTCACTCTTGTTTATTAAAAATATTATTGCGAGGTGTTATATAATTGTGATCATACCGTAAGCACTGTTTAATACTAAACGAATCAGTAATTGTCAATCAACATACTTTATTGTACGCTTATCATTGATCTAATTAATTCCAGATAATTGGGTTAGCCCATTTACACCTGAATTGTAATTAATCAGAAAAAGCTGCGGGCTGGTGTTGGTGTGGTCGGTGATGACTGGGGATTGTGGCGAGCCCGTATTAGCCAGCTGACTGGCCCGGCTGTGCCGAGCGGGGGGACGTTCATTGCGGTAACAGCCAGCATAGTCCCTTGTCACAGGGAGTTGCCACTCTACTAGCTGTGTGGACGTCTACAAGTGGGCGTAGAGATGATTGGTTCATATTTTATGTTGATTGTGTAATTTATATTATTCTCAAGTAGCATTTATCTTTAGACAATTGAAATAAATTATTATGATACATTAGTTTCTCTGCGCAGATCTTTCTATGATATGGAATTAAATCTGCGTAAGGCCGGTCGAGGTGGATCCCTTCTCGTGGTGACCGGTGCCCGTAAAGAGGGCTCGTTTGTCATTCCTTTATTCATGTCACGTGGCCTTCATTTTTCAGCATCCTACTTTCTCACTTCTTTTGTGTCTCCCCACTTGTTTTGGATTTTCTTATGACGACCCTGGCGATGTGCAATGGATTTGATTCGGCAGACGTCATATGATCTAGCTCGAGTACGTCGTAAAACACCAAATACACTGACTTATTAAATCTTCAACCTATTTTTCTGATTGGGTGTGGTTGCACAAAATATGTATATCTTTATCTATACCCAGAAATGCTACTCAACTAACGTTGTGTAATGTACTAAACTGCCCACAATATATAATACATGTTTGTTGGTCTGTGACGAGTGCTGTGGTTGGCTGTGGTTCCTAGAAATCAGCCCTGCAACTGCACATGTTCGCAATATGACCAACATCCTTCAACATCTCATGCACGAGTCGAGATATCCACGCTCCATAAACATTTAAAGAGCACACTTCCCTAAGTGAACAACTCATATCGGCATGGCGGCTATATTAATCTATTTGTGGTGTTCAGTGCTCGCACTGGCCGCGCCACCGTCGCTCCATAAACAAGCACTAATTACCTGGGTAGTTCGGCGTTAAGCCCTGCGCTCATTAGCTGCCTGCATGGGATGGCCGATATGGCAACACCGTGTTGTAGTTACGAGGGAAGGTTTCAGCAGTTAACACTGGAGGTGTTGCAACCCCGCTATAGCCTATGTAACTTGCAAGCTCGGTGAGAATTTTGATTTGTCGTTGTGTAGTGTAGACCAAAACCACAGCCAAAACTTAACTAGAGGTAACCGGCTGCTAGGTATAATGGGTTGTACAAGGGAATTGGGAAGCAAATAAGCTTCTACGGATAGAAGTTTTTCTTTATTTAAGTTGTAGGTTTTCCGCAACGGTCCAATAAAAGTATGGTTCTTTTGAGAAGTTGGTTATTTTCGTAAATGGTGAACAGAGAACGTAAGCTGTTTTTTAAATTTATGATTTTCTTAAAGCGTAAAAAAATCGTATTAAAAAGTAATTGAAATTGAAATTAACTGGTTTATTGCAATTTGAGTAAACATAATATGTAACTGAAACTAATTTCCCTTTGAACGCGGCAGATAACTCTGTAATACAACTGATGAAAGAAGAAAATTTGAAAATCTGTGAAACGGCCACAAATCAAGACATAGTCTATGTGTGAATTAAAACTAGAACAATGATAGTATATTGTTGCTAAAAAGTTTCTCTATTTTATAGCCTGAATACGTGCACAATATTCGCATGGGCTCCGAGGATTCAATTAGCTAAAAATTAAACTAGTTTGTTATAGTTTCATGCCTCAAGTATTTCATAAATTGGAATCAAATAATGATCAATTAGTCTTCACACATTATTACCAACTTGTATAATTTATAATTTGCAATATAGTTGAAAACTGAAGCTTTGCTATATTTAACTATCATCAGTTATCAGATATTATCCATGGCATGGTTTCATTTTTACTCTTTATCCCCGGTTCCAACTGTGCAAGTATTTCATAAATTGGAATTGAATAATGATCACTTAAAACATTGTTATCAACTTGTAATTTGCAATATAGTTGAAATCTGAAGCTTTTCTATTTAACAATCATTTATTAAATATTATCCATGGAATAGTTTCGTTTTTTTTTCTTTATCCCCGGTTCCAACTGTGCAAATATTTCATAAATTGGAACCGAATAATGATCAATTAGGTTTTCACACTTGATTACCAACTTGTATAATTTGTATATTGAAATATAATTGAAAACTGAAGACCAGTTAGTATTAGTAACCGTGGCACTGTTTTGTTTTTTCTCTACACCGCCGCCAGTATACCAACTGTGCAATGTGATCCGGGCTTACGGTAATGCAGACACACAAGGAAGTTTGTCCGGTGTGCCCAGTTAGTCCGGGCGAGATTAGAGTGACATCATTATCGGTGGATTTCTACTGGCTTGGCGCTGTCGCCCGTTGTCAGACCCTGAACCCGCCTATCCGCGCTCACTGCCCACAAATCATTTCCACACCGAAACTATGTACACACAACTCAACCACTCAATACTACATATATTGCCTGAAACGAGGTTTTCAGGTGAAAAACTGAATTAATTATTTCTGGGAACACAATATACAGATCTGATAAGAGCAAGTGTACAAAATGCTTGCGATGATGATGATAATGAACATATGTAGGCCTATATCGGAATGTTTTTGTTTTTAAAATTATTCTTGCATAGAAAAGTGAAACTGCGCAAACAAGTCTTTAGAGGCATATTAAGCCCTATATATAGGACAAAAAAATAAAATAAAAATAAAGTCTATTTTTTATTCTATCAGTTCTTTTAAAGACGAATTCTTAACTGCGCAAATCACAAATTGCACCTGCGCAAAAGAGTTTTGCAACTGCGCAAACAGTGTCCAGCTGCGCACTTAATTAGGCCCTGCATAGAGGCAGCGCGTGGATGCGGCCATTTATTGGATGACGGGGGATTCCCGGCGTTAGTTATTGTCAAATGTGTTTCTCGTGGAATTGAGGCCAATACTCAACAGTGTGTTCTAAAGCTTACTACATAAACAGAGTGCAAATTTTGAAACAAATAAACACCGGTAAAAAGTGCTTAAAAATGAAGTATAACAATACATAATATTACTTTTACTATACGAAAATAATATAGATGTCTACAAGGGACCTATGAGATACGGATTCCCAAGATATTCAGTTTATGGCTGGTTTAGCCAATGAGGTGCTGCTAGCATCTTAGCTTTGTGTGGGGATAAGAGAACTGTAGATAATATTATATGTTAGTATTGCACCACAAGGGTGCATGTTGTGATATGAGTACGATATTATTGCAAATGTAAATAAAACTTATTATTATTAGCGATTTGAGAACTGAATAATTCATGGAAAATTTACAATGAGCCAATAGGAAGAACAATGCACAAAATAAAATAGCAAAAAAATAATAATAAAAAAACAAACATGAACGATAAAAAAATTGAAAAAACTGAAAATCGTTTCGATTGTGACATGAGAAATCAAGAAGTACGTATGTTCGGCGTGCATGTCCTAGTGGCTAATGTGTAGTTGACGCGTCGTTGTCGGCTGTGTTTCTTTGTGTCTGTCTGTCTGTTGGCCGCCATTGGTGTGATACCGAGAACAAGCCGCGCGGGGGGGCGGGGCCTAGAGCTACATCGATCCACCGTCAGCTGCGCGCGGCGCCACCCCCGACTCAGTCATGTCAACAGAAGGGTAGAGATTCCCTCACAATATGCTTCCTCGGTCGGTGGTGAATATGTCTGGAGGAATGGGGACAATCAGGCACGTTTACGCACGGAATAAGCTTATTGCAATATGTTTAGAGAGTGTACGATAATCTCTCTTTCTTTCTTTCTTTCTTTCTTTCTTTCTTTCTTTCTTTCTTTCTTTCTTTCTTTCTTTCTTTTCTATTCAGTAATAAAACCGATTTACAAAAGGGAGGATAATATCTATAATTATATACAATTTTAAATTGACATAGGCCCTAAACATAAATAAACTGCACAAGAGTTTCAGGCACATTTCTCCTAATGAACAATCTCATTCACTTATCAACTCTGCAGCTATATTGCATATTCCAATCGTATATCTATTTGCCTGTAGGTCTTCAGCAGAATGATATAAATAACTTCACAAGTAACAGACAGTTATAGACCTACCCACTACTTTCGATGTCGTTTAATTTTTATCAGATATAAGATTGCGCTAATGAAATCAAAATCTGCAATCCGAAATCTACATCTGCGTGATTTATTAAATTGAAGACGTTAGCGATCGAACTAGCGTTGGATTTATGATTTATACGAGTAATAAAATCAATGTCTTCAAAGTTATTGACAAGATTGAGATGATAAAGTAAAAAATATATTTCAATAGATATCAGAACTGATTATATAGTCTTCTTGCATCCTATTAATATTATAGTTCACATATTATAAATAACTTTTCAGATGTCTGGATTTCAATAAGTCAGCTTCAGCACGAATTGCTTTAACTTATGTCGAGTCGAGTGTCTCTATTTCTACATTTACACTCGTGAACTATCTATATAGGGTTGTAAACAATTGCCTCAACTTATAAGTATTCTCATGCTTATAGAAAATGGCCGAGTCCACTTGTACCAACTTAATTTTCTACTCTTTTAGTTCCTACCATCCACTTGAAACAGGTCCATTAGGGATAATTTACGACCAAGAGTTGGAAACCCTGGGAATTTCTAACACAGCTGGCGTCACTAATGAGGCCTGTGCACTCTACTGAGCAGAAGACTGCCTTTAGGAACGTGTGCAAAAGAACACCAAAGAACCTGTTGATATTCGTTGAAACAGCGTCCATAAAGTGGCAGTAGATAAGTATCCGAGGTTGCTATAAGACTACACTTACGTTGGGAAGTATACTGGAAATGTGAGGTAACGGTAGATCTGAAGTTTCATCAAGTCAGTTACGGTTTGCTCTATAATTGTATATAATGACATATCAATTGTAATTTCATTATGCGTTTGCAATGGGATCACTAAGAGACTAATGGTATTGTGTTCTCTGGCGAAACCTGCGTGTGAAGCTGCATGGGTGGCAAGTCTGGCGCATGCGAAGTCAGTGATGACATGACCATATGTACGAGGTGATGACACTTAGCATGCATTAATAATAACTTTTCGTAGGAATACCCATATAGGGTGCATACCAGCTTTACCTGATGGTGACTTCAGGTGACTAACAACGTTATTTGAGTGTTTGGATAGTTGGGAAGGAATGTACGACGTCTATTAGTAGGACTCAATCCCAGCATTCGCCTTTACGACTGAGGAAAATTTCGGTAAAACCTTCAGTCAGGACTGCTATGGCCGGAATCGAACCGGTTAGCATGCAATGTGTTGCAATGTTCCACTTATGTACTACAACGAAAGCAGGTATATAAATAAGAGCTGGCTGGCTTTGGTAAAGCCTTGGCTACAATCAAATGTGAAAACTGTGCTCTGGTATCTTTTTTATCCCCCACAATCAAATGTGATGGGAAGTAGGTATAAGATAAGACTTTATGTATCCACAATACTATGAACTATTTATAGTTTGTCCACAGATAATTAATTATAAACTTCGTGGTTTGTCTGTAATGTTATTTCTCCGCGTCTATACGCAATTGAACTTCGTGGTGTTGTAAAGGCAACATTGCAACAATTTCATAAAAGTGGTGTATGTTGGTGTGTCTGTCTACAACGACATAAAACATAGCACAAGAAGTGCATCACATACTAAAATGTCCGACACTGACTTGTATTTTTGAAAATCGATGAAGTATCTTTATGTATACTGGACCCAAGATTACTTTGCTTTTGCTTTCGTCACATCCGGAGCAGTCGTAGCCAACCAGCGAACCGCCCGAGACACATCCGGGCCAATACCGATCGCTGATTGGCTACGAAACCAGTCGCCTGTGACGAAAGCATGTGTAAGGTAGTCTTGGGACAACTATAGCTTACACTATTAGTCATGTATTAATATACGGATTGCATATTCGTATAACAAATTAACATCACAATAAAATACCCCAAGCTCGTTTACCCTTCTCGACGTTTCGGGGCCGGCGCTGTGGCAGTTTATGTGGTCATAAAGTTGCAAGCATGTGTATAGCGCGAGACACAACTTCAGACCATATACTCACTTCATGGAGATCAATAGACAGAGCTCGGTACATACATGTATATTTGCAGTCTTGTTGGTTCAATGGCC